>OV725082.1:133305635-134556564 GCA_928085145.1 Nezara viridula
GAAAAAAATGGAAATATTCATAATAATCGATTCTTCATAACAGAAGTCTCTTTACTCACAGGTATTTTTTAAATTATTAATTATTTATTATAGGATTAATTGCTAATTAGAATCTTAATTTCTTATTTTTTAACGAGGAAAATACACATCTAAATCAAATGACATTTATTAACAAACAATTTTATCTAAATACTGCATTTTTTTTTATAATCATATATATTTTAATTTTAGAACGAGTTTCCAAAATTTATGAAAATTATTGAAGCATTAAGTTATATCACAGTAAAATTTAAATTGTCTAAATATTTTTTATATTTGTGTTTTATTTTTATTATTGTTAACAGTATAAATAAATTTTATTTTTTTTAAAGGCTTTTAATGTAGTTAATTAAGAAATAAATATTGTTTAAGACAGATTTTTTTTCACGAAAATTAAAATTATTAATATCAGATATTAAATTTAATTTCATTTTCCATTTTATTACTTGTTTATAAAAAAAAAAAAATCACTGGAAGTTTTGCTTTATATTTAAAAAACAAAAATTAGTAAATGTATAACTTGAGATAAAAAAGAGATGTGATTGAAAAAATAATAAATAATTTTGTTCTTAGATTTACATTTTAACAACTCTCAGCCTATGTTAAAAAATAATACTGTAATTTTCTTATTGATATATAATTCTTTTATTAAAATTCAAATGAATATTTTTATTTTTAAAACATTCACATTAATAAATTTTTATCTCGAAAACGATTCCAATCGCTTATATATTCTATTTTGAAGCATGATTAAATAATAATGATGTTTTTATATGCCGATAACCGTGTAATATCGACAAAATAATAAAAATATAAATTATAATAAAAAAATACGGCTTGTTTTTATTATGATTTAAACGAATGCAATGTTACTGAATATGAATAAAATAAAAATAACAATTTTAAAATAAATTTAAATAATCACAGAACTAAAGACACATGAACCGTACCGTGACAAGCTTAATACTAACTGATTTTTAGAGTGGGGGAGTTAAGCCAGCCATATTGCTAGCTCTAAACATCGTTATAGGTAATTCGATTGGTAGTCTCTTGAAAAGAAGGATATTCGATTTAAAAAGCAGTTATTAATTTCAATTTCCCCTTCTAGAATTATTTGCTAGCTATGCCAAATTAGGATGTCATTGGCCAACAATACAATAAAAATGTCAATTTAAAACTGACTCAATTAAAGACTTGCAATGGTTATATAGTTCAAGTAGAATTTACTAATAATTAAATGTATAACTGAACCCTCATACTTCAAAATATAAAATATTAGTTTTTTTTTTTTTTCATTATCCCATATTTGTTTATGTGAGTCATCGAAGCTATGATAAATACTGAAACAATAACAGACACTTCGTTTTCTTTTTAAATTATAATTTATTGAGCTTTGGGGCTCCACCAAAACCATCGAATTCCTATCGTATCCAATCCTTACAATCCAAAATCCTCCGTAAAATCCTTAGTGCTCCATACTTTGTCACAAATAAAACCATTCATAAAGACCTTAATGTACCATATGTCGCTGATTTAGCTCGAGCCAGATATCTATCCTTTCATGATAAACTTCAGTCCCGTACAAATCCGCTTGTTTCCACTCTTGCTTCTTCCTCGATCCCTGATAATCCTCCTAGGCGTCTGAAAAGGAGCTGGTCTCGTTATCTTCTTGCTTAAAATTATTTAGAGAGTGCTACCACTGGGTAGTATCTCTTCAAGTACATGTCATTATTTATCATTTGCGCATATTTACTAGTATTATTTGTATACAGTTGTAAATTTCATTAAATAAACAACAACAAAAAAGCTATAATGTAGTTACTAAATATAAACACATGCCAAAAAAATATTAGAGATGGAAAGTCTACGCCTATGCGTATATTGATATTATTATTATGTGTAATTAATTTAAGTGAAGCGAAGATCAATTACTTTGCCATAATAACAGATAATGGAGTGTTTATTTGAGGTATTCGGAATTAATACCCCAACCACTAACTCCATTAAAGGAGCCGGTAGAGAATGATTAAAGACAACTAGATAGTCGGTAATCGGAGGCAGTTTAGACTGCGGAAAGCTATTGATGCGGTTTGGCTTCATATTACCAGCTCCTAGGGAATTACCTTCCGAACCTTAATAGCTCCTGAATTACTACTAATTTCTGCTAATAGCTTTTACTGGAGTTTCAATCTTCTCCTAATGTTAACTGAAAACAGCTCGTCAAGTTCCATAACAAACTCGATTATATTATATTGTAGCCCACGGCGGATTAGAAAATATACAATATTCCACCTACCATTATTAGTTACCGCTAATTATTATTATGGTTATGTGAAATAAATAAAAACAAATATGTACAAATATTTACTGTAGGGATGAAAAGTCCATGGTAAAGAACAGTGTTGCCGTTCGTACAGTTACGAAATGGACTTAATACGTAACGAATAATAATATTAATTTAACTTTTATTTTGTTAAATATGCCAATTGGTGAATCATGTATTATATTGTCGTTTCTCGTGACTCAAAGGATAAAAGCACAAAGCTATCCCTAGATAACCAGGTCAAGTTATCTCTGATAGCTGAGAAATAGTTATCTAATACCGTCTGGACAGAAGACCCATTATCAAGACTTAGGGAACAATAACGGATTTCAGCAAAAGGGCACTTTCTCACAGACCTCATCTTAAGAATATTAACTATCTGTAACTTCCTTTGCCGTCCTCTTCCGACTTCCCTTCACCCCCGTGCTATTCTTGGGTATATAAGCCCTATGATCCTCACACCATATCACTCATGCATTTACAATCTTGAAGTCACACTCTTCACTGTAGGAGATCTGGAGTGAACTCGTGTACCTCCGATTCGTTAACTGTACGAAGAACCTTGTATTTGTACGAGGTTATGACGTAGTGTACGAGGTACGAAGATAGATCAGCCTCTAACATCGTACATGATTTTTGCTGACGTATGCAAAGTTATATTTTTATGAATAAAGTTTAGATTTGTTTTACAATTATTTTTGCTGTGTTATTATTTATATTAATGTGCAATACTTAACTTATGTTGCTTTGCAACTATATCTACTTTAGTCATAGTATTATTATTATTTCCTTCATAAAACTGTGACTATATGTATGTATTTTTTTAAAAATTTCCTAGCGAACAATAAAAAAAAAATTGTTACTGTAATATTTAAAAAAATATTTTCGATTTTTATCGAGTATAAAATATAAGAAAGTAAATCCATTATTTCCATCATAATTATTATTTACTTCATAAAACTACGATTGTTACATAATTCATTTAAATAGTTCTAAGTAAGCAGGATAAAGATAAATTTATTAATAAAAAATTATAAAATAAAGAAAATTTAATAATAAAAAATTAATATTTATTATTTTGAATTATATGTTACTAAGTTTTGAACCTTGAAGAAGTCATAATAATGTGTTTATTTTCAATAATGATAGGAATATAGTATCCTTTAAAAAGTTTCGTTTGCTATTTTAATTATTATAGAAAGTTTTGCAATAATTTCTAAATATATATGCACTTTTTCATGTATGTAATTAAACTCATTTTACTTCTTGACCCAATAACTTAAAAAAAAAATAATGTAAAAAGACTTTAAAATATATGAGTATAGGTAATAAGCAAAGCTCGGGTAAAGTCGGCTGGAATCGACTAATCACTAGCGGATCCAGGATTTAATTTTGGGGGGGGGGAGCTTCAGCCCGGAAGATTTTTTTTTCATATACATATAACAATGATTAATTTGAAAAAAAAAATAAAGAAATTAATTACCCATATGAAATGGTGTTTAAGTGGTTCTCAAAGTCCTATTAAATATAATTGCACGAACAAGAATACTATAAGAGATAGTTTTTAATATTTTTTTCAGTAAAATATGGTTACATTTTACCATTTTGGGGGGAGCTTCAGCCCGAAAGCCCCCTCCCCCCCGCAGATCCGCCTCTGCGACTAATTGAAGTTTGTCTATGGATTAGAATATCTCAGAAACAAAAAAGCAGATCTGTATACTGTAAGCGAGGGAATTGTTCAGCATTTCATCCCCTTTATAATCAGCTATCATTTATAATTTATATTTAATATTATTAATCTTGCCCTGTTGAAGTTTTAACTCCTATCGTGTATTCTAAAGCACACACGTCAGTTTTTTATTTATGAAAATTCTCAGAAATGGGGCGTTTTCAATCTAGAGATCAATAATATTTGTCTATTTGATAATACGGTTCTAGAAACTCGTGAACAACCATTTTCTTTCCACTTGAATCGTAAAATAATTTGATCAGTAATTAATACACACCGTTTGGGGTGAACCTCACCACTAATATCTGGAAATTACGAGGTAATTTAGGCTAAACTGCCCAAGATTTTTGAAGGCACGCTTTTTTCGTCGATTTTGAGATCTAATTATCTTATAATGCAAGAGGAAAGTAAATGGATATAAATGTGTTTTTAGTACCTCATTAAATAAAAAAAGTTGATAGATCTCGATTTGAAGTTCACTGTAAGACAACGGGCTGGGAGGGGGCTTTGGGGCTGAATTCCTCCCCTCCCCCAAAATGGTAAAGTACAACCATGTTTTATGGAAAAAAATTATCTCTTTAAGTATTATTGTTCGTGTAATTACATTTAAAAGGACTTTAGGAATCACTTAAACACCATTTCATATAGGTAGTTTCTTTCTTTTTTTTCCAAAGTAGATATCGTTATATTTATGGAAAAAAAACTTTCGGGCTGAAGCCCCCCCCAAAAAAAAATTAAATCCTGGATCCGCTAGTGCTGTAACATATTAAATCTTGGGTTTGTGTAATTTTCAAAGCAATGATAACCAACTGGCTGCCAGACTAGTTGTTCATTAGCATGCCAGCGCTATCTAGAGTTACTCAGTTGGTACTAGATCTATAAGATTATCTGCTCCAATTTCAATAATATTATATTAATACATTATAATTGATGTAATAACAATATGTATATTTGACTTCTGACCCATTTTATTTAATAAAATCTACTCATAAAAAATTCATAATTAATTATCTATTTTTGGTGAATATTTAAAATTTTAAATACTAAAAGGAAGTAAATATTTCTGTCATCATACTTTGAAATATTAATATATTAACAAAAATAGTCTGTCTACGACTTCTGTTTGAGTATTTTGAGTTACCTGATGTTAAAAATGCAATAATTAAAAATTATTTTTTAAGGAAATCAAATCCTTTTTTTTAAATTACTATTTAAGTGCAAGGACCACAGGCCTTATCTTAGCTAAGCCTAAAGAAAACATCTATTCAACTACACCTATTTTTGTTATAATTGTATATTATTACAATTCAGTGTCAATTGAACTATTAAAATACATATTAGAGATCAATATAACTTTTTTTTTATAGAACTTGAACAACTAATAGTTAAAAACTGATATAACAGTAGTTTCATAACAATCAAACGAGAATAAAAGGCGATATTTATTATACAACTGCTATTATATCATTCAAAATCTTTAGCAGATCATGGGCGTTATATTTATTAATCGACCAAAGAGAGTTAGCTCTATCATCAGTAGTTTGCGAACTAATTCTTCATCATTTCTTAAATCTTTTGTACTTGACAATGACGAATTGTTATTTTGATAACATATATTATAATAGTCCCTGTCCTTAAGCAAATATACTTGAATTGATGGTCCTTTCTTTCACTTTATTTTTAGAGGAATTAAGTCCCTTTCTTCTAAATAATCCACAATAAAAAGCAGTATTTCTCTAATAAATCATAGTATCACAAATCATAGGTGTTAATTTAACAATGCTCATAACATTTCAGTAGATTTCTCATCTGAGAATATGAGAAGAGGCACAAATAAACAATTTTGGGGATCTGTGATGAATATCAACAGCATCAAAATATTAATTTTTAGTCACTCATTAATTAGGGAACTTAAAAAATTCCTCAAACTGATGAAGCAATGAGAATAATACTTTGCATAGGACTATTTTGTTAATTTACGTAAGAAAGAATTATTTTTATTTTCATACAATTATTTTTTTTTTATAATGGACTGTGGCTTTAAACTTTCACTTAGGCTTTTGATAGTAGGTTAAAGATTAATCATTATATACTATTTTTAGTAGCAGAGAAGATTTTATAATTATGTTTAGTAATATTATAGCATCTTCCTTTTATAATTTAAGTATACAAATGATCACTAGTCTTATCAAAAGCTCTTTCTCCATCTTCAGAAAAAGATTAATTCTGGGACCAGGTCTTTTGAGAATAACAATTCTGTACATAAAATATAAAACAATAATGAGGACCACAGGTCTCCTGTGTTGAAAAAAAAAACATTTCCACTCATATTTACACTAATTTTATGATTGTTGTGATTATTAATTGTAACAATGCAATATTAATGGCACCTTTACAATACATACTAGAGATCAATAAAATATTGTAATATAATCTTAAACCATTTTTGATGAAATATATATAAACCAAATATATTTTTTCCCAGATATTATCTTTCTTTGATTTTAATTTTAATTCTGTTATTAATTAATTTAAATATTTAGAATGTCTATTTAACAAATCTATAATTTAAACCTTAAATAGTGAAATGAACTACAATTACCAGAGCACAACTGGCATATGCTTGCGACACTTACTTTAAAAACTCGTACTCTAATATATATCCCTTCACAATTTTTACTATCTATCCAGTAAATGATTTAATGTTTATGTTCTTACCTGGTAGAATAGGGAAAAAAAATTCTAATATGATAGTCCACAAAAATTTATTGAAAAGGGTAAAAAAAAATATACAAGGTGAATAAGATTTATAAAAAACAAACAAAAAGATTTTTATTAACAAAAATTTATTAATAAAGAAGGAAGAGATAGTCCTGGAAAGCGATGAAAAAATAACTTCAAATAGTGTAAACCATTTATTGAAATCTTATTGGCTTATGAAATAAATTAAATCAGAATTATAAACTGAAAGAAAAGGCAGAATCAACTCTTATACCAACCATCGATGAGTACAAAGCTGGAGTTTTATGGATATAATTATAATACCTTAAGCAATAAGATATTATAATAAGCAAATTTGGTGAAATTTTTGAAGGCCCCTGAGCTAGATACCAGTCTGTTTCAACAAGATTAGTAGCTCTTGGATTCCATAACAGTTTCGAGACATTATTTCTTGGTCAAATCTTTCCCAAATTTTCGATGTTTTGATACCTGGGACAGAGTACATTTTAGATTCGGTGGAGAATAGAGGCATCATTAATTTTATTAGAATTAAAGCTTGTATTTTCCTAACTATACTCTCCTAAACATTATCAAATCGGCCACCCTGCCCACATTTGCCATTAGCTTATCATATATATTACATTCCTCACACTGAATTCTGAGCATTGCAGCAAGATTGATGGGCGTGTATCTTTCGCTGATCTCGAAGCACCCTAATAAATAATTAATAGATTTACAGTAGAAGCAATAAAATGGTTTTCTTTCCATGGTAGCATGTGAAGCAATTGCGAGTCGACAAACTTACATTTACTCATAGAGACAGGCCTTACAATTTCAATGAAATCTCTCATTGAAGCTTGAAGCTTGCAATGGATGATTATATCTACTAGATGGTTCACATACTATCGACTCATTGTCAACTTATGTTAATGTAGACGATGCAATGGAAGGTGATCGGGAATGTGAAGAAATATCAGGAGCAAAAGGATATTGGGCCTTTAAAAATGTTTTAAACTCTTTATATTTTCATAGAAACAAACTTTTATTTTTTATATTTATTTATTTTCAATGACATATATAGAATATAAAGCAGTTATATATTCGATCACTATTTTTGCATATATATTGTGTCATGTGTTTCCAGTAACAGTTAAAGAATTATTTTCAGGTAACCCTAGAGAGTAAGTTTCAGGTATGAGTATGCTATGACCTCACTGGTATTGAAGTCACAAATAACAATTTTGAATATATTCCAGTGGCCGAAACTGTGGTCATGTTGGTTAATTTTTCACTGTAGTCAAAGTTTACAATTCAATAATGTGTTAATTATTCAACCTTTACAACCATGCGAATCAGAAATAATTTTCAGTACAGGTCGTTAAATATTTAATTTAAAATCAATACGTTTAGAATATAACAGTAACTAATTACTTAGTTGATTTTTTGGAAATGGATATCATTTAACTTTTTATTCATTTTAATATTAATAACATAAAAAATATAAAGATATTTAAGGTGAAGAAATAAATTAGTAAGTAATAATCTTTTTAAGGTTGATAATTAATGATACAACTCTATATATATATATTGCTAAAAATATATATTTGGGCAACTTTACCAAGCCATAGCATACTTATACAGAGATTTCTATTAGATATATGTTCTATCTAAAAGCAGTTACTCTGTCATTTGTACAAATCTCTTCACACTAAGAGACAAAATAAAACATAAGAAAAATAAAACATAATCTGAGAAAATCTCTTCTGCCACATCCAGTTCTTATAAAACTAAACTGTAGTTCATGATACTAAACATATACTAAAGATAAGAAACGATGCGATAAAAACAATAACAAAGTAACCTGACATACAACTTGATAAGATAACAGTCAGTCAGTACTACCATGCTCCGAAAATAGTGGATTACGAACTAAGATTTAAAAAAAAAATTAATGAAAGAAATAAAATGGATTATCAATTAATTTATTTTTAAAATTATGTACGAACTTAAGGACTATTGGTAGATGATTTTGTAATTGAAATTTAAACTGTAATGCTTTTTTACTTACGATTAATTTAAATTTTAGTTATTAACTAATTTTAGGAATTGAAAAACTATTAAAAAATTAATGAAATACCCACAATTGAAGACGATATTAATACTGAGTTTAAGTGGTTTGTTTTGAAAGGTTACTGTGGGCAGACATTGACACTTGAGTTGTCAATTTTCTAGTTCAATGTTATTTTAGGTCCAAAAATTAATGAAAACCCGGGGAGGTGTGACAGATTTGAAACGAATCCAGTTATGTAAACGGTAAAACATGATATTGCGTTAACCCCATTCACTTCAGTTGTAGTTACCTGTCAGTAATTTTGAAATGTCCAATAGTACTTGTAATTTCTAATAAATCCACAAAATGCATATTGATTTGCCAAATTGGATGGGTGGATTGGACAATGAACTGAAATCTATACCAATTACATCTCTTGCCATTCCAGGTAGAGTCTTATTTTATATTCCTTATTAATTTAACTTATTATTTTAATTACCTGTTTTATTGAAATCCTTTTAGCAATTTAAAATTTATGTATTCAAAATTTTTAATACTGAAGCTAATTATTAAGTTTTCAGTAAATTAAAAAAAATTCAAAGTGGGTTTGTGTATGTCAATCCTTTTCCAAAGGCCTCATACAAACTTATTTTTTACAATTAAGCCAATACCTTTTTTTTAATTAAAGACTTATTCTGATTATTATTAATTTAAATTAATAGATTCATTCATATATAATTTTAAATTTTGAGCTTAGTTTTTTTTACTTACAGGGACTCACGATTCTATGACATATACTATTACAAAAGATGCATCAGTGGCTCCTGATTCAGAAAAACTTGTTCGGCAACTAATCAAGTTCTGTGGATTCATAATACGCCCCATCGTATATAGGTGGTGCATTACTCAGACTTGTACTGTATTAGAACAGCTTGATCTTGGAATAAGGTAGAATTCATAATATATTTTTGACTAGGAAGTTGAATATGACATTTCAAAAATGTATGCAATATTAACATTTTTACAGTTTATACTTTAATAATATGTGTATTACTTACAACTCACTTATCTCGAGTTCAAACCTCTTTTTCTGAGGAAAATGCCTCATTGGGGAATATAATAATAAATTATGTGGATGAATTACTTTGGGTTCAAGTGTTTCTTGCTTTGAATCCGTCTTACCTTGCAAGCAAAGGACCTTACTCTTTCCTGATGAAAATTCTCCTAAAAGTACAAACTTTCTTTTCTCATAAGAAATGAGAAATATTTTAACCTATTGCAACAATTTTATAATTTTTTTAAGGAAATACAAATCTTTTTTTTTTTTTACCCAGTGTGTTTTTTATTTTGAGTTCTGTTGGTTTTCTTCCAACTTGTTCATTATTGAACTTTGAAATAGTTGCTACTAAAGTTGTCGAGATACTCCGATGGCAATTATTTTCATTATTTTTATCAGAATCTGTGGCTTAATCTATATCAGTTTATTAAGAAAAAGGCAACATAAATATATGATCTAAACAACTGATATAATATATACCAATTGACATATATATCGATTATATTATTATTTTACCATTATGACTTTCAGATACTTCGATCTAAGGCTTGCAACTAAAGAAGGAACTGATGGTATTTATTTTTGTCATGGTTTGTATGGAGCAAAGGTGAATGAAGTTTTTCAAGATATTAGAGATTTTCTCGACAGCCATCCAAAGGAAATAGTGATTTTAGATTCTCAACATTTTTATGCTTTTACTGATGCTGATCATGAAAATTATATTTGCTTGTTGGAAAGAATGTTTCCTACGATGTTGTGCCCTATTCCGAGAAGTATAGCTGATGTTACTTTGAACTGGATGATGCAGAATCAATATAGGGTAACATATATTCTATATGTAAAGTATACTTTATTTCAATCATAATTTTTTGTTGTATGTAGAAATTTGGTTTTATTGCTTTCCGTATATGAAGGTGTAGTTAATTTATGCAATTATGTGTACTTTTTCAGTATAACATACAAGGGAAGGCTATTCACTTATTTTTACTTTCACTTACCAAATATATATGAAAAAATATTAAGTGAAAGTATAGCGATTGTGAACATTTTCTAATTAGACTTTTCAACGGAAATACGCGTTTCGAGATCCTCTGAGTCTAAATAACCTAGTCTCCCAAAATGGTCTATGTCTGTGTTATCAGCCGAGCTCAAAAATGAAAAGTCGTTCACAACTGAAATTGCATATTTAATATTTGTATATGGCAGCGACGTTACAGTAACATTTTCATTTAAAATCAGCGACTGGAAGAGCAACATTATATTATCGATTTTAGACATTTTTACGATTTTCTCAAAAACGACTAATGATTTTGATTAAATTCTTTATATTAATGTAAAATTGAATGTTTTTTAATATAATGTAGAACTTATTCTCATTGATGTTATCAGGGCTTAAATAATTAATTTTGAAAACTTCTTTTAAAGTACCTTTAATTTTAATTTTTTTTATTTCAAATAATTAATCATCTCACATTGGAATCTGATATGAAAAATGGTTAAATATGAAATAATTCGATAAATATCTAAAGAAGTAACCTAACATAAATTTTGTATTAATAGAGAACAGATGAAACACGATCACGTAGCCGAGCTTGGCCAAAGGTTTAAGACTTCTATATTAACAAATGCAGTTTTCATAAATGTTAGCATTGATATTATTTAATGCCAAAACACCCTTTTTTTCTATTTAAAAAAAAATAATTGTATTTACCGAGGCAGAAAGAGTTTCTTAATAAATAATTTTAAGTTATTATTATTAATAAATAATTTAATTGTATTGATTACAGCAATATAAAGATTAAAATTTATATATATTTACCATTGCTTAAACAAATAAAAATACTTATAATGAAATATAAATAAATTTATGAGAAGGAGTTAGTTGAGGGTGCGGTCAAATAAATAAAAAAATTAAAATATATCTATTTAATTATTTATATATTTATCTATTTTATTATTTATCTATTTTCTTATCATGTATTTATTTTATTTTATTTATCTTTTATTTCTGTATCTGACAACTTCTTCGTGATTTATATATACTTATATTTATTTTTTATTTTATTTTTATTTTTTCAACATGTTTGTATCTTTTGTAGCCCTGAAGACGACCTGCAAAGTGGGTCGAAACGTCGGCAAAAATTAAAATTATTTATATATTTTAATTTTTTTATTTATTTGACCGCACCCTCAACTAACTCCTTCTCATATCATATCAACGGTCAACCATCTCTACATCATTATAAATAAATTTAGCTGCCTTCATTATCAGTGTCACTCATGTCGGACTAAAAATATTTCGTGACACTTGATTATTTATTATAATTAAAATATGCAATCGTTAAAGGCAATGATTAGTGAAAAAAAAACAATATAAGTAAAATACTTAAGACGGCTGTAAAAAACATATGGTAATTGATTGTTCAAAATATATTTTTAATAATAATAATAATAATAAATAATTTTTAATTTCACTCCCCTTTACCTGAAAATAGCTATTTCTCCTAAAAGAAAAATAGTAAGTGAAAGTTGTGTGAAGCGTGCACCAGATTTTTAGATTTAGTTATCCTATTTCATTCATTATAAACAATGAAATTTTTTATTTTTTTAAATTAAATACTTATTAAGAAACTGTTTCTATCTTGATAATAATACAATTATTATTTTTAAATAGAAAAAAGGTTTCGGTTTACACCCTGAATCCACTTCATTTACAAATTAGTGCATTTTTATTTTTTATTTTTTTATATTAATTTAGACTGTGACTTTTGGTTTCCTATATAGTTGCCCATCTGTTGCAGGTAATCGCTATTTACAGAAACAATCATGCTGAATCCAAGAATTTCCTTTGGGGATCAGTACTCTGGCCAACACCTTGGCCTGAGACGATGTCCACAGATGAACTCCTCAAGTTCCTAGAAAGTAGACTCAATAAAAGATCTCATAGTATTGGTTTAGTTTCTCAGTGTGTTCTAACTCCAACTAACGGTACAGTGCTTAAGTCTCCCTTTTCCGGAGTCAGGTCTAAATGCGCAATACCGTCTTGTAAAGCCGTTTTACCTTGGTTAGATCAGAAACAGCAGGGTTCTGTTAATGTCGCCATCGCCGATTTTATTCAAATTGACAATCATTCCTTTCCCTCAACTGTCATTGCTCTAAATTATAAACAAAAATTAAACAGTCTGTCCTATTAACTCAATTGTATTTTTAAAAAAATATTTAGAAAATTAACTTTCGAAATTTAAAAAATAAATTAAGTCACTCGGTAATTTCATGAATTTTCAATTTTTTGTTGATGATTAGGTACAATATAAACGCTAAAAAGTCCCGATTCTTTTCTTACACATACTTGCAAAGATAAATAACATTAAAGAAAAGAAGTGAGACCCAGTTACATCACAAGAGCAGGGACATTCTTACATCATTACATACCAGCGCCTAGTTGATAGCATTGGATATCCTATAGTTTTTAGTTTAGAATAGTGTTTCCAACTTCAAAATTTCCATACAAGAAATATCTTTTCATTTTTCTCTTACCTTGTCATCTCTCTATAAAAATACTTAGTTTAAAATGCATCATATTAGCTTTTATAAATGCATTTTAATAAATTAGAGCTGAAAAATATTTTAACAGCATCATTTTTGGCTGCCCTATGCTTCACACTACAGTGTACATAAGCCACACCTCTGAGGCACAATGTTATTGAAATTTTTAGCTTAATATGAAAAAATGTTTATTATTTTAAAAGTACAAAACACAGTCTTTGTCACTTGAATTCTATTGCAGCTCAAATTCATGCCATTTTTTTTTTTTTTCTATGCTAGTATCCAATTGATAAATTTTCAATTTAATGATATAAATTCTTTTAAATTTTATATTAAGCAGATGAGAATTGCTTATTTGTAGTTAGCAGCATTGACCAGTAGGTTGTTGCGATCATAATTGTTATTGTTCTAGGCCTTGCTTGTAATTTTTTTTCAGGAAGTACTTTTTAACAAACATACCCTTCAATAAAATATTAATTATATGAAAACACATTCCGCTTGTCCATTGCATTCCAATTATTTAATGTTCGTCTTCACGAAAAAATACAAATTTATTTCACTAACGAAACAATAAATATTACCGGAATTTTGCTTGAGTGAATAATAAATTGAAAGTTTAAAAACCAAGAAGCTATCTCTTTCAATCGTATAACACCAGAAAACTTAAAAGCTCAAGTTGTTTCAAAATATTCACAGAAACTTAAATCATTTGCTCAAAAAGTGGTTAGATACCTTCAAAGGACAGATTAAAAATATTCAATACATTAATTTGTCAATGTTTTTGCTCAAATTGTTTCAAAATACTCACAGGATTTAATTTATTAATTTCAGCTATTAAACTTAAATTTTTCTTGAGCTGTTTGCCTAAAAAGTCATCACATAACATCAAACACATTTTATACCAGAATTTGTCATTATTTATTTTTTCATGTCTTAAGGCTCTTCTGTTCTTCAAAACCATTGTTATCTTCAAATCTATTATGTCAACATAAAACCCCCTAGCTGGGGTTTTCAAAGACGTAATTATTATTTAAAGTATCATACGCTTGCTTGTAATCAGTGTGTGTAGAGAAGTGAATTTATATTCCAATCATGATATTTCCTAAGCATTACAAAATATTCAAAAAAGTTAAAGAAGTCTTTCCTTATCGACTATTTACATTCCTTATAATTTATTATATTTTCATTGATTTATAGATTGCTAATTTAATAAAGGTGGTAACAAAATTATTTATAAAATTATGACGAGTTAGTCAAAATTACTACAGAAGATTATTATTTAATAATAAATTTAGTAATAATTACTTATAATTATAGAATTATAGTAATTTAAGAGAACTACTTTTTTATAGAATATAATTATAGAAAGAACGATATTTGTTAAATAATTATTATTACTATGTTGTTAAGATTTTATTGTTGTTGTTTTTTTATGTATTTTATTTTCTGTGATCCTTTATCCATTCTGATCTTTTTTTGAAGAGATAATATAGGATCTTGTTGTTTTTGAATAATTAATTTCTTTCTCAATTGCTTTGTTTTGTCGTTCTTTCTTGTTTGTAATCATACTGTGTTGATTTTATGTAAATTTACATTCTAAGGTTTTTCTATGTTCTTAAAATATGCAATCACCATGAATATAAATAAATATTTCTGTGCACTCTCCAACATTTTTCCGGCTCACTCTACCGAATATTATCATAACAGAAGCACTAAGAAGTAATAAAAAAACTTACTTAAAATTATATTGCCAGTCAGATGTTAACATAACAATAATTATTATTATTAAACTTTGATTAAAATTAAATGTTGTTTTTAAAACGTAGTACTCCCGTGGTAATTAATAAAGTATATACCAGGTCAGCTTGCTCCCAAAATTTGGTCAGTTAGTGAATTTTGATTATCCATCCAAAAAATGAATGGACTTTTATCACTCCAATTTATCTTATTTTTTTAAAAATATTTTTGACCTTAACACTTTTGAATACAAGTCCTCTTTTGCCAATATACTACTTTCATTTTCACTACAGAATGAATCAAATTCGATCCAAAGCATAAATAACATTCTGAGTGTAACTCAATAGTTCAATGTGGTCAGTCAAAAAATATCGTCTTCATCGTCCTAATTTATTGATCATTGAAAATTAATGCCATCATCTACAGCTTCCAATCCTAATCTTATTGTTCTTTGTTTTTTGAATCTTTTACATCAAAAGTTAGCGTGTCTTGCATCCTCCAGGAATGGCCGTTTCTTTTTACTTGAATGATAAATTTATTATAAAAAAAATAACATACATAATAATATTTTTTTAAAAATCAGATAAGAGCATTATTATTTTTTTTTTAATTGTCAGTTTTATTTTTTAGAGTCCACAAAAATATATATCCACCCTTGGCTCCAGTAACTAATGGGTATCTAAATTTTATTGTTCTTTTTTTCAATTCTTTATTGAGAAATATTACAATCTGTCATTTCTAAGGACAATAGTAATAGTGATAGAATATTAGCTCATTCATGCTATGTACAATAAATAAAAAGCAAAATAATAAAACTAAAATTAAATATTTTACTGTTAAAAAAAAAAAGTTGTTTAGGTTCCTCAAAAATATATCCACTATGGACACACATTGGTCTAGTTATAGCCAGTTTCCTAACATATATTATTGTTTATCTTTAATACAACAAATCAATGTATATATGCACTATATGGTATTATAAAGTTTTAATTCTAGTCTCTAATGGCATATTTTTAGATTTGCTCAGTCGCACCAGACGTGGTTAAATTGTTTTGTTATAGGCCAGATAAACATATGATCAAATGAATATGTAAAAATTATTTATAGAATTCAATGAATGATGTTTAGCTTTCGGCCTAGGATTTTTTAATTTTATATTAGTCTAGATTTCTATTTTATAATTACATTTACTCATAATTATTTTTACTAATGAAATCCAAGCAATTTGAAGAATTACTATTCCATATAATATTAAATTGTTGGCTTTATTATTCTTTAACCATCACAATTTTGTAAAAGTTATATATTCTTGTGACCTGTTATATAATTATAGTTTATATATTCTTGTTAGTATTATATATTTGTTTTTATTTTTGTATTTTTTTTTTTATGTTTGAAGTTTATTAATTTAAGGCTTGTGATAATTTCTTATTATATTTATTGTTATTTTCTCATGCACATATATTTTTATTGTTGATAAAGGTGCTTTGTTTTTTGTTGTTTTTTATTTCAAAGTTGTTGACAGGGTTTATACTATGTGTCTTAATAGGTGCTTTAAATAGTAGTACGTAAGTTGGCTTGTTACTTAATAAACAGAAATTATACTATCAGCTTTTATCTATATTTACTCTTATTATATTTCATAAATAGAAAAATTGTAAATGATTGTCTAATTTTAAAATGACTGAATTATTTACCAAAGAAAAAAAAAATACTCTGCCCATCTTTTATTAATAGTATAAATTAAATGCTGTTATTCTAAAGATATTATACATAGTATAGATTAAAATATATTTATTATATGAAGTTAATATTTACTTTATTTAATTGAGTTTTTTGGGCATTTTCATCCTTGTATTTTCTTCCATATCATAATTAAAATACCGAACCACTAATATTGTCACCAAATAAGTATTTGTTTTACAGTAAAACTTTTATAGATTCATTAGACAAAAAATGCCCTCCAAAAATTAACAGTAAACCATCGATTATCTCGGCAAATCTATTTATGTCTTTAATTAAGTTAGCCTTGGTTTGAAATATTTTTTCATGTTCGAAAACTAAACCAGAATTGAATTATCCAATGCTTTATTTAATTGTAATTAGAACAAAAAATTTTATACACATCAAAGTTAAATAAAGTTTAGTTTAAATGTTATGATTAAAATCAGTAATATTTTAATTTTTGTTCTCTGATATGTAGTACAGGTCCTGAAATATCCATAATTTCCCATTAACAGTTGACTTTGCTTAAAATTGTTTGATTCTGTGTATTATCCTTATTTATTCCCTCAGTCTCTTAGTGTTGCATAAGAAATACAAGAGTAGGTAATGTAAAATTTTTTAAATAAAATTACACACAATAATGCCCACTTTACACAGTTTAATCATTTAAGTAAACATATATTTTTTATAATTTATTCCCTCAGTCTCTTAGTGTTGCATAAGAAATACAAGAGTAGGTAATGTAAATTTTTTTTAATATAATTACACACAATAATGCCCACTTTACACAGTTTAATCATTTAAGTAAACATATATTTTTTATAAATAGTATTATTATCCAATTTCACTTTGTGTATAACTGAATTGATTATCCAGACAAGATCTGTTATTGATTAATCCAGACAATTGATACCCTACTACAGGAGTCCCCAATCTTGTGCCCGCAAGCACCATTTTACCCGCTTTGAAATCATCTGCGCCCTCGGGCAAAATTGTGGCTGCCTGACCTAACAGTAATTATCATGGCAGTCAGTAACTGCATTACAAGTTTTCCTGTTAAACGATTTTTTAAAATAAAATATCTAATTAGTAATTAATTTGGAAACATAAATTATTTATTGATATCGTAGCAATTTAAAAATATTCCTAACTACTCATATATAATTCAGCATATTTCAATCCCAAAACGGCTTTAATATATGCACGATTACCATTTAATGAGATGTGAAAAACTAATCGAGTTAGGTGCATTATCTAACTCCGGTGAGTCCGGGACACCTCAAGTTGTCTCTGCCACTTGTCCCTATCCTGTGCATCAGTTCTCCAGTTCCTCACACCTAGAAGATTTCAAGCATCTTCAATCACACCATCCATCCACCTTTCGTTCGATTGTCCATTCTGAATAGATGACCAGCCCATCGACGTCTTATTTTATGACTTTGGAGATCTCGTTATCTTCAAAGAGCCCGTACAATTCTTGGCTCTTTCTTCTTCTCCATGCCTCGCCTACTTTGATGAGTCCATATATCCTCCTTAATATCCCTCTTTCGAATACCATTTCAACTGCCTTCTTAATGACTTATGCCTCCGATCAATAAATTAGTACTGGACTGTTAGACGGTATAAGAACGTATATAATTTGTTATTCTGAAACAAAATTTATTTCAGAATAAATATTATTTTAAATAGGATAAATTGTCATTTATTTATTTTCATGTTTGAAATAATTAACACTAATGAAATTATTCAATTTTTTTCAATCAAAACATTCGAATAAGTTATATATATATTTGTGTCAGCTCTTCTGAAATTGATGATCTATATAATAAAGATTGAAAACATTTGTCTTTATACATTGTTTTTAAACAAAATTAATTTTTTTTCTATTGGTATTACAGACCTTGTAGGTCTTTTGCCGCCTTACCCATCTCTGCCTATTTTGAGCTTTTTCTTTCCAGTTATCTGCATATGGCTCTATTGTATCTTAGTTGATTCGGTCTGTTTGTCTGATTTTTGGCCTTCCTTATTATTCATACTAATAACCAGGATCTACTCCCTGCACTCTTCCTATATTTACGGCCTCCTTCATCTCAAACTCTCTGTCCACTCACAGATAACAAGATCCCGTGTCTCTGACCTCTATATTCCCTCCCTTAGAACTGAAACCCATGTACGTTCCTTAACAGCCCGCTCCGTTACTTTCTGGAATCCCTTGTCATCTAACATCCACAGGCGGATCCATCAGGGGAGGAGGGAGGGAGGACAACTTTTGAGCTGAAGCCCCCCCCCCTCCAAAAATGAAAAATTGTATATATTTTTTTTTCGTAATTGTGGGTTGATGGTTGACTGTAGTGAATAATTGAAGAGAAGGATGGTTGGAGTGATCAGTCAAAATAAATTAACAGATTGGTCTGTCTACGCTTGTTGATAGAACAGCCCTGATGAAGGTCTGAACTTCGGGACAAAATGTCGGCTATGTGAAAAGAAATACAATCATTTATTTTTACTATTTTATTTTGACTGATCACTCCAACCAACCTTCTCTTCAATATATTTGTTCATTAGTTTTCTTTTATTTTAATGAGTGTTTAAGTATAATACTTAATCATAATATGTGCTCTGTTTTAAATTAGAACGACATGTAAATAAATGTAAGTACATGTCAAGAAAAAAATATACAATTCATTCCTATAAGAATTATTGTTCTTGAAAATAAAATTAGTTTCCAGTGAAGACCTAGTCGGTTCAAGAACATCAGGTAATGTTACAAACCATCGATAATGTCATTCAAAAAACAAAATTATTTTTTTAGTAGAAAGTTGATAAAAATAAAAAAAATAAGTTTTTAAGAGCTCAAAAATACAAATCAAAAACAGTAAAATAAATATTTTATGTTTATAATTTTAAAGTTAATTAAATTCAAATTTAGTATATTGAAATTTGGTCAACGCATCCCAGTAAACATAAATCATTAGTTCCTATATTGTAATAATAAATTACTATGAAAATCTCAAATAAGGTATAGAATCTTAATAATGTTTTAATTTAGATATATAAAAATGTGACCATTGCAATAGTACTTTTTTTATTCTTCCCTTCCTTGCCTTTTGGATACATGGGATTTTGCAGGGATGGCATATCAGAAACATGTTGGTAGCCCTCATGTTAAACAAAAATGTTAACATTTTTTATAAAACTCTTCAGTTTTCATTTCACTATAAAACCCTTTATATTTCCCATCAGTCTGGTGACCTTCCATGGGGGTCCTTTTCTTCCCACATTGAAGTGTGCCGGCCAAACTGCAGCTTTCTACTCCTACATAAAATCTTTGTAAAACGGTTAGTTCTGCTCCATCGTTAACATAAAAACATTCTCTGTGAGGGCATAGAGTCCAGGTTTCCTCAGCATTCTGGCCCTTAATACATCAAAGATGTTGCAGTTGACTATGACCTGCTCAGCCATCTCTGGTACTCCACAAGTGGGACTTAGGGGATGTACATATTATCCAAGACTATGCAACTTAGAGCGGAAACCCCCTCTTCTCCCTGCCCTCTAAGGAATTGAGAGACCCAGTAGTCCGGGAGAACCCAAGGACTTCAGACGGTGGGCAAATATTTTCTTAAGATAGCTCATTTTTAGGTTGTTACCCCACTGTCTATTCTACGGATGATCTTTCTTAATTTTCTTGGGTCTTCAGAAATCATCACCCGGATATTCTCTGGTAGACCAACAGAGCCGTCTGTTTTGAACTTCAATTTCAGCAGGAGGTTGAGAGGTACTCCTCCTACTAAGATCTGAACCGCTTCTGTGAGACGCACTTCGTTATGACTTAATGACATAGTTGTACATTGAATTTTCGCCAACCTGCGTTTCTACCAGTGTGAGAGGTTCTGAGACTCTGCAGGAGAGGCATACATCAGAATACCCAGTTTCACTCATGTAAATGGTGGTTGTAGCTGGTATTTGAGGCCCCAAAATGCACCCTATAGTTGAAGACGTATTGATAATATTAATATTCAATATATTATAATATATCCCTGAAGATGTGATATTAACTTTGAAACATTAAAACTTAAGATATGTAAATGAGTTTTTAATAACTCAATGAATGATTGCACTTCTTATTTCTATTTTATTTGAGTTTAGGAACAATCTTGGTTAAAAGCTCCATTAATTTCAAAACAAGTATGTACAAAAGTTAAATTTTGATTTGAAATAGAAGATTTCAAAAAGTACAAGAAGGCGGGCAATCACAACGAGAACAATTGTGTGCCAAAGAGCATAATATCTAATAATACGAAGAGCACGGAGAGAGGGGAGGCTTTGGGGCTGAAGCTCCCCTCAACCCAAAATGGTAAAATATAACTATGTTTTATGGAAAAAAAATTATCTCTAAAAGTATTATTTTTCATGTAATTACATCTAAAAGGATTTTAGGAATCACTTAAACACCATTTTAAAACGTCATTTTTATAAAACAAAAAAGCTTTCGGGCTGAAGCCCCCCCCTCCCCAAAATTAAATCCTGGATCCGCTAGTGCTAAGAGTGCTGCTTTAGCTCGTTAAAAATTTCATATTGTAATAATATCACATCACGTTTTATCAAAACCCATATACACAGTTATACTTCTTGATTATTTCATCAAGACTTTAATTAACTTAACCACATAAAACCGGGCTTGACTCGCGCCTTTTCTTAGATGGCAGTGAGCGTATCTACGAATGTTTCTGTTGTTTCAGTTCATGAAAGATTGGAAAAGTGATAGTTTTTAAAGTATTTTATGTGATTAATAGCTTGCATACTTTTTAACAATATAAAATTACCATGTCTAAACGTAAACAATTGGATATTTCTTGTGTTTTTTTATCAAGAAAAGTTTAACAGAAATAAACATAAAAGCAATTCTGTGGTGCAAGCGAAACGGATGGAGGTAATATGGTTTACTCAACTCTTCCGTCTTCGGATTCAGAACCTGTCCAGGCAAGTACTTCATTTAATTTTAGCAAAGTACGAGATACGCTTAGAAAAGTACGATATAGGTGATTTTGTTTTGTAAACGAGTATTCCTGAATGAATTGTACAATGTTTTGACAAAATCGTGGACCTCAAATAACAGTTATATTTTTCCAACTTATTTCGAATCTGGACAAAATCGTAAATTTAATTTGAAGTGGCTAAGTGACAATCCATGGTTTTCATATAGCAAAAAAAAAAAATGACCGTGCTTATTGCCCAGTTAGTGTTTTTTTGGACCCAAAGAGATTAAAAGAGATTAAAAAAGGAAAACCCGGTTAGTTACTATCCATTTGAAATAAAAACAAACATGCTCTTGAAATCTTGAGAGATAATAGTAAAAATAACTATTATAAATTTTCTGTTTTAAAAAGCATCAAATTTATGAATATATACGGAAAGCCTCAGAATGAAATTGACATTTTATTGGAATTGGCAGCAAGTTGAAGAATATTTCAAAATAGGAAATCTTTGGTTCCTATTCCAAAAACCATTTTGCTATCTGGAGCAGAAAATATTGCTGTTCCTGACTACAGTGACAATGGAGAATACTGAGCAACAGTAATTTAGGTTTGATTGTATAATAAGACCGTAATTTTATTTTATTTGTTCAGTACATACATTATTGTAATAGAAATGTTCAATAGTGATTAGTTTGTTTAATTTCTATTTTTAAATTATTCCTGAAAGCAATTTATTTATATTTTTTTAGTGTTTAAGGACAACTGAAACAATATTTTGTATAGTTTCTTAATTTTTTTCCTCCAAAAATTAAATTCTGGATCCTAGATGCTAGTGTAACATCTGTTATGTATGCCTCTTTATCATCTTTCAAATACCTCCTTACTTCCCAAACAGAAGATCTATCTTCGTAAAATTTCATTTTATGAATTGAATTTCATTAGATGTGAATAGCAGTGCATACTGGTGTTGACATCTAGTGTATTAATTTTGGGTGTATATATGTACATGTATGCATATGTGTATATATATATTTTCTTTTTCCCCATTACAACTATAATTAGGCTAACAGAAATTTTCTTTTTTTTTTTTTAATTGTTTACTTATTATTATTTAACTTACTGTAAATATGCTATAATTTTTATTTGTTAGTTTATATTAGGTTAGCCTACTGTTTATGTTTTAACATCAGAAATCAATTCTTTTTCTTCACTTACTTTTGCTCTTTTGTCTTTCCAGGTTTTGCTTTTTCTTTTTATGTATATATGTTTTGTTTTTTTCTTCCCACTACAATTACAATTATTCTTGAGATGTTGCTATTTTTTAAAATACTGTATATAATAGTACACTTTTGTTTGCCAAAGTTAGTCTATTGGTTGTTTTCAACATCAAAAATCAATGCTCCTTTTCTCATACTTCTGTTATTTTTTTTTCTTTTCTCCTAATTGTGTTTTTTCTTTCTATGTAATTTGTGTGTGTGTGTGTGTGTATATATATATATATATCTTTTTTTTTATTCTCACATTACAACTACAAATAATTTTGAAAAGATTTTATTTCTATTTTTTTTTTAGTTGTTTACATATTATTAGTCGAATTACTTTGTATATATTGTTAGAAATTTTATTAAGTTATGCTTTGACCAGCTACAGTTAGTAAAAAAAAGTCTGGGTACATATTTCCAAATGGAATTTTAATGTTTCTTCGTCCAATGAAAATATTCGTTAAGAATCTATTTAGAATAAGTATTTAAAGCAGTTTCCACTAATACAAATTTGACTTAGGACCTAGTTTCGATACTGTAGTAAATAATCAACAAAATGTGTTAAAAAAAGTCTGTGTACACTATTTATAAACAGAAAAGCCTAAACAAAATGTGGTAATCCCTTAACTGAAGGTCTTATGATCTATGAGTTATTCAGTATTTGATTATTTACTGAACTACAAAGAAGTGACTTTAATAGTATTTGTTCTCATTATGGAGGTATCTTGTTGCAATATGAAAATTGGTTATTAATTTAAGAAAAGAAGGAAAGTCACTGAGAGAAATTGGCAAAATAATTTCCAAACATTAATCCGTGATTAAGAAAATCATCAAAAGGTTTGAAGTCGACCAAGAGCTGGATGACCAGAAAAAAATTCAAAAGGATCAACAAGTGAGAAATTATGAATTTATTCATGAAGCTTAAAAAACGAGTACTGCTTCCATTGCAGGTATACTTGAAAATGATTACGGCATTAAATTTACACCACAAACAGTGCACAACGTTATACAAAAATGCTGAGTATAACTCAATCTGCCAGCAAAAATCCTTTTATAAGTAAGGTGAATAAATGTAAACGTTTAACGTTTGCAAAATGAGCCTAGTAATTTCTGGGAACGAGTTTTGTTCAGCGGCAAATATACATTTACCTTATTTTCATCTAATGAAAAAGTTTGGATGTTATGAAAACCCAATCAAGCCTTAGCAGCTAAAACTTGTGTCCCACGGTCAAGCATGGAGGTGGAATCATGGTTTGGGGCTGTATAAGTGCTTCTGGCATAGGAAAACATAAAATTATTGAAGGTATAGTAAACCAATATATGTACGTAGACATATTAAAAGAAAATTAAAAAAAAAGTATAATGAATTTTGGTATTGGGTCATTTTTATTTCAACAAGACAACTGCCAGAAGCATCAAAAAAAGAGTCGAAGAATGGCTACTCCATAATGCCCTAAGACACTTAAAAACTCCATACCAGTCATCGAACCTGAACCCAATCTAACATCTATGGGATAAACTAAAACAAAGACTGAAAAAAATGAAGATTTAAAACAAATCACAATTTAAGGAATCGTTAATGTATGAATGGAAACTAATTGAGTTTGAAGTCACTAAAAAATTGGTTTCTTTGATGAATAACCGTCTGTGAGAGGTGATAAAAAGTAAGGGAGGTCCTTCAGACCATTGATTTCTTTAATTTAATTAACAATATTGTATTATAAAAATAATATAAAAAAAATCAAGTGCACTCAAACTTTTTTGAGTTATAAAAATTAAATATTTGTGCGTTTCAGATGTAAAATTTCATATTTGTGTTGCAAACCTCGTTATTCATGTTCTTCAGAATTAAAATTTTGTAAAATAGGAAATAAAGTGTTTATTATTGTACGGCTTCATTGTTTAATGTAGTAAATCATTTATTTAAGGCAGTGGTGTACCCAGACTTTTTTTTACTAACTGTATGTATTTTTTTATATTTTGTTCATCATTGCTATTCTGAGGGGACTGTGTCCCAGAATAAAATTTCTTTTTCTATTTTATTTTTTTCTAATAAAATAAATTAGTTGATTTGTTAATCTGCAGCTCAAATCATGATTTTACATTAAATTGTGGAGTAACCATAAATAAATTTATTTTTGTTTCACAACAATACTTTTAGTGTTAATAAAAAGAAAGTACTTTCTTGTTCAAAAACAGTATACTCGCTTTGCGGAATGGGTTGAATTTGGTTAGATCAATTAAATTGCATTATTGGTAAAAAAACAGTAAATCCTTACCAAGTGCTAAAGTCAAAATCCTTTGTGGCTTTTCTTTTACTTAATTCTTTAAAACTGAATGTTGTGATTTGTTTAAGAGTTACAGTAAAAAAAAAAAATCTATATGCAGATTTAGCATGTATGAAAGTTCATTATGATAGGGTTGAACTGTATCTAAATGATATTCCATGATCCATCATGGAAGTAGTTTTCATCAATGAATCATAAGAAAAGAAAACACAGGATAAATAAAAAAAAATAAATAAAAAAATCAAAATAAAATATAATCCATATTTTAACAAATTAGCTAAGATCTTAACAGTTCAAATGTCAGTAGAAAATTTATATTTTATCTTCAAAGTGAAGTTTTTTTTTGTTTCTTTTTCTACTGACAACTTTAATGTGTAGTGAGGTATTGTAGTCCGGTTATGTCGTCGGTTTCGGTGAGATCCAAAATCAGCCTCGACATCAGCTGGATAGTTCCTCTGCTCTCTGCCCTAATTTATCGTTGCCATTTAAAGTAATGTCAGAACCTAGCCTTAATGCTGAAAAAAGAAAAATCAAATGTCAGATATTAAAAAAATAAAATAAAAAAGCAAAATAATGTGAAAAATAATTCAAATGCAGAACTAGAAATCAGACTCAGGTTAATTAACAATCATGTTATTTAAATGAATGTTGGTGGAGCGAGAATGAACATTGGGGTTTTAAACATTTTATTTGGACATTGAGACCCTGTTTTTAATCTGGAAATTCACTGTTTTTGGGATAACCCACGCTACATTGAGGTCTGTCGTACGAGTATAACCTAATTTTTCCTCTTTTAGTAATTAATCTTGCCAGTATTTTTCACATCACAATATATAGTTTAAGAACATATTACTTATTGAGTTTGAATCGAATCAAAAATTTAAATGTTAAATTTATGTTTTTATTATTTAGAAGCTGAGCTATAATAGTAAAGGCATATTAATTGAACCTATTATTATTTTGTTAGTAAAATTATTTTATATACTGATAAAATCAATTAATACAATAATTAACTTTATAATTCCTATTAATATTTCAGTCTTTCCAGATACGATTAGAGATGATTATTTTAAATTAATTAATGTTAGTATTGAAAATTTATGTTTGGAATTATTATTGTTGATCGGTAAAATAATGCTTTATGACCCTTTATGAATAATGAACAGAGTTTAGACTACGTTTTTCCTCCCTTTTAATATTTGGAATATTGGAAAAATATTTCCAACCGATGGATCAAACTATTTTAAGAGATATTTTAAAACTTAAATTTACAAATCTTATTTTATTACATTATTTAAAAACTACAAGAATAGTCATCGAACCATACACATAGAATCTAGCGTACTAACTTTTTACAATGCCTATTAAGATTATTTCTCTGATAAATAACCTACAGAATTAGAATGTTTGAAAAACTAAAAAAATATATAATATAATAATGAAAAAAATAGTGTGATATTAAGTACAAAGAATATAGTTTAAAGTAATCGATGAGAAAATATAACAAATACTATTGATTTTAATCGACAAAAATCTTAGACATACGTACAATAAATTATAAGATCAATTTCTTCACGATACAAATAGAATATCTAATACAATTTACATCATACATATAAATTTCTAAATAAGCACAACAAAAATATAAATAAGAAAACATTTCACATTAACACTGAATATTATAATGAATTTTTTTTAATAAACTTAAATAATCTAAAATTTATTAAAGGGCCTTCACTTTTAATTGCTTCATCTTTGGTGCCTTTTTCTTCATTTGTCTTTTCATCTCCTTCTCTTCCCATTTCCTCTGTTTCTCTGGATCATCCTCCTAAAAACAAATTAGAATTTCAAATCGTATATCAAGATTGTTCATTGATAGACATTATGAAAATTACTAATAATAATAATAAATAAATAAAATATAAAATACCTGAAGTATTCTTTCTTTCTCTTGCCTTCTCTTTTGTTCCCTCCTGGCCGCTGCTGCCTCCGCACGAGCCGCGTGAGTAGTTTTCAAAAAGGCCTCCTCAACTTTCAGTCTATTTTTATCAGCCTTATTTTTTCCCTAACAAAAAAAAAACAAAATCATTGATCCATGTTTTTAATTTAACATCAAATACAAGAGAAATCCAATCATCAACTTATGATGAAGTTTGTATCAAAACCTCTTTTAATCTCACAACCTTTTATTTTACCCTTAATACATTCAAATGATACGTACATTATAAAATAATATATAAAAAAACTTTACCACTACAACCCATGAAGGGTCTTGGGTTCAGTACTATTTCTTAGTCAACAGTTGTGATTTGACTGAGATCACTCCCAACCGCCTTAATTAATTTTTAAATTAAGGGCACCTACCTTACAGAGGCTTGATTTGTCCCAGAAGGGTCTTCTGATCTCAGGTTCACCCCACGGCTGATGAAATTGAATAAATAATTTTTCCGCCATGAGCCGGGATTCGGACCATGAGTATTGGAAGATCAGTTCCCCGCCACTGAGCTCCCTTATATCAAATAATATATACATTCAAAAATTATTATTTAAAATTTTGGCTAGAAGAGCCATTATACACTTTTTTTTTTTCATCTTTAAAATTTAAACACAAAATTTTGTATGAAAGAGGAAAAAAATTTTTTTTTTGAAAATGGCTCTTTAAGCCAAAACATCAAATAATAACTTTTGAATGTATTTTTTTTTTTTTTCCTACGCCTAAGTAAAGCCTGCTTCATTAGCCATGCGTGCTCTTGCAGTCCAATACAGTTTTGCTCTCCGAGCATAAGGGCCGTCCATTTCATTAAAGCAACATCTTATGTCCTGTAATGCAGGGCATGTATCAAGATGTTCTCCTGTCATCATGTCTAAGGAACACAGAGGGCATGTCGGGCTATCTTTGATACCGATGCGGTGGAGGTGCTTCTGAAGGAAATCGTGGCCTGTGAGTATTCTAAACTCTCTAGGGATCCTGCCACTTTCTTCCAGCAATCCACTCCATCGCTTCCCTTCAATTGTTTGTACATATTTCTCTTTCAGTGAACTTTGGAGGGTCTGTTTTATGATTCTTTTTGTTGAATCCATGGCCAGAGGAATATCGGGTTGGGTCATTCCAGAACCTATTCTGGCCAATTTGTCAGCTTCATCATTTCCGTGGAGCCCGCAATGGCCTGGTATCCACTGGAAAGCGACTTCTGTCCCATTTTTTTTTAATCGGTTCAAATATTGATGGCATTTAGGAACATTTGGATTTATATTATATCAATTTTGGAGAGACAATGTATATAAAAATGTTTTAAGTTTAAAATAAAAGGTTGTGAGATTAAAAGGGGTTTTGATACAAACTTATCTATATTTAAGATTCGAGGGATGCCAAAATATTTAAATTAAGTAAGATCTATTTTTTTTTTCTTCAGTTACCCCCAACTTTACCATTTCTGACAAATGGAAGATGGATGGAGGGAGGAGGGTTCGTTTTAGAAGTACCACCACACAAAATAAATTTCAAACAGATCGGATTCGTACTGACACTGCTAAACTCGAGAATGTTAAAATGGTCAATTCTATACACTCAGCCAACATGGCCTCCACTTTTTCTGTCTTAGCTATAGTTCAACTGTGATTAGATAGCATCCCAAGAGCGAACTCCTGCAGCCCTAAATTGAAACTAACATTCTGTTTTTTTTCCCAAACCCACTGACCATTACAAATTATTTACTAATATATGCATGAATTAGAAAATCATGATATCACTTTTCAATATATGTGTATATTTGTGAATACATTTTAATAATATCTGGTGTGTCCACTCACACGACTTTCCTACCTATTTTAGAAAAAACTTTATATCTTTACATATGTTCATGAAGAAACAAAAAAGAATTGAACTAGACACATTTTCCTGAAAATTGATCAAACATAAGATTTGAGTACGATTTATTTGATAAACTAAAGTAATATAAACCTTAAGGTAGATCAGTGTAAACATTTTAATAAAAAGTAGAGGAAATAGAGAAGATTGTGTGATGCGGGCAACAGATTTTCTTAATTTCACTTAGTCATCTCTCTCATTCACCCATTTCTGACAGCAGGATATGAAACCGTAATCTTACATTGGAAATTGAATAGCTGTACCTTCGTTAATAGTTGTCCAAAATGAACAATTTTTATACGGCTTTGTAGGGAATTTCATTACCTTTCAAACGACAGGCTCAAAGGCAATTTTTTGGGGAGATTTAGTCTATATATGAAAATTGAAAGAATAATAAGAATATTATAGGAAAGTTTCATCAAAATCGTTAGAGCCGTTATTGCGCTACAGTCTATAAAAAAACAGGATTTTCATTTTTTGCGTGCGCAAGCTATTGCGCATGGAGCACCGAATTTCTGTCACAGGCATCAGTAGTCAAAACCCTAGGAAATAAAAAAAGAAGCAACAAAATCGGTTCAGTAGTTCCCGAGAAAATCTTGGCACAGACAGACAGACAGGCCAATGGCTAAAAATGTGTTTTTCAGACTCAGGGGGCTCTGAAACGTATAGATCCTTCGAAAACCGCATATAGGAAATTTGACCCGATTGCAATACTTTCCATACCTAGTATAGGTGGGAAAGTAATAGGAGATTCAGGGGAGGAAAAAAACTTAGTCCCACGTGAGTTCACCCTCAAGCTGCAAGCTTATGGTAGTGAAACCATAGTTAAGTAACCTTAAGTTTTTATTCAGTGAAAAATATTATAAATTGGTTTCAGTAAAATGCTTACCTCTTTGCTAAGCCTGTATCTTTTAATCTTGTCAATGCAATAAAAGACCATGCTCATGAGCGGTTTCAGGGCATCCATTGCTTCCTCAGCCGACCTCCCTTTGGTTGGGATGTTGAAACCAAACATCAGAACTTTCTTGGTAGAAGGTAATTTGGTAAGGTTAGTTTCCCTTGAAAAAATAAATAAATTTATTTTGACAATAAAACAATACATCTATTTCTTAACTCCTTTCAAAATAATCACAAATTAGTTATATTTAACAAATATTATAAAAATATTTCATGAGTTACACTTTATCACACCTAAGCAAGTCAGACAGATCCTATATGAAGGGGAAGGGGGAAATGGGCAGGTTCGCTAACAAGAAACATCTAAGTATTTTGAGTTCTCTATGACAGGAGGGTAGGGTAGCTCAGTGTCCATAGTTTCTATAAAGTATGTACTCTAAGTAAAAATAATTAATTAAGGAAAAAATCTGGCAGTTGAGTATGATCTTGACCAAATCACCTCCTTGCAAAATCATGGGTCAAGAAACACGGCTTCCTTATTAAGTAATGAATACAAGACTTATAGAGGTCCAAGTTTTGATTTTTGTTAACTTTTTCTTGTAGAAGGGAATAAATTGAATTTATTTTATTTTTTAAATTTTGATACGTCGTAAACCAATGACTTCCTGTCCTACAGTTTCCTTTAACAATACTCCACTAATCCCTGTTGAGAAAATCCGATACCTGGACAAACGACTAACTTGGAATCCTCATACTAGACTGACACGACAAGAAACCGCTCGATGTTTCTGATTCCTTCAGCACTTACTGGACAAACGCTCTAAACTTCCAATTAATTACAAAAGATTCATATACTTGACTATAATAAGGCCAGTTTGTACTTATGGAGTTGAGCTATGGAGCTCCACTAAACCATCAAATTCTTCTTGTATCCAATCCTTACAATCCAAAATCCTTCGTAAAATCCTCAATGTTCCCTACTTTGTTACAAATAAAACCATCCATAATGACCTTAATGTTTCTTTTGTTTCAGATCTGGCCCAATCCAGATACCTTTCCTTCCTTAATAAACTTCAGAATCATCCTAACCCTCTCGTTTCTAACCTTGCTTCCTCTTCAATTCCTGATAACCCTCCGAGGCGTCTGAAAAGAAGATGGCCCTGTGATGTCCTAATGTAGACATATCATTAGAGTGCTACCATTGGGTAGTTACTCAGCAAGTATTTTCATGTCATTATATCCATTATGTTCAAATTTACTGGATGTATTTATTTAATACAGTTGTAAATAACATTAAGAAACAATAAAAAAAAATTGTTTGATACCAATTAAAAAACACAGCAAATTATTACACAATGGTTAATTATTTCCAAACAATTTAACATTACTTTTCATGTAACATTAAGGAAAATAAAATTTGATTCCTAATATTGGCTATAAATTTTTTTTTTTTCATCATTGATAATTTGCTAACAAAAATAGACAACATTGCTTCAGTTGATCTAAAACTTTCTTTGTACCCAATTGTCCGATTTCAACAAAATTTTTTAGGAAATTTTGTATGCTATTAAAAAACTATGTCAAATATCAACAAAAAGTGTATACTTCTTGAATTATTCGGAAATCTAATTTTATCAGCCCTCGTAAATTTTTGTCCAGCTTTTTTTCTTTGAAGCACATTATATAAATAAATTTAAAGAGTATTGAGGAGAAGAATTAGACGTTACAGTCAATAATACAGGTTTCTCGGAAGCCTTCTTAAAAGGAAAGGATGGATATTAATGTCGAGATAACGAATCATCCTCGGTTGACCTTTGATCTTGATTACTAATTTGAAAAAAAAATCGGTTTAGTAGTCTCAGAGAAAAACCATGGACAGACAATTTTTTTTTCATTGGATTTTTGAATTCTACGTATAGTGAAAATTAAAACCTCAAATTTTGATGGGAGTTAAATTTTTGGATGGTTTATTGAAAATAATAAACCAAAATCTAAACATTATTCAAGCAACCTATTTTTGAGGTAGTTTAATGACTAATAAATCAATGTTAATTGTTTATTCAAAATAAAACGTTAAAAATAAAATCATCTAAATTATGCATATTTATTCCTTTTTCTTAAAAATTCAAATGACAACTACAGTAGAAATTTAAATATTGTTCTTTTAAATGTTCAGAACATTAGTTTTTTAATACAAATTAAAATATCAAGCCTATCAGACTTTGTCTTTTGTTTGACGGTGAGATAGCAGCGATCCTTGTAGCTCTAAGAACACTATCAGGAAGGCAAGTTCAGAACGCTGTTCTCTTTGTCGACTCGCAAGCAGCAATCCTCGCCATTACTGACGTGAATAAATGTATGTCGAGTGATATCTTGGAGTGCAAATCCCTTCTCTACGATCTAACACTCCGAGGCACCAATGAGGTCCTACAGTGGATTCCGAGCCATTGCGGTATTCCAGGAAATGAGGAAGCGGGTAGTCTCGCCAGGAGTGGAGCAGAATTGCCACAAACAGTCCATCCAAAATCCTACGATTCAATTCGGCGAATGGTGAGGATGGTAGTGAAGGAGGAAATAAAAAATATGCACAAAGACAAGGTGAAAGGGAGACGTTATGGATGTCTGGTGGAAAACCCGATCCCAGCTGACTTACCAAGAAGAGATGCAGTAGCCTGCTTCTGCCTGGCCACTGGTCACGACTATCTACAAAGTCATCTCCACAAGATAGGCGTGGCTGAGGATCCTAGGTCTAAATTATGTGAACAAGCGGAAATGGATGCAGACCACCTAAACGAAATGTCCTGCTTTGACGGATATTAAGAATCAAACATATGTAAATGATTATATAAAAAAATCAAACTTATATTGGGCAGCAAGATGTCGGATGGTCAAATGACCAATGATTATGGCATAGGGAAAAAAAAAAAAACTTTGTCTTTTGTTGCTTATTTGAGAACTAATAGTCCATAAAAATATTGACAAATCTCAGCAGAACTTACAAATAAATTAAATTAATACTATTTATTTGTTATAAATTAATTACAGGAGATATAAACATACTCAGTCTGTTTGGGTCCGGAGAACTGGTCTGAGAAATGGATAAAATCGATGAGATCAGGGTGTCTGTTAAATAGCGCAGTAATTTTAGAGTCCAAGATTGCCGAGGTGACCTCTCCCATTTCAGATATAATCTGGAACTGTGAGGGTAATCCCATTTTTTCTCCACCTCGCCGTTCAACACAATATACGCTCTGTAAAGAATGAATGAGATTCTTTAACTTTTTAATACATGCCAATTTTTCAGTTATGCTTGATTTTTATATTTAAATCAAAAACTTAAAAAAAAAATGTTATTAATTTTTATTTTAATATTTTAGATTTAATTGGTTTTATCTCAATGACCTATAGGTAAAAATGTCTAAAATAAAAATAAAAAAAAGAATTATTTAATAAAATAATTGTTATTGGAACTAATTTTTTTGTTTGTTTGTTTAATATTCATAGACTATCATTATTTATAAATCATTAATCATAATTAAGATCCATTAAGTTCTTCAACTTAAGACAATTCACGTTCAGGTTAAAGAAACAGAAATATCAAGCTTTAAAAAAAATAAAAGATTACCAAATCAGCCATGTCTTTCGAAAGTTTGGCAGCAGTCTTCTTAGAAGCAACACAGAACACAAACGTGTCCATATCGTCCTTGTTCATATCAACTTTTATGTGGATCTGATCCTGAGATGGCTTCATCATTTGTGCAATGATAGCGACTAAATCTTGTCTCTGAAAAAAAAAAAAAAAAAATTATGAGAAAAATTAGGATGGTAAAACATATGTACCAGTGTCTGTTTGAAGAAGCATTTCCTACAAGAACTTCAAATGTAGAACCTCAACTTTCTGAGACAATTATAAAGATTCATCTTTGAAAATAATAAAGCCAAAGGGCAAAAAATTGTAAAATTTGTGGTAGAATTGTGATTATGAAGGAAGAATAAAGATATCATAGAAAAAAAAATTAGAATTGAAAAAGCTAAAAAAACTCATAAAATAATAGAAAGCTATAATTCTATAATTTGAAATAATAATAAACAGAAAATTTATTTTAAAAAATTAACAATTTGTTTCTCTATAATAATAATAATAATAAAAGGCTTAGCGAACCCAAAGGTTGGATGCAGACACCACCAATCGTTCCCTCCATCAGTCGCCCTCTAAATCCAGTCCCTTCATATCGGTCTAAACGTAATCTTCCCACCTTCACTTTGTTCTACCCGTTGGACGTTTGCTAGTTCGGCACAGCAAACCATAATCTTTTAGGAAATCCTTTGATACTAAGTCCAAAAATTTTTCAAGCCCATTTTATTGGCCGCAATGTTACCATCTCAAATTTATTAATCCAATACAATTCACACAATTCGGCATTATCAAACCGTCTGAACTCTTTGGTTAACTCGTCCTTCTTCGGTACGAATATTCTATTTAATATTTAATAGTTGACCGTTACATTATAAAGGAAGAAGATGGTCTGCGGTGGCGGTCATAAATAGGCTAAATAGTGGCAAAACTATTTTATTAAAAGCCAACGTTTCGACCCTACTTTGCAGGTCTTCTTCAGGGAGGTGTGTTCAGCTAGGAGTTTCACTTAGAACTCCATCAGTTCTAAGTGAAGAACCGTGTGCGGTAGGAAGGAAAATTTCTCTATACAGAGTCAATTTTCCTGATAATATTGAAACATTATCCTGCCGATGAATTTGATGAGTTCATGACTTGTAATAATGTTGTTACAGATTTCTTTAATAAATTCTTAAATGGCAAAAATGTTGACAGTTGTAGTTTAAAATGTATTTAAGACAAATGGTCACTTTTACAAAAGTTGTACCAAAACATCTATAATATATTTTTTAGCCATGCTGAAATGTAGTAGATTCCAATAAAACTATCTGAAAAATTCTAATTGTACAAGTAAAGGATTAATTTACTATTTGCTCGGTCAATATCGAATAAAATAAAACTAATTTTACTCCTCAAAGACAAACAATACTCACTTTTAAAAACTTAAGCTCAACCAACATCCCTTCACAGCAAGTTCTTCCACTGCACCATAAAGTGTAAAGATGCTCGGATTCTTTTATCAAACCTCTGTTTTCTATTTCCATTTTACCATCATCACCTGTAGTTCATAAATAGGTATATTAATTAATTAATTTATAGTTTGAACAGGTCGCAATTTGTTACCTAAAAGGATTAAATCAAAAAGAAAATACTCACCGACCAATGAGAAATTCTCTTCTAGTATTGATTTGTGAGTTGAATACCACACACTGGCCATTTTGCTATTTTTAGTTTTACCGCTGAAGAAGTTGATGAAATATACAAGCAGGCCAGCAATCATGAGCATTTCAAGATAAAAGCTGTCCCAATTGGTACGGAAATGGAGAGGTACCTGAATAAAACAATTAATGCTATATGAGAAGGAGTTAGTCGAGGAACCTTCTAGGCAAAAATTAAAATTATTTATATATTTTAATTTTTTTTATTTATTTGACCGCACCCTCGACTAACTCCTTCTCATATCATATCAACGGTCAACCATCTCTACATCAATTAATGCTATAGTTTATTATCCTACAACAGTTACACACAAATACAGGCATATATGCACACATTAAAAAATTTAAATATTTGGATGGAATTTAATTTACGTAATTTTATATATTTCATTAATCTTCATAAACAACTTTTGTGATAGAAGTGTATAAAACCTCAAATCAGCTGTAGTTTTGAAGAAAAAAAAAACTATACAGATGTCGATGTAAAGTCAAAGGATAATCCTGGGATGATCTGAGACTATGGGACTGGATATAAAATAAACCACCCAAGGAAAAAGACGGAGACACATTTTTATTTAAATTCCATTTTTGGTTTTAAAAAAACTTAAAACTTTGAAACAAATTTTAGAAGTAGCATGATTATTAAAAAAATAATAATAAAGAGAAACAAAATGTTCTCCAAGGCACACCATGTGACATATTACAGTTGTAACGAACGTTGTGACATATTACAGAATTTCACGGGGAGTTCTTTCTAAAATAAATAAAGTCGATAAAAACATTTTGCTAGGCTTCGATACTGGAACGGTGGTAGGTCTGTAGATCGCTAAGGGACAAATTGGATCTTGAAGATTTTGATGCGTACAGGAAAAACCCAGATAGTTCCTCCAGAACTATCGTATCCTGCGTTTTTAAGCCCAAAAACATACTATTTTCGAGATAACGCAAGGCATAGGGTTCGCATCCACACAACCTTACATTAATTGTAGTACTGTCATTGAAAACATGTCTCATTTCGTCGACTTGAGGTCTCTATGATCGAGAGAGGAGGAGTTTATATTATTTATCGATGGTGTTTTTGATCGGCAAGCCATATCATCATTAATTCTTCACCAAATGTCAAGATTGAGCCACCAATTTCGAAGGCTTCCTTCTCCTTCAGGCGGCCAAAATAGTCCAATCATCTCGAAAACTCAGGCAAACAAGTTATGAAAGAAAACAAACTTTATTTGCGAATAAATAAAGAATTACACACTTTTCTCTTGGTTATTCCCATGATTATATGAAAGATTAATAAATTCCCTACGAAAGGAAAAAAAAATCATCGAAATCGGACATTTTTTAGGAAAGATACAGCTTACTGAAATTTGTAAACATGTTGGTTCCAAACGAAAATGAAGATTTAAATTAATTTTTGTTTTCTTTATCGATTATATTTATCGATATTAAGCAAACAATAAAGTAACATTTGATTTCTTTTATCTTTTGATACGTTGATTTATTTTATTTTCTTATTAATTTGGCATTTGATAACAATATGCTGTGCGAATTTTTCGCACGGGCCTACTAGTAATAAACAAATATAATAATTTAACGTTCATACTCCAATGGATAATGGGAATATAATAAAACTTCTACAAGAAAATTGATACACCAAGAGGAGACTTGACAGGCCAAGACTACGGTGGGCTGAAGAAATGGCAGTGGATGTGTGATCGATATCCATCTTGAAAGTAAGGAACTGGAAAGCAGCAGCAGTGCACTAAGAAGACTGACGGTTGATGTACAGGAGGCCCTGACTCATCATAAGTTGTGCCAAAAGGAATGATGCATGAACGATAATAAAAAAAAAAATATAGAGAATTAAAGATAATGAAACAAAAGTCTGTTTTAAATTAAATTGAGAAATACCTTTATCAGTTATTATAATATAAAACAAAACATACTAACTGTAATTTTAAAACTTTATAATTTAGTTTTTGTGTGGTTTTATAACAAAATTGGGTGAGGTAATATAAAAAGAATAATATAATATAAACATTTTAATCATATCATTTTACCTTGGCAATAGTGATTTTTGGTGCGTCTTTTTCATCTACTTTCCCTCCAACCGTAACTTTGTCACTATCGAATCCTTCAAATTCTTCCTCATCTTGAAAGTGTTCAAATTCGTTATCTTCATCCTGTACAGTTGTTTCAGATAAATAGAAGTTGGAATTTTCCTTTTCATTAGACATAAGAAATATTCAAATGAACTGGAATTTGATCACAATGTAATCAAATCATAAATAATTCAATAATACTTTCATAATTATTCATTTTATTACACTCTATATGAACTATTTCAAGCAAATAGTTTGTTAAGTAAAATTTTTATTGTCGTAGAAGACCACACCCCCAAGCAAACAAAATGTCATGTAACTCATTATGAATGTAAATGATAAGCGTCTAATCTTGTATAAATAATTCTTTCGTATTACACACCTTAATATAGGTCATTTCCAACATATTACGTTCCTAATATGAAAGTTAATTTTGTGAAAACTAAACTTTCTAAAGGAAAATAGAAAGTAAAACTATTATTGTAACAAATTATTATTTAACTAAAATAATTATCTAAACATTTACAAGAGGAGTGACTCAACAGAAATTAGAAATATACTTTAGTATGGAAGAGTATATTTCATGAAGGATATATGAAATTGAACTAATACCTCAACAATAGAGTCCATATCAGTTTCGTAAATATCTTCTCGAGCTTTATGTTGATCATTTACTGATTTTTCTGGGACTGGTTGTTCATTTGCAGGTTTAATAGTATCCTCTTCGAAATCTTCAAATTCAGCAAAATCATTGTCTTCTATTTCTTCAATTTGTATACTAGCCCAAGAATGTCTACTTAATGCGATTATGAAAATCAAAAATACTGCCGTGAATTTGAACATTTTTCAAATATCTGCCAAGTCCAAAGGAGAAATATTAATCAAAATAACTAAACATAAAACATAAAATTACAAATAAATATCTTCTCACCAATGGGACTCTTATAAAAAGGTGAATATGTGTGGCTTCGGATTTATTTAACTTTATTAAATTAACAAGGGTCGCTAGTTGGATATTATTACATGGTATAATTTAAAAACATCACCCTTCACACGGCCACATTTAAAACCCATGGACTACACTAAATTAGGTTATGCAAACTATTAATTAAGCATTGGCCATGTTTATTTGAATTATTTGATTTTTCTTGTAGTAAGGAAAATCTATGATTTTTAGAAACAGGGAGATATTTTTAAATAAATTTCATTAAAATTATTTAGCTTCTAATTCCCGAATTCGCTTAATCAAAATAAGTTTTGCGAGAATGAACAGCGCTCATGTCGGATCCGAGACGAACGAAAGTAGGAGGGAGGTTCTGTCCCGCAAACAAACAGTTCAGTCGATAAGTGGACGTCTTATCTTAAGGTTATAAATATTGGCTTCGCTGCGGCAATTATCTTTTCGTCTTCGATTCTATCTCTGTGTCCGCCTCTCACTATATCACATAATTTTTATTTCGTTATCGTCATTGTTTAATTTTTATCGTACCTTCGGAGATATAGTAAAACTCGTCTTTTATTGTGCTTATCGTTTAATACCGGCTTTTAAGATGAATGAAGAAGACCTACATTTGGCCAAGGCAATTGCGAGTATGGATATGGAATCGTCTCCTAAAACTCCGAAGAAAACGCTTGTCAGTAAAGTTCAAGAGAAAATACAAGGATTCAGGTGAGTACACCATTAATTTGACCATCGTAAAATCGAACTTTATTTGCCAAATAACATAAACTATTTGATTTCATCGTAGAAATTATGATATTTATTCTTTTCAGATATACTTGATGTAAATTATTAAGTATTACACCTGTAGAAGCCTGTTACCTGTGATTGTATGGGTTGTTTTATTTTTGGATCGTATTGGATTCCGGCCAAACCGTGTTTATAGTCTGTTCAAATCTTGTAATTAACTGTACCACCAGATCAATTCTACTTACATGAGTTCAATTTTATAATTTTACTTAATTTTGAAGTTCTGGCAAGTGCCGGTTCTTATCTTAATTGTCTAATTTATGTAGCAATAAACGTTGATTCTTACTGAAATATTTACTATTTTTATTTATTTTAAAGTAGAATAAATATATACATTAGAAATTGCTATAATTATTGGTATTTTCATTATAAACTTTAGTTGTTATATTATTAGACCATTTGAGGCTTGATTTTCGCACTCATACCAACCTCCTCTGGTAGCTCAGTTGGTAGAGCGGTGGACTGTAGTGGTTTATAATCGTAGACATCCATAGGTCGCTGGTTCAAATCCGGCCCGGAGGAAATTTTTTTTTTCTACTAGTAAATACATCTATTATTACATTATAATTATGTTGTTAATATATTTTTAATTTATGTCATTTATAATCGCACGGAGAAAAAAATAATTATTTTGGGTTCTATTATTCATAATTACGACAAAAATTAATATTTATTGATAATATCGAGAAGAAGAAAATACACTGTATATAATGAATGAAATAATTCTTATAGAATTAAATTATGATTTAAATTATTAAAATTGAAATGTTTTATAAATTAATTTTGCGAGGAGAAAAAAATATTTATAAAGAAAATATAGTAAATCAAGTATTAATAAAAGTGAAATAATTATTCATACATATAATAATATTATATAAAATATATATGATTGTTTTAAAATGTATACTATAACTTTAATTTAAAAAAAGAAGGGTCCTATAAAATATAAACCCTATTTTTTTATTAAAACAAAGGTTCTAATTTGAAAAAAAACATGTCATGTTTTTTGTTTGCAGTAAAATTATCATTTAATTAAGGAAAAATATATATGACAAATAAACTAAAACCCCCTCATATTGATCTCCATTAGAAAAAACGCTATTAGAAGTTAAAATAATACAATAATCCTAAATAAGAAAAAAAGAAATAGTAAAATCATTTATTTATTCTGAAATGTTTTGTCTTTATAATCTTGTTTTAACCTTTTTTTGTATATTATACTGCATATTACCATAATTTTTATGGGTTATTGCACTGTATATTATATGGATATTTCAATGGTTTTTGTTGCATATAAATTCGGGTCTTACCAATAATTAAGAAGTAAAGAGATGTTTTTTTTTTAAATATTTCTTCTTTAAATCAACAAAAATTGCATATTTAGCCAACAATCGAGTTAATAGAGAAGGCCATAATAGTCTATTTTTATCGGAATTGAGATAATTATCGATTCCTATGTAAAAAACAAAACAAAAAAAAACTGAATAAATCAGATAGTGCAATGTTGTTTTTTTCACTGACGAATCTAAATATTTAAAAAAAGTTGTGTGAAAATAAGTTTTTATTCCTAAACCAACTATTTTTTAAGGAATACAATCAAACTTTTATTTCTTAAGTATTCTTTAAAAGAAAAAAATCTTCCAAAGATATTGTAAGCAATTTATTCAGATGAAAATTAAAAATATATTTCTTTTTTATTCTACCATTATTGTATACAAAAAGTTTATTTGTTATAGAACAATTTTTATAATTTATTTTTTCACGAATCATACACCATTTTCTTTTACAAAACAAATCCCAATCAAAATTTTTTTATTTGTTCAAAAGCGAGCCTTGAAGCTAATTTTTCGCAAAAGGAACCCTGTTTTTTAAGTTTCAATGTTTTACTACTGGAATAATTAGTGATTTTTGGATAAATAAAGAATTTATTATTATTTTTTCTAATATTGTTTTTGAAATTACAATCAGAATAGAAAATATAGTTTTTCGCGTTTCCTGAAAAATTGTCAATAATTATGGTTCACTTTGGATACAGTTGATTTGAATGAAGAATTCAAAAATGTTAATTATCTATCATCTTAAGAAACTTGATACTTGAATTAAATTATAAATGGTTATTACGAACTTTAAAAAAGTGTTATGTGATATGTTGTTGTTGATAAAAATCGAATCCTTTAAAATAAAGCTGTAAAAAGTATTTTATCATCAAGAAAAAAAAAAATTATAAGTGAAAGCATGAGAACAGTATCAGATTTCTAATTTGTTGAAAGATATTTTTTCTTCTTTTGTTAAAATTTCCCAGAATCCTTTATTAAAACTTCACAAAAGGTCTTTATGATAATGTTTGCCATAATTTAATCATTGTTACTTACCTAAAGTGAACTCAGATCATAATGCGTATCAGACTTTCAAAACCAGTTTTAAACAATTATTTATACTCGTAACTCTTAATAATGATAGTTAATTATTTAAAATAAACCACATTAAAGATACTTTAGAGGAAGACGCATATGAACATATTAAAGACCACTTAATTATACAATGAAACACCCATTTTAATCAAAATAGTTAGAGCTGTTTTTGAGAAAATTGTGAAAATGTGTTTCACCGTTAATATAAAGTGACTCTTCCGGTTAGCCGATTTTAAGCAAAATGTTGCTGTCACATCTAAGACATGTACCTATCTTAAATACATAATATCAGTTTTGTACGACTTTTCATTTTTTAGCTAGACTGCTAACATACAGACCATTTTTCGGGACTTGGTTATTTGGACTCAGGATAACCCAAAACTTGTATTTCTGTTGAAAACTCAGATTCACAAATTTTCACAATCGCCATACTTACAAGTTGAATGACGAGGTGCGGAATGGAAATGACTATTTTTTATTTTAGTCCATATTACTGGAATTGCTTCGTCTTTAAATTTGAGTACATCTGAAAGGAAAACATTAAAACTAGGTGATCATCGATAAGTTGAAGAATCTCTTAATATGCGGATTTTGCAGCAGAGTTCTAGATGGTTTCCAATATTTTACTTTCACTTACCTATATATGTAAAATATAGTAAGGGAAGTATTGCAATCGTGAACATTTTTAAATCTGAGTTTTCAACGGAAATACGGGTTTTGAAGTTCCTTGAGTCCAAATAACTAAGTCCCGCAAAATGGCCTGTGTGTTAACAGTCTAGCTCAAAAACGAAAAGTCGTACGGAAGAGAAATTACATATTTAAGGTTTTTATATGCTATGGATGTTTCAGCAACTTTTAAATCAAAATCAGCTAACCGGAAGTGGGACTTAATATAATGGACTAAACAAATTTTTACGATTATCTCAGAAAACACTCTAACGATTTTGATTAAATTCATCATATCAGTGTAAAATTAAGCAGTTTTAAATAAAATATGGTTATTATTCTCATTGATGTTCTCTTACAGGGCTTAATTGACTAATCTTCAATATTAGCTTCCTCTAAAGTACCTTTAATTTTTTTTTATTTGATACAATTGACCATTTCACATTAATTTCTGTTATGAAAAATGTTTAAATATAAAATATGAAAGAAATTGATAATTAACTAAAGGAGAAATAAGAGATCTTAACGGAGAATAATTGTAATTGAGAAACCAAGGTAATTGTAATTGAGCGCACCCAAGCTCGCCCGAAAGATTAGTACACGCTTCTCTACGTATCATGAGATTAATATAATACGGACTCCGACAATATTATATAAATATATATATGCGACTTTCATAAATGCTATTGTTGGTATTATTTAATATTTAATTGTATATATTGCAGCGATATAAATATTAAAATTTGTATATATGAAGATACTTATTTAAATAAAAATACCCACAATGAAATATAGAAATATAGAGTGTATAAATTTTACTTTCGCTTCGCTTTGCCTGAAAATACTTATTTCTGCTAAGCAGAGGGTGGTAAGTGAAGGTTGTGTGATACGTGCACCGCACCAGATTTTTTAAAGAAGGGCGACAATGCAGATTTTAAGGCTAGTAAAGTTGGCTTCAAAGGTACGTATTAGGTTTTTTTGTTTCATTGAAAAATTTCTTTGCCCTCATTTATTTTTTATAGTGTTCCCCAAAATCGGTCTTGGTCTTGCAATTTGTAAGACCAAGACCAAAGCCGCCTAACTGTTGCAAGACCAAGACTAGGACTGGTAAAGAAAATCGATTTTTTAAATACAAATTAAGGCAAAATGGTTGCAAATTTTAGTTACTGTATGTTAATAATTGGTATAACCAATATACTTTTGCATTTAACTCCTCTAATTTTTCACCGAACTTTGTTAGGTTTCTCCTATCTAAAAAAATATAGTAATATCTCTATAGTAATAAGCTAGTAAGTAACTGCAAGACTGTTGCGAGACTCTTCCGCAAGATCCAAGACTCGTCTCGGTCTCGTATTTGGGCAACACTAATTTTTCATTATACATTAATGATCTAAGGAGGGCTACTAATTTTTTTTTTCTTCCTGTCATAGCCCTCTAGAAGGAAGAACGAAGAAGGAGAAGAGAACTAAGAGTTTAGTCTCAATACTTGTATTGATACAAAATATACATATATGTACGTCACCTTCGACTTCCACATTGCCCAACATTAAAATCACTAACGAACGATCTGTTAGCCACAAGGCCTCCTATCCCTTCCAAACGTTCCTTGCGTTGTTTACAAACTCCTCCAGGACATGTTGGTTCTTAGCGTGTTGCGAAACTTTGGGACCTTTTGGGTTTTCGACAAGTACCAAAGACGCAGAGGTCCTTCGGGTCGGTTCTTGCGGGTGAAGCAATCGACTTCTTGCGCAAGCGGGAGTGCCTCAGAGGCGAGCATGAGTCCATTGTCTCGCAGCGCCCTCTCATACAATGCATTTAAATTTAAATTATGGTAAACATGGCGGCCTTGTAAAGCACGTTTCCGGTCATGGCCAATGGCGGAATAGTACGAGTTCGTGCCTCTATTGCGTGAATGATGGGATTTTGTGTAGATACTTGTTTCTTTATTATTTAATCTATAAATTATATAGGTTTTGTTATTTGATTGAAAATAATTAAATATACATTCGTAGGTTTTTTGTGTATAGCTCCCAATCTAATTTCAATATGTCAGCGTTGTAATCAAATTAATTGCTACTGGCCAACCCCAGAACTCTCAAATTAGATAGCTGTCCATTTGACGTATAAGCGAAATATGTTCAATCTTATTCTAATGAAGAAATGATTCTAGACAAAATTTAAAACAACATATTTCATTCGATGTATGGGTAAATTTCGAACGGAAAAGGAATTATGCCCAATTTTGTCTTTTCTTAAAGTGGCCACGTTTTTTCTTTCATAGGAAGCGATAACAGGCCAAATTATTTTATTCAGGTGTTTTAAAATTGCTTCATAGTAAATTAGACAAAATTTCTTTCACATACAAGTAGAGTTTGTCTTTGTTAAAACTTATCAAGTTGTGTTTTTCATTAAATCAGGGATTATTCTCAATATTTTTTTATGATTCTAAAACTATACTATAGATATTTTATATTTATTTTTTCTGTTGCCATTACAGACCATGTAGATATTTTGCCGCCTTAATAAGCCTGCTCCATCTCTGCCTGTCTTGGGCTATTTATTTTCATTTATCTGCACGCAGCTCTATTGCATCTTTGTTGATTCTATCTATCTGATTTCTGGCCTTCCACGCTGTCTTTTACCTTCCATTAAGGCATTAATTGTTACGAGCTACATGACCCACCCATCTTAACCTCCGTGCCTTTATATCATGAGATATTGATTGATCAGTTTCTGTAAGCAGTTCTTTATTGGTCTTTCTTCTCTATGTGTTAGTACTCTGATCCCAGATAGCTAGTGTTATCGTGTGGAAGATTTTCCTCTCAAATCTTTCAACACTTTTATATCATAGCATTGTACACCCTTAGTTTGAGATTTTTCGGGATTTCAATATTTTTGAGAGGGAGAAGAAAGATCTGTTTGCTCTAGTTATACGCTGGTCTATTTCTGCCCGTTGGTCATTCATTGAGGTTATTGTGGTGCCGAGGTATTTGAATCTTTCTACTCTCGGGAATGATTTTCCTTCTACGTATATCCTGTTATTGGGATGGACTTTTCGCCTTATTATCATATATTTTGTTTTGTCTTCATTTACTTGTAGGCCGATCTACTCTGCCTTTCTAATCAGTAAATGTAGCGAGTTTCTCAATGCCTTCTTGATTACTTCCTAGGACAGCTGTATCATCCTTATGATTCATTCTGACGTGGACCCTTCCATTTGTTGCTCTAATTACTTTCTCCAGGGTTAAGTTGAACAAAATCCGTGATAGTCCATCTCTCTGCCGTAAGCCCGCTCGAACTTTGAAGTCTTTAGATAGTTCTCTATGTATTAGGAATCTACACTTGGATCATTTGTACATTTCTTTGTCAATCCCACCTACTTACCGGGAATTCCCAGTTCAGTCATGATTTTCTATAGACAGCTTCTGTCCACAGAATGATAGATGGTTTGACAAATGGACAAATAGTGCGTGGACGTCCTGAGCTACTTCCCATCGTTTTTCGAGTACTTGTTTTAGGATGAAGATCTGGTCTAGCGTGCACCTCCCTTTTCTGAATGCAGCTTGGTGGTCGCCTATTATATTCTCGCAATACGAGCGGGTGTATCTGGTTTAGTAGGATATTGGTCTTATCATCTTGTAGGCATGTGGTACTACAGATATACCACATAGAAAATCTTCCTTGTTTAATAAGCTTCAATTGTATATCAATTTATTTGAGGTTTGTTTTAGAATAGAGTTGAGATTCACCTCTGTTTCTGTTAAAAAATATGTGATTTGATATTCGGTCGATTCAGAGTATCTGTATTCTGAGCCAAAATAACAATCGAGAAATTATTACAAAGTTTTAATTCCCTCTTTTTCTTGTGACCTGACATTTATTTTAGAAAGTTATTTCGGCTTTGAAATCTTTAAAGTACAATTTAACCTTTCGATTCAGCAACATTTTAAACCATCTGCGGTTTGAAACCTGCCAATATTTTCAATACCTTTTGGTTTATTATTTTCAATAATGAACCATTGTGCTCGACCAAAAAATTCAAAAGGTTAACTCCCTCTCAAAATTTGAGGTTTCGAAAAACAAATAAAAATTGTTTGTCTTTCCTCCGTCCGCTCATTTTCTCCGAAACTACTGGACGGTTTTTTTTTTTCAAATTCGGATATAAAATCAGATGTCACTTGAGGATGATCCTCCTTCATCGACATTACTATCCGCCTTTTACTTTCAAAATGGCGGCCGAACAACCTGAGTTGCTATGACTGTAGCGCCTAAACGAATGTATCGATTTCAAAGAAAGTTCGCTGAAGTCATTTTCTCGATGCTCTATAAATGTTTCCATGTAACATACTTCAACGAAAAGAAGCTGAATATTGTATATGTTTTTTAAAAGTTTACGGAATTCCTAAAAAAAACAAAGAAATCGTTAAAATCGGACAATTAGGAGTAAAGATATGGTCTCTAGTTTTTTAAAATATATATTCCGTTGCAAAGGTTATTGTTTTTTTAATTTTGGATGGGTTACAGAAGTAACGCTATTTTTTTTAGCATGTTACTAATTATTTAAAAAAATAGTTGAGTCTAATAATTGGAATCTGTTTTTATTTACTTTTCTTTGTAAGTAGGAAGGTAATGTTACTTTAGATGTATAATTGTTTGGAAATAATAAACCATTGTGAAATAATTTGCAGTTTTTTTTTTTTTATTGTAATTGTTATTTTATTTTATTATTTGAATTTAAGTAGGGTTCACCACTTCTTCGTAGTTATTTTTTGTCATTGGTATAATGTTTCCAAAACACTATACCTTTCATCTGAGAAGGTATGAAATCTCCTACTGACTCTCATTTAGTAATGTCTAAATGCTTGACAAAGACTGGTCTTGGTCTTGCATACTTAGTATGGTCTTGGTCTTGGTCTTGCAGTTACACAACAGTCTTGCAGTTACCTATTAGCTTATTACTACTGATATATTATTGTAATTTTTTAGATAGAAGAAATATAACTAAGCCCGAATGAAATATTAGAAGAGTTAAATGCAAAAGTATATTGGTTATACCGATTCTTTACATATAATATCTAAAATTGTCAATTATTAGTAACTATTTTGTCTTATTTTTTATTCAAAAAATTGATTTTTTTTACCAGTCTTGTTCTTCGTCTTGCAACAGTTTGGCGGTCTTGGTATTGGTCTTGCAAGTTTTTTTTTCTTCTTCATGTTCTCCTCTTACCTTCTTTTTGACTGATTCAAATTCGTTTAATTATTTTTTTAGTTAATTATTAAGTTCAACTAAACCATTTATTACTTTAAATAATAATTAATTAATCGTTTTGTCAGTTACTTCGTACATCGACTTATAGAAGAAGGAAATAAGCCTAATGAATAAATTGTGAAAAGACATCTTGAAATATTCAGGCGTAGCTGTTCTTCCATGATTCACCTTTAAATTATTCAAAAGGAATATATTATAAAAAAATAAAAAACCGGCGCTTTAAGTGATGTTTCATGAGCTTAAATGACATATGTGACATTCAGTGGCATATTATGTGATGTTACAAAGTGTTATTTCGTAAGAGATCTGATCTTATGTTTTCTATTTTTAACCGCGGCATCTTGTCAAGACACGGGCGTCTGCGAATAGCTTCTGCATTTAATTCTGGATTTACGTCCTTAGACCAGCAATATATAGTAACCTCCTTTCATTATCAAATATTATATAGTATAAAAATTATAGTAATAAAGATAAGAGGAACTGTTTATTTGATATGTTATTGCTTCAAGTTGATATGTCTCCTTTAAACTGTGAGGTATGCTTTATATCGTCTTTACCTTTATTAATAAATATGTGATGAATGGAATCAAATTATAAAATAACAAATTTAATATTAAATCCTTCCCCTCCCCAATCCTAAATATATTTTTATCTTTAAAGTTCTGTTTTAATCATTGACGAAGTTTATCATTGAGATACACCGAACTATGAAGCGTATTATCCTATATATTATTTCTAAAAGATGTTTTTTTGTCGGTACGCCATAACTTCGTCAATTCTTCATCAAATCCAATGATTGACCACCCATTTTGAAGATATTCTTCAAATGCGAAAAATAGTCCTATCCTCTCTAGATTTTTGGAAAAAAAGTTATGAAGGAAAATAAACTTTATATAATAACTAAAAAAGTATGCATTTTTTTTCTTGATTGTACCCATGTTAATTAGAAAAACTACTAAATTACCTACAAAACAAAAAAAAAAATCGGACAATTATTAACAAAGATACAGTCCATTAGTTTTGGTATTCTTAATAATGTATTTCTCTTTAAAGATATTGCATTTAAGAGTAGAATAGTCTTCTACACTTTTTTTCCTGGCTGATATATTAACTTTATTATTTCTTAAAGGCATTTGTTTGTTCTTATATTTGATTGGTTTAATAATTTAGAAAATCCCATGATCGGGGCATTATTTAGTCTTTGTTACTTTTACTATCTTTCTAATCAGCGTTTAAAAATAGGACTTAGCATAGTAATTTGTACAAATATTTTGGTCTATTATATTAAATGGAATATTGTAATCGACCAAGAAAAAAATATTAATTCCTTCCTTACATAATACATAGGATCTACTTATTTCCATATTGTGATTTCTTCACTAAACAAAATTTTCTGTGAATTATTCTCACGTGCCACCTAGTATAAGTATATTATTATTTTATTTAATATATGTATAAAATAATTTAAATTATCTTTAATAAAAATTTAAAATGTTACTTATTACCCGACTAAGCGAAGCGAAACGTGAGTTATGTGTTTGGGTCGCCCGCTAAAACGCTTTTTTGAGCTAATGGCTGGATCGATTTTTAAGTTTGATGGTTCAAATTATTCAGTGAGATCCCCTGAGTGCTATGAAATAATTTGAGCAAATAATACTGATCTGCAATTAAAGAAAACGTGTATATTCAATTTTCAAAATGCTTAGTAACGCTATTTTTATCGAACGGCTTGATCGATTTTTGAGTTTGATGGAAAATATCAATAACATATTATTGAAAAAAATGTCTTGTTTTTTTCCAACTAAGCATTCGTTGTTCCATGTTTACTTGTTTATTTAAAAAAATATATTTTTCTACCCTGATCAGGACCCTGGAGTATTGCATATTTTTTCAAATACAAATAAATTCAAACTCGATTTTCACGGAGAGGAATTATCTTCCTAACGATCATTCTTGCTGCACTACTTATAGGGTCCTGATAAATTTGAAATTCAAAATAAAATAATTAAATAAATATTTTTTTTTTTGTATTTTGAATCTTTGTCAGAAAATATATTATTTTTTTATTTTGTATTTAATCCTCATACCAGCCTGAAGCGACAAGAAACCGCTCGACGTTTCCGATTACTTCAGTACTTACTAGACAAACGCTCTAAACTTCCAATTAATTACAAAAGACTCATATGCATGACTATAATAAGGCCTATTTGGACTTACTATGGGGCTCCACTAAACCATCAAATTCCTCTCGTATCTAATCCTTCATAAAATCCTCAATGCTCCTTACTTTGTTACAAATAAAACCATCCATTGTGACCTAAATGTTCCTTATGTTTCAGATCTGGCCCAATCCAGATACCTATCCTTCCATAATAAACTTCAGAATCATCCCAACCCTCTCGTTTCTAACCTTCCTTCCTCTTCAATTCCTGATAACCCTCCGAGGCGTTTGAAAAGAAGATGGCCCCATGATCTCCTAATGTAGACATATCATTAGAGTGCTACCATTGGGTAGTTACTCAGCAAGTGTTTTCACGTCATTATATTCATATGTTCAAATTTACTAGATGTACTTTTTTTTATACAGTTGTTAATATCATTAAGAAATAATAATAAAAAAAAATTGTGTTTAAAAAAAAAATATTCACAAAGAATATATTTTAAGATATTTCATTCTAAATACTGTTCAGGTCTGATTGTGACCTATTCAGAATATTTTATTTTTATTTTTCATTAACTTTTTCGATGGAGGTTAAATCAAGCGACGCTGAAATAAAGTAAAATAGACCTGGTGACCTTTGGAAAGATATTGCATTGGAGTTTGGGTTACCAAGGAGACCAAAAGTTAAATAATGGCCTCCTAAATATCAGCTGTGATTGATCTCCCAGCTGGTATCGATAGCTATCTCCTGCGATCGTGACATATCGATTGTCGTGCCTCGACCAGCGGATCGTGCCCAATCAAAGTTCCGCATTGCGAGTTAAAATATCTCATGGAGGATTAACTAGGACGTTTCCTGGTGTTTAAGATTGATTATTCTAATAATGATTGCTATTGCTGTATTACTTTCATTATTATTATTAATATTATAGGTATAACTGTGTTTTTAATTTACTTATTTTTAGGTTATTTTATATTTTCTGTATATATGGTGTGAATGTGTTCATATTTCGCTATAATTATTGTCCACGTGACAGATTATTATATTCCTAAAGAAATAAATAAATAAAAAACAATTAATGTTACTTTACATTTAAGGGTTACATCTTCCTTTCATTTTCTAAAATATCTGAAAATAAAATAAAATAATTCAGAATACAATAAAAATAAAATAATACCAACAAAATAAAAACGATAATAATCGCTTTATATTAAAAACATGTTTATAGTTTATGAGAGCGAATGCTCTCAAGAAACTGGAGACGATAAAGAAAACTTTTTTTTATCTATAACTTTTTGTGACATTACGTATTACCAGACACTTGACACCTTGAAGGGTGTCAAGTTAATGTATTTTTTTTTAAATAAATATATTTAATGCTCAATCTAAATAAGTTTTTTTCACATTTATGTAAATCCACATTTGTCACAGTTTCATGTCGGCATAAGGGAAGTCAATATATTTCGACTTAAAAAAAAAATTAATTAAGGAAATCTCTTAACCAGTTCCTTTTCAGCCTTCGTAAGGGGGTTTCTGGCATATTGTAAAAGTTTGTTGGTATACCCATGAAGTTTGTCTTGAAATATTTTATATGAAGTCCGAACGTGATCTAGTATCATGTCTATGTGTAAGTCTGTTTGTAATGTTTTGTTACTGACGTATCAGAATGAATGCCTGATGTGTCTTAAAGTTTTTGATTGGAAACTTTCTTTGTATTATTATTATTTTTTTTTTTATGTGACTCTTTTTATCTATCTCGTAGATTTTTTATGAGGAAGTCCATATGGATTTTATTAAGTATGTTTATGCATTTAGTTTTTGCTTAATGTTAGATGAGGTTAAGAGTAAACAAAATCGTATGCAGTTAGTGTTGTCCAAAATCCGTCTTTGTCTTCCAAGTTGCAAGACCAAGACCAGGACTGGTAAAAAAAATATTTAAAAAATCGATATTTTTATTAAAAATTAAGGCAAAATAGTTACTAATACTCGACAATTTTAGTTACTATAGGTTAATAATTGGTATAACCAATAAACATTTGCATTTAACACCTCTAATTTTTCATTCGGGCTTAGTGAGGTTTCTCCTATCTAAAAAATTACAGTAATATATCTATTGTAATAAGCTAATAAGTAACTGCGAGACTCTTGTGCAAGACCATGACCAAGATTGAGTTTGCAAGACCAAGACTCGTCTCGGTCTCGCATTTGGACAACACTATATGCAGTACGCGCATCCACTATGATCCAGGATTTAATTTTGGGGTGGGTCTTCAGCCCGAAAGTGTTTGTTTCATAAAAATGACGAAAATTACTTTGGAAAAAAAGAAAGAAACTAACTCGCTATATGAAATGGTGTTTAAGTGATTCCTTAAGTCATTAAAAATGTCACGAACAATACTACTTTAAGAGATAATTTTTTAATATATTTTTCCATAAAACATGGTTATATTTTACCATTTTGGGGGGGCTTCAGCCCGAAAGCCCCTCCCTCCCCGTAAATCCGCTCGTGCTCGCATCACAGAACTTTTGCTTACTAACCACTCTACTTCAGGTAAAAATATATAATTAAATACATGTACATATACAATACATTACGTACTTTCCATCTAGAGCCACTTCTTGTAATATATATAGCAGATATATTACTTCACTCACAAAATTATGACAAATTGTTTTCTAACCAATGTCTAACCAGCTCCAGTTGTTTGTTGAGGTTGAAATAAATTTTATATTTTGTTGACTTCTTGAGATGTCAATAGATTTATTTTTTACTTCACTTTTTCTTTCTACATATATGTGATTTTTTTTCTGCCCTGATGATATCAGAATTGGCGAAACGTCGGCAGATTAACTACTCACCTATATGTTAGAGAATCATGACTTTATAATTTGGATATTTCTATTTATAACAATCACTGTATGTCACTTTTCTAGCTATTTGCTTATTTTAGTAAATATTCAGTTTCCATTTAGTTATTTTTCTATGATATCCCATTTAGCGTCCATGGAATCCTTCTATGGAAGTTTCTATTAAATAATACGAGTAATATATAAATAAGAAGTTATTTATTATTAATAGTTATCAAATATTATTAGTCACCAATTTTTCCTTATTGCCCAATACCTTCCACAACTTTGTATGTTGGATATTAATTTTTTTGCAAAATAACTCTTTATTTATCCAACTATATATGATACATTGAAGAGAAGTTGGTTGGCCTGTTTAGTCAAAATATAAAGTAAAAATGAATACATTATATTTACTTTTGCCTAAGTTTTGGCCCAAATAGCTTCTCAATATTAATAGTTCCTCATATCTATTATTATCTGTTTTTCCTTAGCCCTGATGAAGGCCTGAACTTTAGGCCGAAACGTCGGAAAAATTAAAAATAAATATCATTTATTTATTTTTACTGAACACCCCAACCAATTTCTTTTCAATTATTTATTACAGTCAACCATCAATCCACTATTACAGTTATACACCTGTATTTCAACTTTAGAATCATCAAATTCTTTCACAGTTTATATTATAAATTTAGTATTACTTCCAACAATAAAGAGATGGGAAAGTATTTCATTTTCTTTTCTAAATTGTCAATTTAAATAAAAATAAATAAAAAGATAGATAAAAAAACAAAGATATGTCATATTAATCTCGTTTATTATTATATATGTTTTTTTATCTGTTATAATTTATTCATAATTAATAATTCATAAGATGAATCATAGAAGACCAGTTACGCGTGGCTACTTCAAGATGTCTCTTCTTCATTTATTCGTAGAATTTATTTATTTTTCTGTGTAGAACGATGGATACATGACATGTTATTTATTTAATATTTTAAACAATAAATGGTTTAGATAAATTGAATAATTATACATAGATAAATATCTGTCAAAAATATATTATATAATAATATATATATATATATATATATATATATATATTTTTTTTTTTTTTTTTTTTCATATCTTCATATGCATCTGTCATCTGTCATGAGAGTGACAATCAGCAGATTTGAAGGGAATATAGATAGTGGTGACATGAGGAAGGAGATCTCTCATCCAGTTCCTCTTCAGTCTCCTCCTAATGGTCAAGTCAACGGTGGCCATGTCGGTTATGAATCCGTTGTTGTGTCTTTGTAGTTTAAGATTAAATCGTGAGTAAAGAGTACGGATGTGTGAGATCGATAGTTGGTTCCTGTAAGTCGTTTTGTAAAGTTTTGTTGTTTACGTACCAGAGAACTGCTGTTATTAGTCGTAAAATTTTGAACTGGAAAGATTGTAGTTTTCGGAAGTGAATCTTTTTTGGTGAGGCTTATGTCCAAGTAGGTTTAAGTATGTATGTGTATGTATTTAGTCTTTGTCTTATTTGCAATGTTCGATTTGGAAAAAAAGAAGTATAGTATTTTCATTCGCATGTTTAAAGTCTTCCGTGTCATTTTGACGTGTGGACCTCAGGTCATTCGTCTGTGAATGCGACAAATAATGGCAAATAAAAAAACTCATAATTAATTCGTAATATCTTTGCAACCAAAACAACAAGTCATACTCCGAATTCGACATTGTCATCCGAAATTTCAATTGATGGCTGATAAGAGATTTCAAAGTCCATATCCCAGTCATTTATTAAATGTTTTGGAGTTAAAAATAAATAACAATACAAAATGTTGCCTTTCTGATTGCTGATTGTTTCATGTTCTGTTCATTTTCCAGTTCGCGAAGCTTTCACTGGTTCCCACCACATTCATCTGTGTTTTTCTATCATATATATATATATATATACTGTCTATAAAATACATATTGTCATAAAATATAATTTTTTTAAATAAGTGTTTAGTGTATGTCATATTTTGTTTTATTTTAGTATTAGGAGAGTAAGAGGTAACAGGAGCTCTCCTATTAACTCTATAATTAGCACTAATTACACAGATGTTCATTTAATTACCTGTATTTTGAGCTCCTGTTACCTTCTACTTTCCTAATAAAAAAATGAAGATTTTAGAATACAAATTTGTTCCGAAAATGGTATTTATTCATCTGTAAGTGGTGGTTTGATTTTACCTAGGTGACAGCAGTCATTTTTCGATTTAGACATTTTCCTCTTGAATGCAATGTATCAATTATTATATTATAAATAATATTTATATTATATTGTGAAAGAACTAGGACTCGAAATAAACGTGGATAAAACAAAATATATGGTTAGCTGCAAAAATGGCGATACTACTGGTGATATCGATATAGATGGTAATATGTTTAAGCAGGTAGATAAGTTTAGGTATCTAGGTTCTACGATAACTAGAAAAAACGAAATTGAAAAAGAAATTAAGGTTAGACTGAAGGCGGGAAATGCTTGTTATTTTTCTGTGACAAAACTACTTAGTTCGCGCCTCTTGTCCCGAAACTTAAAAATTAGAATCTATAAAACAATTATCTTGCCTACAGTTCTTTATGGGTGCGAAACTTGGCCGATTACATTAAGGGATGAGCAGCGTCTTAAGGTTTTTGAAAATAAAGTATTGCGTAGAATATTCGGACCGAAAAAGGATGAGTTAACTGGAGAGTTCAGACGGTTGCACAACGCCGAATTGCGTGAACTGTATCCGAGTAATATAATTGAGATAATTTCTTCGCGGCGAATCAAATGGGCTTGTAAAGTTGTTGGACTTAGTAACGAGAGAATTCCTAAAAGGCTAATATTTGCTGTGCCGAATGGTAAGCGTCCGAGGGGTAGACCGAAGCGAAGGTGGGAAGATTGCATTAAAGCCGATCTGAAGGGACTGGGTTTGGACGGCGAACGATGGAGGGAGGTTTGCAATAAGCGATTGGTGGTGTCGGCATCGAACCTTCGGGTTCGCTAAGCCTTATTATTATTATTATATTGTGATATAATTGTAATTATTATGAAATAGGAAATGAAAATATTAAAAATAAAAGGCTCAGATTATTGTTGGGTTTATATTAAGCTGGGCAAGTTGAATATATAATATCCTTACAAATCGGCAATAAGAATAATTATATTTATATAATAATATAAATTGACAAGAAGGCGCAATGTATAGTATGGATTTTTAAAGAAATTAAAAATTTGTCCGAACTGTGGTTTCCTTTAGTTTATTTTATGTTGATAAAAAATAATACCACCTCACCTACAGGATACATGTATATTTATGTATATATATATATATATATATATATATATATATATATATATATATATATATATATATATATATATACATACATACATACGAGGCAAGCAAGGAGTAGTAAAATTAAATTAACAGTTGTATAAATTGTAATAATGGGGGTTGGTCCGAAGAGATGGGAAGAGATTTCTCATCCATTCGAACACATGTTTCAGGTCGAACACATGTTTCCATCGATGAGTTTAGGGATGGTCTGATGAATTTGCGATGTTTTCGATCAGCTCAGCGCAGGAACTTGACCGTCATTTCTGATTTTTCTAAGCTTTTGGTATCATATATATATATATATATATATATATAATATATATATATATATATATATATATATATATATATATATATATATATATATATATATATATATACATATATGCGTGTGTGTGTATTTATAAATAAAGCTGCGTTTTTTTGGAGGATGAAGTACGTTTCTCATACGTATGAAGTCTTTTTTTTTTTTGGAGTACTGATTTGGATTTTTTTTTTTCGGAAGTCCTTAAACCTTGTAACTTAACCTTGAACCAACGCAGGCCAATGTTCTCGTGTTTTTTATAGCGATCTCTTTGTTGACCTTATCCGCTCTCTTTATATTCGTACAATACCTTGATGATTTAGAAAGTAAAGGACTTATATTTTTTAATAGTTAAAAGGTTTAAATTAATGAATTTATTCTAATCTGTTTTATTTTGTATCTTCGCTAGCTAAGAAAGTACTGAAGCATTCTATTCGTGCGTGAAGTAAAAACATTTTTAGAACCGATTAGATTAGCCTTAGTTTTTCTGTATTTAGCAGGAACTGATTTATTATTGAGGCGAAAATGGCCGAGCTGTGTTTAAGGGTTATTTCCTTTATCATTCTCGAATCTAGTCGCCTCTATTCGAATCCGGCCTAAGCGGGTTAAAATTTATTTCATGACGGATGGAATTAGTGAGTAGAGTGAATCTCGACCCTGGTTAAAATAGATTGTACCTCTGGAATATACCGTTGGCTTATTGCAAAAACTCATTAAGTAACATTTTAATGAATTTGAGATAATCGAATTTGAAGTTTCTGTTTCATTAAAAAAATATTATAATAGCAATTTGATTATTTGTTTTTTTTTGCTATTCTATTTATTTATTCTATTTTCAACCATTAATTAATATACTTGACATATAAACAACAATGAATATAACTTCAAACCACGACTCACGTAGTGACGTTTTGGACACTTATCATAGTTAAACAAAACACTTACTTACTTTTATAACCTTGTGACTACATAGTTAGACTTACCTTACTTAATTAGTTTTATTAACCGCTTGATCAATCAATCCAGTGAAAGGAGTACCAGTATCAGAGAGTAAAATTTGGCGTTCTATTTAACCTTGTTTAGAGACCAAGAATTTCATCTCTTCATTAATGCCAGAGTTAAAAAGCCCCCTCAGCACCGGAACGCGAACTCATAACTGTTCTTAACATCGATTATCAGTTTCGGGATGCCCATCCCTTCAAGGTCAATGGCACAAGAAGCAACCCCCTTCTCACCCCCCCTCCCCCTTCCTCCTCTCCTAAAATATTTTATTGCTCACCTTTCCTCAAAAACAGGGCAAAGGAAAGCAGAATCAGAAAAATCGTAGATCGTATACAATTTCACTGCTATCTGTTCCATGTTTTCTTCTTGTTTTTTAACAGACCGATTTTCTCCGAAACTACTGGACCGATTTTTTTCAAATTTTGATATAAAATCAGAGGTCATCCAAGGATTATCCTCCTTCATCGACATTACTATCCGCCTTTTACTTTCAAAATGGCGGCCGAAAAACCTGCATTGCTATAGACTGTAGCGCCTAAACGAATGTAGCGATTTTAATGAAACTTAGCTAAAGTCATTTTCTCTACGCCCTTTAAATTTATCTATATAACATACTTCAACGAAAAGAAGCTGGAAAAAAGTTACGAGAGATGGTAAAATTTAATTCCGAATAACTCAAAAAGTAAAATAACTCAAAAACTTTTTTGGTGATGTTGTATATGGTTTTTAAGTTACAAAATTTCCTAAAAATCAAAAAAACAAATCGTTAAAATTGGACAGTTAGGAGCAAAGATACGCTCTCCGTTTTTTTTTTAATATGTTCTACTCCAAATGTTATATCCTTTGTTTGGTTTTTAAATTTTGAATGTGTTACTGAAGTAATGCTATTTTTTTTTTAGCATATTACTAATGATTAAAAAAAAAGTTTAGTCCAATAACTGGAATCACCTTTTATTTATTTTTCTTTGTAACTAGAAGGTAATGTTACTTTAGATGTATAATTGTCTGGAAATAATAAACCATTGTGGAATAATTTGCAGCGTTCTTTTATTTTGTACATAGTATGTTTAACTAATATTTTCTTTACTTTTTTCTTTATTTTTACTTTTTATGTTTGTTTTTAATTAGGCCAGATGTAATACTTTAATTTTGTACTTTTTTGTTATTCCAAACGGACTTCGTCTCAGAATAAAATTATTATTATTCTATTCTATATATATATATATATATATATATATATATATATATATATATATATATATATATATATATATATATATATATATATATTGAATAGAATATTGTATACTGTATAATGACCATATAAAACGACGAGAAGGGAACTAATAGTATATAATAAGCCGCTAGCGATCGATACCCTAATAACATACCCCGTGAAGTGGAAGGACGTCGGCACTCGGTCAAGACCAGCCTCTTGTCCTTGGCCGCCTAGGTTCGGGTGGGTGTCTTTGTTTCGGATAATGGGTCGCTCCTGGGGGTATGTCATCTAATCTATCTGGGTCAGGAAAAGGATACGGCTAGGCTGGGGAGACAGGGGGTCTGCGATATGTTCTTCCTCGTCCTAGAATTAACATATGATACGTAGATCAGTACATTTGCAGAATTAAGTGGAAATGGATAAGGCCGGAAAAAAGAACTTTTAATACAAGAAGGACTTCGGCCTCTTATTGCTATGATAGTACCTAAGCGATTTATAAAAGTTTAGTGTAATAGCAACTATGAATAACCTGCTGCTATAGCTAGTGTAGTCCCAGCAGCTCTGTTACAAAGAGGGGGAGGGTGTTATGAACGTCGTGTCACCGATTTCAATGAAACTTTTTTTGGTGATAATAGGCCGAAAAATATTAAATCAATGTCCGAGGGTTCTTCCCAATGCGCCGTCGAAGCCGAGAAAAAAAAATTAATATTACGGTTTTCTGACTTTACCCTACATAGATTTTTAAGTTTTATTTTGTTTTTATAAAACAAGATGGACGTATTTCTAATTGTATTAAAAGAATTATAATGTATAATAAATTAAAACTCTTAAATACGAATTTGTTTTGATATAAAAACAGCTGAAAATTATTGCACTTTAATAAAATTATAAACCATAAAAAAAGATATAAGCTTTGCAGTAGAACATGTAAAAAATATTAATAATAATTTAAAATAAATTAAAAAATATAGTAGGACGTATATTATTTTTTATTTCATTTAATTTAAATACCTAATTGTCCGATTTTAACTATTTTTTCTTTTAGGACATTTCGTTAATTTTTTAAAAATCATACAAAAAAGTGTATACTTCTTGAGTTATTTGGAAATCTAATTTTACCATCTTTCGTAACTTTTTTTCCAGTTTCTTTTTATTGAGTATGTAAATTTTTCGGCCGCCATCTTGGAGGGAAAGGGTGAATAGTAATGTCGAAATAGGAGGATCATCCTCGGGTAACCTCTGAGTTTTACTCCAAATTTGAAAAAAAATCGATCCAGTAGTCTCAGAGAAAAGCGGACGGACAAAATTTTTTTAATTCGATTTTCGAATTCTACCTGTCGTGAAACGTATAATCTCAAATTTTGATGGGGGGGACTTACAATGGTTCATTTTTGAAAATAATAAACCAAAATATTAATTCTTGTACATAATTTAATGGAAGGATTATTTTTCATGCCGTTTCTGAAAATATTCATAACTCGGGATTTTCTCCCAATTCAATGTTACTGCAACCATAGAACATATAAGGAAAAAATCACTGAACGTTTTTATTTGTTATCTCCAAGCATTTATTTTTGGGCGTCTTGTTTGTGCCATGCCTAAATTCATGCTAATTTTCATGTGGATACAATTAACAATTACGTTCAATGTAATTAGTAGTATGTTTTTCTTATTTTAAAAAATAAATAAATTGATCAATATATCGTTGGCACCATGTTAAAATAATGAATGTGATCCTATTTAACGTTGCACATTCACCACTTTAAGATGGTTCTGACGATATGAGCCTTTCAGTTAACAGAATGGTTAACTCCAACATCAACATTTTTGAGTGAAACCGTTTTAGTGAAATTTTTAGTTGGTAAATTTATAATATCTGTTCCAATAGTGACATCAGTTGATTCCAAATTAGATGATTGGGACGTTGAAATATAGAACTGTTAATAAAGGTATGCATTTTCCGAATAGAAATACTTTAAAATTAATAATAAAAAATATGGAAATTGGAGTTAGTCATTCTGTCAACTGAAAGGCTCATATAATAACTTAGAAATTGAGGCTGGGCAAAGTCAGAAAAACGTAATATAAAAACAAAATTTTATATAATATATTTTTCCTCGGCTTCTTGGGCGCTTGGACATGTCAAAAACCCTCAGACATAGGTCTAATATTTTTTGGCCTAGTACCACCAAAAAAAGTTTCATTAAAATCGGTGAGAGTCCAACATTTAGTCCAAGGACTACCAGTGGAAGATCCTAGAAATTTTTGAGGATGCTGGAAGGCACTTTTAAATCCTTAGTGTTGAAGATGGAATCTTTATATATTGCAAGTATTAACACATTCAAGAATTTATTCAATATTTTCACGATCGCAATACTTTTCCTCACTATATATTTCATATTTAGGAAAGTTGAATGAATCCCCAATCATCAATGAATCAAGCATCAAAATTGATTGCATTTACTTATTTCAATATTATATTATCATTTGGTGAAAGAATAGTTAATCCGTGGTACAGACCCTTTTTTACCAAATTATTAACATCCGCTTGAAACTTCGAAAATAGTTCGTAACCTACAAATATTTTATTTACTAAAGTCTCGGAATTGGGACGTTGTCTATTTAATTAGGTACTAAAAACTCGTAAATACCCATTTGCTTTCCACTTTGATCGTGAAATAACTTGCTTATAAATTCGATATTAAAGGTGGACTACAAAAATATTGGTCCGTTTGGCTCAGTACTTTTGAAGGCCACGTTTTTTCTCGACTTTGTGCTCAAATTATCTTACGATTCAATTGAAAAGCAAATGGGTATTAAGGAGCTTTTATTACCTAATTAAATTGACAAATTGTACCGAACTCCAAATTGAAAACACCCAATTCCAAGAATTTTCGTAAATATAACATTTGTAGGTTAGGATGACATAAAACTATTTAGGAAGTTTTAGATGGATGTTATTAATTTGATAAAAGGTTCTGAATCATGGACTATAGTGAGAAGATAATTAATAACCAAAAAAAGGTAAACACTGGCGAATTAATCGCAACCATATAATTACACCGTTCGAATTATTCGCACAGGCCAGTTAATACTACTTAATAATATGGAAGTCTAAAATTATTTAATGAATAATTATTAATAATATTGAACTATGTCCATATTAACGATTGTAACGTTTAGTATATAATACTAAATTCATTTTAGCAACATAATGAAATTATTGAAGCGATTGCCTACTTCTACCTGTCATATACGTATTTAAAATTCCTTTACGTTATGTATTAAAGAAACAACTTACAATAATATTAAAATATTACTAACAAAAATATCGCAGGCGGTTGGAAATGGTCGGTAATTTAAAAAGGCCACGACCTCGAACAATATAGGTCAGTTCGCGAGCAGTGAGCTCCCTACATCGCTATTTTCAAATCCAAAGAGCTAATATTATTTATTATTAATTATGCATATAAGAAAAAAAAAGTTCTTTATTTGCTTCAAGGTTTCGAGCTTTTAAATAAAATACACTAATGGAGGAAATCAACGCACCATCTACATTTCCTTAAAGATATTCACTTTATTCGTGGCCCAACAAACGTTTTATATGATTCTGTTAGTTATTTGAGAAGGAAAATTTATTTAACATTAATAAAATAATTTAGAATGAGAATGCTTTACAGTTGATGAAGAACAGAGAAGTGAAGTTAGACAGACTTTGATATCTAGTTAAAAACCTATACAACAAGAAGGATCTTTTCAGAATAGAAAGGATTAGACGTTATGAAACAGTAGTTAAACCTGTTGTGTTATAAGGAAAGGGGACAATGAGATTTACCAGTAACGAAAAGCTACTGAAAATAGAGAGGAAGATACTAAAAAGAATTATGAATTGTATGTACGATGATCTAGAAACATCGATGAAGAAAAGGAGATCGGACTTCTTAGTTCATGTGAAGAGAATAAGTAAAGATGAGATAAACAAACAGGTATTTGACAGTAATGCGACTGAAGAACCTCAGATATCCTTAACAGATTAAGTGAGAAATATTAAAAGAAGATGAATACCTTGATAGGGATAAATTCAGAAGAACAGTGAACAAGATGGAGATTCTGAATGTAGAAAAGAGAAGAAAGGAAGGAACAAAATGGAAAGAAGAACGGTAAAAGAAAATGAGTGAAAAAATGAAGAATGTTTGGGCTAAAAGGAAAACCAATGAAGATATACGCGCCTTAATCGCGAAAAGAAAATATTCTCTGTATAATAATAATTTTATTTGATGATATTTTCAATTTTCAATATGTAAATAATAATCAGTCATATTTTGCTGTACAACATTTCACGCTATATTAATACTAAAATCATTAACTTAAGTACCATTCCTTTATTTTATAATACCAGGAAAAACTAATAAAAAAACCTCCATAAAAAAATAATAATAATAACTATCGCTAAATAGGACTTGCCTTGAGAAATCTTAGGACCAAAAAAATAAACTATAAATAATTAATATACATTAATAAAGCAAACAATAGTAATAAAATTAAAAACCATGTATTATAAAATGAGGGTCTTTTTATTTTTTCACCATATTTATTTAAATTTTCATAGCTATGTTTCGGCCGGTAAGCCATCTTCAAGCCATTTTATCCAACCATACTTTTTGCATGTAGTCTAAAGTCTGACTGAATCAGCATGGTTCAATAAAATAGCTTGAAGATGGCTTACCGGCCGAAACGTAGCCATGAACATTAAAATAAATATGGTGAAAAAATAAAAAGAGCCTTATTTTATAATATTAGATAATTTTCACATAAAACAAGCACATATGGATGAAAAACCATGTAGATTTAAACAAAGTTATATAGTATATTTTATATATGTTAATTAAACTAAAATAAGTACTCTATGAATCACGTACAACATTATTTTGGTCAGTTTTATTCTAGTAAGATACGTTTTGTATGTCTGTGTATGTATATGTTTAAACTTTGCTTATTTCAATTGCCTATTGCTTTAATTATGGAGTTCTCTTTATAATAAACCTCAACAATTAGAAGTAAAACTCTTGTCTTTGCAAAGAACATAACGGATATTTTTACTCTCTGATGCAAATCACATATTTTGAATGCTTTTCCATTGATTTAAAAAGATTTTCAATAAATTCCTGTAGAATGTTTTCCCACTCTTCAAGAACAGCTGTTTTTAATTCCTCTTTGTTGCTAGGACACGGATTCCGAATTCATACTCCTCTGTTAAGATAGTCATGTTTGATACCATGTTCTCAATTCCTATCTCAATCAGGTACTCATTCACTATTCGTGATCTGTCTGTTCTTGCATTGTCATCCATAAACACGAATCCCTCACCAATTTAGGATATAAATGCAATACATGCTCTTCCATTATGTCTCATAAGTACCCGTGTGACGTCAGTCATCTTCCTCGTACCAAAACCAACTCCGTACGTGTATTGAATGCCCTGGGAAACCATACATCGTGGACGCGTATCTTTCTCCTGTACTGACATAAATATTGTTACATGGAAATATATATACATTTCAACACAAAAATTATTTTTTCCAAAAACTATTAGAAAATAAAATGTATATCTATAGAGAGTAAAACAAAAAATAAATTACTCAAAATGTCTCCCTTTTGCTTTGGAACATGCATATAATCTCCGTGGCCAGTCATCAATAGCAGCACGCATCACTTCTTGAGGAAAGCGCTCAACTGCTCGGACCAGAGACCACCTGTGCTCTGTGGCATGCCATCCTCTCCAGTTCATTCATCCAAAGAAATCATCGTTAGTTTTATGAGAAAAAAAAAGCATTCGGGCTGAAGCTACCCTCTTCTTCTCCCCAAAATTAAATCCGGGACCCGCTACTGTCATATATTACAATAATCAAAAAGTGTTTCCATTGAGAGTCCGTGGTATAGACCCATTTTGATCAAATTATTCACATCTGGCTGAAACTTCGTAAATAGCTTTATCTCATCGTAACATACAAATATGTTATTTACGAAAATTCTCAGAATTCTGTCATGTTCAATCTAGAGATCGGCAAACTTTGTCTATTTAATTAGGTACTACAAGTTCACATATACCCATATGCCTTCCACTTGAATCGTAAGATAACTTAAATAAAAAGTCAAGAAAAAAGGTGGCCAAAAATATTGAGCCGTTTGGCCTATACCTCGTTATTTTGACGATTTAGGGTGTAGGTTACGATGATAAGAAGCTGTTTACGAAGTTTTAGCCGGATGTTAATATTTCGATGAAAACGGGTCTGTGTCACGGGCTAAGAAGTAGGCTAAATCAATTTTTGTTATGAAAAAAGAAGTTAGATTCGTTTTTACGATCTTTTAAAACTCATAAATACGATTTTTTTTAATAAAATACAACCTTTAGTACTTTATATAATCATTGGAAATCTGAAATAATGCTCTTTCAGAAAGTAACCTTTTTCTTGTTAGTTTAATTTTAATTTAAAATATTGTATTGGCCAGGTAATATTGTCTATCAGTATATATTCATTACAGCTGAAATTTTTATAATAAAAAATAAATAGATTAATAACTTTATTTTCAACACAACATTTAAAAAAAATTAAAAGGGAGGAGATGGGCCGGGGTGGCGGTCATAAATAATCTGAATATTGGCAAAACTATTTTATTAAAGCCAACGTTTCGACCCATCTTTGCAGGTCTTCTTCAGGGAGGTGTGTTTAGCTAGGAGTTTCACTTAGAACTTAGAACTCAGTTAGCTGAACACACCTCCCTGCAGACACACCTTTTTAATTTAATAAAATAATTTTGCCACTATTTAGCCTATTTATGACCGCTACCCCGGACCATCTCCTTCCTTTGTAATGCTACGGTCAACTATTAAATATTAAAAAAATTAAATTGACTTTTTAAGACATATTCATGAGTGATCAATCAAGTCACAATTAATCCTTTTTACTAATAATTGAAATATTAAATGGTTCTTTTAGTTCCAACCACCAATCAGCCGCCATTTATATTTTCATTTCATAGCCATTTAGATCATGCCAATGTTAATAGTAATGAAGTCTCTGAAATTTTCAAGTTTCAATCGATTCTAAGAAACATAATTGCCTCCTTGGGAGTTCGGAAGGAATTTACCGTTTAATTTTAAAACTGAAAGGTGTGACCCAATTAACCTAAATAACTCGAATTAACAACTGATAAATATTTAATAGTTTTTACCCTGTCAGGCGCCATGCAAGTATATATATTTATATTGATCTTTTTCGATAAAGAGACAATTATATTTTAATCAGCCTACACTAAATATAATTGTAGGCCACTACATACAGTGTACATCCTACACCACTCCTTTTGAGCGGATAAACTTTTTTTTTTTTTTTTTTTTTTTTTTATTCCCCTCTCCTACTATACTACATATACATCACTTTTAGAAAAACTTCTAACTTTGTTTAATAAGCTTTAACTCCTTTAGTATTTAAGTAGTATTTTAAGTGAGGTTTATCATGAAGTAAGTTGTGGAAAAAAATTAAGTGTTTTATTAATATTCCGTCACCTAAAAGTACCCGTAATTTCAGAAAAAATGACTTTAATAAATTATTGCAAAGCTTTGAATTCCCTTTTTCTGTTTTTCATTGTCTGGGATATATTATGATAATAAATTAATGCATAAATAAACTATCAATTTGAATTTTCTCAAGTTTAGTGTGATGCAATTGTTAATTATTTACATTTGTAACTATTAAGAAAAAAAACGCTGCAAATTATTTCACAATGGTTTATTATTTCCAAACAATTATACATCTAAAGTAACATTACCTTTCCAGTGAAAAATTAAAAGAAATAAAAGATGATTCCTATTATTGGCCTAAACATTTTTTTTTTAGTAATTTGCTAAAAAAAAATTGCATTACTTCAGTAAGACATTCAAAAATCAATTACCAAAACAAAGAATATAACCTTTGCAGTATATAAAAAAGTTTAGAGACCATATCTTTGCTCCTAATTGTCCGATTTTTTTAAAGAAAATTTCGTGAACTTTAACAAAAAAACAGATAATATACTAAAAGTGTATACTTTTTGAGTTATTCGGAATCTAATTTTACCATCCCTCGTAACTTTTTTTCCAGCTTCTTTTCGTTGAAGAATGTTATATAGATAGGTTTAAATGGCATCGAGAAGAAAATTTAAGCCAAGTTTCATTTAAATCCGTTCATTCGTTTAGGCGCTAAAGTCTATAGCAACCCAGGTTTTTCGACCGCCAACTTGAAAGGAAAACTGGATTACTGACATAATAATGTCGATGAAGGAGGATCATCCTCGGGTGACCTCTGGTATTAAATCCAAATTTGAAAAAAATCGGACCAGTAGTTTCGGAGAATATGCGCGGACGGCGGACGGACAAAAAAATTTGTATTGGTTTTTCGAATTCTATGTATCCTGAAACATAAAATCTCAAATTTTGAATATAATAAAGCAAAACTTTAATTTCCTATGTTTATGTGAAAAATCGGACCCTTATTTATATTATTTTGTTTGCAGCTTTAGTAGTTTTCTATCGACATTTTAAATATTTCCCTCTACTTATGGGGAAATCTACTTCTCTAAGCTTAATTCTTATAATTAGATTAAAAATATGTATTTTTTTTAAATACATATTTTTTTATATTGAAATCCAATATAATACAATCCAAGTAGAAAGCAAATGAGTATTTACGAGTTTTTAGTACCTACTTAAATAGACAAAGTTTGTCCCCCTCCAGATTGAAAACGCCCCAATTCCAAGAGTTTTTGTAAATAAAATAGTTGTAGGTTACGATGATATGGAACTCTTTATGTTTCAGACGGATGTTAATAATTTGATAAAAAGAAATTTGTACCACGGACTATATATTTATGGATAGTTTTGACACACATTATCCGATTTTATTTTGTTTGAATCACAAAGCAACTTATCATGGGAAAGAAATTTCCGTTTGCGAAAGAAAGACCTATAATTTACAGCTTACTATCGATATATATCAAGCCTGTCAATCGATTAAATCTGTAATTTTATTTATCGCAGGACAAAGCGGTGATCTGCAAGCGATACGGTGGCCTGGCTATGTATTTTACGGTGGACGGATGACCTCAGTGGGTCCATAGAGCTAGGTATATGGAACCATAATCTGCTTCAACATTATGGCCATTCTCCATTGATTAATATTGGCCATAAGTGTCTGTCCATTCACTATTCAATATTTTTTTTATTATCGTACGTACATATTGTCATTTTCTTTATGTCTTTGATCGTTATTATAGCTATAAAATGATTGAGGCCGGTTTTTAGTACCCTAGTAAATCAATATAATAATAATAGGTTGAGCGAACACCCATAAGTCACCGATATATATACATATCTATATATGTATATAATACTTTTTTTTTTCTTTTGTCTTTACAGGTCTTTTACATACAACCAGCCTTCTTTATCTATGCCTATGTTAAACTATTTGTTTATTATTTTCAATAATCAACCATTGTGATCGACCAACAAATTCAAAAACTTAACTCCCTCTCAAAATTTGAGGTTTCACTTTTCAGGACGCGTAGTATTCGAGAAACGAATAAAAAAATTTTTGTCCGTCCGCTGTCCGCGCATTTTCTCCGAAACTACTGGACCGATTTTTTTTCAAATTTGGATATAAAATCAGAGGTCACCCGAGGATGATCCTCCTTCATCGACATTACTCTCCGCCTTTAACTTTCAAAATGGCAGCCGAAAAACCTGCGTTGCTATAGAATGTAGTTCCTAAACGAATGTACAGATTTCAATGAAACTTCGCTAAAGTCATTTTCTCGACGCCCTTTAAATTTATCTATATAACATACTTCAACGAAAAGACGCTGGAAAAAAAGTTACGAGGGATGGTAAAATTAATTTCCGAATAACTCGAAAAGTTTTTAATTTTTTGTTGATATTGTGATGAGATATTTCAGAGGTATTTAAATTTCCTAAAAAATGAGGGAAGTTTCATCGAAATCAAAGCACTATTAGTATAGATATCGCGGCTTTTACATATTTTTGGTTTATTATTTTCAATAATCAACCATTGTGATCGACCAAAAAATTCAAAAATTTTGGGCTTCCAAATGGACTATTGCCTTGAAAACTTGGCGGTTGAGCGTGATCTCGATCAAATCACCTCCTTGTACAACCGTTGACCTACAGTGCTTTCCCTAAATAGTTCTGAACCCAAAACCCTTCATGGGTTGTAGTGGTACAGGTTATTTTTATTTTTTTTTATTATAGTACCGGTTCGATTGACTGCACTTTTTAACAATTATGGCGTGATATAATATTTTTTAACATTTTAAATTTATGGCGTTGTTCCCCTATTAATATTAATTATATAAAAAATAATGTATAAATCTAACTTTGGAAATCGTATCCTGTCTACCTTAAAGAAACGTAAGCTGGAATCTTTAATCACACCGAGATAATCGTGTTTCATTCAGTGACGACTCAGTTAATATCCTCGATAATGACAATATCGATAGTATGCTTAATCACCTAATGATAGAGGTTAATTCTCTGCCACTCGACAAAGACTGAGTCTGTTATGAACTAATTATTGATTTGTCGACAACAAGGAATACATTTTTTAAAAGTGAAAACGTCTTTAGGCGCGTTATGCACTTTTTTATGGAGAGTGAATTATATTGAGATGTCAGATTTCCGATGTGTAACGCTCGGGTAAAGTCGGCTGGAGTCGACTAACTCCAGTGTTTTTGCACATGAATTCTATAAACGAGGGAATTATTTATTTAGCATTGGATCCTCTCTGTAATGGGCTATTATTCAAAATTGTATCTTAGCGCATGTCGAATTGTATCTAATAGTATCGAAAACCAAATGATAACGAGTTTTATGAAAGATATTGATTAAAATATCTCAGAAATTAAAAATCAAACCTGCATATTATAAGCAAGGGAAATGTTTAGCACTCTATCATCTTTATAATGAGCTATTATTTGTAATTTATATTTCATATTATTAATCTCGCCTGGTTGATGTTTCCACTACTATCAAAATACACACCTCAGTTTTTTTTTTTTTTTTTTTTGTTTCCACTTGCAGCTTAAAAATGAAATTATTCTTTCTCATTAATAAGTACTTTAAAACAAAAACAAAAAAATTAAACTTTCCATAACAGCGACCACAAAACAATTTTGAAACAAGATGGTCTCCGCGAATCGCTAAGCAGCACCTTGACCGCAAAGATTCGGTCAGTAAGTAGAGTCCTCGGTGGTTGTAAATATTTAAGGCGAGGTTAAGGAAAGGCGTTGAATCGCGAGGTCGCCGATGCAGTTTGCAACTTTTCCTAATTGCCTTTTTCCAAATAGGTTCGATAGATCGATTGTTATTCTGATCGATATCAATTATGAAAATCGGAGCGTGTAAAACGAACAAGTAATTACCAATCCCATTCGTTTACCTTGTTATGATCGATAACGAACTAGTAAATCGCTATGTATGATCTCAACAAGACCACACAGAAACCTTTGGTTATTATTTTTTGTATTTTATTTTTCCTCCACAAATTTGTAAAGAGGTTAGACATTTTTTTAATAATATTGTTTTGTTACTCTCTTTAGCGTTTAATTTTTTCGATTTACATCTAAGGGTGCCTATCCCCCCACGGAGACTACGAAGTTTCAGGCAGATGTTATTAATTCGATAAAAAGGAATCTGTACGACGGACTAATATTACTTATTCAATAAAACCATATCGTGTTAATTCATAAAAATGTGAGCGTTGTTCTTGATCAATCACTCTTTACCTACATGAATTTTTGAATAAAGGAAGACTTTTCATAAAAAGATTTTAAAGAAAAATAACAAATTAATGTTAGTTTTTTCCCTTTAAAAAGGTTCTTTTTGGCTTGCCTGATGCATCTATTCTGTAGATCGATGTTCAAACTACTTATTTTCTTATATAATAAAGGAACTTGAGTCTTTGAAAATTTTTAATTTGGTCAAAGGGAAATTTTTTTAAATAAAAACTTTAGACTCCCTTTACACTTTTTTTTGTGAGTAGTCTCAAAGAGACTGAACCGTCACATTCGGATATGTTTATTTATTATTTATACATATTTGTGGCTCACAATAAATTTGTCATCTTCTTCGTTATTCAGCAAATATGATATCAACGAGAAGAAATGATAGCATAAAAAAAAAGAATAGTAATAACAAAACAAAAAGACAAAAAAAAATAATAAAAACCGTAGTAAAATAACACATATATTATAACATAATAACAAAACACACAAAAAAGATAATGCAGCAAGTAGCACAATGCAATAAGTCTCTTGGCCAGCGCCTCAGCAGTCTTCTGGGCGGATTATATGGATTTGTGGCAGTAGATAGAGCTTGAGTAAATAGATTGGGATTTAGAGTCAGTCTGTCATGAAAATTATTAAAGCGGTCAGAGGCAGTTGCGTGACGAAAGGAATGTTAAGGTCAGTTTGTAAGGTGAGGTTTGAAACATAAAAAGGTGCGTCTACAATTTTCCAAAGAACTTTTGACTGGAATGACTGGATGATTTTTATACTTGATTTCTTAGCTGTTCCCCATAGTTCGATCCCATATGTCCAAAGTGATTTAATGAGGACTTTGTAAAAGTTAATTTATTAGTCACAGATAATTTAGAACGTCTGTCAAGCCTAGAAATAAGTCCGTATCGCTGATTAAGTTCTTTTCTTTTTTGTTTTATGTGGTATGTCCATGTCAGTCGTTAGTCCAAGTGGGGAATATTGTACAGTTTTTGAAGGTGGTAGAGCGATATTATTAAAGAACACTGGAGGACAAGAGTCATGTTTAAGTGTAAATGAAACAAAATGGCTCTTAGACTCGTTCATTTTTATTTACCACCTTTTAGCCCAATGTCGTCTTGGTGTTCTTGAAGTACCTGTTAATATTGCCGAGTCATCAGCAAATTTAGCCAACAGTGTTTCAGAATGTTGTGGGATGTCTGCACAGTAAATTTGGAAAAGTCGTAAGAATCGGATATATAAAATAAAGACTCGGATATGTAACGCTCTTTCGGGTAAAGTCGGTTCGATTCGATTAATTGAAGTGTTTTTACATTTGTATTAAAATATCTCAGAAATTAAAAATCGGACTTCCATACTGTAAGCGAGGCAAATTTTCGGCAGTTTATTCTATTTGTAACGAGCTACTATTCAAAATTGTATTTTAACCCAACGCCGTGATAGAGAGACAAGAAGTTTAAAAGAATATCAAATGATAAAGAGTTTTATTGTACATTTGGATTGTAATATCTCAAAACTTAAATTCGGATCTGTATAATGTAAAAAAGGGAAATTTTCAGCACTTCATTCTCTTTGTAATGAGCTATAAATCAAAATTATTTTTAGATATGACAACGATTTAGAGAGATGGAAAGGGTAAAAGATAAAACACCGTGGATAATTTAGAAACTAATTTGCGGGAGTCAATATAGATATTCTTTTAATTAGTCATAAAAATTAAGAAATTATGTTTTTCTATTAGGTTTTATGTTGCACTCGATAGAGCCGTGACAAATTTTTATAAGTAATATTTAAAAAATGAAGGATATTCTATAGTATGCCTGTGTTTTATTGTTATTTTGATTAGTTTAGTTCTTTTCTTTATATAGATAGATAGATAGATAGGAAAAAAAACTTTATTCTGGGACTAAGTCCCATTAGAATAACAATATTGTACAAAAGAATAGAATATTACTGGCCTAAATGTTTGAAACAATAAACAAAATTGATAAAATAAACTAAAAAGTAAAGAAAACCTTAGGTGCACAAGCTATATACAATACAGATAAGACTATGTACAAAGCATTTAAAACTGTGAACAAAACAATTAAAACTATGAACGAATCACTTGAACTATGAACAAAACTATATATAAGGATTGAACAACATAAACATACACTTTGAGAAATTAAGAACGAAAATGAGGTAGAATAAGTTCATATCATAAAAAAACTTTACTTGTATATATATATATATATATATATATATATATATATATATATATATATATATATATATATATATATATATATATATATATATTCTACCTCTTTTTCGTTCTTAATTTCTCAAAGTGTATGTTTATGTTGTTCAACCCTTATATATAGTTTTGTTTATAGTTCAAGTGATTCGTTCATAGTTTTAATAAATATATGTATATATATATATATATATATATATATATATATATATATATATATATATATATATATATATATATATAAATATAAATATAAATATATATATATATATATATATATATATAAATAAATAAATAAACAGTTAATTATAATTGAACAAAAAAAAAAGTATGTATTGAAATTCCTAGTTCGATAGTAGGAAATGCATGTACTATTTCTTACCAAGTATTATCATATGATTATATAATTGCTACACAATACATATATAGTACTAAAAGTTAGCTAGTATCTGACTGTTTTTGGAACAGGAATTGGAATAGTTTTTGAATGTGTATAGGGAAGGGGCATGTCGAATTTTGATCGGGAGGGAATTCCAAAAGTTGACAGAGCGGGCTATAAAGGAGTTTTGGATTGAGGCAGGTCTATGAGAAGGGATGTATAGGTCAGAGGGTCGAGATCTTTTAGTGAGGGAATGGATTGAGGACTTAAATTGGAGGAGGTTGTAGGCATAAGAAGGACGATGATCGTTAATGATTTGATAAAGGAATGTTCCTAGGAAATATTGTCTTCTTAAGGAGGGGAAGAGCCACCTTAACTCAGTGTAGTGGTGCTTCTCGATGTCCCAATTACAAATACAATACAATACAATTACATTGTATACATTTACTTTTAGTATTAATATTTTATACTATTTTATATACTATTTTATATACTTTTTGAATATTTTCTGTATTATTTATTTTTATTTATTGTAAATAGAGTGTGAATGTGCTCTCTGAACACTATTATAAATGTCCTTAATTGTGACAGATTGTAATACTACTGAATAAATAAATTTAAAAAATGAAGGAGTTTTTGATAGATATTTAGCAAAAAGATTTCAATCAAAATTATTCTTCACATTTTTTAGTTATCATATAAACGTATTCTATCATCTATGATACAAAAGACGATCAGTCAGGGCAAAGTTTACTAAAGTAATTTATAAACAATTATATATATTGTAAATGTCATTACTTTTTGAATATTTATTTTATTTATTCTAATATACATTAAATTTGCAACTGCGTTGTAACCACGGGCGGATCTGCGGAAGGGAGGGCTTTAGGGCTGAAGCCCTCTTCCCCCCAAAATGGGAAAATATAACCATGTTTTATCGAAAGAAAATATTTAAAAAATTATCTCTCAAAGTATTATTGTTCGTCTAATTACATTTAAAAGGCTTTATGAATCAGTTAAACACCATTTCATATAGGTAGATAGTTTCTTAATTTTTTTTTGCGAAGTAATTACCGTTATATTTATGGAAAAAAAACAACAAAATAATTATCGTTTTATATATATTTTTAAAAAAGCTTTAGGCTGAAGCCCCCCAAAATTAAATCCTGTATCCGCTAGTGGTTGCAACGCATTAAGCAAATGTGTTGCCGTTTATTCTATCTTCTTTAATTCTTGATCCTTGTTTGCATTGTCGACAGGAGATCTCTAGGTCACTGCCTTTTTAGCCGTCGTTGAGATTCACCAGGTAACGGAGAGGAAGAAACGAGACAAAACGGGTGGGTTTAGATGATTCAGAGTAAAATAATGAAATGTTGTGTGTACGTTGGATTTTACTTTTGGTGTGTTCATGTCTTTGTGCATAGTGTGATTTGAAATAAACCAAGAAGCATTGACGATTTTATGAAGTATTTTGGATTGTGTGGTTTGAATTTTGTTTATGTGTTTGTGTTTTGCGGAACCCCAAAGTCCTGCTCCGTATGTCCGAATATGTCTTAGTGTGGTGGTGTAGATTAGTCGCTTGTTTTTTTTTTTTCAATATAGAACAAAAAATAGTTTATGCACAACTATAATTGTATATATAGTCTGCCAAGTAAGGTCACTATAGCTTCTTTACCGTTTTCATTTGCTAAAAAATATCTCTATTAAAAGATCTTAACAATTCTCTTGTGAGGATCAAATCTCTGGAAGAAGCCGTTTTCGGAAATTCAATAATCCCTCAACATATCCACGAGTTTTATTTATCATCAAATACTAAAATGCGAAAAAAATTCCGCATTTGCAGATTGCATATTTGATAATTCGTAATTTAAAAAAAAATGCCAGCGCTTACAGAATATATATCTCGCTGCTATTTGTGCAAATGACGTATATAAAAATTGGGTGTTTTACAGGAGAGCATAACAACTAATTATTTCTTTATGATTTATTAGTATGATTTTATATTTTTTTGCCCTCTGATATTTTTCATAGTAATAGACTATTTTTATATCTTTTGCAGACTACATAATGTCAAAAAGACTTTTATATACGACCTTTGGGCTAACAATAGTGATATATACTTAATAGGTATGTTTTCAGTCGTAAAATGGATGGAACAAAAAATCCATAGGAGAAATTCAACTGTTTGTTTGTTCGGAGTTAACGAGAGCAATACTTTTCTTCAGTAAGAACAAAACTAATTAAGCTGGAATATAAAAATATAAGTGAAGTTGACACAATTTTGATATTTAAGGAGAAATTCGAGACCACGACGGGCCAGTTGAACTTCAATTGAAATAAACACAATCACAAATCAGATGTTTTTTTTGTTTACAAAATCAGAGTAAAAATTACATTAAATTTACTGAAAATTATACGAAATCTATGTAACGGCAATATGTGTCATGCCAGTAACGTTTGAAAGCGACCTACTGTATAAATTAAATTTTTGAATAAAACCTATAATTTTATAACCCCATAACAATATTGTAATAACCTAACTCCCACTCCATAGGATCAGTGCCTTCCATATTTCATAGTCATTATATTGTTAACAATTATTTATATTAATTTTAATTATTGAATGGAATTCAATTAAATTGTTACTAAGTAATTCCTATACTGTTCTCTAAGTTTGGGTCAAATCGAATAAGCCGTTTTCAAACTATAGGCATATCAAGTAACACATTTCCTGATCTGCAAGCGGAAGTTTTTTTTTCGAGTATTTGATAAAATGTATGCCTATTTCATTTTATGCTGACCATTCCCTAAATTCCTAAGTTTGAGCCAAATCGAACTTGCGGTTTTATAGATATAGACGTATCAAGGAAAACACGTTGGCGCATACACAACAGAAAGCAATGGACAGAATTCAATCAAATTGACCCTGCATTATTTTTTCAAAAATACCTACCTTTTATCCAACTTTGAGCGAATCGAACGAGCCGTTTCTGAAATATCGGCTTACCTACAAAAATGCGTTTGCGCATGCGTTAGCGAAAGTGTTGGTTAGAATTTAATAAAATTGATATGGGACCATCTAGGCACGAATCTGCACAATCCCTGAAAATTTAATTAAAATTGGATGAACGGTAGTAGGGGATATGCCCGTTACATCGATTTGACCACAAACAGACATACACCGAACCAAATTTGATCCTTGATGTCTGAAACGTAAAATGCAAGTGAAAATCTCGATTCTGTGTACAACATTTTTTTTTAATTTCTCACATGAATATAATTTTTCCCTAACTTCGGTAGTAAGGAAGCAAAAATTATATTTCGTATTATTAATCTCGCCTTGTTAATTTTCACTTATTTCATGTGGTCTAAACCACACACCGTTCATTTTTATTATCCTTAAAAAGTTAAAAGGGGAGCTCTTTAAATATTACTATTACTTAATTTTTAGTTTTAAACTCGTTTTGCTCACAGCTCACATATAGCAATAACGATTATCTGTTTATAGCTTCGATTTCAATATTTAAAGGAAGATTTATTATTTTTCATCCATTTTGTTTTCTTTTTAGACGCCTTATCGCATTATTAATAAGCACCTCAGTCGTTTCTTTCAAGATGACGGCCGAAAAACATGTGTTGCTATAGAATGTAGCCCATAAAGGAATGTACCGATTTCAATAAAAACTTGGCTGAAGTCTTCTTCTCGATACCATTTAAATTTAAATCTTCAACGAAAAGAAGCTGGAAAAAAGTTACGAGGGGTGGTAAAAGTAGATACCATAAGTATACACTTTTTTTTGTAAATTTATAATAAGATTAGATGGTCATTTAAAAGTTCACGAAATGTTCTACTGCAAAGATTATACCTTTTGTTTTGGTTTTTGATTTTTGAAAGTGTTACTGAAGTAATGCTATTTTGTTTTTAGCAAATTACTAATGAAGTAAAAAACATGTTTAGGCCAGTAATAGGAATCGCCTGTTATTTTTCTTTGCCACAAGGAAGATAATGTTACTTTAGATGTATAATTGTTTGGAAATAATAAACCACTAATTGGCCCGTGCGAATAATTCGCAGAAAAGTTTGTTTAGTGAAGAAATAGAAAAACAATATGGAAATAAGTAAATCCTATGTATTATGTAAGGAAGTAATTAATGTTTTTTCCTTGGTCAAATACAATATTCCATTTAACATAATAGACCAAATTATTTGTACAAATTGCTTTGCTAAATAATAAAAGTAATAAAAACAAAGTAATGCCCCGATCATGGTATTTTCTAAATTATTAAAAAAACATAAAATGTAAGAACAAACAAATGCCTTGTTGACTATTCTACTCCTAAATGCAATATCTTTAAAGAGGAAGAAATTATTAAGTATACCAAAACTTATGGACTGTATATTTGTTAATAATTATCCGATTTTTACGATTTTTTATTTTATTTTATTTTATAGGTAATTTAGTAATCTTTCTAATTATCATAGATACAATCAAGAAAAAAATGAATACTTTTTGAGTTATTCGCAAATAAAGTTTCTTTTCCTCGATAACTTTTTTCCAGAAATTTCTGGGGGATGGGACTATTTTTCGCATGTGAAGGAGAAGAATATCTTCAAAATGAGTAGTCAATAATTGGATTTGATGAAGAATTGACGAAGTTATGGCGTACCGACAAAAAAAAACCTTTTGGAAACAATATATAGGAAAGAAGAGCTGTGCTGAGATAGTGGTCATGGCAACGACTTCACTTTTCGTTTTGAGTTTTTACCTGCCTTTCACTAAAACATTCATAACTCCTCAGGATTTTATCCTAATTCAATGTTTCCACAACCGTTGGAAAGCTGAATTATCGCTCTTCAAGATTGTATAAATAACGTTTTGATTTAACTCGTCTATAAAGAGTAAATAAATAAAAACTCTCTACAGGTTTTTATTTATAACTTGAGTTGTAAATTATTTAGGAAGGTACAGTTTGTGTCATTTCGTGTAGTTTATAAGGCCCTATATTCCTGCAAAATTTCGTGTATGTGTATGTGTAATTTCGAATACGTGGAAGAATATTCAAGTTGAACAAGTAAATCACTTGTTGTAATTTTTGAAAAAATATCAAAGGCCGATCATAATATTCCTTTATGACCCCTTAGGTCAAATAAGTAGGAAAACTAATTTATTTTTTGATCACAATGAAAATTCGTATTCGAGGGTCATTCGATATGCTTTATACAAATCTCAACTCTCTTCCTCCTTAAAAAAATATTTCAACACACTTTACTCCTTCCGTAAATACAAATTGTTTAAATTTTACATGTTTCTAATCAATTTTTACAATTTTTTGTTTTGTTTTGTAGGTAATTTAGTTATCTTTCTAATTATCACGGGTACAATCCAGAAAAAAATGCATACTTTTTAAGTTATTCGCAAATAAAGTTTCTTTTCCTTGATAACTTTTTTTCCAGAAATTTCGAGGGGATAGGACTATTTTTCGCATGTGAAAGAGAAGAATATCTTCAAAATGAGTAGTCTATAATTGAATTTGACGAAGAATTGACCAAGTTGTGGCGTACCGACAAAAAAAATAAACCGTTTTAGAAATAACATATACGATAGAAGAGCTGTGCTGAGATAGTGGTCATGGTAACGACTTCGCTTTTCGTTATGATGTTTTGCCTGCCTTTCACTAAAGTATTCATAACTTCTCAGGATTTTATCCTTATTCAATGTTTCTACAACCGTTGGAAAGCTGAATTATCGCTCTTCAAGATCGTATAAATAAGTTTTTGATTTAACACGTCTATAAAGAGTAAATAAATAAAAACTCTACAGGTTTTTATTTTATAACTTGAGTTGTAAATTATTTAGGAAGGTACAGTTTGTGCCATTTCGTGTAGTTTATAAGGCCCTACATTCCTGAAAAATTTCGTGTCAATATGTGGAAGAATATTGAATTGATGACACTTTTAGTAATTTTCGGAAAAATATCAAAGGCCTCCCCCCTTAGGTCAAATAAGTAGGAAAACTAATTTATTTTTCGATCACAATGAGAATTCGTATTCGAGGGTCATTCGATATGCGAAATACAAATCTCAACTCTCTTCCTCCTTAAAAAAATATTTCAACACACTTCATTCCTTTCGTAAATACAAATTGTTTAAATTTTATATATTTCTAATCGGTTTTTACTGTTTTTTGTTTTGTTTTGTTGGTAATTTAGTAATATTTCTAATTATCATGCATGAAAAAAATGCATACTTTTTAAATTATTCTCAAATAAAGTTTCTTTTCCTTGATAACTTTTTTTCCAGAAATTTCGAGGGGATAGGACTATTTTTCGCATGTGAAAGAGAAGAATATCTTCAAAATGAGTAGTCTATAATTGAATTTGACGAAGAATTGACGAAGTTGTGGCGTACCGACAAAAAAAAAATAAACCGTTTTAGAAATAACATATACGATAGAAGAGCTGTGCTGAGATAGTGGTCATGGTAACGACTTCGCTTTTCGTTATGATGTTTTGCCTGCCTTTCACTAAAGCATTCATAACTTCTCAGGATTTTATCCTTATTCAATGTTTCTACAACCGTTGGAAAGCTGAATTATCGCTCTTCAAGACCGTATAAATAACTTTTTGATTTACCACCTCTATAAAGAGTAAATAAATAAAAACTCTCTACAGGTTTTTATTTTTAACTCGAGTTGTAAATTATTTAGGAAGGTGCAGTTTGTGCCATTTCGTATAGTTTATAAGGCCCTATATCTCTGCAAAATTTCGTGTGAATATGTGGAAAAATATTGAAGTTATGACACTTTTTGTAATTTTCGAAAAAATATCAAAGGCCTCCCCCCTTAGGTCAAATAAGTAGGAAAACTAATTTATTTTTCGATCACAATGAGAATTCGTATGCGAGGGTCATTCGATATGCGAAATACAAATCTCAACTCTCTTCCTCCTTAAAAAAATATTTCAACACACTTCATTCCTTTCGTAAATACAAATTGTTTAAATTTTATATATTTCTAATCGATTTTTACAGTTTTTTGTTGTGTTTTGTCAGTAATTTAGTAATCTTTCTAATTATCATGCATGAAAAAAAATGCATACTTTTTGAGTTATACGCAAATAAAGTTTATTTTCCTTCATAACTTTTTTCCGGAACTTTCGGGGGGGATGGGACTATTTCTCGCATGTGAAAGAGAAGAATATCTTCAAAATGAGTGGTTAATCATTGGATTTGATGAAGAATTGCGTACCGACAAAAAGAAAACCTTTTAGAAATAATATATAGGATAACAGATTTTAACCTAAAACAATTATATTTAAAACAACCAAATTCCTCAGACGGACACCGTACACTACCTCGGACTTACTTTTAACAGAGGGATGACATGGGGCCCACATGTTAAAGTGAATCGAAATACCCTCAATAGATGACTCAAACTTCTTAGCTCACTTTTTTCCATATCTTCACAACTAGAACTGAGACAGAAACTAAATACAGAACTATACTTACTCAAACAAATACGGACGTATTCCTACCTGATATACGAAAAGACTCATTTACGCAAACTTATATAATATTACGACTTTTATAACTAAACCACCTTGGTACGTGACAAACGAAACATTACATACAAACTTCCCCCTGCCTACAATTCCCAACACATAATAACTCTTTGCAAACGATTTTACATTGAATACATGTCTCATTTCGTCGACTTGAGGCCTCTATGATCGAGACAGGAGGAGTATATATTATTTATCTATGCTGTTTTTGATCGGCAAGCCCAATATTGTGTCACCAATTCCGGTGGCTTCCTTCTCCTTCAGACGGGCAAAATATTCCTATCACTCCGAAAATTCAGGCAAAAAAGTTATGAAAGAAAACAAATTTTTTCCTTGGTTATGCCCATGATTATATATAATACTACTAAAGTCCCTACAAAAGGGAAAACATTATCGAAATCGGACAATTTTTAGCAAATATTCAGCTTATTGAAATTTGTAAACATGTTGATTCCAAACAAAAATGAAGATTTGAATTAAATTTAGTTGTCGATTATATTTATCGATAAAGTAACAATTGATTTCTTTATCTTTTGATACTTTGCATTATTTTTTTTATTATTATTAATTTGGCATTTGATAACAATATGCTGTGCGAATTTTTCGCACGGGCCTACTAGTTCATAATTATTTGCACTATTTCTTTGCGCGATATACCTTTAAAAGGATTTCTTGATTCCTCCCTCTCCCTTTTCAAACTAACACGACTTTAAAATCGATTTTATGGATATTAAGGATTGATTTGACACATGCTAATGGTATGCGAACGAACTGGCTCAGAAGCTATTCCTTAAATGGAGGTCAGCTTTGAGCGGAGTATTATTTATTCAATATATATATCCCGGATCGGTCCAGTTCTCTGTGGCTGCCGTAGTTGGCAGGTAGATAGTAATGCAGTAGCCACCATTCTATTATATAGCAACTAGTTTCTTCAAAGATGGCTATTAAACTACACAATGTTTTCCTCCGAAACGGCCTCGTAAATACGAGAACAGCTGTTGGTTAATAGAGTGGCGCACTCTGGAGAAGACTTAGCATATAGATTGCCTTCCAGTGGCGATGTAATAGGATTCCTTATTAGGCTGGTCAACTCGTTTCAATAAGGATCCGAATCAATTGCTCCTTCTCTCCATTATCTAATATAGCCTTAGTTATGAACATAATGAAACCTCAAATGGATTGGTTAAACGTTTCTATTTGACGTCTGAAGACAGTGTTTACATTTTGCTTTTGAATATTTGAAATTTATTACCAAAAGCTCTTATAAGTTATTTCACAATTTCAGTTACCCTTATGTAAAATTCATAGTAATAGAAAGTATTGCTATCTTGAAATATTTCGAATCCGAGTTTCAACTTTCAGGGTTCCCTCGTTTTGGTCCATCACGAAACACGGTTATCCATACTCCAAAATGCCGATGGTGTATAAGAAAATGTATTGATCTTCTCTTCTTAAATAGGATGTAAATAAAAGTAAAATTTTAGTTCTCTTTAATAGAAATCTCACAAAAACATGGTTATCTCTAGTGTTGCCCAAAATCAGTCTTCCTAATTGTTGTGCAATTAACAATTTGTTGCAATACTGAAAAAAAAAAAACGTTTTTATGAATTGAAATTAAGTCAAAATAGTTGTTATTTCTAGAGAATATAAGTCCTTTCGGTTTTTCAGAATGAAATAAAACTCTATGTACTATAGGCATAAAATTCATTTTATTCTACAATATATTCACCATTATTTAATATGGCTTTTTACCATCTTTCCACTAACTGCGTAATACCATGTTCGTAGAATGTCTGGAGTTTATTGTTTATAAAATGATTCAAGCTGTTTTTGATGTCCTCTTCCTTTAGGAATTTCATTCCATTCATAGAGTTCTGCAGAGACCGGAATAAGTGGTAATCACTTGGAGCTAGGTTTCCCTAGTCTGGTGAATAGGGAGGGCGGGGCAAAAGGTACAATCCATGGCTGCGAGTGACCAATGAGATGTAGGGCCTAGCGTTGTCTTGATGGAACACAACACCCTTTCGATTTGTCGGTTCTGGGCGTTAATTTTTAATTGATTGATCCGATTTTGTTAATTTTGAGCAGTATAGAGTTGAATCAATTGCTTATCCGTATATATGTGGATATAGCTCATAGGAAATAACACCCTTGAAATCACACCATATGAAAAGCATTATAGAGTGTGAGGGAACCAAACATTAGGCCTGGAAACATAGCCGAGTTTGAGCAAATGGTTTTCTACGCTTGTGTGCGACAAATTTAGGGCCATAGCAATCTATCGCACTGATTGGGTGGGTTTTTTATCAACAATGGCCTTATCATTGCTCGTTTCAATTTCAGGTGGCGACCAAATCGTTGAGCATCATTGATATCAAAATTTCCTGAATGAAATTTGACAAACCAATTTTGACAGGTGATTTCGGTTAAGCCATCATCTCCATAAACACTACACATTTTTCTATGAGATTCTGCAGCACGCTTATCTTTTTTAAAATAATACGACAAAATATGACGATATTTTCTTCCATATTCACAGGGCAATAGCGAACGCAATACTAAGCTATTTTCAACAAGAGTTAACAGATATAGTAGTTGTTATATTACAAACAGGAAAAACAATCCACCTTAGGGATTAGTTCATCATATAAGAAGTGTATCATAGTGACATAATAATAAACAAAAAAAAACCGAAAGGACTTATTTGCCAACCCAATATATGTGATCAAGCAGGATTCCCAGTGAAACAATTGAAGGTGGAATCACTCATTAATTAAATAAATTAAACAGAAACATTTCCGCTGGTCTGTTAGTTATCATTTCATACCAGCTTACTGGTTCGATTTTCAACTTCTCCCATGTTACTAACAAATCCCAAACCTACATTTTGTCACAAATTTAAAGTTAGTATAATTGATTATTTTTTTTTTGTATTTTAGATTCTACTAGTCATTAAAAATAACAAATTTAAACTCTTTTTTAAAATTCTATTTAACTGATCATTTAACTGATCATCCCTATTGATTAGTTAGTTAAAATTTTCTCTCTTGTTCTTAGTTACGTTATTATAATAATTAATGAGGAGTTAGTTAATCATTTTAAAGACGGCTTTGCCATTCATTGGCAATTTGTCAAAGAGGTAGGAGTTTGATTTCATTACAGTGACACCTCGCCTTTGACAGGGTCAAGGGTCAGTCACGAACGAAGATCAATCAGGCAGCGAGGTGTGCCAGTACATTTATATCCGGTTTAAATGTCATTTCGTTATCATATAAAACAATCGTCTAAACTAAGTCTATACAGTTTTCCCTCTTATATTAACAAAATGTACTTTATGAAATAAAAACGACTGCTTGCTCATTAAATGTTTTTTATTCATATTCGATATTTATTTTGAAATGCAGCTCTTGCCAAGTGAGAAAAGAATTGCCAATTTTAGCAAAACGTGGTGTGTGTAAAATTGTTCAGGGGTATCGAGAAGAGACCTGGTTCAAGTTGTCCCGTCAAAAGTCTTGAATTTTTGTAGGTAACCATATTTTTTCCGGAGTTTCAATATTAGGAGGTTTTGATCAAAGAGTAAAGGGGAAACTATGAAAGGACTCATTCTATGACTTAATGGTTTATTTAATCATAATGATATTACGATTTTTTTTTGTTCTGACAACATCGCCAGTGATGAAGGCTATATTTTGTCGTATTGTTGTATTCTATACAGGATGTTTCAGAATTAAGTGGCCAAACTGCAAAAATGAACTTTGGACCTCAAAACAAGAAAACAAATTCATCTGAAGGTATATCCCCAAACGCTTGGTTTAGGAGATATTCATATCTAAAGATTTTCGTTGTTAAGAATTATTTTCGTTATATGAAATAAATAAAACCTATTTATTTGTTCTAACTACTTTATTGATTAAATGTAAACATTAATATTCATATTAAATGTTGTTCAAAGTGATTTCCTTGAGCATTAAGACAGGCTCGGCATCTTTCTTCAACAGCAGCTGTGGCAGAACGGCACTGGATATGTGTTATTGTTTCACAAGCTTCAATTATCCTTCTTCGTAAGGAATTAAGGTCAATGACCGAACTTGCATAGACATTTTGTTTAATGTCACGCATAACAAAAAATCCAATGGTGTCAGGTCTAGAGAGCGTACATGCCTAGCAAGTGGTCCTACACGGCCAATCCATTGATTGGGATATGATTGAGTATGCCGAGCCTGTAACAATACTCAAGAAAATCACTTTGAACAACATTTAATATGAACGTTAATATTTACATTTTTAATTAATAAAGTAGTTGGAACAAATAAATAGGTTTTATTTATTTCATATTACGTAAATAATTCATAACAACGAAAATTTTTAGGCTTATTAGGTTAAATTAGAGAATATCTCCAAATTAAGGGGTTTACGAATATACTTTCAGAGGAAATTGTTTTCTTGTTTTGAGGTCCTTAGTTCATTTTTGGAGTTTGGCCATTTAACCCTGAAACACCCTGTATATAATAAAATATTGATTACATAATTTCAGCTTCCTATTACTTTATACTTTCGTGCCAGTCAGTTCACATATTCACACTGAGATTTATTGTTAATGCTTCGTTATTAGGACTCAAGAGACCTTGAAACCTGCTTTTCTTTTGAAAACTCGGATTAGAAATTTTTCTTGGTCGCAATACTTCCCCTTATTATAAAGGCTGTATCAATTCTTAATGGGCAAATTCTGGGAGATGATTCTATAAAAAAATTTCCAAACGGAATAGGAGTTAAGTCCAATTTTGGGTTGTTTTTTTAAGTTGGCCACAGTTTTTATAATTAGAATAAGAAGGAATTTCTCTAAAATCGTTCAAAATAATTAAATTTAAATGTACACCATCGCAAAGTAGACAAAAATGTTTTGAGAAAACAGTGATTAAATTCACTTAGGATCAATGATAAAAGGGATTTTCTAATACGACCGCTATACATAGATATGCCGCTCGTGTATGAGTATAATAACTGCAACAGTACAGCGGCCGTATTAGATCTCCTGAAAGTCCCTTTTATCATAGCACTTAGTCAATTTAATATTTTCTCTACAAAATTTTGTCTACTCAACGATGGTATACTTGGAATTTAATTATCTTGAATTTGAGTTCTACCAAAGGGTAGTTTCCCTTCATGTTATACATGTCATATTACAATGTCACATTTACTTACTGTATTCTCTATGTAATACAGTTGTAAATTTCATTAAAATTAAAAAAAAAAAATTATCTTGAACAGTTTTTGTTCGTTTTTCATTCGGAATTAGCCCATGCACCAAATGAACTTTTTTGTTAGAAATGTTTTCTAAAATCGCCCCCTGGATTTGTCCATTAAGAATTAAGACATCCTGTTTATTTCATATATGGGTAAGACAAAGTATAATTAAAGTATTGAAAAAATTTAGACCTAGAAGGTATTGTATTGAATACATAATTTTAAAAAAATAAATATTTTTTTTTAATTTCTTTATGACATTTACAACTGTATTACATAAATACATCAAGTAAATTTGGACATAATTGATATAATGACATGAATACACTTGCTGAGTAACTACCCAATGGTAGCACTCTAATGATATGACTACATTAGGAGATCACGGGGCCATCTTCTTTTCAGACGCCTCGGAGGGTTATCGGGAATTGAAGAGGAAGCAAGGTTAGAAACGAGAGGGTTGGGATGATTCTGAAGTTTATTATGGAAGGATAGGTATCTGGATTGGGCCAGATCTGAAACATAAGGAACATTAAGATCTTTATGGATAATTTTATTAGTGACAAAGTAAGGAGCATTGAGGATTTTACGAAGGATTTTGGATTGTAAGGATTGGATGCGAGAGGAATTCGATGGTTTAGTGGAGCCCCATAGCTCAACTCCACAAGTCCAAATGTCTTATTATAGTCAAGTATATGAGTCTTTTGTAATTAATGGGAAGTTTAGAGCGTTTGTCTAGTAAGTGCTGAAGTAATCGGAAACGTCGAGCGGTTTCTTGTCGTTTCAGTCTAGTATGAGGATTCCAAAAAATAAATATAAATGCTGCGTTGGAAATCGTATACTCTTTACTATTAATGAAACGTTCACTACATTTTGCTGGAACCTTTAATTATCATTAGGATAATCATGTATCATTCATTAACTACTCAGTTAATATTCTCGATAATGACACTATCGATAGAACGCCTAATCACCTAATGATTGCGGTTAATTCTCTGCCACTCGACAAAGACTGAGATTGTTAAGGACTACTTATTGTGTAGTAAATGGAACTTGAGCTCTCTACAAAACAATCAATGCTTTGTACTTAGTAAGAAATAGATGTTTTTTCCATTTATCATAGCTTCTTTGTGTGGTTTATATAGGAGATAATTGCTACCTTGTTGTTCCTTAATGAGGTAATAGAGGCTTTCATAAAGAATTATACTCGATATCCTTCGCCCTTCCCTTTCGGATCCTGCGGCCCTAGATAATGCCGTAGAAGGATAATGATATTAAGATTTCATGGACCGGCGCGCGAGTCCTTTGAAGGCGGTTTGTATGGAATGGCCATTTCAATGCTAAGCGATCTTGCTCAACTCCAGAACGGATGTGTTCCCCTTCATAGACTTCGGGTAAACCTTGTAATTGGATAGAACGTTCCGAAACAGAGTCTAATATATCTCCTGGAGTTCAAGTGAATATAGCCTTGAGGGTACGGCTGTAGGCATTCTATCTCTTTTGGATTCTAGGGGGCTTAAACTAAAGAAATCCCCCCCCCCCTCCCAAAATAGAATTTTTTTTTAAAGTGAAAACTTCTTTAATCGCGTTTTTGTACTTTTTTTGTTGAGAGTGAATTAGATTGAGCTGTCAGATCTCGGGTGTGTAACACACGGCTAAAGTCGGCTGGAGTCGATTAATTGTTTTTGCATATTGATTAAAATATTTTAAAAAACTTAAAGTCATATCTGCATACTGTAAGGAGGGCATTGTCCATCATTTCATCTTATTTGTAATGAGCTATTTATTATTAAAAATTGTATCTTAACGCAACGCAGTGTCAGAGAGGCGACAACGAAAAAATAGTGTCGAAAACCAAATTATAACGAGTTTTATTGAAGATATGGATTAAAATAACTCAGAAACTAAAAATCGGACCTGCTTGCTGTAAGCGAGAGGAAATGTTCAGCATTTCATCCTCTTTATGATGAGCTATTATTTATAAATTATTTTTCATGTTATTAATCGCACCTTATTGATGTTTTCACTGCTATGGTGTGGTCTAAAGCACACACCTTAGTTTTTATTTTTTTCATATTTATATCTATGAGTGATTTTAATATTTTGTTTAAAAAATTACTGCATGTTCTCTTCGCAAATTGTAAGGCTTGTAAATCATGTATAAGCGCCGGTACTCAGGGGTAGGGATGGCTATCAACAGTATCCACTTCGATATTATCGACTATCAATATCGTCCCTTCAATATTTAAATTTTAAAATTAATGGTTTTTTTAAATACTTTTATTATGATATTTACAACTGTATTAGTATGAATACATCAAGTAATTGTATACAGAGGAATATAATCACATGAAAACACTTGCTGAATAACTAACCAATGGTAACACTCTAATGATATGTCTACATTAGGAGATCACGGGACCATCTTCTTTTCAGATGCCTCGGAGGGTTATCAGGAATCGAAGAGGAAGCAAGGTTAGAAACAAGAGGATTCGGATGGTTATGAAGTTTATTATGGAAGGATAGGTATCTGGATTTGGCCAAATCGGAAACATATGGAACATTGAGGTCTTTATGGATTATTTTATTTGTGACAAAGTAAGGAGCAAAAATTAATTTTAAAACTATTAGTCCGTGGTACAGGCCCCTTTTTATCGAATTATTAACATCCACCTGAAACTTCGTAAATAGTCTCATTTCATCGTAACCTACAACTATTTTATTTACGAACATTTTTGGAATTGGGTCGTTTTCAATATTGAGGGAGACAAACTTTGTCTATTTAATTAGGTATTAAAAAATCGTAAATACCCATTTGCTTTCTACTTTGATCGTAAGATAATTTGATCACAAAATCTATAAAAAAAGGTGGCCTACCAAAATATTGGGTTGTTTGTCTTATCGTATCTTAACTGTCTTATCTTAACCTCGTTATTTTGAAATTTTGGGGCTGTAGGTCAGGCCAAACTGCTCAATATATATCGTATAGTATAGAGATATTAAGATATTACGAGTTGGGCGGTATGAATAACACCCATAGTATAAAGGTCAGTTGATAGAATGTCTTACTCCAATTTCAACATTTTTTAGGAAAATCATTTTTGTGAGATTTATAGTTGGAAAATTTATAATATATGTACAAATAGTAAATTGATTCCAGAGTAGGTGATTGCACTGTTGAAGTATAGAACTGTGAATAAAATTATACATTTTTCCATTAGAAATATTACTAAAATTAATAATCAAAAATGTTGAAATTGGAATTAATCATTCTGTCAACTGAAAGGCTCATATAATAGTAATTAATTCAAAACGGAAGAAATTTGTTTTTTTATTATTGCTCGATTACACAGTCAAAATTAGGCCAACACGTGTATTCAAAATATTTTTTGATGTTTATATTATGATTTTATATTTTTTTTTTTTGTTTTTGTTTAATAAGGAATTTGGAAATCTTTTAAACTTTATGTAGTTTTAAAACTCTCTATACTAAGTACTACACTCTTATGGACATAATTGAACTTCATTTTTCTGTAAATCATAGTTATTTATTCAAATTTCCTCAAGTATCCATTATTGAAACTATTAAATTGTCATTTTTTATCAAGCGGTCAAGGTAAAACTGTAGCAATCTAATAATAGCAAAAATAACTGCAGTCGTCGTCGAAGGTATTGCCTCACTCAGTAAAAATTTCATTTTCTTAGAATGAACATAGAAACATGTTTTTAACCAATACTATATAAACAAAAAAAATAATATATTATTGAAAAGCAAAGTAACATTAATGTTACAATAATATTATTTGGCTAATTGCAAACTATGGATATTTCCTTGCCAGTTTTAAAGCTAACTTCTGAAGACAATCGCTCCATAGTGCCCTGAAAAAGATTTTTTTTTTCAAAGTTTTGACTGAAGTCAATCAAGTTGGATGATTAAGTTCGTTGATTAAAGGGTCCAAACTGCCTCACCAAGTTTAAGTACTCGTAAACGTCAACTTCCCTACCTATCTAATCACGTGTATAAGCAGATATGCAAGTAAGAATTGGATATCGATAAAGTCATCGATATAAATATCAGCCTATAACTATAATGGAGTCAAAATATCGAACTCGAAATAGCGATACTATCGAGAATTGTTATTTTCATGGATATTATAAATATTGATTCTCTCCGCATCAGAGTCTCATTAAAAAAATATGTTATTTTACTCTTTAAATTAATTAATGTAAATATCAATTCTTCTTGTCTCCTTAGTAAAATTATTTTTTTATTTGGAGGTAATTTAGTTATCTTTCTAATAATCATTGGTACGATCAAGAAAAATACTTTTTGCAAAAACTAACTGCATACTTTTTGAGTTATTCGCAAATAAAGTTTCTTTTGCTTCATAATTTGGTATCCTATTTCTAAGAGATGTGTCTGTATTTCCCACTTGAAAAAGATCTTTAAAATGAGGGATCAATTGTTAGTTTTGATGAAGAATTGACCAAGTTATGGCATTGCGAAAAAAAAACACCTTTGAGAAATAATATATAAAGATATAATATAATATTCCATTATAATTATAATATACATCTTATTATAATATATAAGATATATATAAAACATTAAATCATAGGAACTCTATCGATAGTAGATAGCATCGAAGTAGATGCCTTCGATGGTAAAATATCGATTATCTATGGCCATCCTTATAGGTAAGTATATTGCTTTAGTGAAGAGAAGAATAGTTGGGGTGATCAGTCAAATAAGAAGGCAAAAATAAATGATAATATTTATTTTGACATTTGCTGACGTTTCGACCTGAAGTTCAGGCCTTCATCAGGGCTAAGAAACGAACCAGATAACAAGGTATGAGAAACATAAGTAGTATAGGTAAAAAAATTAAAGTAAAATGAAATTGTTAGAATAATGACAATAGTAAGAACTAAGAGATAAATAATAATAACCGTTACAAAGTGTGGAATGATGTATATATTGCTTTAGGATGGATAGTATACCCAAATTTGTTCTTAAATCGTTGTATACGAACCTGAAGGAATAGTTTCGATTCTCTGAACCGTTTACGAATCTCTTTATACGGGTCAAGGTCAAAGATCTGAAATGGATGAGTCCACGGGCGGATCTTCGGGGGGATAACCATGTTTTGTGGAAAAATATTAAAAAATTATCTCCTAAAGTATTATTGTTCGTTTAATTACATTTAAAAGGACTTTAGAAATCACTTGAACACTATTTCATATAGGTAGTTAGTTTCTTTCTTTCTTTTTCAAAGTAATTATCGTAATTTTAATGGAAAAAAAAAGCTTTCGACCCGAAGCCTCCCCTCCCTCCCCAAAAATTAAATACTGGATCCGCTAGTGGATGAGGCTGACCAACTAATTCAAAACTTTCATCATCGCGTACAACTTATTAAACTACTCATTAAAATAATACTTTATATAAAAGTATCATAAATAGTATATAATAAAATACCTCATACCTCAGACAGATTACTCTCGGAGCGGCAATCAAGGGAAACTAACCTCGACCTTTAGCTGGAAGACGTCCTTATGATCTTGCACCCCGCTCCGGGGCTTCTAGACGGCCCGATTAGAAAGTGATCGTGAGACCGCGAATATCCTCAGCCTTCCAGAGATAGGCCAATCAGATCTAGCGAAGTTGAATCAGCAAATTCAATAGTCGCGAATTATCTCTTGGCTAATTTTTTATCCCAGAAGGCAAAAGGTGCGAATTTTAAACTGTTCTGAAAACTCCTGTTGACTAATTTGAAAGAATTATCGTAAGTTCCGCCGGGAATATCTTTCTTTATGACTTTTTATCGCAATCCTTTACAACCATTTACCGTGCCCTATTCTTAACCTCATCATCTTCCTCTCTTCTACCCACCCAAATAAGAGTACTAACTCATATTTTAAAATTTCAGTCCCATTTTGGACATCAATTTATATATAAAGAAGCGGAGACTGGAGCTTAAAGTTACCGGGTTAAGTTGTTCCGAGTGAGATAGCTCCAAAACAAAAATAGATAAATATAAGCCTTGTAGTATAAGTTAATTAATATACGTCCCGTGATTCTTATAATATTGGGTTGGCAAATAAGTTCAATAAAACTCAATGTATTATAGACACCAAATTCATTTTAATCTACAATATATTGACCATTATTTAATGTGAGTATTTCCCATATTTCCACTAACTGCATAATGACACGTTTATATTATGTCTGGAGTTTATTGTTAAAAAAACTGATGCAAGTTGTTTTTTATGTCCTCTTCCTTTTGGAATTTCTTTCCCTCCGTAGAGTTCTGCAGAGACCGAAATAAGTGGTAGTCAATTTGAGCTAGATCTGGTGAATAGGAAGAGTGGGGCAAAAGGTACCATCCATTGCTAAATAATTTATTACGAGTGACCATTGAGGTGTGGGACACACCACCCTTTCATTCAAAACTCTTCAGGATGTTACTATATCCGATGGAATACTGAATTATTGCTCTTCAAAACGGTATGAATGGTTATTTGATTTAATGCCTATAAAAGGAATAAATTTAAAAAAACTCCGTATACGATTTTATTTATTTATCTCCATTTGTAGTTTGTTTACGAAGGTCCTGTTGATGTAATTTTGTGAAGTTTATGTGGCTCTATATTTATCCTAAATTTCTTGCAGATAGCTAAAGTTGTATTGAAGTGTAAATAGTGAACAGATTTATAATTTATCTTAAGTTTTAATTTATAATTAAAGTAATATTTTTAAGATTAAAAAAAAAATCTTACAATAAATAGGGTGGTAAGTGAAGATTGTGTAATACATTGGACCACTAGCGGATACAGGATTTAATTTTGGAGTGTGGCTTCATCCTGAAAGCTTTTTTTTTTCATTAAAATAACGATAATTACTTTGGAAAAAAAAGAAAGAAACTAACTACCTATATGAAATGGTGTTTAAGTGATTCCTAAATCCTCTTTTAAATGTAATTACTCGAACAATAATACTTTAAGAGATTTTTTTTTTCCATAAAACAAGATTATACTTTACCACTTTGGGGGGGACTTCAGCCCCAAAGTCTTCCCATGAGGATCCGTCCGTGTATTGGACCAGTGTTTTTTACTGTATTAAAATAATCTTAATATATTATTTCTCAAAGGTGTTTTTTTGTCTCAACGCCATACTTCGTCAATTGTTCATCAAATCCAATGATTGATCCCTAATTTTGAAGATTTCCTTCAGATGGGAATAATCGTCACATTCTCCAAAATTTCAGGGGAAAAAGTTATGAAGGAATAGAAACTTTATTTGCGAATAACTCAAAAAGTATGCTTCTTAATTGTACTCATGGTTATTTGAAATATTACAAAATTTTCTAAAAAACAAAAAAAAAAGTAAAAATTGTACCGTTATTAACAAAGATACAGTCCATCAGATTTGGTATACAGAATAATTTCTTCCTCTTCGAAGTAATGCATTTACTAATCTACCACCGTTTTTTTTTCCTAGTTGATATATAGTTTATTAGGTTTTTTTTTTGGTAAATTTTATATTTTTTAATAATTTATAAAGTCCTATGATCGGATCGAGGTATTATTTTTAATACGAACGGTAATATTCAGCGTTTAAAAATATAGAAATGTAATTTGTAGAAAATATTTTTATAGCCTATCATCTTAAGTGAAATAAACGCACTAGAGATGGGCATAGCTAAGGAAATGTTTGTCTTTTTTGGCTTATGCTACCTTAATTATTATAATTATAAACTTCTCCGTTGGATATTTAGAATCTCTATGGTCTCCTTTTTCTATTTAACGTTTTAAAATTGAAAAAAAAATCAGTTACCTAGGTATAATATCCATTTAAAAAAAAACACCTTTTTACTCTAGTGATGGACATCCCGCAATTCAATTGTTATAATAATGGATAGATTTTCGGTACCAGTTATGGACATTCATCAGGAAAATTCTAAATTTTTATTTAACCATTAAGATATCTATTAAGTTAAGATAAGATAAATGTTCAACTTACTCTTAGCAAAACTGTTATTAGGAAGGTATGAAACACACTGACCTCAAGAGCACCATAGATACAGCAATGATTGGCATTTTAAAATTTTCTTTTGGGAACATTGTTCATACAGTTGTCAATAGAGGGCATTGTTTTTCAATGTACAAAAAAAATGGAACCTCTAAATCAAGAAGGAAGCTTATTATTTACATTTAAAGTCCAGCCTACCACTGGGCTCCCTGTCCATAACTGGTACGTTCATCCTAATTCCTTCATCACATATTTTGCTGTTCCTTTACTAAACAATATATTCTGAGAATTAACTAGTATATTACGGATAACTAGTATATTATATTCCTAATAATGAAATATTATATATGTTATTACATATTTATCAACATAGAGATATCAATAGCTATTTGTTAATAGAAGTTATCCTAGCGAGAAGAGATGCTTGTCCGGTGATGTATTACTGAGGTCGACAGGATTATCTTAGCGGTCCTTCGTCACGAATGACACAGAAAATGTTCGTCTCAATTAGTCTGTCCAAAAAAAAAAAAAATAAATAAGAATTTTTTCTTATAGTATATTTTAGTACTTCTCAACTTTTTTACCCCAATTAGGAATTGAGGTACACCGAAAAAAGGGGTAAATTGAAAACTTTTTTCCTGACTTTTAGTTTTAGAGAGGAACTGTACAAGACTCTCGAAGAGCTTAAAGTCCCGGGAAAACTCACAAGTCATACGAAACTAAAATTTCGTCAAAATCGGCTAACTGAAGGGGCAGTTTATATCGTCGATTGTAGACATTTTAGATGTTCTCGAAAACGGTTTTAACGATTTTGATTAAATTAATTACAACAGTTTAAAATTAAACGGGTTTTGAAATAATGTAGGTCTTATTCTCATTGATGCTCTCAAACAGGGTTTAAATGCTTAACCTTCAAAATGTTTTTCTCCTAAGTACCTTTAATTTTTTTTGTTTGAAATAATTAACCATTTCACATAGTAACCTATTATAAAAAACGCTGCAAATTATTCCAAAATGGTTTATTATTTATAAACAATTATACATCTAAAGTTACATTATCTTCTAGTTACAAAGAGAAATAAATAAAAGGTGATTCCAATTATTGGACTAAATTTTTTTTTTAATCATTAGTAATATGCTAAAAAAAAAAAAATAGCATTACTTCAGTAACACATTCAAAAATCAAAAACCAAAATGAAGGCAATAACCATCGCAGTAGAACATATAAAATATCAGAAAGAGGATCATCCTCGGGTGACCTCTGATTTTATATCAAAATTTGAAAATAATCGGTCCAGTAGTTTCGGAAAAAATGCGCGGACGGCGGACGGACAAAAAAATTTTGATTCGTTTTTCGAATTCTACGCTTCCTGAAAGGTGAAACCTCAAATTTTGAGAGGGGGTTAAGTTTTTCAATTTTTTAGTAGATCACAATGGTTCATTATTGAAAATAATAAACCAAAAGAGGTAAAATGAAAACTTAAAAAAATGTCGAACTTTTTACATTTATTTCGGTGTTTTACCTACATAGAGAGGAACTCTACAAGACTTTCGGAGAGCTTGAAGTCCCGGAAAAACTCACAAGTCGTACGAAATTAAAATAACGTATATCATCGATTTTAGACATTTTTAGATTTTCTCGAAAACAGCTTTAACTATTTTGATTAGGTTAATTACAAGAGTGTAAAATTCAACGTTTTTTGAAATAATATAGGTGTTATTCTCATTGATGTTCTCTAACAGGGCTTAAATGCCTAACTTTCAAAATTTCTTTCTCTAAAGTACCTTTAATTTTTTTTTTTTTAAATAATCAACCATTTCACATTGTAACCTAATATAAAAAATGGTTAAATATAAAATATGAAAGAATTCTATAATTAACTATGGAGAAGTAGTCTATAAGCTCCGAGATAGCATAAAAATTAAAATTTATATATATATATATATATATATATATATATATATATATATACCAATGCTTAAACAAATAAAAATACCTTATTATCAGTGGCACTCTTGTCGGACTAACAATATTTCTTGCCACTTAATTATTTATCATAATCATATAATTAATTAAAATATTTAATTGTTAAAGATAATGAATGATTAGTGAAAAACATAGGTGTAATATATAGTAATTGATTGTTCCAAAGAATATTTTTTTCAGTCCGTATTAATTTCTCTTTTCTTTGCCTGAAGATAACAATTTCTGCTGAAAGTGAAATTTGGGTAAGTGAAAGTTGGGTTATGCGCGCACCGTACCAGATTTGATTTGTTTGTTATAATGAGCGTGCGAAAAGAGAATCTTTTAATCTTGATATTTTCTCTAATAAATGAGGGATAATAGAGTTGACATTTTGAAGTCCCTCTCTCAAGATGAAATTATCTACCATTAATTTTTCTGAGCTAATGTGTTTTTGAGTGCATTGTGAGCTCTTAGGTTGGTGTGTTGGTGTGAGTGTCTACTTCAGTCAAATGTCACTCTTTATAAAATCTTGATGCTTCTTTATTAACTTCAAAGACTATAACATCTTTTCGTTTATTCTGATTTTAATAAGATAAATATATTTGTTTTTATATAAAAGTTATTGTAACATATAAATAAGTTGACTGTATGAACGAGTTGATTACAAAAACTACCTGTTCTATTTGAAAAATTTTACTGCTGTTAGATAGATCTTTTATTTAGTCGAACACCGCCTAGTCTGTGGTACAGATTCCTTTTTAAGAAATTATTAACATGCGCCTAAAATTTCGTGAAATGGAACGTTTTCTGATTAAGTTAATTAATTTAATTAGGCACTATAATCTCATATATACCCATTTGCTTTCTACTTAAATCGTATTATAATTTGATCACTGAATCGAGAATAATATTGGGCCACTTGGCGTGACCTACACCCCCCGCATGCCAAATAACGAGGTTATATAGGCCAAACGGCCCAATATTTTTGTAAAAAAAACTTTTCTCGATTTTATGATCAAATTATATTACGATGAAAGTCGGAAACAAATGGGTATTTATGAATTTTTAAACCTTATTAACTTAATGAGAAAACTTCCTATTCCTGAGAATTTAACACCGCCAAAATTTATTCTGCAAAGTTCTAACTAAAAAATTTCAGTATGCAAAATTAAGGTTCACAGCTTCAATACATTGTACAAACCAAATTGTTAGTCTAAATAACAAAATATTCACACTACAGTAAATCATGACTTTGAGTCTCTGTTTATTAAAATTTTATTAAATGAAGTTAGAATCTTTTCAAACCAATGCCACAATTTATTAGATGTGCTCATCATATGTTTTGAACAAGCATATAAATGTAAATATATTTCATTAGACTATTATAAGTGTTAATAATTTATTATAATAAGCTGAACCGAAACAATTTTTACTGACATTGGGCGACTTAGCGATAAGTCGTTACTAGTCACTGCTAGTTACAGGGTGGCTGTGTGACATCTAAAAAAGCTGTACAAAATTCCTTCTGGACACTAGCGGGTCCAGGATTTAATTTTGGGGGGGGGCTTCAGCCCGAAAGCTTTTTTTCATAAAAATAATGATAATTAATTTGGAAAAAAAGAAAGAAATACTATATGAAATGGAATTTAAGTGATTCCTAAATCCTTTTAAATGTAATTACACGAACAATAATACTTTCAGAAATAATTTTTTAATAATTTGTTCGATAAAACATGGTTATATTTTACCATTTTGGGCGGGATTCAGTCCCAAAGTCCCCTCCTCCGTAGATCAGCCCGTGTTTCTCGACAAAAATAACATGTTTTTAATTGACTTTTGTTTCTTCATAAGCTAATTTTATTCTTAACTGATCTGACCTCAAAATAAAGTTTTTATTTTAATCAAATAAAAAAGATAATTATACAAAAAAATATTTATTAATAATAATTATCACAAAAATACTCAATCTGATCTACGAAATAATTAAAGGCGGTTACATTCCATCTGAAGGGCATATCCATTTCCAGGTCATGGTCGAGGAGCTCAACTCTTGCACGGCTTTAGCAGGAATCCCCAAAATCTTTATCTTTAACACTTTGCTATACAATAATATTTAACACTCAGTACATTATGCAAAGCTCCAAGAAGCAAAGGGTTATAAGTGACATAAACTAAGTTTTGACTAAACGTAGTTTAAAGTTAACCCTCCCCTGTAATTGCAATAATGTTTTTACACTGACTGGCTATCATGTAATATCTTTCAGAATTTGTAAAGCTACTTTAATAATTGAACCAATTTTTTAAAAATTATTTTAATGGAATTTACAACTGTATTACATAGAAAATACAATAAGTAAATGTGAAATTGGTAACATGACATGTACAACATGAAGAGAAACTATCTATTGGTAGAACTCAAATTAAAGTTCTATATTAGAAGATCCCGACGCCGTCTTCTTTTCAGACGCCTCGGAGGGTTATCAGGATCGAGGAGGAAGCAAGGTTTGAAACGAGAGGATTCGGATGGTTCTGCAGTTTGTTATGGAAGGACAGGTATCTGGATTGGGCCAAATCGGAAACATATGAAACATTAAGGTCTTTATGGGTGATTTTATTTGTGAGGAAGTAAGGAGCGTTGAGGATTTTACGAAGGATTTTGGATTATAAGGATTGGATACGAGAGGAATTCGATGGTTTTGTGGAACCCCAAGGCTCAATTCCGTAAGTCAAAATAGGTCTTATTATTGTCATATATATGAGTCGTTTGTAATTGATTGAAAGCTTAGATCGTTGGTCTAGTAAGTGCTGCAGTAGTCGAAAAGGTCGGGCGGTTTCTAGTCGTTTCAGTCCGGTATGGGGGTTCCAAGTGAGTCGTTTGTCAAGGTGGAGTCCTAAGTATCGGATTTGTTCGACAGGGATAAGAGGGCTATTGTTGAAGGATACTGTAGGACAGGAAGTCATAGGTTTACGACGAAGATTAAAGGTAATTTGATGGGGATTTATTGGAATTTATTTTAATCCTCCAGTTTTGACACTATTTTTCAAGGCTTGTGATGTGTGATTGAAGAGTTTGGGATGCAATAGATGGATCGTTATTAACTGATAGGATGCACGTGTCATCGGCATAGGCGATGATGACAGTGTTGGAGAACCAATTTAATTCAATTTTTTTTTAAATTTATTCATTCATGATGTTTAGAACTGTATTAAAATGAAAATTCATCTAATAAATGTGTACACAGGAATATAATGATATGAAAATGCTTGTTGAGAAATTACCCAATGGTAACACTCTAATAACTACACAAGGAGATCACGAGGTCATCTTCTTTTCAGACGCCTCAGATCAGAGATCGAAGAAGAAGCAAGTTGAGAAACGAGAGGGTTCGGAGAGTTCTGAAGTTTATTGTGGATCGATAGGTAACTGGATTCTACCAAATCTGAAACATAAGGAGCATTGAGTATTTTATGAAGGAGTTTGAATTGAAAGGATTGGATAAGAGAGGAATTCGATGGTTTAGTGGAGCCCCAAAGCTCAATTCAGTCCAAAAAGATCTTATTATAGTCACATATATGAGTATTTTGTAATCAATTGAAAGCTTAGAGGGGTTGTTTAGTAAGTGCTGAAATAATAAATGTTTCTTGTTATTTCAGTCTTGCATAAGAAATGAAATTTAAAAATGAGAAGGAGTTAGTCGGGGGTGCGGTCAAATAAATACTAAATTAAAATATAGTAATTATTTCAATTTTTGCAGGTCGTCTTCAGGGCTACAAAAGATACTAAACATGTTGAAAATAAAAAATAAATATAAGTAGATATAAAATAAGAAGAAGTTGTCAGATACAGAAATAAAAGATGGTATCAGAGATATAGTGCGTGACAATGTAGTTAAATATTCAGTATTATATATGTAGAGGATACAAATAAATGGAAAATAAGTATGAAACTCTACTGAGTTTGTATTACTCTACTGAGTTGAAACTGAGTACGTATCCTCTACATATATAATACTTAATATTTAACTACATTGTCACCCACTATATCTCTGATACCATCTTTTATTTCTGTATCTGACAACTTCTTCTTATTTTATATCTACTTATATTTATTTTTTATTTTCAACAAGTTTTGTATCTTTTGTAGCCCTGAAGACGACCTGCAAAAATTAAAATAATTACTATATTTATTTATTATTTATTATTTATTTGACCGCACCCTCGACTAACTCCTTCTCATATTATATCAACGGTCAACCATCTCTACATTATTATGAAATTTAAAAATGATTTAATAAATATATGTTTAGTAACTCTTGGGGGAAAATGTTGCACGATATTTTATTAGCTATTATAGCAGTTAAAAGATTTCTAATCAACCAAATTTTTGGCTTTTTAAATTATTTGGTGGAGTGGAATCGTGAGAAAATTATCCCTGGAACGGTTATAGGTTAACATCATTAAAAGCTTTCCTAGACTCTGCTAAAGCTAAGAATCTTGCAGTACTTTTATCATTCGTATACGAGGATAACGAGCTAGTTACTACTTTTAACTCCATCAGTAATTTTTTTTTTTATTCTTTTATATTTCTGTGAATAATCGCTCTATCTTACTTTTATTATAATTTTGAGAGGCTCTGGATCTTTTGGGAGTATTCAATATTTTTATAGAAAAGTAATGTATGATTTATGGAGAAAAATCTTCCACGCGATAAACGGAGCGATCTGGGATCAATGTAGTAACGCATTAATGAAGAACTGCTCACAGAAGCTGGTCAATCATCATCTCAAGTCATGAAGGCAAGGAGGTATAGGAAGCCTCTACATAATAATGAATGGCACAATAGAAAGATCGAATAAAAACAAATTACATAAAGCTTCACGGTTATAATTGGAAAAAAAATAGTCTAAAATGGAAAAGGCTGGCTAAGAGGCGAAAAGATCTAAAAGGTCTGTAGTACAAAAATAAATTTAAAAACAAATTACATAGTATAAGCAAGTTTCTAAACTGAGCGCTGAACACATCAATTTTTTTGCCTAATACAAATACGAATTCGATGCTTAGTCTGGGAACTGGCCCAATATGTCTAGAACCAGTGACAAAAAGTTACATACAGACAAGAAGCAGATACATTAGAACTGCTACAGAAGGATCTAATGGATACAAGCTAGTTAAGTACTTGATGGATTGCCGCGTCATACTGTAACTAGCAGTGACTAGTAACGACTTATCGCTAAGTCACCCAATGTCAATAGAAATTGTTTCGGTTCAGGTTATTATAATAAATTATTAACACTTATAGTAGTCTAATGAAGTATATTTACATTTATAATTGGTAATTGGTTGACTCTCGTGGATAATGAAGAGAAGAATAGTTGGGGTGGTCAGTCAAAAAGGAAGGCAAAAATAAATGATAATATTTATTTTTTATATATGCCGACGTTTCGACCTGAAGTTCAGGCCTTCATCAGGGCTGTCCATTCTCCCAGCGACACTTAAGGAGACAACCCTGATGAAGGCCTGAACTTCAGGTCGAAACGTCGGAATATGTAAAAAATAAATATTATCATTTATTTTTGCCTTCCTTTTTGACTGACCACCCCAACTATTCTTCTCTTCATTATATTTACATTTATTAGTTTGTTCTAAATATATGATGAGCACATCTAATAAATCGTGACGTTGGTTTGAAAAGATTCTAACTACATTTAATAAAATTTTAAGAAACAGAGATTCAAAGTTATGATTTACTGTAGTGTGAATATTTTGTTACTTAGAGTAACAATTCGGTTTGTACACTGTATTGAAGCTGTAAACCTTAAGGGCAGGAAAGTCGTGTGAGTGGGACACACCACATTTTTTGCTCTCACGTTTAAGTAACTAATGTGAAAAATCGCATTTGAGTAAAATCGTATTGCTTTTATTAATCAGTGCATGTTTTCAAAATAAAACTCTATAAACAAATATTTAGGACTCTAGATAAGTTAATAATAATAAATTAACAATTATTCGCAATGGGTTAGTTAAACGTTGGTAATTGAGATCTGCATTTTGTTCTCCTGAAAAGAAATTATATTGACATTCGTTACTTAAGCGTGTTAGTGATGGTGAATATATATATAGATATAACATCAGTTATTCATTAATGGTGGTTCGAATTGCTTGTAAGTCTTTGTTGGGATAGGATGACGTAATGTATTCCAGAACGGACACTCGTGGGATACCTGCCTATGTTTAAAGACTGTTAATTTTATTTTTAAAATATATTAGCATTGCATCTGTACTAACTGAAGGTATGAGCAAGTTCCTAAACTCTAGTGCTGAGTTCATTGATGTCATCGTTTCGCTTAGTTTAGAGACGGATCCGTTGTCATCGATGAATTCAGCACTATAAGAACTTGTCTTTTTTCAGGAGATACAAAAATCTTTAATAGAATCGATAATAAATTCGATTTAAGAAATAGCTTAATTGATCATGATTAAGGAACGTTTATTACTTTTCAATCTTAACATTACTTATGCCTATTCATCCCTCTTTACTCAATCTGCTGGTGTTCCTCAAGGTTGTATCCTAGGTCCTATCCTTTACACAGTTTATACAGCTCATATCCTAACACTGTCATCACAACGTATGCCGATGACACATGTATTCTTTCAGAACGATCCTTCAATGGTATTCCAAGCTCTTCAATCACATATCGCAATCCTTGAAAAATGTTGTCAAAACTGGAGGATTAAAATAAATTCCAATAAATCACATCAAATCACCTTTACTCTTCGTCGTAACTTCCAGTCCAGAGTATCCTTTAATAACACCCCAATTATCCCTGTTGAAGATATCCAATACCTAGAACTCCAGCTGGACAAACGTCTCACTTGGAATCCTCATACTAGACTGAAACGACAAGAAACAGCTCGACGTTTCCGCTTACTCCAACACTTACAAGACAAACGATATAAGCTTCCAATTAATTACAAAAGACTCATATACATGACTATAATAAGACCTATTAGGACTTACGGAGTTGAGCTATGGGGCTCCACTAAACCATCGAATTCCTCTCGTATCCAATCCTTACAATCCATAATCCTTCGCAAAATCCTCAACGCTCCTTACTTTGTCACAAATAAAATCATCCATATAGACCTTAATGTTCCATATGTTTCCGATTTGGCCCAATCCAGATACCTATCCTTCCATAAAAAACTGTAGAACCATCCTAACCCTCTAGTTTCAAACCTTGCTTCCTATTCGATCCCTGATAACCCTCCGAGGCGTCTGAAAAGAAGACGGCAGAAAAGGGTGGGAGGGTTGAGTCAAGGCTGATCTTAAAAAGTTTTGTTCTTGCAGACGGACAAAATTAAAAAAAAAAAAATGTTTAGATTGATGACCGGAGCAATGCACATACAGTTGAGTTCATATCCGTACATGAACACTACAAACGGCATGACCAAAACATATATGTCCATGAGGAGGCAACTGAAAAGAAACTGAATAAGAGATCTCTTTTCTTGAATTCAGAAAATAAACTAAGACCAGAGAAGTGCTGCTGTGTACTATTCTATCTCATGCCTTAAATGCCATTTTCCAAACAATTGCAAACATCTGCTTATTGTCATTTAGTGTTGTCCAAAATTGGTATTGGTCTTGCGCTTTGCAAGACAAAGACTAAGACCAAGGCTGATAAAATAAAAATTAAGGCAAAACAGTTACTGATACTTGACAATTTTAGTTAATATATGTAAAGAATTAGTATAACCAATATATTTTTGCATTTAACTCTTCTAATTTTTCATTCGGGCTTAGTTGGGTTTCTTGTACCTAAATTATTATAGTAATATCTGTACAGTAATAAGTTAATAAATAACTGCAAGACTGACTGCACAAGACCAAGACTCGTCTTGGTCTCGCATTTGAGCAACATTAATGGCGCTGGTGCGGATGAAGTTTTGAAGAGAAAAAAAACTAGATCGATGTGCTTTAGACCACACGACATAACTGAAAACATCACCAAGGCGAGATTAATAATATGGAATATAAATTATGAATAATAGTTCATTATAAAGAGGATGAAATGCTGAATAATTCCCACGCTTACAGTATGCAGGTCCGATTTTTAGTTTCTGAGATATTTTAATCCATATCTTCCATAAATATCTTTATCATTTGGGTTTCGAGACTATTTTTTTTTCCTTTTCGTCTCTCTACCACCGTGTCGCGTTAAGATAAAATTTTGTATAATAGTTCATTAAAATGAAGTTGAAATGATGATGAACATTTCCCTTGCTAATAATAAACTGGTACAGTTTTTAGTTTCTGAGATATTTTAATCCATATCTTCCATAAATATCTTTATCATTTGGGTTTCGAGACTATTTTTTTTTCCTTTTCGTCTCTCTACCACCGTGTCGCGTTAAGATAAATTTTTGTATAATAGTTCATTAAAATGAAGTTGAAATGATGATGAACATTTCCCTTGCTAATAATAAACTGGTACAGTTTTTAGTTTCTGAGATATTTTAATCGATATGCAGAAACACTTCGATTAGTCGACTCTAGCAGATTTTATCCGACAGTTCGGTATCTGACTGCTGAATCTAATTCTCTAGTGAAATACGCGCCTAAAGAACTTTTCATGTCGATAATAAAAAAAAATAAAAAAAGTTCTTATTTACTTCATATTTGTTGTTATTGACAAGAACGTATTTGTTGTCTCTGCAATCTTTGTTTACGGTTGAAGATAGGCGTATGTGTTAAAAGGAAAACAATGTTTCAAAGCTTAAAAGATATATTTCATGTTTACAAAATAGTCAATAAAATTTGTTTGTCATTCTGCATATCAGGACGGGGTGGGGTGTATACCAATAAAGTACTACGATTTATGGGGGTATCATTCTCTGCATGTATAAAATGATTTTCCCTTCATTTTAGTAACCATTTCTTAAAGTATTATGGGCTAAAATAAATTTGGGTTTCCCTGAAGTAAAAGTGCATTGTCTTGTAGAAGATTTATCAAGATTTACTAGAACACCCTAGGTATTTTTCTGAAATATTATTCCTTCTCCATCGCAGTTATATCATTTTTATGTGAGCCGTCTAGCTGAGAAGCCTTTACCCAACATCAGAAAATATTGTGTTTTTGTATGTTGTCAGATTTAAAAAATAAAAATTAGTAGTAGAAAATACTAGCTCTCTTGTCTTGTGAGTGGTTAGGATTCGATTAATCGAAGAACAAGATAACTATAACAAAAATTGCTTATTCGAATGATTGAAGTGAAAACTTCTTTAGTCGCGTTTCGCACTCTTTTTTGTGGAGTGTGAATAAGATTGAGCCGTCAGATCTCCGATGTGTAACGCTCAGATAAAGCAGGCTGGAGTCGACTAATTAAATTGTTTTTTCATATGGATAAAAAATATCTCAAAAACAACAAATCGGACCTGCTAGGGCATTAGCGAGGGAAATGTTAATCATTTCATCCTCTTTGTTAAATTTATTATTAAAAATTGTATCTCAACGCGATGCCGTGTTAGGGAGGCGATAAAGAAAAAATATTGTCGACAACCAAATGATCGGAAACTCAGATAACTAATAATCGGACCTGCATCCTGCAATCTACGGAAATGTTCACCATTTCATCCTCTTTATAATGAGCTGTTATTTATAATTTATATTTCATATTATTAATCTCGCTTTGTTGATGTTTTCATTTCTATCGTGTGGTCTAAAGCACACATCTTACTTGTTTTTTTTTTAAAATAAATTATCTTGCATATATCCCGCCCATTATTATGATTCCTCCTATCGCTCCTTCCCCAGGGTTGTCACACCGAGATTCGAGGGGACATATTTCGATTCTCACTACCAGGATGACGTTATGACAAAAATTTCATGAATCTAGAAATCTCGTTCTATATATTCTCTATTTTGAACTTTGGGACATTGGTAAAACATACCAAAAGTCCCCACTCGTGGGTGACTTTCGCATCGCATCGACAATACGTTCTATACAAACTTAAAGCTGATAAAATTTGCAATATGATTGATTATATACCTTTTTTCACTACCTTTGCTTAGTTTTCGAGATATCCGTCCTCAACTATTGCTAATTTGGAAACAAATATTTTTCCTCAAGTTTTTTACTGTATTTGACTAATGAACACTTATTGCTTCTTTCTACGATTAAGTCATGCAGAAAAAATATTTTAATAATTAAATTTTCTTTAAGAATATATATTATTTTACTACTATATCTCCAACGGTTCAAAAATTCGATCAATTATAACTTTATATGGTGATTTCGAGAATTTGTAAAAAAAAAAAAAAAAAAAATTATAATATCCGTTGTTCTATATATGTATAAGTATCTAAATAAATATTTAGTTGTATATTAGAGCAATATAGTATATAATAAAAATGATTTTTTTTTTCTGGAAATTCTCGGAACATATATATATATATATATATATATATATATATATGTTCCGAGAATATATATATATATATATATATATATATATATATATATATATATATATATATATATATATATATATATATATATAGAGAGAGAGAGAGAGAGAGAGAATTTTCCTGTTATAAGTGAAAACCTGAAAAAAGTGACTATCTAGGCATTCTTTTAGGAAGAGTTAATAAATACTTCTTGAACTTATCTACATTTACAAAGATTATTTGAAGTTTTATAATTTATAAAAGATCTTTGGAGAATTAATAAAAGACATCAGCTTATTGAGAATCCACTGTACTTCAGGTAGTAAAAAATATTGAGTTTTGACTATCAAAAAATTAATTCCATTCAAAACTTTAATAACACGTTGAAAATTAATAACATTTGTTTATTTACTTAAAATTTTATTGATTTTGGATCATATTTTTAAAAGTTAAATCCCTAAGTTGTTTTTATTGAATATTCCATTAAATTTACAATAAAGTTGATTTCAATACAGTATTCATTTCATTTCTCCCTCTCTTCTCGCGACAATTCCCTTTGGAAAACCACAACCAAAATCCTAAATCCTCACCGCATTTCCCATCCCCTCCGACGAGATGATGGCTCCTGGGCAGCATCTGACGAAGATAAGGCTGAGGAGTTCGCCATTCACCTATCCAATACATTTATTTCACATCCGGAATCCCATCCTGCCCACACCATAACAGTAGAAGAATTCCTTACATCACCAATCCCACTTTCCTTGCCCCCAAAAGCTATTCATCCTTCCGAAGTGAAATTTCAATTAAAAAAACTAATCCCCCGTAAAGCTCCTGGACATGATCTCCTTACCCCTCAAATCCTTCGACAACTTCCATCCAAAGCAGTCATATTCCTTACATATATCTACAATTGTATCCTACGCACCACCCACTTCCCTCTGCTATGGAAACACTCCACTATTATCCTTTTCCCAAAACCAGGCAAACCTCCCAATATCTCAACATCCTATAGACCAATTAGCCTACTCCCAATCCTTTCAAAAATTTTTGAAAAGATCCTGTTGAAACGAATCCTACCCATTATAGAATCCCAAAATATTCCTTCCCATCAGTTTGGTTTTCGCTCCCAACATTCTACTGTTCAACAAGGACTCCGAGTTGTTGATCATATTTCCTCAGCTCTAGAAAACAAGGAATACTGTTCGGGTGCATTTCTGGACATTGCACAGGCATTTGACCGGGTATGGCACTCCGGACTGCTCTTCAAGCTTAAAATCCATTTACCTCAGTCCTTGTACCTAGTCCTCCGATCCTACCTCTCTGACCGCTCCTTCCGAGTTCGCTGTGGAACAGAATTTTCCAATATCTACTCCGTTAAAGCCGGTGTTCCCCAAGGCAGCGTCTTGGGTCCCGTGCTTTACATCCTCTTTACTGCTGACATCCCTGTTCATCCCGATACTTTTCTTGCAACATTCGCTGACGACACCGCAATCTTATCATCCAACTCTGATCCCAACATAGCATCCTTAAATCTCCAAAACCACCTCACCTTGATTGAGCACTGGTGTAATAACTGGCGCATTAAAGTTAATGAATCTAAATGCCAACATATTACCTTTACACTCCGACGCAGCTCCTGTCCACCAGTACACTTTAATTCCATCCAGCTTCCTTACTCAGACACAGTCCGGTATCTTGGTTTTCATTTAGACCGAAGACTAACGTGGAACCCACATACTAGACTCAAAAGACAAGAACTCAACCGACGATACGGCCAGCTATACAGACTACTAAACAGAAAATCCAAACTTTCTATTGAAAACAAATTACTTATCTACAAGACAATACTGAAACCTATATGGACATACGGACTTGAACTGTGGGGGACAGCAAAAGCTTCTAACATCAAACGTATTCAATCCTTTCAATCTAAAGTCCTTCGAACAATAGTTGATGCTCCGTTCTATGTAAATAACAAAATCCTACACCATGACCTTAATATCCCATTTGTCCTAGACCTTATTCCAGAAAAATTCTCCAAATTTCACCAGAACCTTACCTATCATCCAAATCCCCTTGCACAATCTCTATCCAGCACCACCCATCCTTACAATCCTCCTCGAAGGTTGAAGCGGCAGTGGCCCAGAGACCTTCTGTAAATAAGCATCTATTGGAGTTTTGGCAATGGCCAGATCCTCCACTCAAGCCCGAGTGTGTATGATTAGGTTAGTTCTTTTGTTTATATACATTTATTTTATTTTATTGTATTTATTTTTATTTTATTTTATTGTATTTATTTTTATTTTATTTTATTGTATTTATTATTATTAAGTTTCTGTATTATTATTATTTTTTTTTTTTTTATTTATTGTAAATAGAGTGTGAGTGTGTTCTCTGAACACTATTACAAATGTCCTTGATGTGACAGAATGTGATATTTCTAAATAAACAAATAAAAAAAAAAAAAAAAATTTTATTGATTTTGGATCATATTTTTAAAAGTTAAATCCCTAAGTTGTTTTTATTGAATATTCCATTAAATTTACAATAAAGTTGATTTCAATACAGTATTCATTTCATTTACAATTACGTGGTTTATGGATAAATGTGTTAAAAAATATTTTTATGGTTTTATATAGCGCCTTCTATTGGAACAGCAGATAAGTGATTAGTTTAGTTTAATGCCACAAGGTAGCGCTGCATTACGCAAATGTTACAGTGGCTTAATAATACAGTGCGGTCATACGGAGGGGACGGCCATATTGGATCGGCGGGAAACTAATATTTGAATAGTCTGTCTTTGTTATTTCAATTTAAAAAGTAATTATTGCAACAAACTATTTACTAGAATGGTTTGGGAGATAGAATTGAAGTTGAACAATCTGTATGAAGCATATGAATCACTTATATCACGCGAAAATAAATAATAAAATCAAAGAACAATATTTGTTTTTTTTTCTGTTTAATTTCTTTTAAAATATATTCCAATAAACTTCGGCATATTAAGATTTCCATTGTGTTCATCTTACTCTCTCATTGGCAAATTTCACAAACAAATTAATTAATTATTAAAACATTAAACAAAAACTGAGTGAAAATTAACTTTCATTGGAAAACCAGAAACTCAATTCTAAGTCAGCAATCATGAAACTATTTTTATTTTTCTTCTTAATATTCACCTTTAGAAAAAAAAAACTTTAAATAAATGTAAATTATTTAATCTAAATTTAATAAATACAAATTATTTAATGTAAATTTAGTAAATATAAATTATTTAATGCAAATTTAATAAATATAAATTATTTAATGTAAATTTAATAAAAATAAATTATTTAATGTAAATTTAATAAATATAATTTATTTATATTGCTTATGACTGAATACCACAACTAGTGTTGCCCAAATGCGAGACCATGAGGTGTCTTGGTCTTGTGCAAGTCTCGCAACAGTCTTCCAGTTACCTATCAGCTTCTTATTATAGATATATTACTGTAATTTGTCAGACATGGGAAACCTAAGCCCAAATGAAAAATTGAGAGTTAAATTCCAAAGGATATTGGTTACACCAATTCTTTACATATGGTAACTAAATTTTTCAAGTTTTACTATTACAACTATTTCAAGGTTGACTATTTTAACTTAATTTTTATTCATAAAAAGGATTTTTTTATCAGTCTTGGTCTAACAAGTTAGGCAGGCTTTAGTCTTGATTTTGCAAAGTATATCACCAAGACTGATTTTGGACAACACTAACTATTATAAATCCACTATAATTAAAATTTTAAATACTTCAAAATTTGATCCTCGATGTATAGATTCATTTCTGATCATTGATATAAAATATTTTTTTATGAAATGGTTTACCTCTTACCATAATGTAGATATTTTATATTGCATCTCTTATTTTATTTATTTTTCATTAGTTTTTTGGGAAATTAGAGATTGTTGGCTATAATATATTTTCAATTTTATCACACAGGATATACCAAGTAAAAATAACTAATAGTGAAACATAAAACTGTAAGGATAAAATACAATAAATTATCAATTGATTGAAGAACTATCCAATTTAACTTGAAAAAGAAAACATTTTTAATCAACAAAGGAATATATATAAAAAAAAAAAAAAGATGAAACAGAATATTTATTTACAAAGACATTTAAATTTATAAATGCTGCACATATACATTTACAGATTTACTGCTAAAAATAGACATATGAGGGAAATTCTGTTTACCAATTGAATTTATCCTAATTCTAAATAAAATAAACCTCTTAAGAATACTATATTTAATATTGTTACAATTAAATATGTGTTCTTCATCAACAGAACTCATTTTTCTCTATGAAAAATCCTCTTAAATCACCTCTGAGTTGATTTGGCTCATATAGGTTTCGAAATTGACTTAATCCTTTAATTTGTTACTTTATTTTATTAATTTTCCTTTGTAATTCAGTGGTTATGAGAGAAAAAGATTGAAATTAAGTTTGAAACTTGATTATAGAAGATATTTTTATAGTTTGGGGCTATTAGCTGATACAATTTGTATTTTGAAGTCAGTGGTTTCAAGTATAAAATTGAAATTTGGTTTTCATTTATAGTTATTGTTACTTTCAATATTAAAAATATGAGTGTAGTTGATGATCCTTAAATCATAGTTTAATTGAGTATAGTTGATGATCCTTAAATGATAATATTGACCTTAAATGATACTCATATTTTAATGATGAAAGTAACAATAACTATAAAGGAAAACAAAATTTCAATTTTATACTGGAAACTAATAACTTCAAGATAAAAATTGTGTTAGCTAATAGCCTCGAACTATAGACACTGTCTTCATATAACCAAGTTTCAAACTTGATTTCCATCTTTTTCTTTCATTACCACTGAATTAAAAAGGAAAATTAATAAAATAAAGTAAAAAATTAAAGTATACTCACAATTTTAAGTCTACGAAGAAGAAACCAAACTTGTCACTTTAACTTTAAACACTAATATATATATAGCTATTAAATAAAAAATACCTATTAATAAACTAAATCTATTACTAAAACAACACAATTAAACTTTCAAACAAAATATCACTAATAAAATATGAGTCTGTGAAGATGAAATCTATCACTGAACATGAATAGGTTAACTATCACTTTAAACACTAAAACGTACAACTATTCAATAAAAACTACCTATTAGTAAACTAAATTTATTACTAAAACAACACAATTAAACTTTTAAATAAAATATCACTAATAAAATAAGTCTGTAAAGATGAAACCTATCACTGAACAAGAAACCAAAACAATCACTGAAAACACTAAAACGTATAACTATTCAATAAAAACTACCTATTAATAAACTAAACCTATCACTTAAACAACAAAATTAAGCTTCTGAACTAAAATACTGCTAATAAAATATGAAATTTTAACAGTTTTGAGGTGCCTAAAGAGCAAGCAGATAGCAAGGGACGATCCAAGATGGCCAACCAATCAGAAATCGAATCCATATGACCGCACTGTATTATTAAGCCACTGTACAAATGTACAACTGCAAAATAAAAATTTTCAAAGCTTAGGTTTTTTTTTATATAAAATGTTAATCACTTACTTTTATTTTCATGAAACATTATTTGTTAGAATTAATATTATAAATTTCTTTTGTAATGAGTTTTTTATATACTTTTATTATGAATAGTAAATATAACTTTTTTGTCATTAAGATGTGTATGTTGGCTGCATTTGATTGAAAAAATTTTAACTGTAACTTATAGTCCATCATTAGCAAACTAGTTAATTTCAATTACATTTTAAATAAATTTTCAAATGAGGAATCATTGGTAAATATGATATGCTTTAATTATTTTAATCACTTGCATTAATTATATAATGATATATGTACACTGAATATATTTGATCTACCTCAAAATTATTCCATATAGTACGGAATCGGATGTTATATTTCTTTATAAAACTAAATGAACCTGTTTGGTTGTGTATAAGAAATAAGAATTTACCTGAAAACAAAATAAAGAGATACTTTTACTGAAATTAATTAGCATACAATGCTTATGAATGTTAATTTAATTATTCCTTTATTTATTAGTGGCTTGTAAAGTATTTATTTCTTTTATGGTGATTTTATATTAAAAAAAAGTAAACATGTTTAACAACTATGGAAATATACATAAACATTTCATTAACCTATTTATTTTTACAGTTTCAAAGTTTCATATCAATTGCTTAATTTATAATTCATATACATTTAAATATTTTTATTAAATAATGAATTTGAGTTTTTATTTTGAAGAAACTATGGGTTCATTTAAATTCATTCAAGGTATTCCCATCTGATTATATATTTCAATCATTGTTCCTACTGATGGGTAGTTTCTTTAAAAACTATTATTGGCATATATTAATAGTATGAATACCACATCTATCTTTCATCGAACCAAATGTAATAATCACCTACAAACAAAAAAAAAGTAAATAATTATCAATTTGTTTAAGAAGAACATTTAAACTTGAATGTTTGTAGTTCTTTATTAATACTAAAACTAATTTGACTAATTGCGTCACACATTAGATTTTTTAATTTCTATTACCCACACTTATTTTTATTACATTATTATTGTTGCTGAAGTACTTTGTATTCTAAATTGGGTCTTTTCAAGATTACTGTTGTTGTTTCCTGTGATTTTTACCTCTGGACCGCAATAATATCTTCTATATTTTATATAAATTTACATTTTTTTTTCTGTGTCATAACAGACCTTGTAGATCTTTTGCAACAAGTCTATTCCGTCACTGTCTATCTTGGGCTATTTCTTTCTAGGTATCTGTATGCTGCTCTATTGCATCTTTGTTAATTCAGTCTATACATCTGCTTTTTGGACTTCTACATGGTTGGACTTTTATCTGTTCTTTTGCCTATTATTGAGGCATACATTGTCGTGTTGAGGCTTCAGTTGGATTGCTCCGAACTACATGACCTACCCATCTTAACCTCTGTGCCTTCATATCATGAGATATTGATTGCTGAGTTTCTGTAAGCAGTTCTTTATTGATCTTTCTTCTGCAGGCATTAGTACTCAGATTGCAGATCGCTCTGGTTATCGTGCGGTGGATTTTTCTCTAAAATTTTCAATATTTCTTTCTAGGGCACTGGTTAGTGTCCAGATCTATTAGAAAGAGATATTAGAACTGGCTTTATCATAACATTGTACACCCTTAATTTGAGATTTTTGTGAATTTCAATACCTTTCAATGGAAAAAGAAAGCTCTGTTTGAATTACATATATCACTTAGTTATTGTTTTTTCATATCTTCCTTAATACTTCCTCAAAACCTCAAGGCAATCCTCAAAATAGAAGCTTCAATTTAAAGGTTGCCTTCACCAATATTGACAAAAAATAAATAAACTATTTGAGAGTTTATTTCTGTTAAATTCGACTTAAAGGGTTTATAACATTACTTGTTTGTTACATCCCCTAATCTATCATTAGACGCATTTACTTTATTTCCACATTCTGTTCTGGTACAATACAGGGGTGTCCATTCCCCCCCAAGATCGATAGTGCAAGAACCTGCGCCCATGTGCAACCTCCTCCACCCAAGATATTTTATTGCTCACCTTTTTTTGAAAACTGAATAGTTAAGGTAGAATTAAAAAAATCGTTGATCATATACAATTACACATGCTGCGATATGTTCCATGTTTTTCTCCCTTTCCCTTAGTCCGAAAATTCATTATCCTGTCGAAATTTGTCCTCCTCATAAATTTTTATGTTGTACCTTGCGCCATAAAATCCCTTTCTGGACACCTCTGGTTCTATATATAATACTTCGTATATGATAATTTAACAATTACTTTTGTTTTCACTTCTGCTTTTAACTCCATGACTTCTGTTCTCCTGCTATTATTTATATGATCACCTGTAACATTATTTGTAGACAGGTTTTGTGTCATATTTGAAAATTGAATGAACTTAATTTGGAATGGTTTAGAAATTATTGACCATAGCTTAAGAAGTTTATTGGAAGGTATGGTCAAAAGTCACACACAAAATATATGATTATTTTATTGATTAGATGACTATATTTAATCGACAACCCTGATAAACACTTACAACATAAGACAAAATGTAGGCCACCAATAAATATAATTATAATATTATGTGAGTCACTTTTGGTCCTAGTCCCCCTCCAACTAAGATCCTTTTAAAATGTAATTTTTTATTACAAAAAAAAGGAATCATACTTAAAATTGTGCATGTAAAAAGGCATATATACAAAATGCAATCATATAAAATCATTCAGTGTAACACTGTATATGATTCAATGTAATCATTCAATGTATATTTACAATATAAGCAAGTAAAGATAATTTTTATCATATTTATTTACTAGGAAAATAAAAAGTGCCTAAAAGTGTTTCCACTGGCATTAAGGATCATCTACTGAGTTTTAAAGAGACAATATAACAAGATTTCAATTTCCGATAATGCTTCTTCACAAAGCTTCTGCGGTATTACTGCTTGAATTGATTGGCATGCATTCAAAGAACACTGCTATAGAAATATTATTGTGACGTTAGTTGACTTTTGAATATTTATTCGGGTTTACATGTATTTGTGACAAATGATTTCCTTGCTTGAACACGTTTAAATATAGATACTCTATGACAGACCTTAACATGCAATCTGTGATGAGAATCTGAATAAACATTTTCCCTTCTAATTGCATAAATATTGTTTTTATACCAATATGTCACATTTGTCTTATGCTTTTACTTTATTTGTCTATTGTTATCACATTCACTGGTTGTCAGTGAACTCTGATAGTTATGAATTTAAAAAAAAAATTAAGAGAAAATAAAATTACTGTACTAATACCTTCTAGGTACCATTGATTGATTAAAGTTTTTGTTTTCTTATATAAGAATATGTTTATTACAAAAAGATAGTAAGTACAACCTTGGTCAATTTGAACCTGACTATTTGTTAATTTCGATCATATTTATCAATAGAGTAAATCATTAAATGATTTCAAATAATACAAATCTTTTTATATGTAAAAATAGTTTCACTGAATGCAAAATGTTCTGACTATACCGACCAAAAAGTCAAGTTACTTAATAAAATTATTGTTCTCTAAATAAGGTTAAAGTAGAATGCTAAAATTCACTATCTGGTATTTAAAGACTTCTTTCACTGGATTAGTTGGTCAGATGGCTAATAAAACTAATTACGTAAGGGAAGTATAACTCGCATTCTATGTACTTGCAAGCAGAGAGGGCAAATGCTACTCTTAAGTTTTGAGTACCGGGTATTTTACTCAAATACTGACCTTTTTTGAGTACCAAGGAATTTAATTACTACTTCAGTTGATGTCAAACGATTAACTGAAGTAGTGATTGAATTCCCAATAATGATTCAGTTTGAGTAAAATACTCGGTACTCAAAATAGCATTTGTCCACTGTGTTTGCAAGGTTATAAAAGTAAGTGTTTTTTTTTTAAACTATGATAGTGTGCAAAAAGTCACTATGTGCATCATGATTTCAGTTTTTTCATTTTTATACGTTCTTTCATATTTTAATTAATTGTCGAAAATGTAACACATATTTATAATTGCAAATAGCAAAGAATAAATAATCAAGTTGCTATTTTAGTATTTTTTTTATGAATCAGAAACTTTAAATTCGATTATATCAATTTCCATTAAATTATTACTTAATGAATTTTTGTTATAAACCGACGATATATTCCATCTTCAGAATAATTTTTCTTGTTTTAAATTATATAAAATAAATGTTGATATAATAAATATTGTATTATTGATAAAATAAATTGTTTGAATGCACAGGGTAATGAAGAAAATGACTTGTTGAAGTGACCGCTAGAAAGCGCTGCATTGACTGTATTTTAGTTTCAGCCTGGGCCCCAGTGCTGCCACCTGTCCGCTGGAGGAGGTAGCAGACAGTTCCAGCTCCTCCGCAGGTTCTCCAGAGACTACCAGGTTCTTGTCAAAATTTAAATTCTGTTGTCCATTTTCCTTCTTTTTTTTTTCTGTTGCTTAATCTTTTGTTTTCGTTCTGTTTTGTCTTTTGTTTTGTATTGCTTTGTTTCTTCTCTGTGCATGTATTGTTTATTATTCTCTTGTCTTTAGTTAGTATTTGAATTTCTTCCTCTTGTATGTAAAACCTTCAAGTATGTCTTCTGTTACCATGCTGCCTTCTGTTGTTTTCTGTTTATTTTATTATTTTTGTGATGTCTACCATCATCCAATTCTGCATTGTGCCTTGTAGTTTTGTTTTAAGTATTAATTATTCAGTAGTTGTTTTGTTCTATGTAGTTTTTGCTGTCATACTTCATAATATAGAATGAATAATTATTGCTCTGTTGGCAACAAATCATTTATTTAATATAGATTTTGTACATATTATTTATTATTTGTTAAAATGTATTTATTGTTTTATTTATTATGTTGTACAATATTTGAAAGTATTGCGTGTTGAAACGAACAACTATCATGGTACCATTAATTTAGTTTATATTGTTACAATAATAAATTTAATATTGACTAACTTTAATAAAATTATCTCATATTTTTTTTTGTTTTATTTTATCATTTATTATAGTACAAAAATCAAGTTTTAGGTATTAATAAAATTTTATTTTTAAATATTTTAATAAGTAACATTTTTTTTTTTGTTTTACCATCCAGGAATGCTAGGCTATTGTGGATTTTATTTTATTTTTTTCAAAAAATTTATACTCTTACTCCTAACTTTTTTTCAACTTTTATGGTGGAATTGCATTTTGCTGAACATTTCAGAGGATTCTATTTTTTTATTATTATTAAAAACTAAAAATATTCTTTAAATAAAAAAAATAATAATAATTGGGGTTAATATAGGCATAAATTACAGGTAGGTGACAAACATCTATAAGTATATTTTGTTGTATTAATATATTTAATTGTTCTGTCGATCTCAGTCAGTGTGATCACTATTGGATCCAGGATTTAATTTGGGGAGGGGCTTCAGCCCGAAAGCTTTATATATATATATATATATATATATATATATATATATATATATATATATATAACGATAATTAATTTGAAAAAAAGAAAGAAAGAAAATAACTACCTATATGACATGGTGTTTAAGTGATTCTTGAAGACCTATTAAATGTAATCACAAGAACAATAATACTTTAAGAGGTAGTTTTTAATATTTTTTTCTATAAAAGCTAATTATATTTTACCATTTTTTTGGGGGGAGGGAGGCTTCAGCCCGATATCCTCCCTTCTCCCTATAAAATCCAATATTAAAAATATTACATTCATGTTATACTTTTACTGATCATGAGTAATCACTTTTATCTGTTGATTATTTATATTATCATTATTTTGACAATTTGTGGGTCTAAGTCACGCCAAACGGCTCAATATTTTTTATGGCCACCTTTTTCTTCGACTTTTTGCTCAAATGATCTTACAATTAAAGTGGAAAGCAAATGGGTACTTATGAGTTTTAGTACCTAATTGAATGCCGACCTCCGGATTGAAAACGCCTAATCCCGAGAATTTTCGTAAATAAAATCATTGTAGGTTACGATGAGATGAAGCTATTCACGAAGTTTCAGGCGGATTTTAATAATTTGATATAAAGGGTTCTGTACCACGAGCTATCAGTCGACGGAAAAAAAAATCCTCTAAAAAAATTAAGAATTAAATTTCACAATTTTTAATTTCTAAAAAGTTCGTATTCAAATATTTTCTTTACGGCAAATATTGGAGAAAAAATTAGAATACAATGGTATTGTTCACCAGCTGTATATCGATTTCAAAAAGGCTTACGATTCTATTGACCGTCAGAAACTGTATAATATTCTGTAATATCATATCATATCATATATGTAATATCACAATATAATATCGAGCAGGGAATTCCAAAAAAACTAGTAAATCTAGTCAATATGTGCTTGACGGAAACACTGAATAAAGTTCGAATCTGTAATAATCTGTCCGAAAAGTTTGAGGTTCGTTCGGGTTTCAAACAGGGGGGTTCTCTTTCGCCTGTACATTTCAATTTGGCATTAGCATGATGATCCTCTAAGAAAGTTTATAGCAATGTCGATTTAGGAGGATCATCGTCGGGTGACTTCTGACTTGAGTGAGATTCCGTGTTGGGCTATGCGGATGATCTGGTACTGCTAAACGAAGACGTGGAAACTATAAAACTAAATACGACAACGTTAATGAATGCCAGTAAAGAACTAGGGCTCGAAATAAACACGGCTAAGAGAAAATATATGGTTAGCTGCAAAAATGGCGATATTACTGGTGATATCGATTTAAATGGTAATATATTTGAATAGGTATAGAAGTTTAGATATTTAGGATCTACGATAACTAGAAAAAACGAAATTGAAGAAGAGATTAAGGTTAGACTGAAGGCGGGGAAATGCTTTAACAAACAAACTACTTAGTTCGCGCCTCGGGTTCGCTAAGCCTTTTATTATTATCTTTTTTATTCTCGCCTTTGAGGATTTAAAGCTGAAGGTGGAGGGCAAGTCCAACCACATGCAGTTATAATATTTTTAGGTATTTAAAAATTTTCTTTTGATTCTGGCTGTTTCCAAGAGAACCGCTTGCTGAGCCTCTCTTAACACATCCAGGGGTAATTCCAAGCCGTCCGTACCTGCCACCGTTGACTTTGGGATGAGACCATTGGTTGATATTATTATTGGTGTAACCAATACGCTCTCCAAATGGTAGTTACACCTCCTTTAATTCGATCGCCAGTTCTTGGTACTTACGGAGCTTCTCTCCCACGGTCGTGCTTACGTTATTATCGTTTGGAATCGCGATATCTATTATTATTATTATTTTATTTGTCAACACTTTTACAAAAGGTTTTTTGTTGTTTACTTGAGAGGGGGAAAATCAACTCCAACCACCTCAGGTATGTTCTATTTTAATTTCTATTGAATGTTGAGAAAGCTTCTTACAATTCTGGCAGTATTCAGCAGCACCCCTTTCTGGGCTTCATTTATTACATGAGTTGGGAGGCCCAGCCTGTCAGTAGCTTCCACAGTAGACACCGGTATCAGATTATTATTATTATTATTATTATTTAAGAGTTTCAGAAGACACTAAGCGCCTTTTGGTTTTTGTAATATCTTATAACTCATTAAATGCAATATTCAATATTTTTTCTTATTCTGCACAAAAAAAAAAAAAAAAAAATCAAATCGATTGATATATAATAACCTAAAACTCCGGGCAAAGGAAAGTAAAAAATAAATAACATTTTGTTTGCCTAGTGCCTATTGTTACCAACGCCAGGATATTTGTCCAATATTTTTCAATGTAGTATCACATTGGGCACAGATTTAAATAAAAGAAATTGGCAGTAGTTATTATTATGTGTAAAAATTCAATATAATGATTATGAATGCAGCAAATATAATATTGAATATTTAAAAATAAATTTATATATTTGTTTGGAAGTTATAGATTTTCAATATTTCTCACTTCTTTTTCGTTGCATATTATTTATTTTCAAGTTTATTTATTATCAGCCAATTTTACACCAATTTTTTATTTTGTCAACTTAATGACTACACGTCTCAATTACAACGTTTCGGTTCGTCGCGCCATTTTCAAGTCTAAATAGCCATCATTTACCTTAATAGCCAATAAATAGCCATCATAACCTTTTCACTTATGCGAAATACATCAGTATAAATTTTGTCCACGTTACAGATTATTATATGGATAAATAAATAAGAACTACACAACAACCAACCAACGTGGCTAAAAATGAATAATATTAAAAAACTGAAAAATATTTTTTATTTCTTACTTTGCACAACCTAAAAATAAAAATACAATATTTTCATAGTCTAACTAGTTACATAAAAATATTTTTTATAAAATATATTTATACTTCATAAGAAAATTTATAAGAAAATCACGTTAAAATGAAGTTCTACACAAGAGAAATGAATGAATCATAAAATCCTAGGAAATATTTCTATATAATCATCCCTGAATATAAATGAAAATACTTAAAGGCCTTAGTCTTGCTAGCTAGTCGAATTTTCTTAAACAAATTTAGTTTACATCTTTTATTTATTCATGTATCTTATTTTTTATCAATTTTAATTTTTTTTATACTCTATATTATTGGGGAGGGGAAATGGTATTCTCGCTCCCTCATCATTTTTATTGTGGGACTATCGCCTCCTCCCCCCTCGCTTAATCTACGCCTATAGTATCACTTGGATATTTATTGAAATCGGTGACCCACTGAGTGTAGAGTACTCTTGTAAGTTGGCTAATTTAGTCCATCCAAAACAAGGAAATACATACCATATAAACATACACGGAAATATTTTTTCCTTATGATAAAAACTAACCGAGAACGGAACACTATCAGCCTTAAAACCTTTATTGCTATCTGAGCCTTGAAGAGAGACCACACTATGTCGTTTACTCCTCGCTTCATAAATATTTAGTGACCATTTGTTATCCTCTATCAGGCAGTGTGTGCATTGTACGCCGTGTGTCTGTCTGAGGAAGTAGTAAAAATATATACGTTTCTTTGTTTTGATATTTATAGAAAGAAATACTTATTCGAAATTTTGTTTCGTTAATTTTTTTTTTTTAAAGCAGAAAGTTTCGAGTATATACTTGATTATAAACTGAAATACTTAGCTATGATACAAATAAAAACTGCATATTATTACACAATGGTTTAATATTTACAAACAATTATATATCAAAAGTAACATTACTTTGCTCTGATTTTTTTTTTATTATTTCTTAATGTTATTTATAACTGTATCAAATAATTACATCTAGTAAATTTTAACATATGGATATAATGGCATGAAAACACTTGCTGAGTAACTATCCAATAGTAGCACTCTAATGATATGTCTACATTAAGATATCACGGGGCCATCTTCTTTTCAGACGCTTTGGAGGGTTATCAGGAATTGAAAAGGAAGTAAGGTTAGAAACGAGAGGGTTGGGATGATTATGAAGTTTATTATGGAAGGATAGGTATCTGGATTGGGCAGATCTGAAATATAAGAAACATTAAGGTCATTGTAGATGGTTTTATTTGTAAATAAGTAGGGAGCATTACGAAGGATTTTGGATTGTATGGATTGGATGCGAGAGGAATTCGATGGTTTAGTGGAGCCCCATAGCTCAACTCCGTAAGTCCAAATAGGCCTTATTACAGTCATGTATATGAGTATTTTGTAATTAATTGGAAGTTTAGATGGTTTGTCTAGTAAGTGCTGAAGTAATCGAAAACGTCGAGCGGGTTCTTTCATTTTAGTCTGGTATGATTGCTCTGATTTCAATAAAACTTTTCAAGTTTTTTAGGAAATTTAAATACCTTTAAATCATCTGATTATAAAAATCACAAAAAAAACGTATACTTTTTGAGTTAATCGGAAATCTAATTTTATTATCCCTCGTAACTTCTTTTCGTTGAAGTAAGGGGGTTCGAAAGAGATGATTTTAGCCAAGTTTCATTGAAATCGGTACATCCGTTTAAGCGTCACAGTCTATAGAAACGCAGTTTTTTCAGTCGCCATCTTGAAACGAAAGGGCGGATAGTAATGTAGAGGTTGGAGGATCATCCTCGGTAGACTTCTGACATTGATTCCAAATTTGAAGAAAAAAAAATCTGTCCAGTAGTCTCAGAGAAAATGTGAGGACGATGGACGGCGCACAGACAAAATTTTTTGATTAAGTTTTCGAGTTCTAAGTATCCTGAAACGTAATGTAAAGGAAGGGTAAAGTTTTTTAATTTTTTGGACGATTACAATGGTTCATTATTGAAAATAATCAACCAAAATCTGACAAAGTCAATCAGTGGTTTCACTATAAGATAATATTTCTCCCATGGCAGTGACCTCTATTCCATACTGCCAAGCATTAATCTTGTCTAATTCAATGAAACTGTTCACCGTCGTGGCCAAATCCTTTCGATTTAGCTTCTTGGTTTGAAATATTGTATATTAAAATGTTAGCCTTAAATTTAGTTTTTATTTGTATCGAAAAGACAGAAATACACATGACGGCGGAGTTTCTATCTTATTTGATTAATACACTATTTTTTCTGGTAGTTATAGTTGAATAAGAAGGTTGTACTATGCCTACTATAATAAAATGTTAATAATTATCTACACATTAATGCTCACCTTCTGCAAAATTATGGTTTCTTATAATATTTTGAATACAAAATATCTGTAACATGATAGAGGACGTGTCACTGATTTTAAATTTATTTTATTAAACAACACTGTCATCACCACCTATGCCGATGACACGTGTATCCTATCAGTTAACGATCCATCAATTGCATCCCAAACTCTCAAATCACACATCACAAACCTTGAAGAATGGTGTAAAAACTAGAGGATTAAAATAAACTCCAATTAATAACATCAAATTACCTTTACCCTGCGTCGCAAACCTATGACCTCCTGTCCTACAGTATTCTTTAATAATACGCCCCTTATCCCTGTTGAACAAATCCGTTACCTAGTACTCCACCTCGACAGACGACTCACATGGAATCCTCATACAAGACTGAAACGACAAGAAACAACTCGACGTTTCCGACTATTCCAACACTTATTGGACAAACGCTCTAAACTTCCAATTAATTACATAAGATTCATATATATGACAATAATAAGACCTATTTGGACTTACGGAATTGAGCTCTGGGGCTCTACTAAACCATCGAATTCCTCTCGTATCCAATCCTTACAATCCAAAATCCTTCATAAAATCCTCAACGCTCCTTACTTTATCACAAACAAAATCATCCATAAAGACCTTAATGTTCCATATGTTTCCGATTTGGCCCAATCCAGATACCTATCCTTCCATAACAAACTGCAGAACCATCCGAACCCTCTCGTTTCAAACCTTGCTTCCTCCTCGATTCCTGATAACCCTCCGAGGCGTCTGAAAAGAAGATAGCCTCGGGACCTTCTAATATAGAACTTTAATTTCAGTTCTACCAATGGGTAGTTTCTCTTCCTGTTGTACATGTCATGTTACCAATGTCACATTTACTGGTTGTATTTTTAATGTAATACAGTTGTAAATTTCATTAAAATAAAAAAAAAAACATTATTAAAGATCACATAAAAGAGTGAATGAAATCAAAATTAATACTTAAAATTTTGTTAATGTTCTGTGAAAAAAATATTCACTTCACTTCTACTTTAATTACTAATTATATGTGTAGTAAAAACTAACAGCAACAATGAGCCTTTTAATTGGCCGGTTCTCAGCAACCTGTTTGAAACAAAAGCGACCATAGTAAAACCTCTTGAAATATATTTCCCTAAAGATAATTGAGAGTCATTATAAAGAGGCCAGGATAATTAACATTAGATCATTTGTATATAATGGCTGATAGTCGATTGTGTGAACTTAATTTACAGAAGCTTTCCACTTAGATGCCGTGTCAGAATCGAAGGCAAATAAAAAAATTCATTATTCTTATGAACTGTATATCGGTCCACACGTGGAGTGTTCATAGCCCTGGAGCCAGGGCCCGAAAATCGACCTCATCACAGGCGAAGGTTTAATTATAAATTACGAAATTATATGTTACTCTGAGTAAAAAAAACCTTATCTGCAGTTCCAGAGCCGCTGCTTTCAAAAATGGCGGCTGATTTAAAGAATATTCCTATTAAGAAGTCCATTGCGAAAAGTTTTTATTTTTAAATGTGAGAAAAGTTTTTATTTTTTAAACTTGTATATATAGGTTTAGACATGTAAACAACAAAATTACTAACGCAGGCCACCAAGAGAAAAAAATTTACAGCCAAAAAAGTAAGATTTTTTCGATATTTGTTTTGTTTTTGCACTTATAACTCCTAAACGATGCATCAAAGCGAAAAATGTACTTTTTAATAAATTAAAGAACGTTAAATTGTGCGTCAGACAAGTGAATAAACTTTATTATTTGAGTCTGTAGTGAGGTATAAAACCACGGTTAACCAACGCTGATTTTTACCAAATTTGTCAAAAACTGAGACAAATTACTGTAAATGGCGCTGCAACTTAGAAATGATTTCCTTAAGAGGAAAATCCATAGAATCAAAGTTTTAGAACAACAAATTTTGCGTCCGGTGAGTACCAACTTAGACCGTAAAAAATCGGTAATCTCCCGATGGTTAGAAATTGGAAATATAGTAAACGTGATTTTCAATATTTCACAGTATGGGTGTCTATTCTACTAACTTATTTTTGTTTAGGGTCTGTTACATGCAGTATTTCCACCTCTTAGCAGCGATGGATTTTGATAAACGACATGTCGAAAGATATATAATTTTAGAAAAGAATAACGAATCCTGATTCGAGATATATACTTGGCCTCTACAACTTTGATTCTATGGATTTTTCCTCTTAGACAACTCATTTCCAAGTTGCAAGGCCATTTATAGTAATTTGTCTCAGTTTTTGACAAATTTGGTAAAAATCAGCGTTGGTTAACGGTGGTTTATATTTTACCACGTAATAAAATCATAAAGTTTATATACTCGTTCGACGCACAATTTAACGCTCTTTAATTTATTAAAGAGTACATTTTTCGCTTTGATGCATCGTTTAGGAGTTATAGTTGAAAAAAACAAAAAAATATCGAAACAATCTGTCTTCTTTTACTGTGAAAAGTTTTCCTTTGGTGGCTCGCGTTACTAATTTTGTTTTTTACATGTCTAAACCCATATATACAACTTTAAAAATAAAAAATAAAAACTTTTCTCACATTTTTCGCAATGGATTTCTCGTTTCAGTCCTCAAATTATTGGCCTAATATTCTTCAAATTAGCCGCCATTTTTTAAAGCAGCGGCTCTGGAACGGTAGACAAGGTTCTTTTTAATCAAATCTTCGCCTGCGACCAGGTCGATTTTTGGGCCCTGGCTCCAGAGCTAATATGCGTCTAGCTATATCATAGTTATAGTGCTATAATGATTGTATTAACGAATATTTAATATTAATACAATACATATATATATATGTATATTAAATTAAACAACAATAATTAAATGAAATTTAAAATTAAAATTAAATTGTCAATTTTGTTACTATTATTTTATTTTAATTTAACCCATTTTGAATTTCGGTAGTTCACTTTCTGTTGGGTTTAGAAAAAAAATATTATGTACAAAAATGTTAGATAATTGTACGCTGTTTAAGATTGAATTTAATCATTTTTTGTCTATGTCGCTTTAAAAAGAAGATATTTAGAATTCCCATCCGGCCTTTTGTTCTGAAATGCCAGACGAAAAGCATCTATAACTCTGACTGTAGCGCCAAAACGGCTGTAACGATTTTAATGAATTTTGGTTAATGTATTCTGCTTGAATCCCTTTTAATTTTATTTATTTATGCTATTACATACTTCCTCGAAGAGAAGCTGAAAAAAAAGTAACAATGTATTTATAATTTTATTTGTAAATAACTCAAAAAGTACACAATTAATACCGAACTGTTTTCTATTCTAGAAGAGTAGAAAAAAAATATTGGAAACATGCAAATTCATATAAATTTTAATCAAAATTTCAATAATTATTATGGTCTAATTTCTAGCAAGTGGAAGAATTGAATGCTTGTGTTATTAAATGACTGTAAACATCGATTTATAGTTTAAGTTAATTTATATTTTCTCATATCCTCGATGACGGAAGAGAGGATACGTCAAGAGGTTACGGCCCCTAGAGGAGACAAAAGGAATCGCTGGCTATTTATCGATTCATATAATAGCGATTAATCGAGTCTATTGTCTCGAGCTCCGCTAGCAGCGAGTCCTCGCCCCATCTCAAGTGTTCTCTCTCAGTGAGGTCAGTTCTCAGGCGGCCTGCTCTCTCAGGTGAGTAGTTTTACCTTTAATTAATCGATTATCTTATTATAAACGCTATAATCGATAAGGGCTACTAATAGTTTGACAATATTTGTAAAAGCATTACCGAACGGTCCTAAGCAAGAACCTCAAGTCTTTGAAGTAAAAGTTTATTGAAACCCGTCTCGCTTAGTTCTGGATTGAAAATTCAATTGAAATTCATACTCTTAAATTACTTGTTTGTCACAGATTTGTGCTCTTAGAACTATAGCCTTTGAACCATGATTCAAAAAAGGGTACTCAAAACAATTAGACCTGTAGCCAGAACCGAAAAGACCTTAGTATTTTAAGGAATTTTTTTCAACCTAATAGGCTAATAGTACTCCTTTTAGGTATTACGAAAATGCTCATCTGCCAACTCAGGCAGGTCAATTCAAGGTTTTTGGGACATTTTAAATTTTCTTTTCGTCGCGTTAAGATATTTTGAATAATGAGTCATTAGAAAGATGATGAAATAGTGAACATTTCCTTTGTCGACAGTATGCAGCGAATTTTATTTTCTGAGATATTTTAATCCATACCTTCAATAAAACTCGTTATCAGATGTTTTCGATACTATTTTTTCCTTTTCGCCTCTCTAACACAGCGTAACGTTTACATGTAATTTTGAATAATAGGTCATTACAAAGAGAATGGAAATGCTGAACATTTCCGTTGTTTAAAATAACCGATCAAATTTTTAGCTTTTGAGATATTTTAATGCACATGAAAAAACACTTCAATTAGTCGACTAGAGCCGACTTTACCCGAGCGTTACGCATCGGAAATCTGACATGGAATCCATATCAGCGTTTTGTAAGTCAACCAATTGAAGTGTTTTTGCATATGGATTAAAGTACCTCAGAAACTAAGAATGGAACTTAAATATTGTAGGCAATGATAAAAAATTTTCATCATTTCATCCTCTTTGCAATGAACTATTATTGAAAATTGTATCTTAAGTCGAAGCCCTGTTAAAGAGGCGTTAAGAAAAAATAGCTTCGAAAACCAAACTAATTGTATGGAAGATTCAAGTCTGTAAGAAACTAAAAATCTGACCTGCATACTGAAAGCGAGGGAAATGTTCAGCATTTCATCCTCTTTGCAATGAGATATTATTTATAATTTATATTTGATATTATTAATCTCGTCTTGTTGATGTTTTCATTTCTATCGTATGGTCTAAAGCATATATCTTAGTTTTTGGTTTATTATTTTCAATATTTATCATTGTAATCGAACAAAAAATTCAAAAAGATAACCCGCTCTCAAAATTTGAGATTTTACGTTTCAGAATACGTAGAATTAGAAAAACGAATAAAAATGTTTTTGTTCGTCCGCAGTATGGCGTTCGCGTATTTTCTCCGGAAACTACTGGACCAATTTTTTTAAAATTTGGATTTAAAACCAGAGGTCACTCGAGGATGATCCTCCTTCATCGATATTACTATTCACCGTATACTTTCAAAATGGCGGCCGAAGAACCTGTGTTGCTATAGACTGTAGCGCCTAAACAAATGTACCGAGTTCAATGAAACTTGGCTAAAGTCTTCTTCTTGGTGCCCTGTAAATTTATATACATAACATACTTCAAAGAAGCTGGAAAAAAAGTTACGAGGGGTGGTAAAATTAAATTCTGAATAACTCAAAAAGTATACACAAAGTTTACGGAATTTCCCTAAAAATCGTTACAATCGGACAATTAGGAGCAAAGATATGGTTTCTAGTTGTTTTTATGTTCTACGTACTGCAGATCCTTCGTTTTGTATTTTGATTTTTATATTTGTTACTGAAGTAATGATATTTATTTTTTAGCAAATTACTAATAATGAAAAAAAAATGTTTAGGCAAATAATTGGAATTTACTTTTTATTTCTTTTAATTTGTCACTATAAAGATAATGTTACTTTAGATGTATTATCTTTAGGAAATAATAAACCATTGTGAAATAATTTGCATCTTTTTTTTTTTTTTATTTTACACTTTTATATTTTTTTTCGGAAACTTCATCTTTTACATTACCTTGTTGTGGCTATACGACTGTTCTCTTGTTTATTGCCAGGTTCCTGGCTGGACGGAGATCTTTCCTATCCTCTTTCTCAAACGGTCGACGTATTCCAAGTACGACTTCCTTGGTCGGCCTCGAGACTCTCTTCCATCCTGACGACATGGCGTAACCAATTCAGCTGACGGGTTTCTAGGACATTCCTAACCGAGACGACTCTTTAACCATCTTTTTGCGAATCCAATTCTTCGGAGATATCTCATTTTTGCATTCTGAAAAATAGCTCTAAAAATTTTGATTAAACTCATTATATTGATTTAAATCGGAATAGTTTTTAATAGCAGTTAGGTTTTATTATCATTATGATAATGTCTATATCAAATAGTTGGCTCCATGTTAAATTAACGTGTGTTAACCTGCCTAACGTTTCACATTCGTTACTTTAACGTTGTGTCGACGATGTTCCTCAATGGAAGTAGTATTAGAAAATGGATAAATATGAACTATGGAAAGAAGTTGATGATTAAATTTTATAAACAAAGACGTTATCTTCCTGTATATTCCTTTATTTTTCTCTCTTTGTGCATCGGGTTTCGGTATTTTATCAGACTATCGGACTTTTATCAGACCTAGATAAAATAATCAAATTAATAATAACTATAATTATTTTTGCTGCGAACAGTGAGTCATCTAATAGTTTTGAGTAATGATCGCCTGGCGCTGTATCATGGAATTATCGCTCATGTTTCGAGGGCTGAAGAAGTTCGTAAGTGATGCTTATCACTAATAGAATAAAGCATTTGATCCTTGAATGTTCGTTTGTTGAGATTTATAGAAAGAGATATCTCGATAAATATATCTATGCGGCCACGGATGACTTATCGTTGGTGAGAGTTTTAGATATTAAAAGTCTTGAACACTTGAACAATGTGTTTTACTTTATTGTTCTTATTTTATACTCCCATACTTTACTTAATGACCCGTAACTTTAAAATTAATGATTATTCGTTTGTTAGTATATTATATAATTATAGAGCATATTTTGTATTGTTAAAATGGCAACAAATACATCGCATTATTGTGACCTAAAGTTCTTCAAGTTTATGTATCACTGTTTTTTTAAAAAATTGGTAATTTTTTTTTCTGTTTTAATTAAGTTTATTTTGTTAGTGAATCTACAGTGATACTTAGTTTATATTGATCCGAACAATTTGTTTTATATTCATGTATTTATCTTTTTTCCTTCTTATATTGTCCTCATGTTTTATATAAACTAAGATTCCAGGACTGCGCTGTTTATAAGCCAATAAATAAACTACACCTAGTTGTCAATAAAAAATTGTTTGAAACCATTTTTATTAAACAATTTACTAGGATTGGATTTTAAAATTGTTAAATTAGATTTTATTATTATTTGCAAAAGTGTTTATTGTTGTTGTTAATTTTATTATTTTACCTAGTCTGATGAAGGTCTGATAAAAGACCGAAATCGGGTGCACAAAGAAAGAAAATTAAAGAATTATTCAAAAAGACGTCTTTTTTATTTATTTATTTTTTTTATTTATTGAGTATTACAACAATCTGTCTCTTGGACGTGGGTTATAATGAGGTAGGATGACATTCACACTATATGCACGAAAAATATAAAATAAATAAAAGCAAAATAATAATCAAAAGTATATATAATAAATAATAAAATAAAATAACCTAAAAATAAGAAAATTAAAACTAAGCAAAAAACACATGCATACTTATATACAATCAGGCGAGGGAACTCCAGGAGAACCCTGCGCTACTCTCTCAACCGCAACACTGGTACTAAAGCCAGCGGAGATTGGTCGAGAGCACAAGTCTTCTTTTTTTTTTTTATTAAATTACATTTCAATTCCTGGAACATCAGGCCTCAATTAAAGAAGTTGATAATTAGCTAAAGTAGAAACTAGGGGAAATATTTTCTCAAGTTGAAAAAGCATTTCGTGGAATAGATCGATAGAAAATAACCCCTGAGAATAACATGATCATACAAAAATAAAAGACTACTTCTAACCTAAGATTTGAAACAATAAAAAAATAAAAATAATAAGAGTAGTAATAGAGATGATATACCACAGGTGAGGAACTACGGCCTGGAACGCCGCATTTGGCCTCCGTCACTTAGTTGTGGCCTACATAGTTTTTTGCGCGATATTTATTAATCTAGCGCTAGAATTAATTAATATTTCATGATTTACGTTACGAAAATTTGTAAATGAATAGAAATAAGTTGAATATATATATACATATATGGGTGTGTGTATTTAAAAATTGTTGGGGCTTCTAATGATAATATGTTTCCCCATCTACGTGATATACCGATGGTTGGAAAGCTAATATATAAATATATTTTATTTTTAATTAATTATTTTTTCACTTGATATATGTTTTTTTTAGAACAAATTTTTAAAAGAGCAGGCAGCAAGATGTATAAAAAAATAATTTTAATATTTATAGATTCATAAATTATCAAATAATAAATAGTTAAGGAATTAATGCTACATCCATCTTCACCAAATTTATTTCATACTATGTTTTGGCTAAACATGACATCTTCTAGTAATTAATTTATTAGTTAATTTGACCTTCACCTTAACGCTCTTGTAACAACAAATAATAAATATTTAAATTAATATGACGTATTAAAGCTTTGTATGTAAACAAGTCTACTATATATTTAATTTGTTTACAATGAAAGAGTTTGAGTTGTGAACTCTCAGCATTGATTTATCATTATTTAAAAAAAATAATAATGTGATTTTACTTACAGTCCGTGGTACAGAACCATTTTTATTAACATCAAACTAAAACTTCGTGAATAGCTTTATCGTAACTTACAACTTTTTATTTACGAAAATTATCGGAATTAGGGCGTTTTCAATTGGAAGATCACCAAACTATGTATGTGTAATTATGTACTAAAAACTCACGGAAACTCATTTTCTAAAAAAGCATTCTTCTTGAATCGTAAGATAATCTTATCACCGAATCAAGAAAAAAATGTAGCATACACATATCAAAATAACGATTTATAGATCAAACGGTCCAATAGTTTTGTAGCCCACTTTTTTTATTTTGTTGTCAAATTATGTTGTTCCGCTTAAGCTCTTGTGGTTCCACACACCAATCAAATGCTATGACTAAGGATAATTGTTGGACAGTTCAATTAATTGTTTGTTCCTTTTTTTTTTCTTATGGTTTTATTGATAATAATAATAATAAGGCTTAGCGAACCCGAAGGTTCGATGCCGACACCACCAATCGCTTGTTACACACCTCCCTCCACCGTTCGCCGTCCAAACCCCGTCCCTTCAGATCGGCTTTAATGCAATCTTCCCACCTTCGCTTCGGTCTACCCCTCGGACGCTTACCATTCGGCACAGCAAATATTAACCTTTTAGGAATTCTCTCGTTACTAAGCCCAACAACTTTACAAGCCCATTTGATTCGCCGCGATGAAATTATCTCAATTATATTACCCGGATACAGCTCACGCAATTCGGCGTTGTGTAACCGTCTGAACTCTCCGGTTAACTCATCCTTCTTCGGTCTGAATACTCTACGCAATACTTTATTTTCAAAAACCTTAAGACGCTGCTCATCCCTTAATGTAAACGTCCAAGTTTCGCATCCATAAAGAACTGTAGGCAAGATAATTGATTTATAGATTCTATTTTTTAAGTTTCGGGACAAGAGGCGCGAACTAAGTAGTTTTGTCACAGAAAAATAACAAACATTTCCCGCCTTCAGTCTAATCTTAATCTCTTCTTCAATTTCGTTTTTTCTAGTTATCGTATAACCTAGATACCTAAATTTATCTACCTGTTTAAACATATTACCATCTATATCGATATCACCAGTAGTATCGCCATTTTTGCAGCTAACCATATATTTTGTTTTATCCACGTTTATTTCGAGTCCTAGTTCTTTACCGGCTTTCATTAACGTTGTCGGGTTTTATTGATAATGTAGATAGAAATTAATTGGAATGTAATTATTGTTTTTATATTAAGTCAATGTACAGTTATGATAAACTAGACTCATGAAGGTGAAATAAAGTTATCCATATATTTGATATGATTTGTACAAGGTTGTAAAATAATCTTTAACAAATAAATTCAATTCAATGTTACGATTCAAGTGGAAAGCAAGTGAGTATTTAGTACCTCACTAGATGAATTATTAATGAGAAAACGCCTCACTTATGGGAATTTTTGTATATAATAAAATTTAGTTTACGATATGATGAAGCGATTCATGAAAATTTTAGGTGGATGTTAATAATTTGATAAAAAGGGGTCTGTACTAAAGAATATTATAGTACGTAATTTTTTTCTGCTCTGTCCAATTTTTTTATCAATTGATATTATCAGAGTCTACAACGTAATAATTATTTATATTTATCAACTAATTAATTCATTCAATGCCTTAAAGATAAAATTTTAAAAAGGAGAAATCATTACGTTGTTTTTCTCATTTAAGAAATGCGTATTGCGTTGCATATCACTTAATGTAAAGGGTCATAAGGAACCAATGCCACACTCGAGGCAGGTCAAACTAATATTTTGCATATCGCGTTCTGTGAGCTGCACTTCAAATATCATCGGCATTTGTATTGTTATTGTAATATATTTATTATTTATATTACATAATTATATTTTTATTTCTAAAAAATCTCGATGAGTAACTTTATGAATGGAACAATCCAAACTATAAAGCCATGAGACTCTAACATACAAATGAACAGTTAATTTGCCGGCGTTTCGCCAATTCAGGTATCACCTGTCCAGAAAAACAATACCACATATATTAAGAAAGAAAAAACGAGAAAAATGTTAGGGAATTTTCAGAACTAGGAAAAGTTAGGGGGAAGTCAGGGATTTTATTTTAGTTTTTTTTTTCAAATTGGAAATTAATGTACGATGGATATCGTTTATACTGATCTTGAAAAGTTAAACTTCGTCGTTAAAAACAACCTCGGTCGCTGTATTCATCTACGTTTGACTGTCAGTAACAGCACTGGTCATTATATTTAAATCAAACAAGGGTGATGAATACTATTTTAAAAAAATGAACTTTTTTTTTTTAATTTCTTTATGACATTTACAACTGTATTACATAAATACATCAAGTAAATTTGGATTATTTGGATAATTGATATAATGACATGAATACACTTGCTGAGTAACTACCCAATGGTAGCACTCTAATGATATGACTATATTAGGAGATCACGGGGCCATCTTCTTTTCAGACGCCTCGGAGGGTTATCAGGAATTGAAGAGGAAGCAAGGTTAGAAACGAGAGGGTTGGGATGATTCTGAAGTTTATTATGGAAGGATAGGTATCTGGAGTGGGCCAGATCTGAAACATAAGGAACATTAAGATCTTTATGGATAATTTTATTAGTGACAAAGTAAGGAGCATTGAGGATTTTACGAAGGATTTTGGATTGTAAGGATTGGATGCGAGAGGAATTCGATGGTTTAGTGGAGCCCCATAGCTCAACTCCGTAAGTCCAAATAGGTCTTATTATAGTCAAGTATATAAGTCTTTTGTAATTAATGGGAAGTTTAGAGCGTTTGTCTAGTAAGTGCTGAAGTAATCGGAAACGTCGAGCGGTTTCTTGTCGTTTCAGTCTAGTATGAGGATTCCAAGTTAGTCGTTTGTCCAGGTGGAGTCCTAGGTATCGGATTTGCTCAACAGGGATAAGTGGAGTATTGTTAAAGGAAACTGTAGGACAGGAAGTCGTTGGTTTACGACAAAAAAATAAAATGAACTTAAAACAGTACTTTTTTGAAAATTAAAACATATCAATATTATTTACTGTTTGTAATATAGAGAGTGTTTCGTAATTGCACGGCACTATTTTAGGTATGTATTCACTATCACAAAATAAACAAAAAAGTTCATATTAACATATATCTCAAACTCATATATTAAACAGATAGCAAAGGTTAAATATTTATTATTTATTTACTACATTAAGACCAACTGTACAAAGTTTAACGTGTTTAATACTAAATAACAGGTTTTAATCACCTGATAAACAAATGAACGATAAGCAATGACAGTAGTTGCTCATCTGTTTGTCTAGTTCTGTGTGTTTTAGTGTGAGTGAATGAATAAAGCCCTTTTATTGTAAAATATAACATTTAAATGATAATATTCAGTGATAAATGATTATAATATTTAACAACAGAATTTTCACAAAATAAAATTAAATAATGTTCTTTGTTTTGCTTCAAATATTTACAAAATATACAATTTGTTACATCTTACAGGCCATTCCTTTTTGGAGGTGATAGTGTAACCTCCTCGGTGACCAAACCTACTTGGAAGTGTTTATATAATTATGGATGATTTAATTTGACTATGCAGAAAATTAAAATTATATAATCAAGCCATCAAAAATTAATCCAGACAAATTCGCTCAAAAATGATCACGTACTTTTCAGCGGACAACCCAAACACATGAGATCTCGCCGAATAATTTAAGATATCAAACTTAAAATTCGATTCACTCTCCGTTCGCCGAAATAATCGTTACGTACCTTTTAGCGAACTGTTCGAACACATTTGATTCAATCAGGGGTCAGTGTTTTTAGCTCAAATTGTTTCAAAACACCCAGGGGATTTCACCTCATGATTTTAACTATCAAACTTTTTTTTTTATTATTTAAATTTAGAACTGTATTAAATGATAAATACAAGTAAATATGAACAAGTAAAATGAGATGTGCAACATGAAAAGAAACTACCCATTGGTTGAACTCCAATTATATTATATATTAGAAGGTTCCGAGGTCATCTTCTTTTCAGATGCCTCGGATGAGTATCAGGAATAGAAGAGGAAGCAAGGTTGGAAACGAGAGGGTTCGGATGGTTCAGAAGTTTATTATGGAAGGACAGGTATCTGGATTGAGCTAAATAGGAAACATATGGTACATTAAGGTCGTTGAGGATGATTTTATTTGTGACAAAGTAAGGAGCATTAAGGATTTTACGAAGGATTTTGGATTGTAGGGATAGGATACGAGAGGAATTCGATGGTTTAGTAGAACCCCAAAGCTCAATTCCGTAAGTCCAAATAGGCCTTATTATAGTAATATATAAGTCCTTTGTAAATAGTTGGAAGTTTAGAGCGTTTGTCTAGTAAGTGCTTCAGTAGTCGAAAACATCGGGTGGTTTCTAGTCGTTTCAGTCTGCTATGGGGGTTCAAAGTGAGTCCTTTGGCAAGGTGGAGTTCTAGGTATCTAGTTTGTTCAACAGGGATAAGTGGGGTGTTGTTAAAGGATACTGTAGGACAGGAAGTCATAGGATTACGACGATGAGTAAAGGTAATTTGATGGAATTTATTGAAATTTATTAACTATAAAAGTTTTTTTATTCTTTTTTTAATTTTATTTATGGTATTTACAACTGTATTAAGAAGGAATACATTAAGTAAATGTGGTAACAGAAAATAAAAACATAAAAACACTTGTGGAGAAACTACCCACTGGTAGCGCTCTATCTATCAAACTTAAAAATTGAATAAGCCACTCGTTAAAAAAAGTCGTTACATACATTTTATCAAATTGGTTAAACACATTTTATTTAATAATGGGACAGTGTTTTTAGTGCGAATTGTTTCAGAACATCCAGGAATATCATCGAATAATTTTAGCTATCAAACTTAAACATTATTAATACAGGTATCTTTTCAAAGCAAGGAACATTATATAAATCTTCATGTTTCAATAGTAAAAACAATTCACAACTTTTAACTAGATTAGTCAAACACCAGCAAATATCCATGTATGTATACCAATTTGAAAATATACATCGTTTCACCAAGGATGTTAAGGATTATTATCTTCATCAGGATGTATTTCTAATCCTTATATCCATAAAACCAGAAGCGAGATGGTCACTATTAATAGGCAGTGGGTTGCATAACCACGTTCGGACAGGATAACACTAAGGTGATAAGACCAGAAGGACGATAAGGCAGAAGAGAACGTCAGTAGAGAAGAAGATATGAAGAAAGGATGGTCGCTTCTTCGGCTTACCGCGATTACCAGGGCCAGGCGGAGTACAGTCGTCAGGTAAACCGGTAAATAATTATGTAATACCTGCATGTACATAATTATGTCAATATATTACATATTTTAAGGGAGATATGTAAGTATAATAAATCTCCATTTGGATCAGTGGTGGAACTAGACGTGCTGATGTCTTGGGCGAAATCTTAGGTGAGAACACTAAGTTGAATAGGACACATCGTTCTTAAACTAACTGTTCTTTGTAAAAAATCTATATCCAACTATTGGACGTTATTACATATATATAACCTCTAAAGGGTTCCATAAATAATGTTTCAAGAGGTTTTGGTAGAACCCAAGAACAACGAGAAAGTTATTATAAACTACTGTTCGATTACTCTCAGAAAAAAAAAATAGAAAATTTATGTTATTTTTTAAGTAAGTCTTTTGTTGAATTGCGAGTAATTTAATAAAAATACCACATAATTGAAGTAATCACCTGTTTCAGCATGGTTTTATTTTTGCTGTTTTTACAGATCTTGTATATCATTCGCCAACTTAACCAGCCTTGTCCATCCTATATTGGACTATTGCTTTCCAGTTATCAGCTTGCACCTTTGTTAATAAGATCTATCCATCTAGTTTTTGCCCTTCTTGGAGGTCTTTTGCCTTCTATTTAAGCATCCATTGTAGATGTCGGACCATCCGTTGCTCCGAGCTACATACCCCGTCCATCTTAACCTCCGTGCCTTCATATTACGAGATATTGATTTACCAGTTTCTGTGAGCAGCTCTTTATTGGTATTTTTCTTCTCTAATTCCAGATCGTCGGTGTGTAATCCACACCTTAAATACGAGTTTTAAACTTACTGATTTTTACACCCTTCTCATAGAACAGTTTTCTTAAAAGAATCTTTTATCAGTCGTTCTACATCGTTTTGGAATTCCTTATCCATCTCCGTTCATAAAGCTCTTACTCTAATTTCGTTTAAACATAATTTATTGCTCTTTATTATAATGGTTATTTTGTATAAACAGTGCATTAGAGGTTTCTATGCTCCAAGGCGTCCTTACAATTTTTATTTTTTAAGTTCAATCTTTCAATATATATGTATATTTCTTTAATATATGTATGCAGGCTTATAGTTAAATGTTAAGTAATTGCATTTAATTTTTTTTTTTTTTAAACAATATGTTTTTTTCATTTTGTCTTTACGGCCCTAGATCTTTTGCCGTCTTAACCAGGATTTTCGATCTTTGCCTGTACTTCATATAGAATTTTTGTTGAATCGATCTATTCATCTGATTTTTGGCCTTCAATGTTGTCTTTAGCCTACTATTGAGGCATTCATTGTTATTTAGAGGCTCCCTGATGGATTACTCCGAGCTTCATGTCCAGCCTATCTTAACCTCCTTCCCTTCATATCATGGAAAATTGATTTACTAGTTTCTATAAGCAATTCTTTATTGGTCTTTCTTCTCCACGCGTTAGTACTCTGATCTCATACCTCTTCGGTTATCGAGTGAAGTATGTTCTCAAATCTTTCAATAATTCTTTCTAGACTACTAGTTAGCGTCCAGGTTTCTCAGCCGTATATCAGAACTAACTTTATCGTGGCATTCTATAACCTTGATTTGACATGTATAGTGATTTTTCGTTGATCATTTATTTATTATTTGTCTAGGTATTTGAATTTATCTACTTTCAGAAAGGATTTCTCTGCTATGTAGATGTTGTTTTTGGGATGTAATTTTCGACTACCATTATCTATGATTTCATAAAATAAGACAAATATTTTATCTTCTTTTCCTTATGGCCACGATTGTTCTGCTTATTTTTACACAGTTTTAGCGAGTCCCTATATATCCTCTTGATTGCATCCAAAAAAAACTATACCGTCTCTATTAGCTAAACTTTTTTGATTCATTGCCACGTAGTGGTATATTTGAATTAGCCAAATTTGGCGGAAATTGAATTATTAAGTTATGGTGTTAAGTAAATTCGGTGTGATGTACGCATTTCTCTATTGCATACTTTTGCATTTCTATTCTACTAAGCAAAGCGAAACGAGGGTTATCTGTTTGACTAGTCAGCTAAAACCTATGTAACTCTTGTAGAGTTAATGGTTGGATCGATTTTTAAGTTTGAGGGCTCGAACGATTTTATCTAAAAATACTGACCCGTTATTAAATAAAATCTGTTTTTCACTTATGAGTGTATTTTATTTAGTTTGATTAATTTGTTAGTAATATTATTACAACAGCTGATATCAGATTTTTTTTCTTGACTGTGCTACTACAATTCAAACACGATTAGAGTTGAGTTAGTTTACTATTCTCGATGTAGTGGAAGAGCTCTGTCTTATCTTACTAAAGGTCAGAGCTATTATCGTTATTATCTTTCAGGCATTACGAATGGAGTTAATGAGGATTGGACCTGAAAATTAGGATCATTGGATTGGTTTTAAAATCAATGAAATTTAAGTAGCTTTTATCAGGTTAAATTAATTAAAACATAATTAAATTATAAATTAAAAGAAAAATTATTGGTCAGAGATCAAATGATAAAATAATAAGAAAAGAAAATAATGCATCGCATCAGAAGTTAAGACTAATCAATTATCTTTTACTCGGTAATTGTAATTAACGAAGGAAATGAAAATTAATTCAAAATTACATTCATATTTAAATTTTTTTTAAATATGTCCTCGGTCAGCGGAAAGACCAAGCAAGGAGAAATATATTTGTATATTGTGTACTTATATATTGTAATGTGTTTAAATAAAGTTTAAATGAAGAAGGATTAGAAGAAAAAAAAAAACATATTTTAACATATCGTGTTTACAAATTACAATAAGCTGTAACTTTTCTAATAATAGTCCGATTTTGATTTGATTTTTTTTGGGGAGGGGGGACTTTAGTAATCTTTTAAATAATCATGGATGAAATCTGTGTACTTTTGTGTAACATTATACTTTCTGAGTTATTCGTAAATTAAGTTTGTTTTTTCCTTGATAACGTTTTGACAGAATTTTCGAGGTGATGTGACTATTTTTCTCTGCTGGAGGAGAAAGAAATCTTCAAAATAATGATTAATCTTTGGATTTGATTAAGAATTAACGAACATATCTCTCGATCATAGAAACCTCAAGTCTACGACCTCAGACATGTATCCAATACCTTGATCGAATCAATGCCTGGGCAAATGTAAATGGATTAAAGTTAAATGCTGCCAAAACTCAGGCTATTGTCATTGGTTCCAAGCCCCTCATTAGATCCCATACTGACTTTCCCATATTACACCTTAATGACCAGCCAATTTCCTTCTACTCCTCTATTAAAAATTTAGGATTTTTCATAGATCAAACCCTCTCCTGGGCCTACCATATTTCTCACATTTCCCGTCGGACAATTTCTACCCTTAAACTATTTCATCGCTTCCGCCATCTGCTACCTCAATATATCCGTAGACTCCTAATTTCCTCTCTCATCTTCCCCCACTTTGACTACAGCTGTGTGGTGTATGATGGCCTCTCGGTGGAGCTCCGTGATAGACTGAAAAGATTAATGAATAGCTGCGTAAGATTTGTTATTGGTGCCCCTAGGTACTCCCATGTCTCTCACCACTACACTGAGTTAAGGTGGCTCTTCCCCTCCTTCCGAAGACAATATTTTCTAGGTACGTTCCTCTACCAAATCATCATTAACTATCGTCCTTCTTACGCCTACAACCTTCTCCAGTTCAAATCCTCAGTCCATTCCCTGTCCACAAGATCTCGACCTTCTGACCTTTACATGCCTTCTCACAGATCTGCCTCATTCCAAAATTCCTTTATTGTTCGCTCTGTCAATTTCTGGAATTCCCTCCCTATCAAAATTCGACATTCCCCCTCCATATCCACATTCAAATCCCTCCTATTCCAATTCCTATCACAAAAACAGTCAGATACTTGCTAACCATTCGAGCGGATTTTAATAGAGAATTTGATACATTTTTATTTTTTAATTCTTTATTTTTTTCGGAAAAGTGTATACTGGTCTATATGAGCAAATAGCTTTAAGTGTTTTGTCATAGTATTAATGGTTTTGTATATAGTTTAGTTTGTTTTGTATATAGAATTTTTACCTTATATTTTTTTTACATTATTTTTTTTTCGATTGATTTTATTTTGGCCAGATGTAATATTTTAATTTTGTTCTATTTTGTTATTCTCAAGGGACTGTGTCCCAGAATAAAGTTATTTTTCTATCTATCCAATACAAATTTATAGAATCGTTTATATAGAAATTTTAAAATACTTCCTCACCTTTTCGGCTATACGTTTTTTTCTCGGGTCAGAGCAGATGATGTCAGTGTTAAAAATCCTCTCGATATCGAGATTTGAACTCATAATCTTCTGGTTATCAGGTTGCCTGATAACGCGTGCTTTACACGCTCATAAGCACGCCCTATCTCCCTTCAAAATCCGGCGTGGAAAATTTCAAATTTTTTGGTTTCGTGTGTTTTCACTAGTTTTACTATGCTGTAATTACTTGTACAGTTTATTGATCTTTTTGAGTTATTGTTTTTGTAAATTACGATGAAATACTAGATCACCAAAAAGTGTACTGCTTATTTTCTATTACACACTTTTTCAATGATAGAATAGAGTGAGAGAGATACACAACAGCATTTATACAGTCAATTATATTTATTCGAAGTAATACATTATGAATATAATATAATCATGGGTGTATCCTTAACCGATTTAATGTTTCTTCTAACGTAAATATATAATCGCTCAAACGCAATAGTCCTTGTTATGATATAACGTTCGGAAAAACAGCTGTGTATTTATTATGACATACAATGGAGAGTTTAATTGATTGATGTTTCTTTTGTTTACTGAGTTATTTAAACTGTTGTTCCTTATCATATAAACCTTTCAGTTGATAGAATGACTGCCTCCTATTTCAACATTTTTGAATGATGTCATTTTAGTGATATTTCTAGTTTGAAAATTTATAATATCTGTAAAGAAAGTGAGTAAGTTGATGTAGAATAGTGAATAAAGATATAAATTCTTCCAATAGAAATATCAATAAAATTAATAATAAAACTATTGAAATTGCAGTTAGTCACCAAGTCTTTAAGTTTTTAATCATTTATTTATTTTTTTAATCATAATGGTACACTAATTTTCAACTTATGCCTTGCGGTTTCATGAACTCTATGGCGTTAAACCAGGTCAACGGATTATGGACTAATGCCATAGACAGACAAGATAAATTCTTTTTTATGCGGATTTTCGTTATCTGCTTTTGGGTATGTAACGATTATTTTTAACGAACAACTGGACCGATTAGTAAATTTGATTGCTCAAATCCTGCGTGGTGAGATTCCGTATCTTGAAATACCAGGCTCAAAACTCTAACAAATAATTGTAATAGACTAGCAGGCCCGTGCGAAAAATTCGCACAGCATATTGTTATCAAATGCCAAATTAATAAGAAAATAAAATAATGCAATGTATCTAAAGTTAAAGACATCAAATGTTACTATGTTGATAAATATAATATAAATATAATCGACAAAGGAAACAAAAATTAATTTAAATCTTTATTTTTGTTTGGAACCAACATGTTTACAAATTTTAGTAAGCTGTATCTGCTAAAAATAGTCCGATTTCGATGATTTTTTTTTTTTCCTTTTGTAGGAAATATAGTAATCTTTTATATAATCATGGGTATAACCAAGGGAAAAGTGTGCAATTTTTTAGTTATTCGCAAATAAAGTTTGTTTTCTTTCATATTTGCCTGAATTTTCTGGGTGAGGAGAAGGAAGCCTTCGAAATTGGTGGCTGAATCTTGAGATTTGGTGAAAAATTAACGATGATATAGCTTGCCGATCAAAAACACCATCGAAAAATAATATAAACTCCTCCTCTCTCGATCATAGAGGCCTCAAGTCGACGAAATGAGACATGTATTCAATGACAGTACTACAATTAATGTAAGGTTGTGTGGATGCGAATCCTATGCATTGCGTTACTTCGAAAATATTACGTTTTTTGGGCTTAAAAACGCAGGATCCGGGTCTTGCTGTACGCATCATAATCTTCAAGGTCCAATTTGTCCAGTATCGATCTACTGAACTACCACCGTTCCAGTATTGAAGCCTAGCAAAATGTTTGTACCGATTTTATTTATTTTAGAAAGAAAAACAAAAGTGGAGAATACGATTCGCTAACCCCCCGCGAAATTCTGACTCCAACGGTACCCCATTCATGGTATTTGAGCATGACAGGGGCTTATATTTGGTACAAAACCGATTTCGAGCCTTACTGTAATAATATATGTGGGAATTGTTCAAATAATTCAATGAGCTATCGTGAATGTTTTGGAACAATTTGCGATATTTTATTTTAATTATTCTTAATTTTTTTGTTTGTTTAGATTATATCATTTGTAAGATCATAATCATGTTGAATAAAAACTTTCAATACTTAAAAAATTAAAAAGGTTATAATAGAAAAAATATTTGAATTAAAAACAACTCCGACGAAAGAAATACGAATGTACATATCCTAAGGGAATGTACTTCCATATATATTTAAATATATTTGTAAATTATTCGAGAAATTGACGTCTCCGAATATTTGAAGTTGCTGTAGTAATGTAGTCCCTTCCACTACACATCACAGCTCCTGGCAAATATATTTCGTCTCATGTATTCCGTGTGTATGAACATAGATGCACATGTAGGTGCATGTCAACACCCGAAAGAGTCTTGAGTTTCGTTCAGGGGGAGGTACTATTACACCAAGTTTGAATATTTGTAGACCTGAAATTATCTAACAATCCTGAAAGATGTTAAAGAAGATATGTAAATACATTCTTCTGCAGTCGGTTTTTTATTTATTTAGTAACAGTTTAAGATGTCAACTACAACAATATAGATTGGAGACATAGTGTTCTTGTTTTATAATTTAAATCAATTTGTTAAGATTGTTTTTTTCTCAAGAACTGGAATTAGTTCTTCTGATTTTCTTGTTTAAAAGCTTCACTGTAGCTAAGGAGCCAAAGCGAAGTTCTTGATGAACATAAGCGCTGACAGGTTTCCTGTATACGCTTAGTTGGTTTTTTTTGGTTCTTTTATTTTTTTTTTCTGTGTTATAGACCACTTTCCGTCAAATTATTAACATTCCTCTAAACTTCTTGAATTGCTTCATCTCATCGTAATCTACTACTTGTTATATTTACGAAAATTCTCGGAACTGGCGAGTTTTCAATCTGGAGATTGGAAAACTTTGTCTATTTATTTTTTAAATTCATTTATTTATAAATATAATATTGAATACTTATTAGTTTGCAGTTGACAGTATATTTTGTAGGAAGGAGATGATCATAAATAGATAAAAATAACAGCAAAACTATTTTATTTCAAGGCAAAGTTCAACCCGACTTTGCAGTTCTTCTTCAGGGAGTTGTGTTCAGCAACGAGTTTTAGTTGAACTTTTAAGTAAAACTTCAGTTTTAACTAAAACTCCTTGCTGAACACACCTCTCTGAAGAAGACCTGCAAAGTAGAAACGTTTTCATGAAATAATTAGTTTTGCCACTATTTTAGTCTATTTATGACCGTCACTCTGAACTATTTCCTTATTCTAGAAATATAATAATCTGTCACGTGGACAATAACTATAGTGAGATATTAACACATTCACACCATATATACAGAAAACACAAAATTAACAAAAGTAAAATAATAACTGCATAATAATAAAAAACTGCGTATAATAAAAAATAAAATAATCTAAAGTTAAAAACATATGCATGGCTACATACAATATATATACTATCAGACAGGGAATCCCAAGCCAGACTTGTACCTCCAACTATAGAAGGAAAAACAATACTCCAATAGATCCCTTCGCTATTCTCTCAACCGCGTCACTGGTGCTAAAGCCAGTGGAGATTGAGTGAGAGCGCTTTAACCACATACACTCGTGTCATGAGTGGAGAACCTGGCCATTGCCGTTTCAACCTTCGAGGAGGATTGTAGGGATGAGTGAGAGAACTAGATGGAATTTTGAAAAACTTAGGTTCTGATGGAATTTGGAAACATTTTTAGGGATAAGGTCTAGAACAAATAGGATATTAAGGTTACGATGTAGAGTTTTGTTGGTTACATACAACAGAGCATCGATTATTTGTCCTTGCGCAAAGGCAATATCATAACCAATGAAGGTCTAGTGGGGTACGATTATTGCTAGTTGTCTATTTAATTAGGTACTAAAAACATATGAATAGCCATTTGCTTTCCGATTGTGATCCGTAAAATAATTCGAGGAAAAACGTGGTATACAAAAATATTGGGCAGTATTACGTGTATCCCCCAAACATGTCACAATAACGAGGTTTTCTAGCCAAACGGTTGAACAATTTTTCTATGGCATCTTTTTTTTTATTATTAAATTAATCAATTTAATAAGAATAGTTCTGAATTCTGAGAATTTTCATTGATAAAAAAAATTTAGATTTTACGATAAGATGAAGTTTTTCACGGAGTTTCAAGTGAATGTTAATAATTTGATAAAAAGGGGTGGTTAGATATCGGAGACTATCTCGAAATGTCGCCAAAACATAGTTGTGTATTTATCGACTGAATTTCTAGATCCTAGCTAAATTTACAAAAATAAATTATTTAACAGTCGAGAAACTATAAATCAAAGTATATCCCTTTCTTTCAGGCTTGAAATATTTGTAAATAATTATTGAAATATTTTTGATTCAATGACGTTACGTTTGTTGACGTACACACCTCCGTCCAGGAAGTCAACAGCCTTATGAATAGTTATCGTAACCTGTCCTTGTCTGAATGTATAATGGGCTGGGATGACTTGCAATCAATTGCTTTATAATTTATAAATAGAATCTTAATATTAAATTCAGTATTAAGTACCCTTTTATTACTCCAATATGGCGGCCAAGATCACCCACAGTACGCTATTCTCAGATTCCCGATGATTGCCGAAAGTACCCGAGTATTAACAATCTTGTTTATATCCGACCGAGCTGCCTTCAGGGCTCGAATGATACAGTTTATTAAAATTTAAAATTTTACATTTATCTTTATATGTAGGCTATAAAAGTTTTTATTGAGATATTACTTTTATTGATAAATGCCATTTCAAAACAGCTGTTTTCTTTATTTCCATTTTCAAACCTCATTAATCATTTAAAAGTGTTTAAATAACAATTTTTATAAAACATTTACTTGAATAAGTTTTATTCAGAAAAGGAAGTAAGTTTATATCAACAGGAAATATAATCATCAGTATATATACATAGCTATTAAGTTGGCAAATAAGTCTTTTCTGTTTTTTTGTTTATTTTTATGTCACTATGATACACTTCTTATCTGATTGATTAATCCCTAAAGCAGACCCTACACGGTAATTCATTAATGAACGTCACAAGAAGTTCCAAGATTGCTCGCTTTGATCATGAAGATCCTTACACGTTCAATCATTACTGATCACTTATGTGAAGTTTCCACTTTTTTTTCTCTCCAATTTATTGCCTACTTGACTATTTAAAGAAAAAATAGTTGAAAACGGTTAATAATAATATAGACTAGGGATATAAACAATTTTTATGAAATTATTCACTTAATAACGAGACCTAGGTAAACTAACCTATCTAGTAGTTAGGTCTCATAGAAAATCGTTTTGACAACAGTTAGTAAAATGTAAGTCTACTACTTACAAAAATTAAGGAAAGGTATTGCGAAAATAATAAATTTGTTGAGGAAAATGGGAAAAGAACTGATAAATATACACAACGTTAAAGTTTTTTTTTTTTTCTTAAAGTAAATTGTGAAGTTTCCACATTATTTTTTTAATTTGTTGCCCACTTGACTATTTAAAAGAAATAGTTGAAGATGGTTTTAAATTATGAACAAGGGATATGAAAGATTATTTAACTATTTACATATAATGAAAATCAGAAATGTATAATGGTTGTGAGGCCTAGGTAACCTAACCTATCCAGCAGTATGGTTAGTCTCCCCACTACTTTTACCTCAGTCCCCCCTCCACTTCTCGGGAATGAACCTTTGATTTCCGGATGTTCGGAAATCCGCAGCGCACCACCATCAGTACTTCATTCACTACCTCACACGACAATTCGGAACGTCATTAGTGCAATACCGATTGACCGTGTAGGGTCCCCTTAAGGTAGATTGTTTATCCTGTTTGTAATATGTCAACAACTACATCTGTTAACTCTTGTTGAAACTAGCTTAGTATTGTGTTTGCTATTGCACTGTGAATATGGAAGGAAATATCATTCATTATCGGCATATTTTGTTGTATTATTTTTAAAAAAGTAAGCATGCTGTAGAGACTCATAGAAAAATTTGCAGTCTTTAAGGGAAAGATGCCTTAACCGAACGCACCTGTCAAAATTGGTTTGCCATATTTCATTCAGAAAATTTTGACATCAATGATGCTCAACGGTCTGATCGCCCACATGAAATTTAAACGGGCAATGTTAAGGCTATTGTTGATCAAAATCACACTCAATCAGAGCGAGAAATTGCAATGGTCCTAAATGTGATTTAGATGACTTCTGGTCCCTCACATGAATTTTTTTTCTTCAAAAATCACAAAAAATGTTATAACTTCAATACAACTTTAGATATCTACAAGAAATTTAGCTGGACTTTAGAGCAAGATAAACTAAACAAAATGAAATCAACAGAACCTAAACAAACTATGGAGATAAAAAATGAAAATCTATAAGAAATTTTTGTTTATTTATTCCTTATGTAGGCATTAAATCAAAACTATTCGTACAGCTTTGAAAAGCAATCATTGAGCTTTCCAACGGATATTGTAACATGGAATTTGGAGAACATCCTGAAGAGTTATGAATGATCAGAAGGGTGTTGTGTTCCACCAAGACAACACTAGGCCCCCACACCTCATTGGTCACTCGCAATAAATTATTGAGCCTTGGATGGTACCTTTTGCCCCACCCTCCCTATTCACCAGATCTAGCTTTTAAATTTTATGTCTATAATACATTGAGTTTTATTTAACCCTGTAAAACCGAAAGGACTTATTTGCCAAACTAATATTACGTTAATTAAAAAACATTAAATATTTTACTTTTCTAATAAAACAGTTTTGATTAAAAAAATAAAACTTTTCATATTATGATGTTCTGTAAGTTAACATTGAAATGTTTTCCAGGATCACAGGTAGTGTTGCCCAAATGCGAGACCAAGACGAGTCTTGGTCTTGCGCAAGAGTCTCGCAACAGTCTTGCAGTTACTTATTAGCTTATTACTATAGAGATATTGCTGTAATTTTTTAGATAAGAGAACCCTAACTAAGCCCGAATGAAAAATTATAGGAGTTAAATGCAAAAGTATATTGGTTATACCGATTACTAACATATAGTAACATAGATTTTATTGAAAAATCTTTTTTTTTTTTCCAGTCCTGGTCTTGGTCTTGGAACATTTAGGCGACCTTGGTCTTGGTCTTGCAAAGTGCATTATGAACTTATATTATATTTTGTAACTTTTATTTTATCTTTTATTTAACATTTAAAAAAAAAAATCTACATTTAACCTCTACTTAACCTAATTCATAAAATACAGTGCACGTCTTCAATAAATAATAGAAAAACGCTGTAACATAAGCATACCTCTCTCCTATGCACATGGTGGTGCATGATTCCCAGTAAGTCGATGATTATATTCTCTTTGACCAAAAAATAAAGAATAACTGTTTCAACCCCTGATTTAACACTAATCATACCAAGACTTAATATATACCTATTTCTACCATAGCGGGTCAAATTACCCGACTTTATGTTTCATGCTTGAATGTGTATTAAATATGGATGTTAGGAAGAAAATAATAATATAAAGTAAATTTATTATGATTAAACAAAATAGTATGTTGAGCATTTCTATTACAAAAGCAAAAATGTATGAAGTGGTGCTCTTCCAGGTGTTCCACCTACTTGCATTTGTTGCCAAACAGATCCATCATTCGCAACATTTTCTTCATTTATTTCCACTTCACTTTCTTCCGAACTTGTGAGTAATCTTATTCTTTTTCGGCCACTACATACATTCACAATATTTTCCTCTTCATCGTCAGTATCTGTAGAATCAAACTCATTTTTATTTGCAACCGATATATCTTCATTTTCAGAAAATTCATCTTCACTAATTTCTGAAAACTCTTCGCCAATATTATTTATATCTTCTAAGAACTTGTACTGTCTTGTTTGCTTCGACATTTTTCTGGGTAAAAAATGACCTGTATTACTATAGCTATGAAAATAAAATATAAGCTAGGTACTTACCAAGACTTTCAATTTTTGCCACTTTTTCTTAGACTAAAAAGCTATTTTCAATCTAAAATTTGATATTTTCTTGAAATTATTCTGAGCTATTTTCGTTGAACTACTTTACGCAACAGTCTTTGGAAGAATGTGCAACTTACTGACTTCAAATATGACTAGATAATCTCATAAAACAAAAAAATTCTCTCCGGGTCAAATGACCTGTTGTGGTAGATATCGGTATACAACAAGGATTACTCAGAATATACAAATCAAAACAAAAATATTTTTATAACTGTACATTAATTACTTAGAAAAAGTCATGAAGTCAAGTGTGCAAACGCAATAAAATTATCCGTGCATTTTCAATGGAAAAGTTCAAAATGGGTCATTTGACCCGTTATGGTATGTTTAGTGTTAATCTATTTTTCAAATAATATAATTAAAAAGGACATATAAACATAAAGGAGCATGTATATATACAGGTATGCGTATCATTTTGTATAGGTTAGGTTATGAGTTGTCCTAGGCGGTCAACAACTTGGTTATAACGCCCTTGAGCTATAATGTTACTATTTGTAACTTATCTTTCTGAATGTAAAAAAAAAAAAGTTTCTTTTCATGTATTGCATTAATTATTATATTCTATGCAACAATTGTGTTTGTTTTAAAAGTTTTATAATATTTTCTATTGAATCTACTGAATATTTTAATGTCAGTTCTCTACAACGGGCTATTTTGTTTTTTATAAAGGCTTGATGTAGTTATGTACAATCTTCTATTATATTTTGGTTTATTATTTTCAATAATCAACCATTGTGATTGACCAAAAAATTCAAAAACTTCACCCCTTCTCAAAATTTGTGGTTTCACGTTTCAGGACTCGTAGAATTCGAAAAACGAAAACAAATTTTTTTGTCCGTCCGTCGTCCGCGCATTTTCTCCGAAACTACTGGATCTATTTTTTTCAAAATTTGATATAAAATCAGAGGTCACCCGAGGATGATCCTCCTTCATCGACATTACTCTCCGCCTTTAACTTTCAAAATGGTGGCCGAAAAACCTGCGTTGCTATAGACTGTAGCTCCTAAACCAATGTACAGCTTTCAATGAAACTTCGCTAAAGTCATTTTCTCGACGCCCTTTAAATTTATCTATATAACATACTTCAACGAAAAGAAGCTGGAAAAAAAGTTACGAGGGATGGTAAAATTAAATTCCGAATAATTCGAAAAGTTTTTATTGTATATGGTTTTTTAAAGGTTTACGAAATTTCCTTTAAAAAAATAAAAAAAAGTCGTTAAAATAGGACAATTAGGAGCAAAGATATGGTCTCCTGTTTTTATATCTTCTACTCCAAATGTTATATCCTTGGTTTGGTTTTTAAATTTTGAATGTGTTACTGAACTAATGCTATTTTTTTTTTTTAGCATATTACTAATGATTAAAGAAAAAAAGTTTAGTCCAATAATTGGAATCACCTTTTTTTTTTTTTTTCTTTGTAACTCGGAAGTTAATGTTACTTTAGATGTATAATTGTTTGGAAATAATAAACCATTGTGAAATAATTTGCAGCGTTTTTTGTTATTAAATAGACACGTATTTATTATTAACGTATTTTGTACTTTTGTTAATATTTCTGGATTTCATTCCACATGGACTCCCAATTCGTCTGTACTCTGTCTTTTATTAATGTTTTTACATCACACGGCTCGTATATTTGGAGAGGTGGGATATTCATATGAGCAGCTTTATCCGCTGCCTCATTTCCTGGTATCCAGCAATGTATCCTGGAGTCCAGAAAAAATATTTAAAACTTAAAAGTGAGGTATATTTTAACTGGTTGGTATTTCCAGGGTGACAATCTTATTTTGTATATATTTGGCCGGAAGGGATTTTCATGTTTGTTCTGAGGAAAAAAAAGGAAATTTGACTGACCAAAACGGTAATTAAAAAAATAATATGGTGAAAACGCTGGTTGTGAAAGATCTTCAAGCTGGCCACCATCTTGATTTATCGAAAAGAAACCAGTTCGCTGTTATTGTTTTACTCAAACTTGCAGTATTGTGTTACAACAATATCTAAAACATGGAATATTACATTGTTGTATAATGGTGTTAAATAACGTTCGTTATCGCGTTGGCCGACTGAATGGAATTCAGTTCACGCGGCGCACCCGTGACTCATTCATTTTCAATACGCAGCACAATATTGACATACAAAAATCGTGATCTTGAAGTCTTGACTACTCAAGATTATTTGTTTAGATTTGTATTTAGGTTATCGTTAATCCTAGCTGGGCTACTTCGTCTCCCTTTCTTGATCAATATAGAAGACTGCTGCTATATACTTTTAGCCCTTAGATTAGAGGTGTCCTAAAAACAGATTTAATAAAGTATAAATCTCAAATTTAGGATATGTTTAAATAAGGCCCACGAATTGCTACTTTCCATGCTCGAACTCTTCTATGAAATAAAGTATTTTCTGTCAGGCTTGAATCATGACTGAGGTTGAAAGAGACCCTGTAGGGACACTGAAAGAGAAAGACAAAGAGACACTGCGGTTCCTTAGAATTTAAAGAAAGTAAATATAATTTATTTTTACTTTATACTTCCTTAGACTGCAGTCACCAAACAAACTTCTTTTCAATATATCTTTTACATTCAACAATTATCCTTCCTCATGACTTAGTACTTGAACATCTTCAGTACTACAAACATGCCCTGATGTTTGGGCTGAAACGTCATCAATAAAAAAATATTAAAATGACTGCTTTCTGATCATTCATCTTCTGTGATGATGACAATTAAAAGAATGAAAGAAAAATATAATTCTGAGTGTTTTAGCCATTCTCAAATGTATAAGATGACAATAGGTTATTCTGGTTTGTTGAAGTTTTCCTTCGACGGATTCATAGCAAATATTGGGAAAATATTAATGGCGAGGGGCGAAGGATAATTAATATAGATATAATATATATATATATATATATATATATATATATATATATATATATATATATATGTGTGTGTATTTTTTTTTTTCGGTTGGCTCTACAGACCTTGTAGATCATTGGCCGGCTGAACCAGCCTTCTCCACCTCTGCCTATCTTGGGCTACTGCTTTCCAGTTTGCGGCATGAAGCTCAGCCGTATCTTTGTTTATCCTATCTATCCATCTGGTTTTTGGCCTTCCATGTGATCTCTTGTCTAGTACTAAGGCATTCATTGTCGTGTAGAGGCGTCCTAATGGATTGCTACGAACTACATGCCCTGTCCATCTTAACCTCCTTGCCTTCATGTCATGAGATATTGACTGAACCGTTTCTTTCAACAGTTCTTTATTGTTTCTTCTCCTCCATGTGTCAAGGTTCTGGTCCCATATAGGTCCTGTTATCCTACGTAGAACTTTTCTTTCGAATCTCTCAATTCTGGCTTCTAGTATGCCGGTAAGAACCCATGTCTTACAACCGTACAGGAGAACTGGCTTAATCACGGCGGTGTACAACCTTATTTTGAGATTTCTGGAGATTTTTCTGGATTTCAGTACTTTTGAAAGAGAAAAGAAAGATCTGTTCGGACTTGTTATTCGCTGGTCTATCTCTGTTAGTTGATCATTTATTGAGTTTATTGTGGAGCGGAGGTATTTGAATCTGTCTACTTACGGAAATGACTTAGAGTCCACGCAGATCAAGCTATTAGGGTGAATGTTTCGGCTAACTATCATGTATTTTCTTTTATCTACATTGACCTGTAGTCCAATTTGCTCTGCTTCATTTAATAGAGTTCGTGCGAATCTCTCAATATCCTCTTGATTACTTCCGAGGACAGCTATATCATCGGCATATATATATATATATATATATATATATATATATATATATATATATATATATATATATCCTTGTAACATAGATATTTTTTAGTTTATGCAAACGTTGAGGAAGCTATACTGACCTTACTTGGCAGACGGTTTTCTCACACTCTTTGTATTTGTTTTTAAATCTCTAATAAGTGGCAGGAACTTCCTGTTCGACGCCTCTGAGCAAATGCTCGGGTTCCCATGCCCTGAGGCCGCCACTGCTTACCATGGAAGAAGACGAAGCAAAGAAGAGAGAAGTAGGAGAGGTTATAATGTAGAACGGCTCTGGAAACATCCTGGCAACTGAAAAAAAAACTTGACTATATTTTGGAAACTGACTTTGTTCCTGTCATGATTTGACAATTATTAATAAAGTTACGGGTATTATTACAATAAATTTGATTGATTTTTACAAATACTGTTTTTCAAATTAACTAAAAACTATAAGTTCGAAGTAATGGCTCTAAAAGATTATTTGGCAGAAATGCGATCAACCAAGTTACATAGAGAATGTTTAATAGTTGACCGTTGCATTATTAAGGAAGATGGTCCGGGTGGCGGTCACAAATAAACTAAATAATAGCAACACTATTTTATTAAAAGCCAACGTTTCGACCCGATTTTGCAGGTCTTCTTCAGGGCTAGGACGGACAAGATACAAAAAGATGTACAGAATTGTCGAAGTTACATAATATTTAGAAAAAAAAATTATAAATAATGTGAATGAACTTCTGAAAATTAAAAACAGTTAAGTTAAGTCACTAGCGGAGCCAGGATTTAATTTTAGGGGGGGCTTCAGCCCGAAAGATATTTTTTTCATATACATATGACGATAATTAATTTGAAAAAAAAAAAGAAAGAAATTAATTACCTATATGAAATGGTGTTTAAATTTTTCTTGAAGTCCTATTAAATGTACTTAAACGAACAAGAATACTTTAAGAGATAGTTTTAATATTTTTTTCTGTAAAACATGATTATATTTTACCATTTTGGGAGGGTCCCCTCCCCCGTAGATCCGCCGGTGAGCGAAGTAACAGTTAACAGCAGTTAAAAGGTAAGTAAAAAGATATTCACAATTTTATATATTTCACTACAACAATTTTTACCATCTGTTAACTTCAGTTTAGGATCTTGTTACCTAGCTTACTCTGTTTTTATTTTAATGTACTTAGTGTTTATAATCATAATAAGTTTATTCACATTGTGTATAATTTTTTGTCTAAATATTATGTAATTTCTACAATTCTATATATCTTGTCCTTTCTAGTCCTGAAGAAGACCTGCAAAGTCGGGTCGAAATGTTGGCTTTTAATAAAATAGTTTTGCCAAAACTTAGTCTATTTGTAACCGCCACCCCGGACCATCTTCTTCCTTAAGTTACATAGAACATTACATCATTGTCTTAGGACAGCAAAAAAAAAATGAACCGAAAATATAATGCTCATATAACAAGAATTACGCATTTTTTTCGTCTCCTGAATTTTTTTAGTTTTTCTTCTTACAGTTTTTTGCAGTGTGGCTGTCGATGTATATTTAATGCCAGAGTTATCTAACTAGTAATTATTAGTTAGGTTTAAATAAATAGGTTTTAGCGTATTGATGACAATGTGCCTGCCAGTTAATGCTGACAACGTCTCGTTAAACTCAACTTTTAATGTTACCTCAGGAACAATAGACAGTCGCCTTGAGGATCTCTCGTGCACTTTTCGCGAAGGACAATTATGGGAAACCTTCTCGATTTAATTTAATACCTTCATTAATTTCAGTTTGTTTTCTTATGAATACATTTCAATCTATTACAATAATAGATTTCGTTGTATTATATCATGATCAGTTTATGCGTGGAGTTTTTCTATTATATTTCATTAACGTATAGATTCAGTAAATACAACTATTAAGTATATCAACAGAACAATAACCTGTAATAAAATAAAAAGCTGGTGTGTCTACTCACACGATTTTCCAAACTATTTCAGAAAAGTTTTTATATATTTAAATATGTGTATTAAGAAACAAAAAAAAAAAAAGAATTGATAATCAAAAACTTTTTTACCTTAGCCCAATTTCACAATAATTTCTCTTAAAAGACGAGAAAAAACTTCTGTGATGCGGGCAACAGACTTACTTTCAATTACTTTTCGATAGACTCAGGAAGCTCTGAAACGTATAAATCCGTCGAAATAGAAATATAGGATATAGGAAATTCGACCCGATCGCAGTACTTTCCTTACCTAGTATAGGTAGGAAAGTAATCAGTTAAAAAATGTGTAAAAAATAGAATAAGTTGTATCTTCGCTTATACTAGTTCGATTCCGATGTTGTGTTTTTTTTTTTTTTTTTTTTGTTTTGTTGGTAATTTAATAACCTTTCAAAAGTTTTATTATAATTTTTATCATAGAACATATACTTAGCGAGTTAGGCCCCAAAACATTTTCTTTTCTTTATAACTTTTTTTCTTGAATTTTCTCGGGAATTTAATCTATGAACAAAAATTGAAACAACAATTATTAGAACATTATAGGAAAGTTTCATCAAAATCGTTAGAGCCGTTTTCTCGCTACAGTCTATATCAAAATATGTTTTTAATTTATTGCGCATGGAGCACCCGATTTGTTACAGGCATCAGTAGTCAAAACCCAACAAAATAAAAAAAAAAGCAGCAAAATCGGCTCACTAGTTCTCAAGATAATCTTGGCATAGACAGACGTTTAGAACCGTCGGAAATCGTATATAGTAAATTTGACCCGATCGCAATACTTCTCTTACCTAGTATAGGTAGGAAATTATAAAGGAATTGATAATGCTTAAATTATACAAATGATCATAATAAAAAAGACAATTCATAAGAAAAATGGTGAAGATTTTTTTTTTTATCTTACGTAATGTAATTTAAATATTACAATCTGTCTCAAAGGACATTTATAATAGTGTTCACAGATCACATTCGCACTCTATTTACAATAAATAAAAATAAATTATACCTAAAAAAAAATATATATATATTTTTTTTAGGTATAATTTATTTATATATATATATATATATATATATATATATATATATATATATATATATATATATATATATACATACAATAAATAAGAATAAATTAATCTAAAAATAAATAAATAAAAAATAACACATACATATCTACATAAAATATTTACAATACGAGCAAATTCGGAGTCAAACAGGTCTTTCCAACTGTGGAGAGAAAAGCATGACTTCAGGAGATCCCTGCACCACTCTCTTAACCACGTCACTGGGGCTAAACACAGTTGAGATTGATCGAGAGTGCTGAAGAAGAAAATTATAAGAATGAAAAAAGAAATAAATAAATTATGAATGGGTTTATGTTATCATAATGTACAACTTTTTTATTTACGAAAATTTTTGAAATGAGGCGATTTCAATCTGGAGATCGGCAAAAATTAGTCTATATTATGAAGTACTAATTTGCCTTTCACTCGAGTATTCAGATAATTTATCAGAAAATAGAAGGGGGGGAGTAGCCTAAAAAATATTTAACTCACACCAAACGGCGATGGAAGCGGAAATGGACAGTGATGATGATGATGATGATGATGATGATATATATATATATATATATATATACATATATACACGAGTTCAAATAATAAAAAAATGCTTTCAAAATTATCTTCAGATAGTTCTCCATCACACGCCTTGCAAAAATATATTACCTTGTATACACATTATATTATTAATCGAAATTTCTTCATAATCGATTAATGTATAGAAATAAACCTTGAGTAATTTTAACAAAATATAACTTTATATACAATGCATAATAGTCCGTGGTACCGATCCCTTTTTATCAAATTATCAACATCCGCCTGAAACTTCGGGAATAGCTTCTTCTCACCGTAATCTGCAACTATTTTATTTACGAAAACTCTTGGAATTAGGAAGTTTTCGTTCTGGAGATCAGCAAAATTTGTCTTTTTAATTAGGTACTAAAAACTCATGAATTTGTTATTTGTTTTCCACTTGAGTTGTACGATGATTTTAACACAAAATAGAGAAAAAATGTAGCCAAGTCATTTAGCGTGAGGTTCACCCCCAACATGTCCCAATAACGAGGTTAAACAAGGCAAACATTCCAATATTTTTGTAGGCCACTTTCGGCCACATTATCTTGCGGAAGCAATTAGTATTTATGAATTTATAGTACCTCATTAATTAATGAATTCTTATTTCACTAATTTATTATTTCAAACTGTTGATTGTCCGAATATAGATCGAATAGATTCTCCAGTAATAATGGTTTAATCATATTGATAATTATTTTAGCATAAGGTCAAAGGTGTCATTTTCTGTTTAATTTGTTTACCTGACCTATCGACCTCTCGACATGGAAGGTTAGAATCGATTAGAGCAACCTGAAATTGCTCTATTAATATTAAATGAATGTCCATTATCCTATGTTCGACCAGTTGAATCGATACCTGACCTCGCTTTGCATTTCTTCTCTTTACGTATCAAACGCTTCAAGAAGAAATTGGTAGTATCAATACTTAAGCAGTTTGCAACGATTTAAAGTTGAATTTTGAGAAGACCATTGGTTCATTGGTTCCAAGTATCTGATTAATTCCATTGCTTATTATCCACTACTTTACCTCAATGGCCTATCTATTCGTTTCCACACTTCCGTTAGAAACCTTGGGGTAATCTGCCCTGGAATAATCATATTGCCCAAATAATCTAAAAATCCCTTGCTTTCCTTTAAAAAAAATTATATTATTAAAAATCCGTTGCTTCCCTTAAAATCCGTCTGCTCCTAGTTTCCTCACTAATTTTTCCTCATTTCGATTATGGCTGTCTTGTATACGGTGGACTGTCTGGTGGACTTGAGACCAGATTAAAGAGACTAATGAATTGTTTCATTAGATTTATTTTTTAATACTCCGGACTCTCCCACGTCTTATTTTTTTTAAAATTAAAGTTTACATTTAGTTTATAAAGTTTACATATAGTAAGAAAATTTCATTTAATTTCCTTGGAAACATGTGATTTGCGCTAAATAATGTTAGTTTTCTGAAATTATTATTTATACTGTTTTCACCACTATCCGTTACCTTCTACAACTTTCTATATTAGATGTTATTTTTTCTAAAATTCTCAGCTTTTCAACAATATATTATACGTATACTTTCTGACCAGTAATTCTGGAGATTCATTTCCTTCTTGGATAATTCATTTTTATTTTTTTCTCCTTTATTCAATTATCAAAGTCTTTGAAAAGTTATATTTAGCATTTTTGCGTAACTTTTAATATCGTGAGATGATCAATTATTTAAAATAAACCATATTAAAGGTACTTCAGAGGAAGACGTATATGAACATTGGGCACTTAAGCCCTTTAAAGTGACATCAGTGGGGATAAGACCTGATTGGTATTAACGCCCACTTAATTATACAATGATACACCGAGCTTAATCAAAATCGTTAGAGTTTGAAAAAATTGTAAAAATGTGTTTCAGCGTTGATATGAAGTGGCACTTCCGGTTAGCCGATTTTAAGGAAAACATTGCTGTCACATCTAAGGCATGTACCTATCTTAAATACGTAATATCAGTTTCTTACGACTTTTCGTTTTTGAGCTGGAGTGCTAACATACAGATACACACACAGACCATTTTTCGGGACTTGGTTATTTGGACTCAGGGGAAATCATTTCTTCTAAGAAGGGGATAGTAAGTGAAAATTGTGTGATGCGCGCATATTATCTTATTGGAATATTACCTTATTAGTAATTAGCTGATTGACCCCTCGTTCACGGGTGTATAGTTAAAATTTGCGAATGTTTTTTTTTTTAGATGTATTTTGTGTTATGGGAGTTAAAGTCCAAATTCAATTTCATAAAATCGGGTCGGGTGGATGGAGGGAGTTGTATTGAAATTTTTTATGGCGGGGCTTATGGAAGTCGAGATTTCGCAATAGTCATAACAAAAGCTTAGTTATTCGGCTATTTGTTTATGTGTCACACAACTAAATCGACCATCACCGAACTATTAAAATTTTTCAAGTGTTTAACTTTCATTTATGATGAAGCGAGGAGATCGTAGAGTCGATTAATTAATCACAAAGAGTTGTAGTCTTTCCACTTCTTTAAACTCTGCTGAGTTTATCGCTGGAAAAATAACCAAAATAACATTGGGCATTGAGTCACCTAAATCCGTGTAAAATTAGAACTTGGTCTGAATATTGTGGCGGGCAGGGTGAAATTTTTGAGTTTTTTTTTCCGATTTCCGACTATTCCGTTTGGTTAATCCTAAAAATGTATACGACAACATTTGTTAGGATCGGGAAGTTTAATCGAATGACACCTTCAACGGGAAGATTGGAAAAAGTTAAAAAATGAGAGAAAAAATCAGTTGAGTACTACAACTTTAAAATGTGGCTCGCGATAGAGTAGGTTGGGATGGGAATCGAACTAAGTAACCGGGATCTCTAGACAAATTACTAAAGAATTCATAACTTTGGTTCTATTCAATATTTTGTTTTCATTTAAAGCCTATATTTTAAGTCAAGTAAACCTAAATATAATGTCAAAATTTCAAAAGTCTACCATTAGTCATTGCTGAGCTTACCCCTGACAAAATTTCGTTGCAATGCGGACATACAGACAGACAAAAATTAAAAGTGGATTTGTTATCTGCAATGTATGAAACGGAAAGATATCATAAAACGGGTAGATTCTATTCAATGTATAGAGAAAATCTTTATTTTATTCATATATATATATATATATATATATATATATATATATATATATATATATATATATATATATATATATATATATATATATATATATATATATATAAGTAAAAATAATTCTTATTTCTGGTAAGAAGAGAGGGTAGTAAGTGAAAGTCGTGTGATGCGCGCACCAGATTGTTTCATCTTGGAATATTACTTATAAATGTCTGAATCACCTTTACATATTTGTTTTATTTTTCAAGTAATTAACAGATACGAAATACTTCAGATAAGCTTTACATTTCTGTAAATCGAACTGTTGGATATCAGTGATGTACGACTTACGGTACTAGAACCTTGGATGCTAAAAGCCAAGTCAGGAGTGGGTTCTGTGACGTTACAGCTGGGAGAGGGACAAGGATTCTGTTCAGCCGCTATATATCTTGACGGTCGTCCGCTCGGCTAGTTTCCTGAACGTCGTGGAGTACGCCGTGGCGTCAGTGCCTCCGGTAGAGAGTGTGGTCATAACTGCGTTACTGTCGAGTAGCTGGTGTTAGCGATGGTAGTGTAATTTATCGTCGAGTACAGTGGGGTACAATGTGGAGTAATTCTTCATGACTAGGTACGGCTGGGTTCGAGACCAGGTGATCAAAGGTAAATTTAATTTAAATTTCAACATTTATGAGACCTATATTATCCATTATTATAACTATCGCTTTATACACGGTTATCCCGTCTGAGGGGACATGAAAATTTATTAGCGTTTACAGAGAATTAACGTATGCCACAGCAATTTTTTAAGAAACGCACACTCTCCTGTAGTTTTCTATTAAAACGACACAACAAATATATCAAAATATCAAGATGCATGATAAATAAATCAACCAGATTTACGTCGAAAGAGAACGTTCGTACTATATTCGTACACTTCTCTAATGGATGGAGGTAAACATGATAATAACTATTATGATCAGATTAACAATAAACATTGATATAATTCTGTGTCCGTACGTTATTTATTAATGAAAATAAAAAAGGAAAAATAAAAAATAGTTAGGGTAAAATAGGCAGTAAAAAAATTATCAATTATAAGAATGAAGGACGATATGGAAAATGAAGAAAAATTCATTGACGAGAATTAACTGTTATGTGTAAAAAAAAATTCGTTTAAATAATAAACCAAAATATAATAATTGCATACTGAATTTTATAATGAAGTCCTGAATTCTGTTTCATTTACAAGATTTTGCTCGTGTATAGTCTAACATTTATTGAAATTTGTAATATTATCAAAATAAAAAATCTATCAGTTTTCGAGAAATTGTGTTTTCAGTTGAATTAACCAAATTTTAGCGTAACTTAAAATATCTTAATAATCCTGGAGCATAATAATCCGGCAATTTATCGTCCTAAAACTCCTATCCTACCTACCTATAATAGCCTATTTGACGTATATGTATATATATATATATATATATATATATATATATATATATATATATATATATATATATAATGTCTTTAGAAGCTCAAACGAAAATTTCCAACACAAAAAAAAAAAATTTGAATTTTATAATAAGATATCTATATTATCTAGCATAGTGTCATTTATTTTTGTATTTTCATATATTATTTCTTGTAATATTTATATTCATCGCACAGATATTGGAGAATATTTATTAGTGATGCTATAAAATTTGCTAATGAACTTTTAAAAACCATTCTATTCTATTTTTGAACTTTTTTTTGTAATTAACAATGATAATAATTCTTAATTTTGTTATTAATAATTTAAAATTTTAACAACAATTTTATGTGTTAAAATTAGTTCCTAATATTTTAAAATTGTGTTTTGTTTTAGAGAATATTATTGAAAAAAAAATCCATTTAAAACAAAATATCATTTTTTCCCTAAATGTAATATTCTTTATGTTGTATTTACTTCAATCGGAAAAATATTTACTTGTAATTTATAAAATCAAATGATTTTTTTTTTAAATCAGAAATATAATTTTTTGTAATCTCTATGATATATTTTGATTCTGGAGTATTAGGTGGAGAATATTGCTGTCAACTATTATCAACAGAACCTCTTTATTTCAGAAATTCATTATACTTAAAAAAAAGAAAGAAAATTAAATCTATACATATATATTGTGCAGGTTCCGCGTTCACAATTAAAGCGATTTCAGAAATTCAATACTTAAAAATCTGGTGTGTCCACTCACACGACTTTTCTATCTGTTTCAGGTAGAAAAAATATTTATATCTTTACATATGTCGATCAAGAAAAAAAAAAAATTGAATTAAATTTATTTTCCTGGAAATTGGTGAAAGACAAGATTTATGTACGATTTATTTGATAAACTAAAGAAATGTAAACGAGCTTAAGGTAGAACAGTGTAAAAATTTCAACACCCTCTAATATTGCTGATCGAAAACTTTTTGCCTAATTTTGTCAAATAATTCCTGTTAAAAATGAAGATTGTGGGCAACAGATTTTCTTACTTTCACTTAGTGATATTTTTTCTCTCATTCAACCCTTTCTGACACCAGGTCTCGTAATCTTACATTGGAAATTTAATAGCTATAACTTCGTTAATAGTAGTTCGAAATGAACGATTTTTATAGAACATATACTTAGCTAGTTAGGAACCAAAACATTTTTCTTTTGTTTATAACTTTTTTCTTGAATTTTCTCGGGAATTTAATCTATGTACGAAAATTGAAATGACAATCATTAGAACATAATAGGAAAGTTTCATCAAAATCGTTAAAGCCATTTTCGCGCTACAGTCTATAGAAAAACATGTTTTTAATTTATTGCGCATGGAGCACCCAATTTGTCAAAATACTACAAAACAAAAAAAATAAACAACAAAATCGGTTCACTAGTTTCCGAGAAAATCTTGGCACAGACAGACAGACCAATGGCTAAAGATGTGTTTTTCGAATTCAGAGGTCTCTGAAACGTATAGATCCGTCGAAAACTGCGTATCAAAAATTTGATCCGATCGCGATACTTTCCTTACTTAGTATATTTAGGAAAGTAATAAATTATCATTAAAACATTCTTAGCATCCTACAAGATTCTATTAAAAACTTTTCGATAATTATTTTTTCGGAGTTATGTATACATTTTTGGATACTATATAGAACTAAATATCTAATAGAATGAGCTTATGTTCCATTTCTTGTTCTATTCTTTGGGGAAACTCCTCACTTGAATATAATATAAGGACATTTGGCTGAAAGGAAAATTTGATTATGCAACCTCGTCCGGATAAGGTAATACATCTTCTCATTGGATCTTAATCAATGCTAATAATTACGTCACAATAATAGCTGCGATACAGTTATCTCAATTTCTCCTAGATATCGCTAATCTCTGTTCCGTTAAGTTACGATATAAGGATATCTTCTGTTCACGCCATTTTTGGCTATCTACGAATTGTTCCCTGGGTCCAAACACGGTTGTTTATAAGGAAGTCTAGAGGATTGTTTAACCTTTTTTTTTTTTTTATCTTAAATCTGTTTCGTAAATAATTCATGACTTCCTTCAAAATTGTACATTGTTAAACTTAAGTTTTTTTTTACTGTTTTTCCTTTTGAATAACTTAATTCAAAATCTGTGCATTGACTAACATCGGTGTTTAAATCTTCTGTCATTCGATCACTTAATATTTTTGCATCATTTTTTTACAATGGTAAATCTAATCTAATCGACTATTATTTTGTAAATATTTAATTATGGATTGATTAAGAAAATAGAAATCCTTAGAAAAACATGGATAAAGCGGAGAAAATAGGCAACAGTGAATAGGTCTGCCGCTACTAAATCCCGTAATGCTAGGTGTATTGCGTATAGGCTAGGTAGGAATGCCAATAAATAAATTTGTGTATATATATATATATATATATATATATATATATATATATATATATATATATATATATATATACTGTACTACTGGTTGTACAAATTGTAAAACTTTAATTTACATAAAATAAACTGAACGAAACCACAGTTTAGACAATTTTTTTTCTTAAAAAATCTATTATACATCGTTCCTTATTGCCCATTTTATATTATTATATAATTTTTATCATTCTTATCGGCGCATTGTAACCATAATATATATTCAACTTTTGCAGGTTCATATAAGACCAACAATAATTTAAGCCTTTTATTTCTAATATTTTCATTGTTATATTGTGCATTCTTTTCTATTTTACAATAATTGTAATTATATTACAATATAATAATGATATTATACACAAGTATAATATAATAATTAATATATTATAATCAAGGATAAACTTATAGATCGAAAAATACTTGCAGCCATCTAGATAAAATCAAACTACCACCTCCAGATGAATAAATTTCCCGTACAAATTTTTAGCCTAAAATCTTTATCTTGTTTTAGGAAAGTAGAAGGTTACAGGAGCTCAACACATATGTAATTAAATGAACAGATGTGTAATTAGTGCTAATTATAGACTTAATAGCAGAGCTCCTGTAATTTCCTACTCTCCTAATAGGAGAGAGTAACTAATGTAAACATAATTTATTTTTCCATCTCTTCAGTATCTTTCGAATATATGTAAAATAAACTTATTTTGTAGTTTAGAGATGTCAGTTACACTATACCGATAACTTTGCTTAATTGTACAAATACGTGAGCTCACTAATATGTAATCATCTTTAAATTCATATATTTATTACAGTGCCTTTATTTTTAATATTATGAAAAATTTTCGTGTTTCTTTATTTTAATATTAAGGTTAGACAACTTTGTAAATTAATTTATTTGTAATTTTCACTTAATTATCTACAATCGCCAGACAATTGTCATTGTTCATTGTAGCTATTCTGAATAAATAGTCTCCCTAATGCAAGCGGTACACGGCATCATAATGTTGAATAAATAAATAGTCGAATATTTATGTAAAAGTGTTTAAAAAAAAAAATCTCTATAAAACATAATTATACGATATTAACAGTAATAAAAGTATGATAACCACAATAACGCTGGATAAGCCCTTGAGGTGCGAAAAACCTTCATACATGTAAATTATTTGTTATTATTGTTTTTTTTTCAATTTCTTGGGAGAGAAATGATATTTTCGTCTCTCAATATTTTGATTAAACAGAGGACTAGCGAACACCTTCCCCCCCCTCCCCCCCATCCCGAAATCTGCGTCCATTACTACCTGACTAAAATTATACTGGACGAGATAAATCAACTTTGTTTGAAGGCATTATAGCTACACGGTCGAAATAAAAATTGACAAACAAGTCGATTACAACGCTTTATGTCCCTGCATGGATCTGATATAGAATATATTTTTTTTTTAATGTGGAGTATAAAATAATTCTGAAACGTTCCCCAAAAAATAACTCACTATTGCTCAAGGTTCACATTCTTCGAATATTTTAGAGCCACAATTCTGTTTCATCTTATATTAAAGTTATTTTCTGCTTTATGTCCCGTCTCCTTGTCGCCATTGTTTTATAGTCATAAACATCTTAGTATGAGAATTTTACGATTTTTTTTTGTTTGAAATATGTTCTTCGAGACCTTTAGAATTATGTTCAAACAATTTTTTTTTATATAGACGATAAAAAAATTCAATGTTGTATTGTGAATTAGTTACTGACAGACCGTAACCAAGGTATTGTTTCGCCTGCATTGTTTGGAGATTTCCTTTGACAAACTCTGTTGTCTAAAGACGGCGTTGAATTCCCACAATTATTCGATATTAAAAAAAATTAGGAACATTAGGATATAATGTAATGGCAACTATCTTCATGAATAATTAAAATATGTAGACTAAAATTAATTTAAAAAATAGCAAAAATCAACGAGAAGGAAGAATGTATATTAGCTCACCCTAAAAATTTCTTTTATATTCAACGATATACCATGGAACTCCTCTCGTATCCAATCCTTACAATCCAAAATCCTTTGTAAAATCCTCAACGCGCCTTACTTTGTCCCAAATAAAATCAAACGATCTTAATGTTCCATATGTTTCAGGTTTGGCCCAATCCAACCTATCCTTCTATAACAAACTTCAGAAACATCCAAACCCTCTCGTTTCAAACCTTGCTTCCTCCTCGATCCCTGATAACACTCCGAGACCTCTGAAAAGAAGGTGTCCTCGTGATCTTTATGTGTAAATTTATTATTTGATTGCTACCAGTGGATAGTTTCTCAATAAGAGATTTCATGTTATTATTTTCTGTTATTAAATTTACTAAGTGTATTTTATTTATTAATACAGTTGTAAATATCATAAATATAAATAAAAAATAAATATTTTGAATGAGTCTGTATTACTCATAAATGATTTTAAGTAGCTTAAGCTCCATTTTTATTCCAAATTGAAATTTGTTTGTATTAATTAATGAGGATTTTTGTATCGTGATTTACTCTTTAATTATTGAATTTATTGGTTTATTATTTTCAATAATGAACCGAAAAATTCAAAAACTTAACCCCCTCTCAAAATTTGAGGTTTCACGTTTCAGGATGCGTAGAATTCGAAAAACGAATAAAATATTTTTTTGTCCGTCCGCCGTCCGCGCATTTTCTCCGAAACTACTGGACCGGTTTTTTTTTTTTTTTTTTTTTCAAATTTTGATATAAAATCAAAGGTCACCCGAGGATGATCCTCCTTCATAGACATTACTATCCGCCTTTTACTTTCAAAATGGCGGCCGAAAAACTGCGTTGCTATACACTGTAGCTCCTAAACGAATGTACAGATTTTAATGAAACCTCAAATTCTTAAAGTCATTTTCTCGACGCCTTTTAAATTTATCTATATAACATACTTCAACGAAAAGAAGCTGGAAAAAAAGTTACGAGGGATGGTAAAATTAAATTCCATAGACTTCAAAACGTTTATACTTTTTTGTCGATATTGTGATAAGATTTTCCAAAGGTATTTAAATTTCCTAAAAAATTAAGGAAGTTTCATCGAAATCAAATCACTATTAGTAGAGATTTTAGATATTTTTGGTTTATTATTTTCAATAATCAACCATTGTGATCGACCAAAAAATTCAAAAACTTAACCCTCTCTCAAAATTCAGTTTCAGGATGCGTAGAATTCGAAAAATGAATATTTTTTATTTAATTGTATGTTTTCCTCAAACGTTTAATGGCTATGGTCGAATTTCGACCAATGGGCGAAAACTAGTATTTGCAATTAGTCAATAAAATTTAAATAAGTTTTTTTATTATTTTCCTGAGTCGACTAATCCATCGATCTTTCGATTTTAATTGGGAGAGGAGCGATGGAGAAAAAAAAAATGGCTGGAGTTTTCACTAGGTGTAATAATTCAACATTATAGCAATTATATATTACAAATAACGAATGTGAACTGAGGAGAAAGATGTTTTGATTTTCTACTTTCATCTATCTAGAATTTCGGGTAAATCTTCAAAAGCTGAAACTAAGAACACTTTGTAAATTTATTTGACTACTGTTCGCGGCACTACATTTTTTTATCTTGATGAAAACAAATAAATTAAAGCAAACAAATAAAAAGAGAGACGAGGGTTTGATAAATTCTATTTATCAGTATTTTCACGCCCAGAACGTTCCAGCTTAGAAGCACTGATACCGCTGCCATGATACCACAAGGATTATCGTCACTGTTATCATACAATGTCGTAATCATCGAGATAATTAATAATAATACCTATCTATTATCAACTGCTTTATGTTTAATCATTATTTCTAATTATATAAAAATAGCTTTATTGTAAGTATACTGGATATACACTGGATTATAGTTTATGGGACTAGTTTAAATATACATATAAAGATAAAGTAAAAATTGATACTCGAAATGTGCTACTTAAACTTATTAAAAATTCAGCAGGTGCAATTAAAGGAAGTCATGAAACAATGAGGGGGACAACTGTCGCTCTTCGAATGTTTGATTTTCGAACATTTATTAAAATAAGATTTCGCTAACTGGAATGAAATATTATTTATTTTTTGTTTTTTGTAATTCAAAATCGCTTTCCTTTCGAAATGGCGGCCGAAAAATGTGATTCGCTTTAGAATGTAGCGCCAATACGGCTTCAACGATTTTAATGAAACTTTTCTAAAGTGTTCCCCTTGAAACATTTATAATTTATGTATATAACATACTTTTCGAAAACGTGCTGCATACATTTTTTTGATGAATTAAATATTTTATTTGCTAATAACTCACAGTAAAAGTGAACAATTTTTATTAATAATATTTATTTGAAAGCTTCCTGAATACTCTATAAAAAAACTTTACAGTGAATGAAGTAATCGGGACTGTTATTATGATATCATTGAATGTTAGTGGAATGTTACCTCATAAATTAAAATTAAAAATAAATTCTATAGTTATACTTATTCTTAACTTAAATACTGCACAATCATTAGTTAATGGAACAAGAATGAGAGTGAAGTACTGACGGGAGCTACTTTAAATAAAAGAATTTTAATCCCAAGAATTAATTTTAATATTTTCTGACAGAATACTTCCATTCGAATTTCAAAGAACAACGTTCTTATTAATAGCTGCATTTGTTGACCATAATCGAATCGCAGGATCCAAACTTTTGGAAAAAATTGTTTATTATGGCGACGTCGAGTAATTTCGCATGGACAATTATATGTGGCAGAAAATAAAGCACGTTAATTTAAAATTTTGAAATTTATATTTCCAATGGCAATGGGCAAGGCTACTTACTAAACAATAACAGAACATTCAAAAACAACATTGTTGTTTGTAACAAATTTATTGTTACTTGCTTATTCATAACATTAATTTATTGTAATAATAACACACATAAATTAAAATGAAAATTAAATATTTTGAATGAGTCTATTTTGTATTATTGGTCGATTACAATATTCCATTTAAGTAATAGATCGAAATATTTGTACAAATTGCTTTGCTAGAACCTATTTTTTAAATTCTGACTGGAAAGATAATAAATGTAATAAAGACAAAGCCTTGATCATGGTATATTCTAAATTATTAAAAAAAATAAAATGTAACAACAAACAAATGCCTTTAAGAAATAATAAAGTTAATATATCAGCCAGGAGAAAAAAGAGTTTTGGAATAGTAAATTTTTTTTTTTTTTTTTTTTTTTTTAATGATATTTACAACTGTATACAAAAAAATACATCTAGTAAATTTGCACATTGGTATTGCACATGGAACACATGTTGAGAAACTACCCATTGGTAGCACTCTAATAATATGTCTATATTAGAAGATCACGGCCATCTTCTTTTCAGACGCCTCGGAGGGTTATCAGGAATCGAATAGGAAGCAAGGTTAGAGACAAGAGGGTTGGGATGGTTATGAAGTTTATTATGGAAGGACAGATATCTGGATTGGGCCAAATCTGATACATAAGGAACATTAAGGTCATTATGGATAATTTTATTTGTAACAAAGTAAGGAGCATTGAGGATTTTACGAAGGATTTTGGATTGCAAGGACTGTATGCGAGAGGAATTTGAAGGCTTGGTGGAGCCCCATAGCTCAACCCCGTAAGTCCAAATAGGCCTTATTATAGTCATGTAAATCAGTCTTTTATAATTGATTGGAAGGTTAGAGCGTTTGTCCATGGAATAGTAAATCTAATATCTTTAAAGAGAAATAAATTATTAAGTAAACTAAAACTAATGGACGTATCGTTGTTAATAATTGTCCGATTTCTACGATTATTTTTTTGTTTTGTAGGTAAGCTTTCTGAGAAAAAATGTATACTTTTTGAGTTATTCGCAAATAACGTTTCTTTTCCTTCATAACTGTTTTTCCAGAAATTTCGGGGAGATAGAACTATTTTTCTAATGTGAAGGAGAAGAATATCTTCATAATGAGTGGTCAATTATTGGATTTGATGAAGAATTGAAGAAGTTATGGCGTTCCACAAAAAACACCTTTTAGAAATAATATATAGGATAAGTATAGACAATTTAAAATGAAAATGAAGAATTGAAAAAGTTATGGCGTACTGACAAAAAAAAAAAAAAAAAACCTTTCAGAAATAATATATAGGATAGTCCGTGGTACAGACCTTTTCATGAAATTATTAACATCCGCCAATAACTTCGTGAATAGCTTCTATCTCATCTTGACCTACAAATATATTATTTTAGAAAATTCTCGGAATTCGGGCGTTTTCAATATGGAGATCGGCAAACTTTCTCTATTTAATTAGTTCTTAAAAACTAATAAATATTCATTCCTTTTCCTCTTGAATCGTATGATAATTTGATCAAAAAATCGAGAAAAAAGCTAACTTACACAAATATAGGACCGTTTTGCTTGACCTACACTCCCAACATTTCAAAATGACGAGGTTTTATAGGCCCAACGGCCCAATATTTTTATAAGCCACTTTTTTTTTCGATTTTGTGATCTAATTATCTTACGTTCCAAATGAGTATTTACGAGTTTGTAGTAACTAATTAAATAGACAATGTTTGCCGATCTCCAGATTAAAAATGCCACAATTCTAAGAGTTTTCGTAAATAAAATATCTGTAGTTCACGATGAAATGAAGCTAAAAGAGAATCTACGGTGGGAGAGGAGGGTTCGGGCTGAATCCTCCATCCCCAAAATGGTAAAATATAACCACGTTTTATGGACAAATATTAAAAAATTATCTGTTAAAGTATTATTGTTCGTGTAATTACATTTAATAGGACTTTGAGGATCATGAAGAGAAGGATGGTTGGGGTGATCAGTCAAAAATAAATAATAATATTTATTATGAAAGGTTTCACGTTTCAGGATGCGTAGAATTCGAAAAACGAATACAAATTTTTTTGGCTGTCCGCCGTCCGCCCATTTTCTGCGTAACTCCTGGACTGATTTTTTTTTCAAATTTTGATATAAAATCAGAGGTCACCCGAGGATGATCCTCCTTCATCGACATTACTCTCCGCCTTTTACTTTTAAAATGGCGGCCGAAAAACCTGCGTTGCTATAGACAGTAGCTCCTAAACGAATGTACAGATTTCAATGAAACTTCGCTGATGTCATTTTCTCGACCTTTAAATTTATCTATATAACATAATAATAATAATAATAATAATAATAAGGCTTAGCGAACCCGAAGGTTCGATGCCGACACCACCAATCGCTTGTTACACACCTCCCTCCACCGTTCGCCGTCCAAACCCAGTCCCTTCAGATCGGCTTTAATGCAATCTTCCCACCTTCGCTTCGGTCTACCCCTCGGACGCTTACCATTCGGCACCGCACATATTAACCTTTTAGGAATTCTCTCGTTACTAAGCCCAACAACTTTACAAGCCCATTTGATTCGCCGCGATGAAATTACCTCAATTATATTACCCGGATACAGCTCACGCAATTCGGCGTTGTGTAACCGTCTGAACTCTCCGGTTAACTCATCCTTCTTCGGTCCGAATATTCTACGCAATACTTTATTTTCAAAAACCTTAAGACGCTGCTCATCCCTTAATGTAAGCGGCCAAGTTTCGCATCCATAAAGAACTGTAGGCAAGATAATTGTTTTATAGATTCTAATTTTTAAGTTTCGGGACAAGAGGCGCGAACTAAGTAGTTTTGTCACAGAAAAATAACAAGCATTCCCCGCCTTCAGTCTAACCTTAATCTCTTCTTCAATTTCGTTTTTTCTAGTTATCGTAGAACCTAGATACCTAAATTTATCTACCTGTTCAAACATATTACCATCTATATCGATATCACCAGTAGTATCGCCATTTTTGCAGCTAACCATATATTTTGTTTTATCCACGTTTATTTCGAGTCCTAGTTCTTTACCGGCTTTCATTAACGTTGTCGTATTTAGTTTTATAGTTTCAACTTCTTCGCTTAACAGTACCAGATCATCAGCATAGCCCAGCACGGATGTTGTCCCGCCCAGATCCAACCCTTTCTCGGTTCGCATTACCTCCCTAATGGCATGTTCTAATGCCAAATTGAACAGGACAGGCGAAAGAGAATCCCCCTGTTTTAAGCCCGAACGAACCTCAAATTTTTCGGACAAATTATTACCGATTCTAACTTTATTGAGTGTCTCCGTCAAGCACATCCTGACTAGATTTACTAGTTTTTTTGGAATCCCCTGCTCGATTAGAATATTATACAGTTTCTGGCGGTCAATAGAATCGTAGGCCTTTTTAAAATCTATATACAGCTGGTGAACAATGCCGTTATACTCCAATTTTTTCTCTAATATTTGCCGTAAAGAAAATATTTGATCAATAGTCGAACGATTCCGTCTAAATCCGCATTGGTAGTCTCCGATAATTTCCTCGGCGTATTCCGTAATTCGACTGGTTAAGATTGAAGTGAATATTTTATAACATACCGGAAGGAGTGAAATTCCTCGATAGTTATTACAATCCGTCCTCGGACCCTTTTTGTGAATCGGAATAAGAATAGATTCTTTCCATTCTTCAGGTAATTTCTCGTTCACCCAGATCTTTTTAACCAACCGATGTATTTTAGAAACTCCAGCTTCCCCGCATGCCTTAATTAGTTCAGTAGGAATATTATCGATTCCCGCTGCTTTATATGATTTTAATTTTCCGATAGCTACTTCAACTTCCTCTTTACTTGGTCCTTCTATTAATGGTTCAGCACTCTGGTACTCAGAAGGAGGACACAGATCATAATTTCCCGTATTTAAAATATTGTCAAAGTGGTCCTTAAACTTATTCAATATGTCAACCGGATCGGTCAGAATATTGTTATTATCATCCCTAATTCCAGACGTTACGGGCCCTACATATTTACGTGATCTGTTTATGCCTTTGTACATGTCTCTTACGTTATTTTCGATTCTATTAGTTTCTATTTCAATTATTTTATTTTTAAGATACTCCCTTTTTTTATTTTTGAGCAATTTTGTCGTTTCGTTCTTTGAGATTCGGAAGTATTCCAGATTGTCTTCGCTAGGATTATTTAGAGCTTTTAATTTAGCGGCTTTTCTTTTTTCACACATGTTTAAGCAATCTTCATCAAACCACGGTTTGTTATTCTTATTTTCCTTTTTTCCTAGACACGAGTTACCGACCGCTTTAATATTATCCCTGATCTCTATCCATAACTTGTCAATATCCTCGTGGTCCTCGTCAGGAAGCTCTAAAGCTTCAAACCTATTCTTAACATCTAGCTCGAATTGGTTTCTAATTGATGGATTTTTCAATTTTTCCAAATTAAAATTCTCAAAATCGAAACGGTTTTCTTTTCTCTTTTTTATATTAAGTTTTTGTCGAAGTTTCGCGATTACTAATTCATGATCCGACCCACATTCTGCTCCGCGATAAGACCGTACATTAATTATACTGCTTTGCCAGCTATGTTGTATCAAGACATGATCGATTTGATTTCGTGTTTGCGAATCCGGTGATGTCCAAGTATATTTATGAATATCCTTGTGTTTAAACGTCGTACTTTTAATTATCAGGTTTTTCGAGATGGCAAAGTTTATCAGACGGATCCCATTATCATTACTATATTCGTGCAAACTTTCTTTACCAATCGTCGGAATATAAACTTCTTCCCTTCCTACCTTTGCGTTCGCGTCACCTACAATTATTTTCATGTAGTTTCGCGGTAGTTTATCATAAACCCATTCGAGTTTATCGTAAAATTCACTTTTGACTTCATCGTCACTGTCTTCGGTCGGACAATGTATGTTTATTAATGCGATTTTAAACCAACGTCCCTGAAATGTAGCTACCGAAATTCTATCACTAAAGAATTGTACGTCCCTCAAAGCGGATAGTAATCTACTCCTAATTAGAAACCCGGTACCCAAACAATGATTCTCGCTTCCTCCGTACCAAATAGTGTACTTTCCTTCCCTCATCGAGCCCTCCCCTGGCCAACGAACCTCTTGCAGAGCCACGACATCCAAATTGTACCCATTTACCTCATTCGTGACCGATTTTAGCCCCCCTGCTGTGTTTAAACTCCTTACGTTCCACGTACCAATATTTAAATCCCTATATTTCAACTTGCACCATGAATCCCCTAAAGCAGTCCCCACCCGGAGACCCGAACGGGGGACTAGTTTACCTCCGGATAATGAGCGTTTTACCTTAGGGAGATCCATGACTTTTTGTGGTGTATCTATATAACATACTTTTACGAAAAGAAGCTGGAAAAAAAGTTACGAGGGATGTTATAGATATTGTATATAGTTTTTAAAAGTTTACAAAATTTCATAAAAAAAAAAAAAAAAATTCTTTAAAATCGGACAATCAGGAGCAAAGATATGGTCTTCGTTTTTTTTTTATATATGTTGTACTCCAAATGTTATATCCTTGGTTTGTTTTTTAAATTTTAAATGTGTTACTGAACTAATGCTTTTTTTTTTTTTTAGCATATTACTAATGATTAAAAAAAAAAGTTTAGTCCAATAATTGTAATCACCTTTTGTTTATTTTTCTTTGTAACTCGGAAGGTAATGTTACTTTAGATGTTTAATTGTTTGGAAATAATAAACCATTGTGAATTAATTTGCGTTTTTTTTTATTGTATGTAGTTATAAAATTTAGTTATTATTTTAATTTTGTTAATTTTATGTTTTCTGTATATATGGTGTGAATGTGTTCATATCTCACTATAATTATTGTCTACGTGACAGATTATTATGTTGCTAAATAAAAATAAAAAAAATAATTAAAAATCCGCTAGTGGATAAAGCTATTCAGATGATAAGAATTTGATAAAAAGAAGTCTGTACCCTGGACTAAAATAATATATAGCAAAATATCTTAGAAATTTTCTTATTTTTTCGATTGAAGATATTAATATCACCATGACATTTTACTAAAATTATGGCATTTCTATATTGGTCCTCTCTAGTCACCCGTAAAAATTTGCCGTCTTATCGATGTATCGACTATAATTAGTTATTTTATCGATTTTATAAAAGATTATTAGCGCTATATCGAACCCGTTGGTTGCCGACCTGACCTGGCAGAGACGCGCCATTTAGGATCTAACATTGATGGTCGGTCGTGAACTTTTGGCTCTAACCTTCTAGCTTTGGCTGCCTCGTTAGCTGCTATATGTCACAGCCCGAATGTCATTGCCGCAACATTCCTTCCGACTTATAATGATTGCTAAATTGCTTGTTATTTCTTATCATCTAACTCGGGCTTACAAGCAAAATACATGCCTATGTATTTAGCTTATGTTAATTTATGTAAGCTGAACATGTTTGTCTATGTTATCTTCCTAATATAGGGCCGTCTTAATAATCTAAATTAGTAAGCCCTTGCGAAAAATTCGCACAGCATATTTTTATCAAATGTCAAAATAATAGGAAAATAAAATAATGCAACGTATCAAAAGATAAAGAAATGTTACTTTATCAATAAATATAATCGACAAAGGAAACAAAAATTAATTTAAATCTTCTCTTATCTTTGCTAAAAATTGTCCGATTCCGATCATTTTTTTTTTTTTTTTTTCATTTTGTAGAGAATTTAGTAATCTTTTATATAATCATTTTAGTTCGCGCCTCTTGTCCCGAAACTTAGAATCTATAAAACAATTATCTTGCCTACAGTTCTTTATGGATGCGAAACTTGGCCGCTTACATTAAGGGATGAGCAGCGTCTTAAGGTTTTTGAAAATAAAATATTGCGAAGAATATTCGAACCGAAGAAGGATAAGTTAGCCGGAGAGCTCAGACGGTTACACAACGCCGAATTCCGTGAGCTGTATCCGGGTAATATAATTGAGGTAATTTCATCGCGGCGAATCAAATGGGCTTGTAAAGTTGTTGGGCTTAGTAACGAGAGAATTCCTAAAAGCTTAATATTTGCTGCGCCGAATGGTAAGCGCCCGAGGGGTAGACCGAAGCGAAGGTGGGAAGATTGCATTAAAGCCGATCTGAAGGGACTGGGTTTGGACGGCGAACGGTGGAGGGAGGTGTGTAACAAGCGATTGGTAGGTGTCGGCATCGAACCTTCGGGTTCGCTAAGCCTTATTATTATTATTATTTATATAATCATTGGCATAACCAAGGGAAAAGTGTGTAATTTTTTAGTTATTCGCATATAATGTTTGTTTTCTTTCATAACTTGTTTACCTGAATTTTCTGAGTGATCGGACTATTTTGCCCGCCTAAAGGAGAGGGAAGGCTTAGAAATTGGTGGCTCAATCTTGAGATTTCATGAAAAATTGACGATGATATGGCTTGCCGATCAAAAACACCATCGATAAATAATATATACTCCTCCTCTCTCGATCATAGAGACCTCAAGTCGACGAAATGATACATGTATTCAATGACAGTACTACAATTAATGTAAGGTTGTGTGGATGCGAACCCTACGCTTTGCGTCATCTCGAAAATAGTATGTTTTTCGACTTAAAAACGCAAGATCCGGATCTTGCTGTACGCATCAAAATCTTCTAGATCCAATTGGTTCCGTTTCGATCTACAGACCTACCACCGTTCCAGTATCGAAACCTAGCAAAATGTTTGTATCGACTTTATTTATTTTAGAAAGAAAAACAAAAGTGGAGAATACGATTTGCTAACTCCCCTTGAAATTCTGAACCCAACGGTACCCCATTCATGGTATTTGAGCATGATAGGAGCTTATATTTGGTACAAAACCGATTTCGAGCCTTACTGTAATAATATATGTGGGGATGGGGATGCGTATAATACATGGTCTGTTCGGATTATCAGACGTTAAATTTAAAATGTAAAAATTGCTCAAGATAACGGTAATACATCTATCATCAGTTTTATGGTATTAATAAAATTTGTCTGTTTTGATTTTGCTATTACTTTTGGTTGTGCATCTCTGTCTAAAATCTCAACTGTTAAGCTAGTTTTATTATATAACTAAAATTATTTTTATTTAATTTCTGATTTTTATTAATTTTGATTTTTTTTTTTGTTATAGGTATGTATCCTTATGTGGTGTAGTTTCCATCCAATGAGTGGTGAGCCATTTTAGTTTTCAATGTTGCTTAATAATTAATAATAATTTTTTCATATTATTTAAACGTAATGTTTTAAATTAGGTGTATTCATAATGTTCAACATTAACATAATGATGAATTTTATATCGAAGAAAATTCAGTACATTCTATAAAGTATTTATATATATATTTGAATATACCTCCGCACCTGTGATTGGAGTGACAATAACCAAATTTGTTATCATGCTCGAAAACGTTACATCAGGCATGAGGAAGAATAGTACACAACAGCGCCTCTTCTTGGTCTTTGTTTATTTCCTTAATTCAGGAAAGGAGATCTCTCTTCCAGCTCCTTTTCAGTCGTCTCCAGAAAGGCATGTCGTTTATAAGTCTATTACTGTGTCCGTGTTGTTAAATATGAAATCGAGAGTAATAAGTACGTATGTTTTGGTCGATAGTTGTCGTAAGTCAATATGTTAGTTTTGTTGTTTACGTACCAGAGAGCTAATGTTATTAGACTTTAAATTTTGGAATGGAAAGATTGTAGTTTTTATAAGTTCGTATTTTTGGCTAAACCGATAATCTATGAGGCATATGTCCATATGAGTTCGTAATAATAATAATAATAAAAGGTTTAGCGAACCCGAAGGTTCGATGCCGACACCACCAATTGCTCATTACACACCTCCCTCCACCGTTCGCCGTCCAAACCTGGTCCCTTCAGATCGGCTTTAATGGTATCTTCCCACCTTCGCTTCGGTCTATCCCTCGGAAGTTTACCATTCGGTACAGCAAATATTAACCTTTTATATACAATGTAAATACAACAGTTGATATTCTTGATGTGCCACGACGAAGGTTAAAAAGAAGATGGAATAGGGACCTCCTAGTGTGATTATAAGATGTCGGCACAGCAAATATTAACCTTTTAGGAATTCTCTCGTTACTAAGCCCAACAATTTTACAGGCCCATTTGATACACCGGGATGAAATCACCTCAATTATATTACTCAGAAAAACAGCTGTTGATGTTGAATAAGGTGAAAGGTTAATTTAGTATTGTCTTCCAAAAAAAGTGTTAATTAAGTGTAAATACCTAATTTTTGTGTAACAAAAGTGTTTTATCAAGACAAGATTGCTAAGGACAAAACACCAAACAAAGATTGAGCGGATTTCACCGCCAACAATGGTGGAATCATCTCAAACTGAGGTAAGTAACATGAACTTTAAAAACAGTGATATAAACAATGAAGAAGGCTCCTGGGAACTGGTTATTGGTCGTAAAAGACCTATGATAGATTCGAGCGAGCCAAGAGCTCAAAAACGACCGACAGAATCTATCCCAACCTCGAACAGTTTTCAGGTTCTAACCAACATCACTAATTTACAAACAGAAGAAGTTAGAAGACCGCCTCAAAACAATAAAACTCCACCAATTTTTATAAACGGTGTTGAAAATTACCATGCATTAATCTCATTTCTAGAAAACGAAACGGGTCCTAATATGTTTAAAACTAAGTCTACATTGAAAGGTGTCACTGTGTACCCAGAAAATCCTGACGTATATCGAAAATTAAATTCTAGCCTGCGAAATAAAGGCGCCGACTTCCATACCTACCAACTTCCACAGGACAAATGCCCAAGGATTGTTGTTAAACATCTTCACCATGGAACACCAATCGATATCATTAAAGAGGAATTTAAAAAATTGGGTTACGAAGCCACCAATGTAGTGAACGTCATATCTAGATTCAAAAAACCCCTTCCTATGTTCTTTGTGGACATTACAAAAGAGACGTTTAGAGAAGAAATTTTTAGTATTGAATTTCTTTATTATTCACATATTAAAATTGAGGAACCGCGTCAAAAGAGAAATATTCCTCAGTGTGTTCGGTGCCAGCAATATGGGCACACTAAAACTTATTGCAACCATCGACCACGATGCGTAAAGTGCGGTGAATATCATGAAACCAGCTCATGTTTGAAAACGAGAGACACCCCCGCGAAATGCGCCAACTGTGCCGGTCAGCACCCCGCTAATTACAGAGGCTGCCAGACGCTGAAAGATCTCAGGTTTCAGCGCAATGCAAGAAATCGTTTTCAGCGTTCCACAGTAGCAGAGCCAGCGCAGGGACCTCCAGGCATGCATGAATTCCCTCCAATACGGCAACGTCACAACCAAGGGGAACCACAGATCATCGCAGGACCTCCGCAACAACAAAACCAAACATCATCTAGTTCAGCACAACCTAATCAGAAAACATGTACAGGTACGAGGAGAGGCATTACCCAACCGATACCTCCGGTAGATAATGGCTCTTCTCAATTATTTAATATAATTAATGGATTAAATAACCTAATCCAGCCCCTTTTCATTCTTCTTCAACAACTGTCACAGGTTACACAGGTCTGGTGCCCAAATTATGGCCCACAATAATTTAACTGTAGGCTCCTTGTCAGTTCTTCTATGGAATGCCAACGGACTGAAACAGCACAGTACTGAACTCGACTTATACTTGCACGAAAAAAGAATCGACGTAGCACTCATAACAGAAACACACCTGACATCCCGATCAAAAATTTACATCCAGGATTACACAATTTACAGAACTGATCACCCAGATAAAACTGCACATGGAGGAACAGCTATACTCGTCAAAAATTCACTGAAACACAATCCCGTAGACTTACCCATTACACCCGACATACAATCGACAGGAATAACACTATACACTAAACACTACACTATAACATTTGCCTCAGTTTACTGTCCCCCTAAGTACAAGCTTACACCCACGATGTTTTCTGAGTTCTTCAAACGCCTCGGAAGATGCTTCATCGCAGGTGGAGACTATAATGCTAAGCATCAAGGCTGGGGCTCAAGGCTGTGTACTCCAAGAGGCAGAAATCTCTGGTCTGTCCTCCATGAACTTTCATTAGACACTGTAACACCAAATTCACCAACTTATTGGCCCACCTCCAGACGCAAAACTCCCGACTTACTTGATTTCTTTATTACAAAAGGACTAAGAACCGTACCATTTTCCGTCAATACAAGCTCTGATCTTTGTTCTGATCACTCCTCAGTGCACATGGTTCTCTTCGACGCGCCTTCCGAGGAACAAAAAAGACCTAGGCTCATAAAAGGCTGCATGGACTGGGACGCATATAGAGACTATTTGAACACCAATCTTTCCGTTCCAGGTTCAATTAAAAATCATGAGGAATTAGAAGAAGCTGTTGAAAAATTCACAAAAAGCATACAAGATGCAGCATGGGCCTCATCAACATCCAGGCCACAAAAAGCAGTGAACTTGCCCCATTATCCAATGTACATAAGGGACTTGATTAGAGCAAAGAGAAGAGCACGTAAAGTATGGCAGACTAACAGACTTCCTTCAGACCGACAAACTTTTAACAGATTGAACAACGAACTTAAAAGACATATTCAAAAATTCAAAAGCACAAACTACGACAATTTTATTAACAACCTTTCGACGGACGATGGAAGTTTATGGAGACATACAAGGAATCTTTTAAAGCATCGTGAGGTGTCAGCACCCCTACGAAGAGAGGATGGCTCTTGGGCTGTTTCGGATGAGGAAAGATCTGAACTCTTTGCTAACCATCTTTCCACTGTTTTTAAACCACATACAGACTTAATTAATACAGAACACGATATTTTTGTACATAATAACTTAGACATACCGCTACAGCTCACACTACCACCACCTCCTTTCACACCATCACAAGTTGCACAAGAAATTAGACAATTGCCCAAAAGAAAAACCCCTGGTCATGACTTGATAACTGCTGAGGCGCTCCAGCAAATGCCAAGGAAAGCTCTAGTGTTTCTTACCACAATCTTCAATTGCATTCTCAGGACCACTAAATTTCCTATACAATGGAAATACTCACACATAACCATGATTAAAAAGCCAAACAAAGACACTAACAACCCTTCTTCATATCGACCGATTAGTTTACTTCCAGTATGTTCTAAGTTATTCGAAAAACTATTGTACCCACGACTATTACATATACTAACAGACAGACAGATTATTCCTGACCATCAATTCGGGTTTCGAAAATTACATTCAACAACACAACAATTGCACAGGGTGACTGACTACATCTCTACAGCACTAGAGCGGAAATTATATGCAACCGGAGTATTTCTGGATGTCGCCCAAGCGTTCGACAAAGTATGGCACCAGGGGCTTCTCTTCAAGCTTAAGACCATACTTCCACATACTTACTACTTAATTCTCCATTCCTTTCTCTCAGATAGATTTTTCTCCGTTCGACATGGCCAAGGTCTATCCTCAATTCGATCAGTTTTAGCTGGTGTACCTCAGGGATCAATCCTAGCCCCACTACTGTACATCACATACACACACGACATTCCTCAAAGTATCCACACTCTTACAGCAACCTACGCAGACGACACTGCTATCATTACCAGGCACGACAATCCTACAGAGGCATCACTTAACTTACAACATCACTTCCAAATTATACTCGATTGGTGTAAACTTTGGAAAACTAAAATAAATTATCAAAAGTCACAGCACATCACATTTACTCTAAGACCAGAAACATGCCCTCCTGTATACTTAGACAACATACCGATTCCACAAACAGACAGAGTACAATACCTAGGCCTTACGTTCGATAGGAGAATGACATGGGGTCCACATGTGAAGAAAAAACGAATCACATTAAATCTAAGACTAAAATTGTTACATACACTGTTAAGACGACCTTCCAAATTAAAAGCAAGACAGAAACTAAGTATTTACACGTATCTTTTAAAACCTCTTTGGACTTACGGACTACAAATATACGGAATTGCAAAACCAACTCACATAAATAAACTTCAAACTTTTCAGTCTAAGATACTACGACTAATCACTCAAGCACCATGGTACGTAAACAATCACACTTTACACACCGACCTACACGTTCCGACAGTCAATGAACACATACGAACGTACTACAAACGATTTCATACCATGTTAAACGGGCACTCTAACCAGCTGGTAAAAGAAATGGCCACAACTAGTATGCCCGAGAACTCCAGAAGACGACTGAAAAGGGTCTGGATGAGGGATCTGCTTAAATAATGTTAGTAAATAAAAGCCATGGAAGGGATACCGCTGGGTATTGCTATTCCTCATGCCTATCAAGCCTTTTTTATTTATTTATTTTATTTTATTTTTCTCTCATTACTAAGCCAGCACATCTGCTGATTGTCAATAATAATTGACAGGTGCGGATAAATAAATGTAAGTGCAAAAAAAAAAAAAAAAAAATATTACTCGGATATAGTTCACGCAATTCGGCGTTGTGTAACCGTCTGTTTCGGTTAATTCATCCTTCTTCGGTTCGAATATTCTTCGCAATACTTTATTTTCAAAAACTTTACTTCGTTGCTCATCCCTTAATTTAAGTGGCCACGTTTCGCAACCATAAAGAACTGTAGGTAAGACAATGGTTTTATAGATTCTTATTTTTAAATTGCGGGACAAGAGGCGCGAACTAAGTAGTTTTGTCACAGAAAAATAACAAACATTTCCCGCCTTCAGTCTAACCTTAATCTCTTCTTCAATTTCGTTTTTTCTAGTTATCGTAGACCCTAGATAACTAAACTTCTCTACCTATTCGAACATATTACCATCTATATCGATATCACCAGTAATATCGCCATTTTTGCAGCTAACCATATATTTTGTCTTATCCGTGTTTATTTCGAGCCCTAGTTCTTTACTGGCATTCATTAACATTGTCGTATTTAGTTTTATAGTTTCCACGTCTGAGTTTGAGTGTATGTATTTAATTTTTGTCTGATTTAATTTTTCTTTTCATTTTGACGTATGAGTCAAAATTTCTATCTTTCTGTGGAATATTAGTCCAAGATACAGTGTCGGTTTGAAGAATTTGGTATTCGCTGATATAAATTGGTGGTTACGTATGTTAATGTTATATTTTGTGATTTGTCGCGATTTATTCTTATTTTCCAAACTGAGTACCAGTTTTGTAAATTTAATAAGTGATTTTATAAATTCTGTGATACTTGACGGGGATTTTGATATAAATATAAATCTAGATATTAATTTTAATTATTTTGTCCATTTAATTTTTTATACAACCAAATCCGAATTTTATCGAAGTTTTTTAAGAAATATGGAGGAACTATTCACTCGTTGGCATTAAGCCTAGTGACATTTGAAAAAATGGAGGATATAGAACAGCTGACTAAATACTACAGAGCTTAAGGAACAGCTGATAAATAACTTTATATTATTAAATCTTAATACAGGATTAAAGAAATATTTTAATACCTGATAAAACTAAACTGTTTCATTTGTATTCCTTCTTTAAGTATTGAATAACGTAAATACATTGGATATAATTAATTTCTAGTTCATAAATAATCTAAATATATCATACTATTTGCTCATAATCATAATTTTTTTTTTACTATATATATTTAATGTTGAACGCGCCATTGTGAAAGAACGCGCTTTATAGAAATGAAAGAAACTAGAAAGCACTAATGAGTGGCTTAATATCAAAGGACATCTTTCATTTTTAAAGATGAAAAAAAAAAAGTGTTTGTATCATAACTTCAATTTAAACTAATTCTAATGATTTTGCTTCCTTACTACCCAAGGTAGGAAAGCATTGTATTCGTGCGAGAGGTTAAATATTTTTTTAGCTCAGAATCGAAAATTTTCACTGGCGTTATACGTTTCAGACATCAAGGATATAATTTGGTTCGGTGTCTGTCTGTAGCCAAATCGATGTGACGGATATATCACCTGCTACCGTTTATCCGATTTTCATGAAATTTTTCTTTGAAAATTTGCGAATTAGTGTCTAAATGGTCCCATATCAATTTTATTAAATTCTAACCAGCACTTCCAGCACGCGCAAACGCATTTTTGTAGATATGCCAATATTTCAGAAACTGCTCGTTCGATTTGGCTCAAAGTTGGATAAAAGGTTGGTATTTGTAATAATGTAGCGTAAGTTTTATCGAATTCTGTCTATTGCTTTCTCTTATATATATGAGCAAACGTGTTTTCTTGGTACGTCTATATTTCTAAAACCGCAAATTCGATTTGACTCAAATTTGAAGGGAATTCAGGGATTGGTAAACTTAAAATGAAATAGGCATACATTTGATCAAATTCTATCTACTATTCCAAAAAGGAAAAAATACTTTCGCTTTTACATCAGGAAATGTGTTATTTGATATGCCTATAGTTTGAAAACGGCGTATTCTATTTCACCCAAACTTGGAGGAAATTTGGAGAACAGTATAGAAATCACTTAATATCAATTTCATTGAATAATTAAAATTAATATGAATAATTGTTAACAATATAATGACTGTGAAATGTTGAAGGCACTGATCATATGGAGTGGGAGTTAGGTTATAACAATATTGTTATGGGGTCATGAAATTTTAGGTTTTATTAAAAAAATTATTGATAATGTATTGTTTGTATTGATACTGTATTTCAAACGTTACTGGTATGATACCTACTACCTATCGATTTCCTGTAATTTTCAGTAAATTTAAAGTAATTTTTACTCTGAATTTGTAAACAAAAAAAAGTCCTATTTGTGATTGTGTTTATTTCCATTGAAGTTCAATCAGTTTGTCTTGGTCTCGATTTCTTCCTTAAATATCGAAGTTGTTTGAACTTCACCCATATTTTTATACTGAAGCTTAATCAGTTTTGTTCTAACTGAAGAAAAGTATTGGTCTCGTTAACTCCGAACAAACAACAAGCTGATTTATTCCTATGGATTTTCTAGCTCCATCCATTTTACGAACTTAAAACGTACCTATTAAGTATATATCACTATCATTAGTGCAAAATGTCGTGTGTAAAAATTTTCAACTTTTATTCTATATGTGCTAAAGGTGACATTTTGTAATTTGCAACTGATATAAGCAGTCAGCTACGATTGAAAATAGCAGCAGACAATAAAATATGAAATTATACCAATAAAGCATAAAGAAATAATGAGTTTTTACAAACGACCTTTTGCACTATCAGTAGTGAAATGCATGTTCAATATGCATTGGTATTTTTTTTTTTAAATTAAGAATAATCAATATGGAATTTTCAAATAGGGCGATCTTTCGCATTTTAATATTAACTGAAAAATGAAATTCGTGGATAGCGAATGTTAAAGGGTATATAGATAGAAAGTAAACTTTATTCTGGGACGAGGTCCCTTATGAATAACAGATATGAACAAAAAAAATAAAAACTACATCTAGCCAAAAATTACATTAGTCAATATTGAAGAATATATACAGTATCTTCAGTAAAATTATATTAAAACAAGTAAAAATAACACCATTTTGGAAAAAAAAACAATAAAAAAAACATGGGTTGATTTTTAAAATGAAAACTATAAATTTTAACAACCATTCACCTCAGTCCAAATCTGTTTCGCAATATTTATTTCATTGTATAACGTCATTGTGGGATGTGAGAAGGAATTGGTAGAGATGATATTTAAATGAAGACAAGGAAGAGGCATGGCGGATGTCAGAAGGCAAGGAATTCCACAAGGCAGTGGATCGTGCAATAAAGGAATATTCAAACGTCTTAGTTCTATGGGAAGGGATATAAAGGTCGGAAACACGGGATCTTGTTTTCTGGGAGTGGACCACGGGTTTGAACTGTAGGAGACTGTAGATGTAGGAAGGGTGTTGATCGTTTGGAATAGGAAAGATCCAAGGAAATATTGTCTGCGGAAAGAAGGGAAGAGCCACTTTAACTCGTCGTAAAGATGGGACACATGAGACCGCCTCGATGTACCGAAGACAAATCTTAAGCACGAATAAGGGTACCTGTATTTCCGAATCAGCTTCTCTCAGAGATTTTATTCTCATATGAAAAATTGTATATCTTGTAATATGATACATTTTAGCCAATGAAAACGGTAAAAATTCTTAAATAAAATTATCCGAAACATTTTGAGTTGAACTTTTAAAACAAAAATTGTCTTTTTCTCCGCTTTGTGAAAATGGCAGTGGTACATTTTTTTTTCTTAGTATTAACACGAATATCCTCCTTGAATATTTGTAAACATCGTCTTGTTGTATTGTTGAAGATGTAGATCAGTTTTTATTATATTTTAAAGACTGCAAAGACGATTTTATTTAACAATAATAAATTCGAAGTGCCCGTAGAATTGCCCGTCAAGTGCCTCTTATAGTGAAACGCTTTCAAGCCAGTAAACGTGAGAAGGTTCCAGTATTGGAGATCAGAAAGTTAAATCGTGCTTTAGGCAAAACTTTTAAGTGTTCCAAGTTTGCTTTTCTTGTTTTTCTCTCAATTGTTTAACAAATCTTTTTTGTCTATCGCTTAAAACTTTAATTGTATTTATTTAATAAGGTTAATATTTGCTTTTGGCTTACATTATTTAATTACTTATAAACAAGCTTTGTCCCACAGCATTATACTTGACAAGACCAAGCATATCTCACTAATTAAATTACCTCAGAAATGTATATGAAAATGTGAAATAACTTATCATAAAAAAATCAGAAAGTTTCTTCAGTTTAATTGGTTTAAAAAAGGTTAGTACAATCACAGTATGTTTTAACCTATTACAGAAAAATTATAGTTTTTCTGAATAAATAATATTTTAGAGCTTTCTCCCAGTGGTATAAGTGCGTGCGTACTAATTATTTCCGCAACTTAATCTTGATTAGAAAAGGTATAGTTGCCCACATAGGCATTCAGAGGGGGTAAGGGAACAATCGCCCCCTCAATAAAAAAAGAAATTCAAATCAAGGATAAATAAGCTATATGAATGAATAAAATGTGTAAACTAAAATCGATTAAAAAATCTGGTGTGTCCACTCACATGACTTTCCTACCTATTTCAGAAAAGTTTTTATATCTTTACATATGTCCATAAAGATACAAAAAAGAACTTGAATTAGATTTATTTTTCTGAAAATTAATCAAAGAAAAGATTTGAGTACGACTTATTTGATAAACTAAAGCAATGTAAACCGGCTTAAGGTAGAACAGTGTAAAAATTTCAACACCCTCTAATATTGCTGATCAAAAACTTTTTGCTATAGCCTAATTTTGTCAAACAATAATTACTGTTATAAGTATAGGAAATAGTGATAAATAAATTAAAACATGTGTAGAAAATACGCTGTATTATCGCTAATACTGGTTCGATTCCGATGATTTTTTGTTTGTTTTATTTTTAATTTAATTACCTTTCAAAAGTTTTATTATAAATTTTACCGTATAATATATACTCAGGGAGTTAGGCCCCATAACATTTTTCTTTTCTTTATAACTTTTTTCCTGAATTTTTTCGGGAATTTTGTTCATGTACAAAAATTGAAAGGACAATAATTAGGAAAGTTTCATAAAAATCGTGAGGGCCGTTTTCGCGTTATAGTATGTTTTTCATCAAATGCGTAGCAGCTATCGCGCATAGAGCATCCAATTTGTGTCACATCCATCAGTAGTCAGAACCATACACAATAAAAAAAGAAGCAACAAAATTGGTTCTCTAGTTCCCGAGAAAATCTTAGCATAGACAGACCAATTGCTAAACATGTGTTTTTCGGACTCGGAGGGCTCGGAAACGTATAGATCCGTCGAAAACCGCATATCGGAAATTTTATCCGATCGCAATACTTCTCTTACCTAGTATAGGTAGGAAAGTAAAAAGTCGACTAGCTGACTAGACTAGGGCGTAGTAGTAGGTATGTAACTATTTTATTGATACCTAAATGTTATTTTTATTTAAACTGTCTATATTCAAAGATTCAATCACCCCTCTATTTTTCACGTGATATTCTTATCACATTTTCTGCGGCAAAATAGTTCGACTGTAAAAAACGTTGTGCTTTTTATTAGAGGTTGTAAACCTCTCTTTTAGAAAATCTTTCTTGTTTAATAAGCTTTAAGTCCACATTAATTATGTTGTGGGTTTATTACAAAGTAGTTTGAGATTCACCTCAAGTTGTGTAAAAAAATGAGGTATTTTGATATTCTGTCACCTTAATGTGTGAATTTAAAAGCAATAAATTAAAGCATATAGAATAGTATGTAGAAAATAAAATAAGCTATATCATCGTTAATACTGATTCTATTTCAATGTTTTTTTTTGTTTCGTTGTTAATTTAATTACCTTTCAAAAGTTTTATTATAAATTTTACCATAGAAAATATACTTACCGAGTTAGACCCCAAAACATTTTTCTTTTCTTTGTAACTATTTTTCCTGATTTTTTTTCGGGAATTTAGTCCATGTACGAAAATTGAAAGGACAATTATTATTAGAACATTATAGGAAAGTTTCATCAAAATCGTTATAACCGTTTTCGCTCTACAGTCTATAGAAAAACATATAGTTTTTCTTATTTTTTGTTTAATAAACTTTAAGACCACATTTATTAAGTTGTGGGTTTATTACGAAATAAGTTGAAATTCACCTTAATGTACCCGTGTTTTCAATAAAAATGACAATAATAAATTATTGCAAAGCTTTAATTGTAAAATAATTAACATCTCCCCCCTCCCTCCAAAAAAATATATATATAAACCACTTCCCCCAATCATAGAAAAAAATCGATAGTCTGCGCCTATCGAAGAATATTCGTAATTAAAAAAGTTGTTGGACCAATATTCTTAGCTGCATAATGTGGAGCTTTTAATTTCATTTTCTCATCTTCGTTCGTTTTATATTTCATTTTAAGTTCTAGTACTTATATTTTATAAGCAATAATAACTCCTTTATGTCGTTTTATTTATCGTCCCATCTTCTCTAACTTTTTTTATAATCAATTAAAAGGAACATTCCTGAATGAGTAATAGCGATCGAGCCTGCCGGAGCAGACCGAACGTTTCCGAAGATGTCCGAAGTCGCTTCGGTTCGGGGTGGGGATGACTATACGATCAGTCGAAGCTTTGGAGTATCCGTGGTTGTGTCGTGGGCATATGGGATGGATAATGGGGAATCTGACGACTGCAGGTCTGTATTATTGTATTGTATTTATATATTGTACATTTATATTTATTATTTAATATTTTAGTTAAATCAAGTCGTGTTATCATCTATTAAATAAAATATTGCACCTTATTATCTCTTGATCTAAAAAAAAAAAATTATTCATATTTTAAAAACACTATTTAATATATAGAATAATCTGAACGTAAAAATCTTTTGCTTATTTATTTTAGAGAGCCTTTATTGGTAATATTGTCTACAGAAATTAACTATCAAAACTATTCAATTGTATTTTTTATGTATTTATATATATCATTGGTTTATTGTAAAACGTCATTAAGTACATTTTTATGGATATGAACTTTTCAATAACGTTATTCTGAATTTTGTTGACCTTATGTATAGGTAAAAAAAAAAATAATAAGTGTACAAAAATTAATCAAACCTTTTATGTATCATATATAATTAAAACAAACAGACGATTTTCTGATTTAAAAATTGTAAAATTCATTAGAGTTCTTAGTGATTTAAGGTTATGAAATGTCATATATATAAATTATATTGAACTAGAGGTGAAAACCAAACAAAAAAAACATTCAAAATAAATAACCCTGTGAAGAATGTATTATAATAATTTTACTATCAACTTTTCGTTATTTTCCTGGATCTTTAGCAAGTATTTAGCTAATTATTGTTGAACAAAGAAAAAAAAATAGTAAATTCACTTTTTTCAAGAAGATAATTAAAAATTTTGGTAACTTTATAATCATTATATTGTTATTCTGTATGATAATATTAGATTTGAACAACTGTCTACTCCGAAAATGCTACATTGAGTCGTTTTTCTCAATCAATCTTATTATAATTTTATAAATATAAGTATAAGTCGTTTATATTAAAGATTTTTTTTTTAATTCATTTATTCAGAAATATTACAATCTGTTACAATTAAGGACATTTATAATAGTGTTCAAAGAGCACATTCACACTCAATAGAAAAGTAAAAATAATTATTTATTGGCTAGTTGAGTTCGAAATTTCATCTAATTTTTGTTGATTTAGGTCTGTGTACATATATTTATATATCCTAAATCCTATTGAAATATTTACTTGTTATCTTTGGATATATTGTGACTTTAAAAAAAAATTGTGATTCATAATCAGATGAAATAATATTTTTCTTTAGCAAATAAATAAAAAAATACGTGGCGACGTATCGACTGATAATAACCCGGGATTAAAATTTTTATCTCTGGTGTCCTTGGCGTGGGCCACTAAACCAAACAGAATTAAGGATGTTGGGTTTCACATTTAGCCTTTCACAACACTACTTTTCATCAGATATTTGCTATTCTTATAGTGCTTATTATTAAATTATTAAATAAAATTTAAATAATTATTTTAGTTAAGTTATGTATCATGGATTGGTCTGTTTTAAATTCTATTTAATAGATAGTTAATTTCTCAATCTGAGGTTTATTTTATATACGAAGCAAAATAATCTAAAACGTCCTTTATTGTTCCATTTCATCTTCTAGGATTTGACGTTCTGTCCTTCCTCAAACAAAAAAAAAAAAAAAAAATTGCCTTTTGCACAGAAAATCATCTTAGGATAAACATATATTTTAAATATATTACATAATCATTATAACACGGATTTGGAGATTGTGGATATATATATATATATATATATATATATATATATATATATATATATATATATATATATATATATATACGCAAACGTATGTTCTGTCGAAAACCTCCTATTTGGGATGTTGAAAAAATATTTGATTTGTTTAACCTATATTTTTATATCAATACATCGATATTAAAATTGACTTACCAAAACCGATACTTTTATCCAAAAAAACAAATAAATTACCAAACAAAAAATTTGAATATTTACTATGTAATTTGCCTGTTTTCATCACATAAAAAAAAAAATTATTTTTATACCTAATATTTGGAAATATTATAGTCCGTTGTACAGACCTATTTTTATCGAATTGTTAACATCCCCCTGAAACTTCGTAAATAGTTTCATCTCATTGTAACCTACAAATATTTTATTTACGAAAATTCTTGGAGTTGGGGTGTTTTTAATCTGGAGGGGGTCAAACTTTTTCTATTTAATTAGGTACTAAAATCTCGTAAATACCCATTTGCTTTCTACTTGGATCGTAAGATAATTTGATCAAAAATCAATTAAAAAAGTAAAGTTGGCCTACAAAAATATTGGGCCGTTATTTGTGTAAAATAAAATTTTATTGCGCATGTCCATAAAGAAACAAAAAAATTGAATTACATTTATTTTCCTATAAATTGAAGATTCAAAGAAAAGGTTTGAGTACTATTCATTTGATAAACTAAAGCAATGTAAACCGGCTTAAGGTACATCAATGTAAAAATTTCAATACCCTCTAATATTGCTGATCAAAAACTTTTTGCCTTAGACTAATTTTGTCTAACAATAATTTCTTTTAAAAGTAGAGGAAATAGTGAAGCTTGTGTGATGCGGGAAACAGGTTTTTCTTATTTTCACTTAGTTATCATTTTCTTTCGTTTATTTTGTTAGTAATTTAATTACCTTTCAAAAGTTTTATTATAAATTTTATCATAGAATATATACTTAGCGATTTAGGCCCCCAGACATTTTTCTTTTCTTTTTATTTATTTTTTTTTTTTTTTGTAACCTGAATTTTTTCCAGAATTTAGTCCATGTACGAAAATTGAAAGGACAATCATTAGCACATAATAGGAAAGTTTCATTAAAATCGTTAGTGCCGTTTCCGCGCTACAGTATTTAGAAAAACATGTTTTTTATTTATTGCTCATGGAGCATCCAACTTGTCAAAACCCCATCAGTAGTCCCATCACAAATTTTATTTGTGTCATAGGTATCAGTAGTCAAAAACCCTACAAAATATAAAAAGAAGCGACAAAATCGGTTCACTAGTTCTCGAGGAAATCTTGGCACAGACAGACAGACCAATAGCTAAAAATGTTTTTTTCGGAGTCAGGGGTGTCTGTGAAACGTATAGATCCATCGAAAACCGCATATCAGAAATCGCAATACTTTCCTTACCTAGTATAGGTAGGAAAGTAAAAATAACATAAGAACAAGAAAATAACACTTTACTAGGATATTTATTGATTACAATAAATTATTGTTTTAAATGTAATATAATTTTTCTAGATGTATTCATACTAATACAGTTGTAAATATCATAATAAAAGTTAAAAAAAAATGTAATATAAATTGAACTATTCAATAACTTCTATCAATATCCAGATTTATCATTTTGACTGTGAGCCGCTGTATATGTATATGTATACCGCTTGATGGTGGAAAATTCGCTAAGGTATTTTCCGACATTTTGTGTTAGATGAAAGTCACGAACTGCTAACCGCAACCGCTAACGCACATTCCACTTTGTAATATAATATGGCTGAAGTAAACAACTTTTATCTGATTTTTATTTAGTATATCTCTATATTTATTATTAATTTGTTTATAAATACTCTAATAAAAAAAAATATTTTATTGAGTTCAGTCGTAATGTACACAAGTACAACACTCCTTTTTTTTCCAATGATTAGCACCGAATTTTTCGTTGTATTTATTTATTTGGGGAATATTTTTATTTTTCTAACTCATTTGTTTTTGAACTTCTAAACTGTTGCTATAGTTATGGATTATATTAATGTTTGGAGCTGGATTGAGACTGAGCTAGAGGGTTAGGATGATAAATAAGATTCTGGTGAAAGTTTGTAAATCTCTATGGGATAACGTCAAGGACATATGAGATGTTAAGGTCATAGCGTTACGTCTTGTTTGTGACATAATAAGGAGCGTTCACTATTATAGGAGTGCCCACAAGGGGATTTCATGGCGCATCTAAATTTTTGAGGGGGGACACATTTTAACGGGATTTTGGATTTTTGAGGGGAGTACGTTTCGACGAGGTTATGAAATTATTGAAAAGATTTAAACCAGGAAACAAAGAGAATATATAAAACAAAATTCCGTGAAATTGTATATGGCCTGCAGTAATTTTATTTCTAAGGTTTTTAAGAAGAGGAGAGCAATATAACAATCTTGGGGAGGAAAAAGAGGAGGATCATGCGCCATCGACCTTCGGGGAGGGGGGATGGGCACCCCCGGACTATTGCTATACTTGAATTGGATCGGATACATTTTATAATAATATAAAATATAAATATAGCTGCGCCCCAGACTTTAAGTCCGTTGGTCCAGATACGTTTCAATACGGTCTTGTAACTTAATAATTTGTTGTAATATGAGATATTCTGTTTAATAATCTATATAACTGGCCGAATCGTCTGTTTAGTTCTTATCTTTTAAGCCTGAAATAAAACAAATAGAAATAATAGTAAATTATAACTTCTAGTGTTTATTAAAAAAATTATACAAACATGAAACAAAAAAACAGACAAATAAATTATATAAATATTTAATTGCAATCGTTTGGGAAGTGATAGAATAGGAGGGAGTTTAATGCGTTATTGGAGCGACGAATGAAGGAAAGAATGGAATTTCATTAAGACGAAGTCAACAATAAATAAAGGTCCTCGAATGTCGCTTTCGACCGTAATACATTCATTTGAAGACGGAAAACGAATATATCAGAGATGTACAGATGATTTGAATTGAAGGAGCTTGGTGATGTATGATGGACGGCAGGATTGGATGACTTGAAAGAGGAAGGATGCTTGGAAATACTTACGAAGTGCGGAAGGATAAAGCCACAGCTGCTCTTCATAAAAACGAGAAAGAGAAGCGTCCCTTGGGATCCTGAAGATAAATCTTACAAATCAAAGATAAACTTATAAAGCAATTTATTAAATGTTTTAGTTTTATCCCGAGATCCCCAGAAACGCCACCATATAACCTACAAGTTTAATCAAAGTGAACGAATATTATGATAATAATCTAGGGGTTCCAAGTGGAAATTAGTGACGGAGGTAATTTATTTTTTTTTAAAGTGGAAATGGTACGAAAGGAAATTCGGTACGTCTTTTTGTTTATTATTTTTAATAATGAACCATTTTAATAGTCCGAAAAATGAAAAAAAGTAACCTCCCTCTCTCAAAATTTGATATTTTTCGTTTCACAACATGTAGAATTCGTAAATCGAATAAAAAAAAAAAATTCATCCGGCATCTGCTTATTTCCTCCGAAACTACTGGACCGATTTTTTTTTCAAATTTGGATTCAAAGTCAGAAGTCAACCGAGGATGATCCTCCTACATCGACATTACTATCCGCCCTTTCCATCCAATAAGGCGTCCGAAATACCTGTATTGGTATAGACTAGCGCCTAAACGAATTTACTGATTTCAATGAAACTTGGCTAAAGTCTCTTCGATGTCTTTTAAATTTAGCTATGTAACGAACGTCAACGAAAAGAAGGTAAAAAAAATTACGAGGGATGATAAAATTAAATTCCGAATAACTGAAAAAGTATACACTTTTGTGTTGATTTTCTTATATTTTTTTAAAACATTACGAAATTTCTTTTTTTTTTTTAAATTCGTTGAAATCGGTACACAGATGTGGCATTCTAAATATTTTTATATGATTTATTGCAAAGCTTAGTTTTGTTTTTATTTTTGATTTTTTTGTTTAAAGTTTTACATGTACTGAAGCAATGTTGTCTATTTTACTTAGCAAATTATCAATGATGACAAAAAAGTATTTAGGACAGTATTAGGAATCCACCCTCTATTTATTTTCCTTTATGTTAGATGGAAAAAAATGTTAATTTTAATGTTAAATCGTTTAGAAATAATAAACCATTGTGTAATAATTTGTAGAATTTTTTTATTATCAGATTTTAAAAAATAAATAAATTTAATTTATCTTCTTCTGAAAAAAAAAAACAATCAAAACTTGGACTTCTATAAGCTTAGTAAGGAAGTACTGTTTCCTGGTCAATGGTTGTGCAAGGAGGTGATTTAGTCAAGATCATACTCAACTGCCAGATTTTCTCCTACTGTCATAGTGAACCTAAAGTAAATGTTAATTTTTTTGGAAATAATAAACCATTGTGTAATAATTTTTATGAAACATTTTAATCAATGTTTTAAATAATAGTATAGAATTTTATGGGATTATTATTTACGAACAGGTGATTCAAGCCTATTAAAATTTCTCTTTTCTGCATTCAACTTTAACCTGTTAGCTTCTACCCTGTTACTGATCCGATTAAAATCCTCTAATGACACATAATAGAATTTTAGGTACCAAAAGTGATATGACTTTCGAAAAGGAAGGTTTAATATTTCTACAAGTTAGAGGACTAAAATTCAAAAAGAAATAAAAGAAAGGTTAAAGACAGTAAATGTTTGTTATTACTCAGTAGTAAAAAATGTTAAGAGCTCGTTTTTACTATCAAGAAACCAGAGAGTACCGATGTACAAAACTATTATTACCAAAGGTAAGAAAGCATTGTATTCCTGCAGAAGATAAAAAAAAAAAAAAAAATGTTTGCTCTAAATCGAAATGTTCCAGGCGCGTTTTAGTTTTACCAATTAACACATATTCTTCTGCATGATAATCCGTCATTTTTGTGTCCTTTTTTTCCGGCATAATTCCACTGTCCTCTTTCCGGACCCGGGAAAAACCCCGTGTAGTCTAAAAAGCCAAGGAAGGAGTGAACTAAAAAAAAAGGGCATCTTTTTTTTTAAATCAAGAATCTGTGAAGCGTGTATTGATATAGATTTGATTTTGTATGTTAAGGAATTTAATTATTTTTTATTTTGAGTTTTGATATAGAAAAAAAGTGTATATAATATTTATGTCGCTTATTTAAGTTTTTCTTTTCGTTTTGACGTGTGAAACCCGAGTCATCCTTCTTTCGAATATTATTATGTTATTATTATTACGAATATTATTATTCCTAGATAAGGTATATAGTGTCTGTCCGAGAAATTCGGTTGTCGCAGATATAAATTGTGGGTACCGAAGAATAAATGTTATCTGTTGCACTAGCGGATCCAGGATTTAATTTTGGGGGAGGGTAGGACTTAAAATTAATATTTTTGTTTAGATTACATATATTAAACGGCCCTATTTTTTTCTAAGAAGAATATTATTCAATTAGTGTCTATCAATATCTACAATATTTTTAATAAATAGTCATTACTATTATTTTTTTTTTACCATTTATTATTTATTTTATTATAATCTTAGTCCTTATTATTTTATACTTAGCTCTTATCCCTCTTGTCTTTTGACATAATTGTTTGTCAGTCAAAAAATATTTACAACAAAATTAATAATTTTGTTTATATTTATAAATATATCTATGCCATTTATCAACAATAATAATTAATAAGTGTTTGTAAATACGCCTCCTGCCCTTACGAACTTTAGGACAAAATGAACTTTATTTCTCATATTTATTAGGAAAATGATTTTACGCATTTGTGAGAGAAACAAGCGGATCCAGGATTTAATTTTTTGGGGGAGGGGGCTCCAGCCCGAAATTTTTTTTTTTTCATAAAAATAATGATAATTACTTTAGAAAAAAAGAAAGAAACTAACAAACTATATGAAATGGTGTTTAAGTGATTCCTTAAGTCCTTTTAAATGTAATTACACGAACAATAGTACTTTAAGAAATAATTTGTTTCCATAAAACATGGTTATATTTTAGCGTTTTGGAGAGAGGGGTTTCAGTCCCAAAGCCCCCCCCCCGTATATCCGCTCGTGATCTGTTGTGATTTGTCATGATTTAATTTTATTTTCCGAAGTAAGTACCAGTTTTTTAAACTTTTTTTTTTTATTTCTTAAAGACATTTACAACTATATTAAATAAATACATCTAGTAAATTAGAACATAATGTATATAATGACATGAAAAACACTTGCTGAGTAACTATCCAATGGTAGCACTCTAATGATATGTTTACATTAGGAGATCACGGGTTTGTAAACTTAAAAGTGATTTTGTAAATTCTGTGATGCTTGGCTGTGGATTAATTAAATTCAGATTTTTACTATTTAATGCATATTTAAAAAAAAAAAAAAAAAAGGTTAAATGATTCTAAAACTTTTTTTTTATCAATTGTCCCTCCTTGTTCCGCGTTATCTTATCAGTGATTTCATTTTGGCGGGCAAAGAGATACCTGCCAGTGCTCCTGATAAGATAGCTACGAACTGTCAACTTCTTGTCACGTTGCGACGTCAGTTCCCACGTTACGTTATTACGCCTACTGATGCCTGATGGATACTGAAGATCTGCTATGTCTAGAAGATGCACGGAGGCTGAGGTACTTGTTATTAGTTGTGTAAAATTTAAAATAATACAATAAAATACAATAAATACAATAAAAAAAAAAAGTTTATAAGTCTCATTGTCCGCAGTCCATCCTGGACTTTTGCTTTCAAATTTTCTGGTTGCAGTTTTATTATTGTTTTCTATTTAGTATTGTATCAACTTGCTACTAAGGGAGCACAACGCCACAGACATCTATTATTCTTTTAATTTTTTTTTTTATCACTTACAACTCTATTGTAAATAAAATACACATTTCTTTCTAATCAGAAGAGAATATTATTGTTTTAATTGTACCATTATTGTTAACAAAAGGATATTTTTATTTAGTACAATTTATATAACGTTTTCTCTACAAATCGATCACCATTTAACCTAATTTTTGTTAAAAAATGGCCATTGAAATTTAATTCCTACAAAAAGTTTAAATATTTTTTTTATACTATTAAAATAATCCGAGACGTTCTGAAATAAGTGCTACAAGAATTTCTTTTAATTATTTATATTCCATACAATTTTCACCTGCGCGGCAGAACATTTAGGAATTTATTGTATTTATATTGTTTTAGTTTAATTGATTATGTTTTTATCGATATAGTAGGTCTCTTGGCCATTATCTTTTTAATCTGCACCGTTCTGGTAACAGGGAACAGGATATAGAAAGAAACAGAGGATTGGAGTGATTTTTAGTTGAAGAATGAAATATAGTGCATTTGTCGTAAATGTAGGAAAGGTCGTGAAGTAATTTTACTGTTGGGGTGTTTTAAGTTGTTATGTAGTGTATTATTTGAAATATAGCAAGATGCGTTAACAATTGTTCGTAGACTTTTTGATTGTGCTGTTTATATTATGTTTATGTGTGTTTGTTTTACTGAACCCAAAAATTGTGCTCTATTTTTGGTTAGTTAAGTGAAGATCTGTAGTCTAGAAGATATGAGAATTGGCTATATCGTTTAATAAGTTCTTGTCTTTTTAATTCCGTATGTAGGTTCCAAGTAAGTCTTTTGTCTAAGTAAAGTCCAAGGTAAAGACAGATAAATTAGATGGATAGATAAATAGATAAATTATTTGCAATAGAATTTCTATAAAGCAATAAATTTTAAATTTATTTTTTTAACATTGGTTTTGTTATATTAATTGGTATAGACAATATATTTTTTCGCGTTACTTGTAAATTTGTTAATGATGATTAGAGTTTACTTCGGAAACATAATAATTCACATATTATAAATAATTATATTTTCACGATATTTCGCCCTTACCAGCGATTTCCTTGGGCTTAAATGAATTGAAATTATGTGTGTAGATTTGGTTTTAAGCAGAAATTGTTCTGCCACTGAAATATGGTTAAACTCAGAGTTTCGACATTTCCAAAAGGTTTACTGGTGTGTATTATTAATGTAAAACATCACAGTCAAATATTTCAATTTACCTAAGGAGAATTTCGGGAGATTTGACATATATAATTTTAGTGATAGAGAAGAGTGTCTTTTGTAATTGCAGTCTAATTTTATCTCAGTAGCTGGATGATAAAACATTATCACCTACTATTTGATGTTGATTGTGTTTTTATCATTTGTAAAATTATTTAATCGTTGTTTGTTAGTAATTCAAAATAATAGGTTTGCTTAGCTCGTCTCTTACGAGATATTTTGAGTCATAAAGGTGATTTTTAGAACATTACACGAACAACTAACTATAAAAAAAATGTTATTTGGCTTATATAATTGAAGGCACTTCTTCCATTTGTTTAAGTTTCCAATAATAATTCATTTATTCAGAAATATAATAGTCACGTGGTCAATAATTATAGTGGATATGAGCATATTCATACCATATATGCAGAAAACATAAAATTAACAAAAGTTAAATAATTACCAAATATTAATCAAAAACTATATACAATAAAATAAAATAACCTAAAGATAAGTAAATTAAAAACAAACACAATTAAAAATTGTAAACAAATTAAAAAAAGAGACACAGTCACACCTATATACAATCAGGCAGGGAACCCCAAGCCAGGCTTATCCCTCCAGTTATAGAGGGAAAAGCATGACTCCAAGAGATCCCTTCGCTGATCTCTCACCGCGTCACTGATGCTAAAGCCAGTTCCATTTGTAAATATTTATATATAATCTCCTAGCCCGACTCATTTCGGGTTTGTGACTCATCTTTGGGGACAATTTAGAGTAGAATAGAAAAGAAACTAGTTTCTGGGTCAAGGTCCTTTAAGAATAACAATTATGAACGGAAAATAAAAATTATATCTGGCCAAATACTACATGAATAAAAATTAAATGATATATACAATATCTTCAGTGAAAATATATGAGCTACAGAAAGTAAAAACATTAATGAAATGAAAAGAAAAACAGAAATCAGAGAAAATAAAGCAGAAAATATCTTTTCATTTCATGAACGTATTTTTTATTGCTTCTTTTATTTTTAATTGTTCATAGGTATGACTGTGTTTTTATGTTTTTAATTTACTCGTCTTTAGGTTATTTTCTCTTATTTTTGTAGATAGTTTTTCATTATTATTTTACTTTTATTAATTTTACGTTTTCTGTATATATTGTGTGAATGTGTTCATATCTCACTATAAGCATTGTCGGCGTTACAGATTATTATATTTCTGAATAAATAAAAACTTATTGGACGTGCTTATGAGCATTATGAGTTGATTCTTAAGATTTAAACTTTAACAATTCCAACTACCATTCACTTTAGTCTTAATTTATTTCATGATCGTACAGCGTTATTTTGGGATGTGAGGAATTGGTAGAGGTGGTGTTTGACTGAGGACAAGGAAGAGGTATGTTGAATTTCAGACGGCGAGGAATTCCAGAAGGCAGTGGATCGGGCAGTAAAGGAATGTTCAAATGTTTTAGTTCTATGAGAAGTAATATAAAGTTCGGAAATACGGGATCTTGTCTTCTGGGAGTGGACTTACGGGGATCTGAACTGTAGGAGATATTACTTGTAGGAAGACTGCTGAGAGTTGATCGTTTGAAACTTATTTTTTATTTTGGTATTTGCTATCCATTAGGTAGAATAGGTAGCTTATATCTTGTTTGTGTAATTAATACCTGTTGATTAGCATATCATAAATGGCATAGGTATTTTCTCTTAACTCGTCGTCCATTTTCCCACATTTCTTCATCCATCCTTTTAATCCTTCGTGAAGGTATATTTTTAATAGAGTGGAGGACATGCAGTATCCTTGCAGCAACTATTTTCCGTTTTGGAATCCCCGGATAATACTGGACTTATTTTTAATTGAAACCTATTATTTCTATGAATTTCTTAAATTAGGTTCACGATTCCTTGGTCGATTTCAGCCTTTCTAAAGTATTACCATAGTATCTTTAAGTATTGTAAAATAAATATTATTAAGGGAAAAAAATACTAAAGTTACTCGACGCAAGTTGGGGTCGATGACCGAAGCGATGTACATACAGTTGTGTACTTTACGCTTCTTGAATGCTAATTGTAGTTACTGTATGCTGAGTTGTGAGGATCATTTGATCTCAATATACACTCTATGTTATATGTGCTAATTCCGTAAATTCACAAGATGTTTTTTTCTTGGTTAGCAGTTAACATATTTCAGCACTGACATGTATATTAAAAAGATTATTCTTATACCTTATGCCTTCTGACTAGTATTTCTGGTGATTCATTTTCGACCTGGAATATCATTTTTATTTTTTCTCCTTTATTCAATTATCGTATTCTTTCAAACTTCATATTTAGCCATTTTTTTTATACTTACTGTCAATAAAAGACTGTTATTTTGATGACGTTGATACCTAATTATTTAAATATAATATCAGAGTTTTTAAAAAAATAAACCATATTAAAGGTACTTTAGAAGAAGACGATGATACCTAATTATTTAAATACAATATCAGATCTAGAATTATTAAGCTACAGTAAATGTATTCATGATTATAAACATATGCTTTATACATCCGTGAAATGCTTTTATATTTTACTTCTTCTTTCACACAAGTACAATGAAATAGTTTTTTAAACAATGTCATTGCCTTGATTAGGTGGATTTTAAATACTTTTTTCAAACTTAAAAATATTTTAAAAGTTTTCATTTAGTTAGTAGATTTCATTTAATTTCCTTGAAAGCATGTAATTTACGTTAAATACGTTACGTGTACGTTTTCAAAAATTATTATTTATAATTTTTAAGCCACTCTCCGTTACCTTCAACGATTTTCTGTATTAGATACTGTTTTTTTCTAAAATTCTCCGCTTTCCAAGGATATATTAAACATATACTTTCTGACTAGTTTACGTTGAATTTCCGGAGATTCATTTTCGACCTGGATAAGCATTTTTTTTTTTCTCCTTTATTCAATTATCAAATTCTTTCAAAAGTTGTATTCAGCATTTTTTCTTAACTCTAAATAATGTGAGATGATTAATTATTTAAAATAAACCATATAAAAATTAACCTAAAGATACTTTAGAGGAAGACGTATATGAACATTGGATATTTAAGCCCTGTAAAGTGACATCAATGGGGATAAGACCTAAATGATATTAAGGACCCCTTAATTATACTATGATTCACTGAGTTTTAATCAAAATCGTTAAAGCTTTTTTGAGAAAATTGTAAAAGAGATATTTCAGCGTTGAAATAACGTGGCACTTTCGGTTAGCCAATTTTAAGAAAAAAAGTTGCTGTCAGATCGAAGGCATCTAACTATCTTAAATATTTAATAATTTTTCATGATCGCAATACTTTTCCTCACTATATATTACATACATAGGTAAGTGAAAGTACAAAACAAGTTGATACAAATTAGCCATATTGTGTTTCAGTTTGGATATATTTTGAAATTTTCGGACACTTAGTACTGCGATATACATTTCAGTTACGGTCTATTCTTTAAAGGACTTAATTCTGAATTTGTTTTATACTCGGAACTTTCTGCTTCTCTTAAACTGGAAAGGTTTAGTATTTCAGACCCCCATATAAAATTTCTTTATGATCTCTGAGCCCTGACTCCATGAAAGCACCTCTTCTAGTTCCTTAGCAGTCAGCAGTTCTTTAGCAGTTCCGGGAGGGTTCCTGACTCGACGGGAGTCCTTGCCAGGAGACAAAGACCTCTTCAAGAACTAATGGCCGTCAAGAACATCCGGGAAAGATCTGCAGCTGCCTCAGCCCTTTCAAGTTGTTCGCTAATGAACTTAGCTGCTTCCGATTATTATTTCTCAAAGTAATCTCTTATTGGTTTACGTTATAATACATGATGAGTACATTACCAATCGAATCAAGTAAGTTGAATAATGTCATAAATTCATGGATGATAAATATTTAAAAAAAAAATTTTTTTTTTATTTGTGCCAACGTTTCAACCAAAACATGTGGGACATCTTCAGGGCTGAAAATTTTAAAATACAATCAGAGATATAATATTATACGACTGATAATAGTTTTTTTTTTTTTATTAACGAAATTTACAACTGTAATTAATAATAAATACAACAAGTAAATATGCACAAGTAATATGACATGTACAACATGAGGAGAAACTACCCATTGGTAGCACTCCAATTATATTTCTATATTAGAAGGTCCCGAGGCCATCTTCTTTTTAGACGCCTCGGAGGGTTATCAGGAATAGAAGAGGAAGCAAGGTTGGAAACGAGAGGGTTCGGATGGTTCAGAAGTTTATTATGAAAGGACAGGTATCTGGATTGAGCTAAATCGGAAACATATGGTACATTAAGGTCATTATGGATGATTTTATTTGTGACAAAGTAGGGAGCATTAAGGATTTTACGAAGGATTTTGGATTGTAGGGATTGGATACGAGAGGAATTTGATGGTTTAGTAGAGCCCCAAAGCTCGATCCTGTAAGTCCAAATAGGCCTTATTATAGTAATATATATGAGTCTTTTGTAAATAGTTGGCAGTTTAGAGCGTTTGTCTAGTAAGTGCTGGAGTAGTCGGAAACGTCGGGCGGTTTCTAGTCGTTTCAGTCTGGTATGGGGGTTCCAAGTGAGTCGTTTGTCAAGGTGGAGTCCTAGGTATCGGATTTGGTCAATAGGGATAAGTGGGGTATTGTTAAAGGATACTGTAGGACAGGAAGTCATAGATTTACGACGGACTGATAATAGTAAATAATAAACTATAGTGATTTATGGTGCACGAATCTTAACTATTATTACAATACACAATATTAAAAATAAAATATATAAAAAGTTATACAAACTAAAAATATTCAGGATGCAGTCTTTTTTTTTAATTTTAATTTTTTATTCATGCAAACATTTGAACCCAAACACGTGGGTCATCTTCATTGCGTGGTTTGAGCACTGAGGGTGTTCAAGTACCCCGTACCCGATTATTTACTATTATCGGTCGTATAATATTATATCTCTGATTGTATTTTAAAATTTTCAGCCCTGAAGATGACCCACATGTTTGGGTTGAAACGTTGGCACAAATAAAAATAATAAAAAATTATTTTTTTTAAGACTGCGTCCTGTATATTTATCACCCATGATATGTAGAACAGTCGACTAGCTCCCTTCAATAAGTCAGAAATTGATGTTGAATAACAAATATTACTATCAAAAAAAAATGTTGGCTTTATAATTTAATCTGATGGGTTCATTCTAACAACTGTTTTGCTCCCTCAAATCTTCCTACCGAAGGTATATCTCGTACTACCATTGATTTGATTTTCATGAAATTTTATCAAATTTATTCCACTAATTTGGCTTATGCATCCATAAATATATTTTAGAAACTGCTCGCTCGATTTGGCTCAATGCTAGAGAAAAGTGTAGAGTTTAATAAAAAAAAATTATGCTGTAAGTATTTTATCGCATTTCAACCGCTAGTTCCTCCCACCACGGGCGGATCTACGGGGGGCTTTGGGGCTGAAGCCCCTCCAAAGTAGTAAAATATAACCATGTTTTATGGAAAAAATATTAAAAAATTATCTCTTAAAGTATTATGGTTCGTGTAATTACATTTAAAAGGACTTTAAGAATCACTTAAACACCATTTCATAAAGGTAGTTAGTTTCTTTCATTTTTCCAAAGTAATTATCGTTATTTTTATGAAAAAAAAAAAGATTTCGGACTGGAGCTCCCCCCCCCCAAAAAAAAAAAAATAAATCCTGGATCCGATTGTGCCTCTCACAAATGCGTCAAATTATTTTTCTAATAAATATGAGAATTAAAGTTCATTTTGGCCTAAAGTTCAGAAGAACAGGAGGCTTATTTACAAACACTTATTAATTATTAATATATTAATTTTATTTTGATTAATGACATATATATTTATACATATAAACAAATTTATTAATTTTGTTGTAAATATTTTCTGACTGACAAACAATACTGTCAAAAGGCAAGAGGGATAAGAGCTAAGTATAAATAATTTTAAAAAACAATAATCAGGACTAAGATTATAATAAAATAAATAATAAATGATAAAAATAAATAAAAAATAATAGTAATGACTATTTATTAAAAATATTTTAGACATTGATTGAGACTGATTGAATTATGTTCTTATTAGAAAAAAATAAGGATAAAGATGGCCGATTAAAATTATATGTAATATAAACAAAAATATTAATTTTGTTTTAAATATTTATTCTACTGACGATTAAATACTGTCACAAGGCAAGAGGAATAAGTATTAACTAAAAATAATTCTTAATAATTATAATAAATTGTAAAAATAAATAAGAGAATAATAACAAGTACTTTTATTACAATAATATAGATATTGAATGACACTAATTGAATAATGCTCTTTTTGAAAACATAAAATGAAAACCAATAATAATAATAAAATAATTAGGACTATGATTATAATAAAATAAATGATTAATTAAATAAATAAATAAGAAAATATTTATAAAGATTTTTCATTAAAATAATTTACATATATATTGATAATAATTGAATAATGTCCTTTATAGAAAAAAAAATTAAAACCAATAACAATAACAAAATAATTAGCACCAACATTATAATAAAATAAATAATAAATTGTAAAAATAAATAAGAAAATAATATTTAGCACTTGGTATTAAAACTATTGTAGATATTGATTGTCACTAATTAAATAATGTTATTCTAAAAAAAAAAAAATATGGATAAAGATTGGCATATAATTTTATATGTAATATGTCTGGCAGAGCTGAAGTGTCTGAATCGGTATAGAGTTTGTAAATACGCTGCAGGCAAGAATTAAGGATTGTTAAACAAATGATGAAGTAATTAGCGAGGAAGCTTAGAGATCCAAGATCCTAGATAAATGTATTATTTATTTATTTTTTAAGAATATGGTGTGTTTTAAACTATTTCAAGAAAACTTGGAATACTATTTTCATCTGGAAGTATATCTTTTATTCTTTCTCTGATGTAGATAATGCAGCGTATAAGGGATAAAAATATTTTCTTAAGTCGACTCCAATATGCTTAAAGTGTTATTCCTGCGTTCTATTTAAACCAATCTTTAAGTGAAACTGTAAAATATGTATAGTAAATAAATAAAAAAAATATACAATATTTATACGTCCTGTTCATAAACGATTACGATATGAAATGTATTTTACATATCGTAATCTTTCATTATTTTTATTTTCTTTTTTCCTTTGTTTTTATGCTGTTCGTTATCCTCTCATTACCTATCTTGTTATGCAATTTTTTATCTGTTTCTTATTTATCATAAAAGTTTTATTTTCTAATTTCTAACCAATGTTTCCTAAAATCAGTTCTACGATCACCTCCATCAAAATTTGATACATTATTTCCTAAAACCATACTGTATCAAAAGCTCATCACTTATCCAGAAAAATGAACTCGTCATGCTTTCGATTGGAAGTATTTTATTTATTCTAATTTGTACAATTTCATTATGGAATGCACTTTAAATATACAACTTCTGAACAAACGTTTTCTGTTCTTTCTTATCTGCGACATGTGTTATCTCCTACGGCTCTCTCCAGAACCGTTTCAGAAATTTCGCCAGAAAGTGGGCGACTGTAAACTAAAATTATTATTAAATATTAGATAATATATAAAATTATCCTCTAATATTTAACTATTATTTAATAAACCACGATTAATAAGTATTATTATATATGAATAAAATTTTAGACGTTCATTTTTTTTCTAAAAAGATAATAAATCTCAATATTAAACAATAACGATCATAACTATAAAGACCCATTTATGCTATTGACTTCTCATCAAGCCATCCAAAAATATACTCTAATAGTTTATATATATAGTTATAATAGTTATATATTGTATATAGGTATGACTGTATTTTTATGTTTTTTATTTACTTATATTTAGGTTATTTTATTGTATATAGTTTTTATTTATTATTATTTATTTATTATTTTACTTTTGAGAATTTTGTTTCTTTTTTGTATATACGGTGTGAATGTGTTCATTTATCAATATAATTATTGTCCCTGTGACAGAATATTATATGTCTAAATAAATAAAAAAAAAAAAAAAATAGTTTGGATTGTTCCATTCATTGTGTCTCTTTTCGAGCACTTTGCGTATTTTAGTAGTATTAAACGATAACGTTTGATAATTACTAATGATGAATATAATTTATTAGTTTTTGTAATAAAAAAAGAAAGTTGCATTTTTAGTAAATTATTGTTTAATATATGTTCACTTGTTGTAGCGATCAGCTGTTAGCCCCTCCCACTTCGGGGAAATCCGAAATTCATGATGTTAGTCATCAGGAAATTTCCTAATCTTTTCTTGAAACCGTGTTGACACTCTATTACTATTCCTTGGCTACACTTAAGCCAGTTATCGATTTTCAGTAGGCCTATTAATATATATCGATTTTATGTATTAGGGTCAGGATGAGAATTATTTAGTCTTATCGATAGTATGTTTGAATTGGACTTCGGCCTACTTGGAACATTGTTATTTATGATTTGATGTGTAGTTATGACGCAATAACATCACTGGAATTATATAGTTTTACAAATAATATATAGCTAATTATGTGTCTAGAGAGTACAGGTCAACAAATTTATTTATTATTAGTAGTAGTTCTGTAAACAGTAGACATCGCTAAAAAAATCCGAAACTTGCTCGTCGTAGCAACTTTTAAGGTTTAGCAAACGTCATTTCATTGCTACCAACATTGTTTCCTTAAAATCAGTAGCATCATAATTATTATCTGCAAGGCACACATTTTTTTAAATTATTTTATTTATATAATTATACATAGTTTTTAAAACATAAATCTACTGCATAAGAATGTGATTTTCAACTTTTCCATATTATTTCTGGACAAGATATTTCATTTAATCCAAATTCAATTATACCTCTCCATTCTTGGCGCAGAAAAAAAGACGTAATTTAGTTTTTTTTTTTTTTACTTTCACTTACCTATATGAAATATACAGTAAGCGTGAGCGATCGTGAAAATTTTCGAATCTGAGTTTTCTGATTTTCGATTCTGAAATAAATGTTTTGAGGTCTCCTGAGTCCGAATATCCAAGTCCCGCAAAATGTTCTGTGTGTTAGTAGTCTGGCTCAAAAACGAAACGTCGTACGAAACTGATATTACGTTTCTAAGATAGATATTTTTACAATGTTCTCAAAAACGGCTCTAACGATTTTTATTAAACTCGGTGTATCATTGTATAATGAAGTAGTCTTTAATATCAATCAGGTCTTATCCCCATTGATGTCACTTTACAGGGCTTAAATGCCCAATATTCATATGCATCTTCCTCTAAAGTATCTTTAGGTTTATTTTTATATGGTTTATTTTAAATAATTGATCATCTCACATTATTTAGATTTAAGAAAAAATGCTGAATACAACTTTTGAAAGAATTCGATAATTGAATAAAGGAGAAAAAAAAAATGCTTATCCAGGTCGAAAATGAATCTCCGGAAATACTAGTTTAATGTATGTTTAATAAAGTATATGTTTAATATATCCTTGGAAAGCTGAGAATTTTAGAAAAAAACAATATCTAATACAGAAAATTGTTGAAGGTAACGGAGAGTGGCTTAAAAATTATAAATAATAATTTTTGAAAACGTACACGTAACGTATTTAACGTAAATAACATGCTTTCAAGAAAATTAAATGAAATCTACTAACTAAATGAAAACTTTTAAAATATTTTTAAGTTTGAAAAAAGTATTTAAAATCCATCTTATCAAGGCAATGGCATTGTTTTAAATACATATTTCATTGTACTTGTGTGAAAGAAGAAGTATATTGTAATATTATTTCATGGATGTATAAAGTATATGTTTATAGCTTTAAATACATTTACTGTAGTTTAATAATTCTAGATCCGATATTATATTTAAATAGTTAGGTATCAACGTTCATTTATTCCGAAAAATCGTCATGTAACTTTTAAAAAAGCCAACTAAATTATTGAATAATTTGTTGCATTTTTCCTTTGTGAAATCCCAAAATTATCGTTTCTTCCTCTAAAGTAATTTTAATTTTTATTATAACAACTTAAATGATTAATTCAATTTATTGTTATTAATTTAGTTTGTATTGAAATTATGTTCCTAGTAGTTTTATTTTTTTCATACCTAAATGAATTGACTTTGTTAATGTTAAACTAGACATCAGCTGTTCTTTTTATGTTACGTTCAGTCAGCTGTTTACACGGCCATATTGTTGTGTCTCAATTTGAGATTGATTCAACACATTGTTTTAAATGTATACAATTCTTAGAGGATATTATCATAAGGTGTATGAATTGGAATTTATAATAAAACAATTGTACCTACTGCTTCAACGAAAATTAAATGAAATCTACTTACTAAATGTAAACTTTTAAAATATTTTTAAGTTTGAAAAAAGTATTTAAAATCTACCTAATCAAGGCAATGACATTGTTTAAAAAACTATTTCATTGCACTTGTGTGATAGAAGAAGTAAAATATAAAATCATTTCATGGATGTATTAAGCATATGTTTATAACCTTAAATACATTTACTATAGTTTAATAATTCTAGATCTGATATATTTAAATAATTAGGTATCAACGTCCGTTTATTCCGAAAAATCGTCATGTAACTTTTAAAAAAGCCAACTAAATTATTGAATAATTTGTTGCATTTTTCCTTTGTGAAATCCCAAAATTATCATTTCTTCCTCTAAGTACCTCTTATTTTTATTATAACAACTAAAATGATCAATTCAATTTATTTTTGTTAATTTAGTTTGTATTGAAATTATGTTCCTAGTAGTTTTATTTTTTTCATACCTAAACGAATTGACTTTGTTAATGTTAAACTAGACATCAGCTGTTCTTTTTATGTTACGTTCATTCAGCTGTTTACAATATCATATTGTTGTGTTTTCATTATGTCTCAATTTTAGATTGATTCAACACATTGTTTTAACTGTATACAATTCTTAGAGGATATAATCATAAGTTGTATGAATTGAAATTTATAATAAAACAATTGTACCTACTACTTCAACGAAAATTAAATGAAATCTACTTACTAAATGTAAACTTTTAAAATATTTTTAAGTTTGAAAAAAGTATTTAAAATCCACCTAATCAAGGCAATGACATTGTTTAAATAAATATTTCATTGTACTTGTCTGAAAGAAGAAGTGAAGTATCAAATCATTTTATGGATGTATAAAGCATATGTTTATAACCTTAAATACATTTACTGTAGTTTAGTGATTATAGATCTGATATTATATTTAAATAATTATTTATCTATCGGCCGTTTATTGCAAAATATCATAATGTAACCTTTTAGAAAATTGAATTAGTTAATAGATTAATGAAATTTCTTTTTGTGAATTCCAACAGTATTCACTTACAATTAGTGTGACAAATTTTGACCTGTCTATGACAGACAACGCAAATCTTATAATTCCGTTTTAGTAAAGTTTGATATAGAAAATCACTAATAGTCGTACAATCCATCATCAACCGGTGATATAATAAATAGGACTTTTGTTATTTTAATGGTATTTATGATTTGTTAGCTGTAAATTTTCAGATTTAGCTCAGTTAAAAATGCAATTCAAAGATTTTATAATAGCCCAACATGGCCCGAAAATAATTTCTATTCTAAGTTGAGCAGTAAGTGAAAGTTGTGTGTTCACGCACCAGATTTTCTTTGTTTCTTATTAATTTTTTTTAGCATATCCAACTATTTATTCTAAGTTGTTTTTCGGTTTTGTAGCTTAATTTTAGTCTGATATTTTCTGAAATTCTATTCAGCAACGAGTCATTTACTTCATTGCTGTTGTCACGTTATTCTAAACATTGTACACTACTCTTAAAAGTTTCTTCACAACCATTACAGCTGTTATTTTAGTGACCTACAAATTGTAATTTACTGTTGTAATGTTAACGTAGAGATGATGTAATTTTACCCATAATCTGTCTTTCGAAAGTATCCATTTGTTGAATTTTTACAGATAAAGCAAATATCGTAATGTACGTATTTTATTCAGCCATCATCATTGTTGACATGAATTTTACTTTCGCTTTCCTAGATACGAGGGGAGCGGGGAAGATCAGTGGGTATGTAATATCAGACAAGTATTCCCCTTATCGGAATAATATGACAGGGCTTAACTGCCAAATTTTTATTACTTCTGCCTATAAAGGACTTATAATTTTATTTATTTTAATTAAAATTTATAAGATAAAGGAAAAACAATTTATTTTAAACCTAATACATTCACTTAATGCTTTAATTCATTCCAACCTCTTGACGACGTTTCGGGGAACTTTGCCCGTCGAAAAATTATATCTATAAAATAAATCACAATACTTATAAATATATATAACTGCATGACAACAATAAACGAAAATCTAAAATATCAAATCAATGAATGATATCTCTACATATAGCATTATTATATAATCCATCTAACCTTAATGGTGTAGAGATGGTTGACCGTGATATAATGTGAAGAGTTGGTCTGGGGTGCGATAAAATAAATACTAAATTGTTAATAGTATTTTTATTCGTTAGACCCTAGTGTTTTAACGAATACAATACTATTTTAACAATTTAGTATTTATTTGACCGCATCCCCCTCCCACCTCCCCGAACACAACTCCTTCCCATCTGACCATGTTATTTTTTTTCTGATTTTTTATTTTATCTATTTAGAAATATAATAATCTATCCCGTGGACAATAATTATTGTGAGATATGAACACACTCACACCATATATACAGAAAACATAAAATTTACAAAAGTAAAATAATAACTGAAGAATAATCAAAAACAACAATATAAAATAAAATAACCTAAAGATAAGTAAATTAAAAACTCTGTCATACCGCTATAATTATTTTTATCTCTACAAAATCAATCCTTCATTCTACACAGTTCATATTCTATTTATGAACATTCAAATCTAAAAAAAAATTAAAAAGAAAAAAATTCTAACATACAAGACATCAAAAATAGGAAAAGGCCTAACAAAATTTTTATTTTTGTTATATTAAAATTATATGAAAAAATACTTTAATGTTGAACATTTTCGTCCTATTTAATACAAAAGCCTAATGTCCACTGTGGGCTTTCTTATTAATTTGCTCATTGGAATTAAGAGTACTTCATTAATAAAATATTTGAAATTTCCTGTTATTCATTATATTTTAGGTTGAAAAAAAAATTTTAATTCTAATTTATTAATTATGTCTACATAATGTTGCCCAATCCCCATAATATAATTTTATTTATTTTAAATAATTAACCGTTTTGCATTGTAAATAGTGAAGTGTTGTTAAAGGGGTACTTCATGGATGTAAGTCAATAAATAGCTAGGAAGCAAAGTAATAACAGTAAACAGTTACTTAAGTAATAACAGTTACTTGGTTTACTAAGTAACTGCTTCTAGCTGTTTACTTACTAATTTCTTCAAAGGCTTTGCCAACCGATGCAGAACTCCAGATACCGTTAGCCATTACTTTCTCTTCGGCGCCGGCTGTCAGCTGCAAATGTTCTCTTTTACTTTCTGGTCTAGATTACACTGTCATCTCTGTAATTATAGAGAAAGTCAATCTATAAATGTAAATATATTGACCATTTTCAAGTGTTAATTAAGTTGTATCAATCTGATTTACTTTGTAGAAAGAAATAAGCAAAGGGGACAGATTATGGGTTAGTAGATCATACAATTGAATCGGTGGGTGCAGAAACCTCTTCAGTCACAAATTTAAAATTTTCAGAAGAGAGAAAAAATGTCATAACTCCTCAAAATTTTCAAATATTTGAACTTTTTTTTCGTCTGTCATAACATGCATTATGTTGCTGTCGTGCAAAAAAATGACCTTATTTCAACATAAATTAGATTCAGGAAAATTAAAAATTTGATTCGGACTTATGCTGTTTCGGCTCTCAACTCAAGGTAATCAACCATTCATCAAAAATTTGTATTTTTTAATTAACAATTTATTCTACAATAATTTATATTCATTTTTATTTATTTTACAATTTAATTTGATTAAAAGTGTAAATAGAAATGCTCGGGATTTTATATTACTTACAAACATTACGAGTGATAATAAACATAACGTATTGTATAACAAAGAATATAATATTATTTACAAAAATAAAATTATACATATAATAAATCCATTTTTTTAATAAATAAGAATATTCATTAAGAAGGTTGTGTGGAAATATTTCTGTAAATTTAAGCGCATTCATTTTGATAAACGCCATTTCTGCCGTATTCACTTTTACTGGTGTAAATACAGCTGTATTTACTTTTACAATCGTGAATACGGCCATATTTACATTTACAGCCGTGAATACGTATCATATCTATTCATATTTCTTTTTATGAATATAACTATAAATATAAACGGTATTCATATTTTTTTTAAATATAAATATGCTCATCTCTACTAATCATGCGATCCAGCGGTGGGTGCAGAAACCACGTCAGTCACTGACTCATGTCATTTCTGCACTCAACGATCGAAAAAGACGTCATCTATTTACGGAAATATACAACAGATAAACGTGGTTCTTGCACTCAACACGCATCTTGCCTTTCTAAGCTTCTTTTCATCGAAAACTATTTTTCCGCTTTTTTTTTTTCATATATACACTCACCGGTTCAATTGTACGATACCTTTCTAGTAATTAAGAAAGTTCTAGAAATTAAATTTTTTGTCTTTCAAATACCAAAATACAATTAAGTTTTTTTGTCTTTCAAATACCAAAATACAATTAAGTTTTTTTGTCTTTCATCTATTTTGTCAGAGAGATATTAGATCAGATAAGTGCAAACCATATCTACAGACCAAACAAATTCTAGATAATTTCTGAAAAATTTCTAACAATGGGAGGCTCCTTAACTTCTTACGGGTTATTACGAACTATCTAATCAACTCAAAAAATATAAACATATATTAAAAAGATCCTACCATTATCTTATAATCTATAGGACTAATATAAATTTGAAGAAAAGGATGGTTGAGGTAATCAGTCAAAATAAAAAAATATATAATAATATTTATTTTTATATTTGCCGAAGTTCAGGCCTTCATCAGGGCTAAGAAAAGAACCATATAGCAATAAGTATGAGTAAATATAAACATTGAATAACAAAGAATTAAAATTAAAATAGGTGAAAGATATAGACTAAATAATGTAGGTAGAAAAAAACTTGAAGTAAAATGAAGTAGATAGAGTGAACATTAAAGTACAATATAGTAGGTAGAATAATAACAGTAACAAATAACTAAGAAATAAATAATAATAACAGCAAAAAAGTAGGGATTAATGAAATAAACATAAAAATAAGGTAACATCAGAATAATGGTAATCTCAGTAATGGTAACAGTGTAATTTTATTTTATTTTAAGATTACCATTTTTCTTTTCTTATGTTACCTTATTTTGATTATGTTTATTTCATTAGGCCATACTTTGTTGCTGTTGTTATTTATTTTTTAGTTTTCTGTTACTGTTATTATTCTACTTACTTTATTTTACTTTTTTTTTTTTTTAATTTTATTTATTGAAAAATATTACAATCTGTCTCAAGGACATTTATAATAGTGTGCACACTATTATAAAAACAGTGATACAATTTCTTAAAATGCATAGACCTGTTGAATAAAATATAGAAATAAATATAATTTTAATTCTATTGTTCTTTATTTTTTAATATTTATTTTAATATACTTCATCTTTTATATGTTTCTAAATTTCATTTTATTTATTACTATATCTATTGTTAATTATTAATTCTCCTCTAAAGAGTTTACAAATATAACCGACTCACAGACGTTGATGACCCTAGGGTTTTACGCCTTAAAGCCTAAACAAACAACGGGTTTTACGGCTTAAAACCTATACAAATGGAGTCTATCATAAAATAACAAACATTATTATCCTTATGAAAATACAAATTGATTTTTATACTACATCACAGACATTACAACACTATTAAGCATAAATTAAAAATTATATTCGGTAAAGGTCAGAAAGTTAAAATAGTTCCAATTATAAATAGTGTGAACACTATTATAAATGTCCACACACAGACACAGATTGTAATATTTTTCAATAAATAAGATTTAAAAAAAAAAAAAAGTAAAATAAAGTAAGTAGAATAATAACAGTAACAGAAAACTAAAAAATAAATAATAACAGCAACAAAGTATGGCCTAATGAAATAAACATAATCAAAATAAGGTAACATAAGAAAAGAAAAATGGTAATCTTAAAATAAAATAATTGGTAATTGGTTGACTGTCGTGGATAATGAAGAGAAGAATAGTTGGGGTGCTCAGTCAAAAAAGGAAGGCAAAAATAAATTATAATATTTATTTTTTACATCTGCCGACGTTTCGACCTGAAGTTCAGGCCATCATCAGGGCTAAGAAAATAACCAGATAACAATTCTTATCGTTATTATTGTAACGATTGTTATCTGGTTATTTTCTTAGCCCTGATGATGGCCTGAACTTCAGGTCGAAACGTCGGCAGATGTAAAAAATAAATATTATAATTTATTTTTGCCTTCCTTTTTTGACTGAGCACCCCAACTATTCTTCTCTTCATTAAAATAAAATAAAATTACATTGTTACCATTACTGAGATTACCATTATTCTTATGTTACCTTATTTTTATGTTTATTTCATTAATCCCTACTTTTTTGCTGTTATTATTATTTATTTCTTAGTAATTTGTTACTGTTATTATTCTACCTACTATATTTTACTTTAATGTTCACTCTATTTACTTCATTTTACTTCAAGTTTTTTTCTACCTACATTATTTAGTCTATATCTTTCACCTATTTTAATTTTAATTCTTTGTTATTCAATGTTTATATTTACTCATACTTATTGTTATATGGTTCTTTTCTTAGCCCTGATTCTTTTCTTTTTCAATCTTATTTATTGAAAAATATTACAATCTGTCTCAAGGACATTTATAATAGTGTTCACAGATCACATTCACACTGTATGTTATTTTAATTTAAGTTTCTTTCTACCTACATTTTTTAGTCTATAACTATCACCTTTTTTTTTAATTTGTAATTCTTTATTATTCAATATTTATATTTTCTCATACCTATTGTTATCTGGTTCTTTTCTTAGGCCCTAAACTTCGGACCGAAACGTCGGCAAATGTAAATATATAAATATTTATTTTTGCTATTTTTTATTTTGACTAATCACACCAAAACCTTCTCTTCAATCCACCACTTCTCTTCAATCATTCGCTACAGTCAACCATCAACTAATAATAATTTAAATTTGGTTTATATTAGTTCCTGGCTTTACCCGGCCACGCGCTGCTGTGGCTTAGCCCACTTTACTCCTACGGCCGCTAGATATATCTTTATTTCGGAGATAATGTTTATCTATTTCGATGACATCTATTTTATTTTATCGGCAAATCAGGAATCTTTCAAATAAATATGGGTGTTATCAATAAAAAAATTGTGTACTTTTTTAGTTATCGGCAATATTGAATTCATCGTAACATTTTTCAGCTTGTTTTCGGGAAAGTATGTTATACCCATAATTTTTTTTTTTTATTATATACATTACAACATGTCATACTGATAAGCTACATGTTTATGGTTGCATTAACCTTACACATGACATAATGGTGGTTTGAATACTACTTACAAAATTGAATTTAATTTTTTACAGTAGGAAAAATCACATAAAAACCTACATAAGATGTAAATGAAAAAACTAGGTTACAATCATTAAAAGTACAAGAAAAACTAAATATAATTTATGTGCAAAAGGAAACTATATATATATTTACACATACAATACTTACTCACACAACACACACATCTATATATATATATATACACACACACACACACACACACACACACACACACACACACACACACACACATATATATATATATCCATAAATTAAAAGGGTTTCAAGGGGAAGACTTTAGCCAAGTTTCGTTAAAATCGGTAAAGCCGTTTTGGCACTACAGTTTATAGCGACACATTTTTTTGCGGCTTTGAACAGAAAAACATTTACATTTTAATTTTTTTTACATATATAAAATTATCGTAAGACAGAAGTACTATGCCAGAAACCTTCCCAGGAGTGTACGGAACAACTTCCAAAAAGTTGCATGGCGATCGGTTGAATGGTTTAGCAGTGCACTGAGGACAGACAGACATACATTCATTTTTATATATATAGATAATATAAACTATTAGTTAAAAAATAACAATGTAGAATAATAGAATAGAAAAATAAATATAGATATTGTTATTTTTCTTTATTTATTACAAATTATATGAAAAATAAATAAAATGTTCAATTACATAAGTTTTTCCATGGTCATAAAACGTGACTATCATTGTTGACGGTCGAGGTCGCATAGATTGTTGAGCACTTGAGGCAATTTTGGTCCGATTTTATCATAGTTGACCTTGGTTGACTATATAACTATCCACTTCCATTTTAAGTATTATCGATTATATTATAATTGTGTGTAGAATAGTATCGAATGTTTGGTTAATAATGAACATGTAAAATACTTAGGAGAGGTTTTAGTTATTATTAATTTAATTTTAATTTTTCTCTTAATTTATTTAATATTGCAAATCAATTCTTTGGAGATGCACTCTCAGACTATTGAGGTTGATAATTAATGATCCAAGAAACCAGGAAAGCGTTTTTTTTTTGTTTTTTTTTTTTTAAATTAAGATATATGGAAACGGTTTGTTATTTACTTCCTTCTACGTAATAGTCTATATACGAAAAATAAAGATAAAACAATAGTTATCTAGGAATTCAAGGAAGGAGGAAAACATAGGTGTTGCTATCATCACAGAATTTTATTTCCTTACTTGTATCAATCAATCTTTATTTTTTTAAATTTAAGAACCCTATACAAATGGATGATTCGAAATCCGATGATGCTACAGCTTGTTCGTTTATTACCCATTACTCCACACATAAAATAAAAGTACATAAACTAAGCAGCTTACACACAGCTGAACTTCACGCAATAGCCTCCACTTCCGTATTTCAATAACTCCAGCCTCAATACTCTTGATAACCGACTCCTTGAGTTCATTAAAGAGTTTAAATGATATGTACTCAAAACATCCAGTTATCGTTAAAATACACAAATATCTTCACACTCTGGAAAATTTAGGAAAATCGGTTTGTTTTATATCGGTTCCCAATCACGTGGGTATAGTTGGTAATGAGCTTGCAATTACGGCAGCCAAACAGCCGAGGTACTCCTATCCTGACCCCTCCAGAAATGAGTTTTCCTCTCAAAAAAGAAATATTGGATAGTTGGCAATCTATGTGGAACGAAATCCCACCTAGCAAATTAAAAGCTGTTAAAAATCGGTGAAACCCTGGATCACATCAAACCGCTCTAATCGTAGAGAGGAAGTCGCCGTGACCAGGTTAAGAATAGGACACACGAACCTAACTCATGTTCATCACTAAGCAGCCACCACCAAATTGTCAGCATTGCAATAGTCTTCTCACAGTCAACCATATCTTCCAAGTATGCCCTTATTATACTTCAAGCCTAAATCGATTATCTCTAAAACCTGATATATCAGCTGTATTAAGCAACAACGAATCAAATATAAAAACAGTGATACAATTTCTTAAAATGCATAGACCTGTTGAATAAAATATAGAAATAAATATAATTTTAATTCTATTGTTCTTTATTTTTTAATATTTATTTTAATATACTTCATCTTTTATATGTTTCTAAATTTCTTTTTATTCATTACTATATCTATTGTTAATTATTAACTCTCCTTTAAAGAGTTTACAAATATATCCGACTCACAGACGTTGATGACCCTAGGGTTTTACGCCTTAAAGCCTAAACAAACAACGGGTTTTACGGCTTAAAACCTATACAAATGGAGTCTATCATAAAATAACAAACATTATTATCCTTATGAAAATACAAATTGATTTTTATACTACATCACAGACATTACAACACTCTTAAGCATAAATTAAAAATTATATTCGGTAAAGGTCAGAAAGTTAAAATAGTTCCAATTATCAAATTAATATAAAATCTGAAATCCTCAACAATATACATAAATAACTACACAAAAAACAATAAACTCACATTAAAATAACAGTTCACCTTGGAGGTGTGGTGGATACGGGGATGTGGCCAGAGTCCACTGTAACCTGAAATGTACAGAGTATCTGTCATTCACATTACTCTCGAACCTCTCTCAGCTCTCCTTTATAAACATGCATTTATTAAAGCTAATAAAATACATTTAAAACTAAATTTTGTATTAATTAATGACACAGTGGAAGAAAAAACGGAAATATATTTCATTGGTGGGAGTTTTGAAGCTGGAAAAGTGTCGAAAAACAATGGCTTGAGCTAGGCGCTGGCTGCATTGTAGGGATGGGATATCGATTGAATATCGGCCTATAACTATATCGATACCATAAAAATATCGGACTGGAAATTTCGATAGTCAATATTTTCATCAATGTTATAAACATTTCTGAAACATGAATATTAATATAAATATTGATTCAGAATCTTAGTCATCCTCAACTTTTACCCAGAAATTTCCATTCAACTAATTATCCCTTCCATTCACCGATAGATCGGATTCAGCGAAATGATTCATTTGCATCCTACATAGATTTCTTTGACAATTCGTGGCCTTGGTTTGAGCAGGTTCTGACTAACAAATTTGTGCAAATTGAGTTTACTGAGTGTACATTTACCCACGCGCGCTAATCAACTCAATTTAAAAAAAATGGCCATGGATAGTCGATATTATCGAAATATCGATATTTTTTTTCTACTACGCACTCTATTCTATAGGAAACAAGAAAGATAAGTGTATATTTTTTCTAACGGTCAGATTCATCATATTTATCATATATGATTCCTTGCGCTTTCCGAAAACGATAGTTTTAATTTCTATTTTAAAATTAACCCCTAGTAACATGAACTTGAAATAATATTGACTCCGACAATGTTATGTACATGTACGGTTTTTATAAATACTATTGTTGGTATTATTTAATATTTCATTGTATAGATTACAACGATATAAATAATAAAATTTGTATATTAGGGTACTTATAAAAATAAAAACACCCACATTGAAATAAAAATAAATATAGCGTCTATAATGTTTACTTTCACTTCCCCTTTCTCTGAAAATAACTTTTTCTGCTAAGAAAAGGGTAATAAGTGAAAGTTGTGTGATGTGTGCACCGCAGCAGATTTTTAAAATATTCATCAGAAAAATTGTGGACTTTTTTTTTTCAAAATTCAAAAATTTGTACAATTATCTTATTTTGTAATCATTTTGATGTTTTTATCTTATTAATACGTTCATATAGGTTTTTTATAATGGCCATGTTTTATAATTAATAATATTTATTTTTTTGTTTCAGGTTAGTGTCACCTCTTTAATGTTAACAACATGACTTTTTTGTTGGTAAGTTTTTCTGATATTGTTCATCCATCTCATATTACTTTTTTTTTAATTTTGTAAATTGCAATACTTTTTATTCAATTTTATTTTATTTACTTTATCGAGTAATAAATATGACATCAATTATTATTTATATCTCTATTATATAGTTAAATATGACCGATTTTTGAGAAATTATAAAAAACAGTTCTGTTAATAGTAGTCCAAAATTTCGAACCCCAAATGGCAACGTCCTAACAGAGTTTGCAATGTTTGCGGGCAGCATCTGGTGTCGGCGAGCGTTGAACCTGGTTCGCACGTATAATTAACAAGAGACTGCCAATTAACCTTCATGGCGTATAGTCTAATGGCGTATTTATATATAGAGTGTTTAGGGTTAAGTAACCTAACTGAAAATATGAACTGAAGATTTTTGAAGTGAAAACTTCTTTAGGCGAGTTATGCACATTTTTTTTTGTGGAGAGTGAATTAGTTTGAGCCGTCAGATCTCCGATGTGTAACGCTCGGGTAAAGTCGGCTTGAGCCGACTAATTGAAGTGTATTTGCATATGGATTAAAATATTCAAAAACTAAAAATCGTACCTGCATATTATTAGCGAGAAAAATGTTCATGATTTCAAACTCTTAGTAAAAAGTAGTGTTGCCCAAATGCGAGACCGAGACGAGTCTTGGTCTTGCGCAAGACTCTCGCAACAGTCTTGCATTTACTTATTAGCTTATTACTGTAGAGATATTACTGCAAGTTTTTAGATAGGAGAAACCTAACTAAGTCCGAATGAAAAATTAGAGGAGTTAAATGCAAAAGTATATTGGTTATACCAATTATTTACATATAGTAACTAAAATTGTCACGTATTAGTAACTATTTTGCCTTAATTGGTATTCAAAAAATCCATTTTTTTTACTAGTTCTGGTCTTGGTCTTGTAACAGTTAGGCGGTCTTGGTCTTTGCACTTGGCACTTTGTAAGACCAAGACCGATTTTGGGCAACACTAGTAATGAGCTATGATAAAAATTTGAATCATAACGCAACGCCGTGTTACAAAGGCGAAAAGGAAAAAGAAAGTGTCGAAAACCAAATGATAACGAGTTTTGTAGAAAATATGTATTAATGTATCTCAGAAACTAAAATTCGGACTTGCATATTGTAATCGAGGGAAATATTCAGCATTTCATCCTCTTTATAATGAGCTATTATTTATAATTTATATTAATATTATTAATTTCGCCTTATTGATGTTTTCACTTATATCGTGTGGTCTAAAGCACACACCTTTGTTTTTTTTCTTCTTCTATGTTGTTGAAGTTTCTTCGATGCATCCATGAAATTAATTACCATCGTTTGTTTGGTATAAATCAGGTATCTCTAAACTATGAACCGTAAAAGTTTCTTTTATTACATGATACAATTTTTAAAATTTATTTACAATTGTAAATAAACCCTTCCATTCACCGATAGATCAGATTCAGCGAAATGATTCATTTGCATCCTACATAGATTTCTATGACAATTCGTGGCCTTGTTTTGAGGTTCTGACTAACAAATTTGTGCAAATTAAGTTTACTGAGTATTCATTGACCCACGCGTGCTAATCAACTCAATTTAAAAAAAAAATGGCCATCGATAGTCGACGTTATCGAAATATCGTATAAAATTAAACCAACTATAAAATCTAGTAAACAACTTAAATATAATATGTGTTAAGACATAAGACAGCTCATTTCACGAGTGGGATGTCATTTATAGAAATATATTTCACTTTCCCTCCGAGGGTTCTGAAAAGAAGATGGCCTCGTGATCTCCTAATGTAGACATAACATTAGAGTGCTACCATAGAGTACTACCATTTGGTAGTTACTCAACAAGTGAAGAAAACTCATGTCATTATATCCATATGTTCAAATTTACTAAATGTATTTCTTTAATGCAGTTGTAAATATCTTTAAGAAATAATATTTAAAAAAAAAAAAGAAATATTTCACTTTATGACAAAGTTGATAAAAATCATCGTTTGTTGACCGAGGTCCATATATACATATATTCCATAAATTATTAAGTTCTGTTTTGACGCCATATTTTACGTACTTTAATTGTTTAAAGCGTACCTATTTCGATTGGATAGATACATTAGGAGTTACAGTTCTCCTGAAGTAGATTTTGTTATTATTATTTTTTTTTTTTACATGTTTGCGCCAATATATATATATAAACTTCTATCACACTTTTTACACTTCTCCGGTTTCGATTCTCAACTGCCTTAATATTTTTGGAATCGTAGAGAAGAATCGTTATACCTAAAATAACATACGGTTTTGTTTGTACATTTAAACATTCTACTCTTAAAATTTACTTTTTTTAGGCCCTGCTTCTAGACATAATATGAAATTTGTCGGATTAACTACCTGTTAACAATATAATGTCTATGAAATGTGGAAGAACTGATCATCTGGAGTGAGAGTTAGGTTAAGACAATATTTTTATGAGAGTAATACAATTTTAGGTTTTATTTAAAAAGTTAGTTTTTATATTCCAGCTCAATTACTTTTGTTCTGACTGAAGGTAAGCATTAATATCGTAATTGCGAACAAACAATAAGTTGAATTTTCCATATGAATGCTTTGTTCCATCCATTTTACTACTGAAAAAAATACCTATTAAGTATATATCACATGTATATCACTAATGTGTTAGTGCAGAAGGTCGTATGTAAAAATACAGGATAATCCAAAAAATAAAATATTTTGATTTCGATTTTTAAAAAGTTTCAAAACTACTTTTTTTAGAAAATAAAAAAAACATCAACGTTTTTATGCCGATGTATCAGTTACATCCACTTTGACTTTCAATGTTGTTGAACATCGATATATCGATATAGATTTAGTGAAGTTCCCAATTTGACCCGCAGATCAAAATATTTGAGGACCCTAGATCTCAAATAGCACTAAAACGATATAATAGAACAATACAAGAAACCTCTACACGTTGTTGTGAATGGCTCTCACTTCCGAAACTCTCGATCTACATAACATATGCTATTATACAAATATTTTGGTTTTTGTTGTACCACTTGATTACACAGCTGGTTATGCTAAATCAGTGTAAGAAGTCATCAAAATTTTTGTGAAATAGTGTTTAACTTGAACACTGTACCTTTAAATTTTCATAATACATTCCTAATTATCGTTTTTCACTTTTTATGTAGAAAATGAATTAGATAGAGCCGTCCCAACACTGTCATCATCACCTATGCCGATGACACATCTATCCTGTCAGTTAATAACGATCCATCTATTGCATCTCAAACTTTTCAATCACACATCACAAGTCTTGAAAATTGGTGTCAAAACAGGAGGATTAAAATAAATTCCAATAAATCCCATCAAATAACCTTCACTCTTCGTCGTAAACCTATGACTTCCTGTCATACAGTATCCTTCAATAATAGCCCTCTTATCCCTGTCGAACTAATCCGATACTTAGGACTGCACCTTGACAAACGACTCACTTGGAACCTCCATACCAGACTGAAACGACTAGAAACCGCCCGACGTTTTCGACTACTGCAGCACTTACTAGACAAACGCTCTAAGCTTTCAATCAATTACAAACGACTCATATATATGACAATAATAAGACCTATTTGGACTTACGGAATTGAGCTTTGGGGCTCCACTAAACCATCGAATTCCTCTCGTATCCAATCCTTACAATCCAAAATCCTTCGTAAAATCCTCAACGCTCCTTACTTTGTCACAAATGAAATCTTCCTTAAAGACCTTAATGTTTCATATGTTTCCGATTTGGCCCAATCCAGACACCTGTCCTTCCATAACAAACTGCTGAACCATCCGAATCCTCTCGTTTCAAACCTTGCTTCCTCTTCTATTCCTGATTACTCTCCTGAAAAGAAGATGTCCTCGGGATCTTCTAATATAGACATATAATTGGAGTTCTACCTCGAGAGTAGTTTCTCTCCATGTTGTACATGTCATGTTTCCAATTCCACATTTGCTGATGAGAGAATTTAGAAGAATGAAGATGAGAAAAGAAAGGACACAACAAATTGTATATTTAACAGATTATAGAGATGAATATGGCGCAGGTCACCGAAAGCTTTTATAGAAATAAAATTAATTTTTATTTCTAAAAATAGAGACTAAATAAATAAAAATAAAGACTATCATTATATATACAAATATCCTGATTTGCTTTCATATTTATTTACGAAGCGTACAAAAATTAAAATAAAAAAAAAAAGATTCATTAGCATTATTAGCTGTGTAGCAACTCAACACTGTAGCGTTACAATTTATTGTAGTTCTCTCTTGTTTTTAAATGGACATATTTGAAAATTGTAAAAATTTGTCTAAAATAAGTAGAAAAGTAATGTTACCCAAAGACGAGTCTTATTGATCTTGCAGTCTTGGTCTTGGTCTCGCGCAAGAGTCTCGCAACAATCTTGCAGTTACTTATTAGCTTATTACTGTAGAGATATTACTGTAATTTTTTTGATAGGAGAAACCTATCTAATTCTGAATGAAAAATTAAAGAAGTAAAAATGCAAAAGTATAGTGGTTATACCAATTATTAACATATAGTAATTAGGATTGTCTAGTATTAGTAACTATTTTGCCTTAATTTTTATTCAAAAAATCAATTTTTTTTTACTAGTCCTATTCTTGGTCTTGCACTATGCAAGACCAAGACTGATTTTGGACAATACTAGTCAATGGACACACTAGGTATTTTTTTTTTAGAATAAAGTCTTGCGTAATAGCATGTAGACAAATAGCTATTGCCCAATGTCCCACCTGCCATACCCGACTACTTCGCCGTCAGCATGTCACTATCGACCAGTTACTGATAACTTACTGATAACAACAAGGGTATTGGTGGCGGCCAGCAGTTAGTGCCGTAGTGTAGTTGTGTAGTGGAGGATATGGGGCTTCTCTACAGGTCTCGTCTCCTAGCCAGGGCTGGCCACACTCTCTTGTATGTTTAAATAATTAATTATAATTATAATTAATGTCATAAATTTAATTAGGTACACACCGTAGTCGGATATCGACCATCATTACAATATTTCTTCATATTTGTAATTAATTTATAAAATTTAAATAAGTAAGATATATTACAAAGGTTATCAAATGAAAATAATAAATCAAAATGTACAAAGTACAATAGGCTGTATGTTTGCTAATAAAGATTCGATTGAGATAACTTTCTTTTCGTTTTGTAGAGACCTTAATCGATCAATTACCTTACTAATATTGTGTACAATTTTTTTGAGTTATGAACAATTACAGTTTTATAATGTATATATTTTATATATCCGTATAGTTGTAAGGGCTTTAAGGAGAAGAATTTAGGCCTTTAATTAAAATCGTTTTAGCACTAATTTCTGTCGAAAAAGGTGTTGTTTTTTTTTTGCCGCAACAGGGCTGATCAATTCGGTACACAGGCTTAGGATTTTAGAATCATACAAAAAAAAAAAAAAAAAAAACTAAATGAATTCACTTACCCCAAGTAAGTAAAAAAAAAAAATAACTTTTCAATTCAAAGGCGAATTCCTACAAGGGCAAGTACCTGGATGAGGGATTTGGTTTGGCTGCTGAAGTACTGAGTTGGTGGTGCATGAGCTCTTTTGTCGAGTTTTGGGCACAAATCAGTTGTTTTCTGTTTTAGGCGCATACATCTGAATAGTCAAAACTCATTTGGACCAAAACTTCATCCGTTTCTCGAACTTTACAAAATTTGCTGTCTCTGAGACATCCCAAAAAAATTTAGTAATTTATTGTAATTTTTTCTGTGGCATTACAGACCATATAGACCTTTTGCCGGCTTAACAAGCCTGCTCCATATCTGCCTATTTTGGGCTATTTATTTCCAGTTATCTGCACATAACTCTGTTGCATCTTTGTTGATTCCATCTATCCATCGGCTTTTTGGCCTTCCACGTGGAATTTTGACTTCTATTCTACATGCCCATCTTAACCTCCGTGCTTTCATATCATGGAATAAGGATTCACTAGTTTTTGTAAGCAGTTCTTTATTGGTATTTCTTCTCCATGTGTTAGCACTCTGAACGCAGATCGCTCCGGTTATAGTGTGGAAGATTTTCCTCTCAAATCTTTCAACACTTTTTTTTTTGTTAGTGTTTATTGCTAACATAGATATTTATATACATGTGTATCATTTGAGTTTGAGTCGTTTATTTTCAAAGTAATCACTAATCGATTTCCATATAAAAACACCGAATGAATCCGATCCGATAGTGCAGTATTTTTTTCTAAATATAATCTATACATATAATTGGTACAGAAATAAGTTTGTTTTCAAAACAGGTATATTTTTCATGGATGTAATGAAACAAGTATTTCTTAAATATTCTTTAAAAAATAACTAACCGTTTTATTAAAAAAATAAATTAATTTTATTTTACCTTTATTGTAAACAAAAGTATAATATGTACTTGTTCATGTACTTACTTATTGGTAATTTAATGCAGGGGAAAGTTCGGGACACAGCCATATACAAATAAATACTCAAGGCCGGATTAGCATGGTTAGGGTACTCTAATCCGAACAGAGGCCTTCCAAGGCACTCCGTAACCCTAACAACGGGTAAGCGTGACGAAGAGTTACAATATCCGGTTACAAGAGGAGACGGGAATGGCTAAGTAGCAATCAGAATGAAGGAGGCACTGTGACCTCCGCGACATCTGGTGGCACAACCGTCATTATGATGTAACGGTAAGGCCGTGCACGAAATGATGAGGATCGGAGGAAAAAGTGGGCAACTGTAATCTCAACGTTAACAAAAGAAATCCGCCACTTCAAGTCAAGGACGGCGATAATCTGAAATGATTTTAGACGAGATGGCCGATGGGTACAAAGTTGATTGCTTGACACGAAATCCCACAGCGAATGTAAACAAAACCTGATGATAAGTAGTTAAGTTTGGAAATTCTAAATTTTTTAAAAATAATTGATACTTTGGCATGAAAAAGATAGTAAGTCCATGAATAGGTTGTTTTATAGAAGAAGAAAAAACCGTAAACCGTTTTGACACTTTTTTTTCTTTCAAACTTTAATCTTTTTGATTGTTCTCTCGATCGATAACCGCTGGCTTTAATACCAGTGAAGCGATTGAAGGAGTAGTGCAGGGATCTCCTGGAGTCCTCCTTTTCTCTCTATAGTTGGAGGGACAAACCTGCCTCGGAGTTCCCTCGCCTCATTGTAAATATAGCCCTGGAGCCAAAAAGGACCCAAAAATCGACCTGATCGCAGGCGAAGGTTTGATTGTTAATTACGAGTTTGTGTTATTCTGAGTTAAAAAAAACTTGTCTGCCGTTGATTTGAGGATCGAAGCGGGAAATCCATTGCGAAAAATGTGAGAAAAGTTTTTATTTTTTTAACATGCATATATGGGTTTTGACATGTAAAAAAAAAAATTGCTAACGCCATTGCTAACCAAGGGAAAACTTTTTACAGCCAAAAAAGTCAGATTTTTTCGATATTTTTTGGGTATTTCACCTATAACTCCTAAATAATGCATCAAAACGAAAAATGTATTTTTTAATAAATTAAAGAACCTTAAATTTTGCCTTAAACGAGTACATAAAGTGGTTACGCGATAAGGTATAAAACCACGGTCAACCAACGCTGAACTTTACCAAATTTATCAAAACAGAGACAAATTACTATAAATGGCCCTGTAACTTGGAAATGAGTTTCCTAAGGGGAAACACCTATAGAATCAAAGTTGTAGAGAATTAAATTTTGCGTCCAGTGAGTGCTGACATTTTTATTGTAGGCCAATTATATATCTCGAATCGGGATTCGTTAGTCCTTTATAAAATTCGGAATCTTTCGGCACATCGTTTACCACAATCTTTTGCTATTGAGAGGTGGAAAAGAAGCTTATACGGCATGTAACAGACTCTAAACAAAATTAACTCAGTAGAAAAGACAGCCATACTGTTGAAATATTTAAAATCAAGTTTATCTTCATTATCATTTTCTAACCATCGAGAGATTACCGATTTTTTTCGCAGTCAGTGACCTACATTAAATTAGTTGGTACTCAGTATACGCAAAATCTGATGCTCTACAACTTTGATTCTATGGGTTTTTCCTCTTATGGAACTCATTTCCATGTTACGGGGCCATTTATAGTAATTTGTCTCAGTTTTTGACAAATTTGGTAAAGTTCAGCGTTGGTTGACCGTGGTTTATGTACTCGTTTGACGTAAAATTTAACGCTCTTTAATTTATTAAAGAATACATTTTTCGCTTTGATGCATTGTTTAGGAATTATAGGTGAAAAACCCAAAAAATATCGAAAAAATCTGACTTTTTTGGCTGTAAAAAGTTTTCCCTTGGTGGCCCGCGTTAGCAATTTTGTTTTTTACATGTCTAATCCCATATATGCAAGTTAAAAAAATAAAAACTTTTCTAACATTTTTCGCAATGGATTTCCCGTTTCGATCCTGAAATCACTGGCCTAATATTCTTTAAATCAGCCGCCATTTTTGAAAGCAGCGGCTCTGGAACGGCAGACAAGGTTTTTTTTAATCAGAATAATATACTCTTTCGTAATTTACAATCAAACCTTCGCCTGCGATCAGGTCGATTTTTGGGCCTTGGCTCCTGGGCTAATAAGTATAGGTATGTATGTGTTGTCTTCCCCCCCTCCCTTTATTTACTCATCTTTAAACTATTTTATTCTATATATTGTATACATTTTTTTAATATTATCTCAGATCTCTATAGTCCTGAATATTTTATATTGTTTATCGATCTTCTGGACGAACCTTAAGAAGAGCAGGACCAGGATTAGGAATCAGGCCATGTTTTTTGTTGTACTCGTCAGTAGCGTGGATTCTTGTGCCACTTTTTTATTCCTTGGCATTTCCTTGCTGAAGAAAAAGTCTCACTCCATTCCCTGATGCGTTGTATGTCGCTAGCATTTCGTTCCATTTTTGTTTTCTAAAGAAAGTTCTTGGGGACCATTTTTTTATTTAAAACAATTATTAAATAAATAAGAGAATTATTGTAAAAATATTATATTGCAAGACATTTGTAATTTAATTTAATAATGAAAAGTAAACCGTTATTAAGTAAATTTTACTCCTCTGCGGTAAAAGCACAAGAAGTTTATGTGTTTAGATTAACTATTTTTGAGCGAACGGTTGAAATAATTTTGAAGTTTAATGGCTCAAATCACTATGTGAAATATTGTGTTTTAAAGAAATAATGTATTCTATCCTAGTCAAATAAATTTAGGCTAATAGATTTTTATCTGACAGAATAGTTTATTCGATGAAAATACAGGTTTGTTACAAGAGTTCTCAACCTAATAAAAAATCACGATATTGCATTAAAATTCTCGAAAACTCAAATTTGGCGAATTAACTACATTAAATTGATTTCAAATTTGGTTTTTAAAATTTCAAGTTAACTTTTGAACGCAATTAGGTTAGATTAGATTTTTTTAAAGAGGTATCAAATTGTTTAGATTTTAAAATCGTTACACAATCTGAAAATAGCTCATAAACATATGAAAATAAATGAGTAGTCTCAAATTTGAGCATAGTTATTTTTAGAAATTAGAGAAAAAAACGTACGTTTTTCGTATAAAGCTTCAATTAAAACTAATTTTGATATATATTTTTAATATTATACTTTTACATTGTTTATTAATTTTGTGAAACATGTGAATATTAAATATTACATGAATTGAATATTACATAGTTTTTAAAGTTAGTAAAAATCATCCATCTTTGATTTTAACGTCGGCACCATATATTAAGGTAACCATTCTGCAACAGGCATGCATTCATTACTTCAACATGGTGCCGACGATATATCCGTTTTCGAAACGAAATCGAGAAAAAAGGTGGCCTTCAAAAATATTTGATCTTTTGGCCTATATAAACTCGTTATTTTGACACGTTGAGGATAGAGGTCATGCCTAACGGCCCATTATATTTGTAGGCCACCTTTCTTTCCTCTATTTTTCTAGTACTGTCTCGTTAAATAGACAATGTTTACTGATTTCCAGATTGGAAAAGCTCCATTTTTGAAAATATTACTTCGAAATGTTCGATGTATATTATTAATTTGATAAAAAGGGGTCTATACCACAAGTTATTATATATTTGTATCTACGAATAATTTTATCCTGAAGCATGCGGCTAGTAAACTCTCGCCGCAACTCTGAGGCGCCGTAGCCTGCAGCATTGGCAACCCTCTGTGTCTAATTCTTGGACGCGGTCCAGACTTAAATGGAAAGCCTTGACAGTGCTTGAGGTACAGGAACGTCTGTTGATGATGTTCGCAATATGTCGCAGAGGAATCTTATAAAAAGGAGGAATGCATGGTCCAAAAGAAATATAAATTTGCGAATTTATAAATATCTGCGCTCTCTAAGCTAAAAATGAAACAGTGCATCTGGGTCAAATTTGTTCTATTCTGATTGAAATATAACTTTTATTTTTTTATTTATTCAGAAATATTACAATCTGTCGCAATTAAGGCCGTTTATAACAGTGTTCAGCGAGCACATTCACATTCTATTTACAATAAATAAGAATAAGTAATACAGAAAATAAGAATACTAAAAGTAAATATATTTTAACGAAAGAACTAAACTAATCAAATTAACAACGAAAACACATGGATACTTTAATACAATATTTACAGAATCTATTTACTCAGAAGAACTCGAACCCAAGCCTTTCTCCTTATTCGTGGTAGAAAAGGAGGAGATCCCAGCGCCTCGCACTCAGCCGCATTACTGGTATTAAGGACCATTAGGGGCTGAGGAGAGGCGCTATAATCAAACATTCTTGGCTTAAGTGGAGGATCTGGCCATTGCCAAAACTCCAATGTATACTTATTCACAGAACGTCTCTGGGCCACTGCCGTTTCAACCTTCGAGGAGGATTGTAAGGATAGGTGGTGCTGGATAGGGATTGTGCAAGGGGATTTGGATGATAGGTAAGGTCCTGGTGAAATTTAGAGAACTTTTCTGGAATAAAGTCTAGGACCAATGGGATATTAAGGTCATGGTGTAGAGTTTTGTTAGTTATTTAGAACGGAGCATCAACTATTGTTCGAAGGGCTTTAGATAGTCCCCACAGTTCAAGTCCGTATGCCCATATAGGTTTCATAATTATCTTGTAGATCAGTAATTTGTTTTAAATAGAAAGTTTGAGATTTTATGTTTAGTAGTTTGTACAGTTGGCCGTATCGTCGGTTGAGTTCTTGTCTTTTGTGTCTAGTATGTGGGTTCCAAGTTAGTCTTCGGTCTAAATGAAAGCCAAGATACCGGACTGTGTCTGAAATAGCAAGCTGGATGGGATTAAAATGTATTTGTAGACAGGGATTGCGTCGGATTGTAAAGGTAATATGTTGGCATTTCGATTCATTAACTTTAATGCGTCAGTTATTACACCAGTACTCAATCAAGCAATATAACTGGAATTAAAATGTTATAAATAAATAAAAATGTTTAATTCTTTATACTCACATTTCTAAATTATGCAGCACATCAGCTAAACTTTGTTATTTACCTTAATAGACTCAAGTGACATGAAACTGAATTCGAAACTTGGAGTGTACATTTTTTTTTTAGTGAGTTCCTCGCTCCCACAAGTATCTCCTATATTTCGATGAAACGTTTTCTATTCTAGGTGTTTCTGGTCCTTGAAATACTAAACCTTCCGGTTTGTATGCCTTCTCACCAACCAGCTTTTTTGAAAAATCCTTTGTACTAACCTCATTCAAACACTAACAAGTTTTTAGTTTATTAATTTTTTTTTTATTTGATTGATTATAACATAATTTAGTTTATAACAAATGTAATTTTAATGTATTATTCTATTATTCTTATTGCGTTAAATGTCCCAGAATAATGGTAAAGTTTTCTCTTCCTTTCTTTTAGATATTTGAATATTATAGATACTTGAAACCAACGTCCAAAACACATTTTATGTTTTATCTCTGATGACGATGGAAAAGCGAGTTTAGTATCGAAATGTGCCAATTACTTTGAGTAAAATAAAAAAAGTATACCATACAAATACTACAACGCCTTACTGAGACCAATGGACATATGGAGTACAAAATACAAACAACACAATAAAAAATTTTACGAAAAATTGTTAACACACCTTGATACATTTCAAATACTACTATACATAACGACTTAAACACCCCAACAGTAAAATCCTACATCCACGACAAATACACTACATTTCATTCTTCAACCCAAAATCACTCCAATCCTCTGGTTCTTTCTATCTCCTGCTCCCTGTTACCTGAACAACGCATATTAAGAAGAAAATGGCCAAGAGACCTACTATATCGATAAAAACAAAATCAAGCAAATACAACAAGGCAGTATAAATACAACAAATTTGCTAGATGCGCAGGTGCATATTACATAAAATATAAATAAATAAATACTTTTTAACTAATTAACTAACAAATACTGGAGATCAAACCACGGAGATAGGAATCATGTTCACAAAAAGTAAACTCTAATTATGAATTTCTTCCTCAGAAACAGTTTATTGAAAAAAAAAGAAGTTAACATTGAAAAACAAAACCAAAAAAACCTTGGTCTAACCATGGCTGATGAAACATGATGACCTATAGCATAACAGCATTGTGCCTTACTCTCTGAGCTGTCATACTCCTCTATAAAGATATAATATATAGATTCATTATTATGATTTTAAATAAAACATTATTTTCTCGGCTTATTGGTACACTTTCTAGACATAATAAATGGCTGGCTGCAAAAATGGCGATAATTCCGGTGATATCGATATAGAAGGTGATATATTTGAACACGTAGAGAAATTTAGGTATCTAGGGCCTACGACAACTAGAAAAAAACAAATTGAAGAGGAGATTATTTTTCTGTGACAAAATTACTTTGCACAAGCCTCCTGTTTCGAAACTTATAAATTAAAATCTATAAAACAATTATCCTACCTACGGTTCCTTATGAATGCGGAACGTGAACTCTTACATCAACGGTTGAGCAACGTCTCATGGTTTTTGAAAATAAAGTAATGCGAAGAATATTCGGACAGAAGAAGGATGAATCCAGCAGCCTTCTCAATTGGCGTGAATTGTATGCGATTAATATAATCGAGGTAATTACATCGCGGTGAATAAAATTGTTGTATTTAGCAACGATAGAATTCCTAAAAAGTTTATATGTGCTGTGCCGACTGGTAAACGTCCGAGAGGTATACCGAAGCGAATGTGGGAAGATTGCATTAAGGCCGATCTGAAGAGACTGGGTTTGAACGGCGAACGGTGGAGGGAGGTGTGTAATAAGCGATTGGTGGTGTCGGCATCGAACCTTCGAGTTCTCTAAGCTTTTTATTATTATTATTATTATTATTATTGGTACCCTTTATACAACATACATTTATTCTTAATCTATAGAAGCCTGTTTAAATTCATAATTTCTAGATCTAAATTGCCTCTTTGGTTGCTAATGAATTGTAAATAACAATTTAGAAACTTGCTTTGGCCTCCCGTCCAACCTTCCAAAATAGCTTAGTCAAAATAAACATGTATTACCCACGGTATAATGTTTTCTCTCTTCGTAATGTCATCTGATGGAGCATATTTCTCCTGTTTTTATTGGACGTTAGTTGAAGAAAGTTGTCCTTGAGATAGCTCTCTTATTATTGTTGTTATTAATATTAAATTTTGTTTATTTTCCTTCTGAAACAATATACATTTGCATTGTATTGAAAGCCCTCAATGGAATGCGGGGTTGCGGTTTCTATCCGTTTTAGAACCCCTTTAATACGTTTATTTATTTTTTTTTTTGAGATATCAGTTGTATATATACATACATCAGCTCACAGTCAAAATGATACACCTGGATATTGATAGAAATTCAATTTACATTATATCGAAAACAATAACTTATCAATAACCATCCTTATAAAATGTTTTTCATTTGTTCTGTTTTGTATAGGCGGCTTCTGGTATAGGAAATGTTTACTTATGGTGGAAATATTCACATATATAGTGAATAAACAAGTTTGCATAGACATTTTGTTAAAAAACTTGAAAGAAATTGCTGAATTCTGGAGCTAGAAGACAAATTTAATTTTTATCAGGAAACTCTGTCGTGTTAGTTAAGGGATGGTTACTGTCTAACTATCAAAAAGTTACAAAAACTCAACCACAGTCACCAGATCCTAATGAAATACAATATCTCTGGGCAAAATTGGAGGTAGAAATTATAAAACACTAAGACTTTTAAAAAAATATCTTCTCGAAGAGTGGAACAGGTTAAGCATAGAATTCACCAAAAAATTGGTCGACTCCATTTACAAACAGACTGAAAGAGAATAGTAGAAAATAATGACTTCCCTACAAGGTATTGAACTAAATTAATAGTATTTAAAAGTTAACAAGAAGTGAGGTGTAGCATTTTGATTGTGAGGTAAAATTATCCATTTTTTTTTTTTTGTTTAAATAATCTCAATTGGATATTTTAATTTTGTTGAGTTTGTACATATTTAAAATGAGATTATAAATAAATCTTTTTCAAAGAGTTTTCTGGTATTATTTATTTACTGTAACCGTTGAAGTATTTTTTCTACTGGGATTTTATTTTTACATTGATATCCTGAGATTTTATTTTTATTTCTCTTAGTGTTTGCATATTATTATATAAATCACAGTGGATATTATTAGGTTTTGTATTAAGTTATTTTTTTATTAGTTAGCCAATTGTTTATAAATTGTGTAGTTATATATATGTAAATTTTTTTTTTTTTTTTTTTCATCACAATAATAAGTAATTTTGGGAAGATCTTATGTTCATCTAATTGTTTTTTTTCTGTTTATTTTTTAGTTCTCTCCCAGAATAAAGTTCAATTTTTTATTCTGTATAGAATTAGCGTTCACGTGGAACAATAACATTAAACACTGGATAAATTTTCTCATGCAAAAACATTTTTCCATATCTTTAAAGTATTGGGCATCTCTACAGCTCCTTCTAATGAAGTTGGAAGGCTCGAATTTTTTATTAAGTTGGTGTTGGAGAAGTGCCTTTGGAGGGTATCATAATCAGCCACCATTTTGTTACTGTAAGCCACGAAAAAGTTACTGTAATATCTTAGAGACCTAACTGCCTTAAATATAATAATGTTAGTTTCGTGTGATTTTTTTTTTTTTTTAGGGTAAAAAAATTTGACTCGAAATTTTTCACGATCACAATACTTTTACGTTAAATGAAAATGCAACGATATTTTCTGATTATAGTTTGTGTCTGTAATATTGTATAGTAATCTAACACGGGTAATGGAGGTGCGATGTTACTTTATATAGAGAGCTCTAGTGGGAAGAAAAGCTGGCTGTACAACATGAATTAAATATGAGGAAGCCATTTGCGTATCATATCCCCTGCTGCATTAATCTCGTTTCTGATAAATTTTAGCTGTCTGAAGAGAGCATCTAATTTATCCAAAGCGGCTGGTTGAGGAGAGAATGTGCTGCCATCTGCTTAATAATACACTAGTATAGTGAGTTTAATCAAAATCGTTAGAGTCGTCGTTTTTGAGAAAATTATAAAAATGTGTTAAATCGATTATATAAAGTATCAATTTCGGTTTGCCGATTTTGACAAAAAGGTTGCTGTAACATCCAAGGCTTATAAAAACCTCAAATATGCAATTTCACTTTCATACGACTTTTCGTTTTTGAGCTAGACACACGCACACACACACGGATAGACCATTTTGCGGGACGTGGTTATTTCGACTCAGGAGACCTCAAAACATGTATTTCCGTTGAAAACTCAGACTCAAAAATTCTTACGATCGCTATACTTACCCTTACTATACATTGCATGTATAGTTGAGTCAAAATAAAAATGGTCGTGGTGTCTTTTACCTGCGGTTCACAGAAATGTATTTATTAATTTTTTAATCTGTTATTTTTCTAATATAAATGTTATATTTCATTCAGATGTTATTCGTTACCGCTATGCCTAGGACCTTGGTATAAATTATCACTATAATAAAGTTTATAAAGTACTTTTCTCATAAATAATTCTAATTGTCTGCCTGAAATTTATTATTAATCTATTATGGCCGCTGAAGTGAATTATACAGTCGAGCTCCAGCAACATCTGTTAGATTGCTTCCGAGACACAGACCATCTGCCTTTGAAGTAATTGGATCATTTCTTTAAATATTTCTTTACTGTCTGTCTCTTCTTGTTTTTGTTTTTCTATTCTATTTTCTTTTTGATGCAGTCTGTAGTCATTCGTGATGTGTCTTTTCTATCTAGTAAACTTTCTTTAAACCTTATTAATTATTCTAATATACCCTCTAAGAACCCATGTATTTGATATATTCTTTATAATATATTCGAAATGTAAGATATATTATGAGAGACATTTTTATTCAGATAAAGATTATGTTATTATTAAGAAAATTTATTCAACACACACAATTGGCGATACTCGGCAAAGTATAATGTATGGATGAAAAATAATCAGAATATGCAGTCAATGTTTATTAAGTTTGCCGACATTTCGAACCAATCATGTGGGTCATCATCAGAGCTAAAAATACTAAAATACGTTCGAAAAACGATAAATAAAACACTTCAATTGCCTACTCTGGATTCAACTTACTCAATGACTTTACTCAAAAATGTTGAAATTAGACTTGGTCATTCTGTCAACTGAAGGGCTCATATATTTCATATATGTGAATATGTGTGTACGTGAATCTAATAAAATATTAATACAATTTTATGTAATGGTTTATCCAGTTCATCTATTTAATATTTTGAGTTGGATTTATTGGATATATTTTTGAGAATTTAATTGCATTAATAAATATATATATATATACATAAATATTGATTACTAGTTGGTTCGTGCGAAAATTTTGTTTAGAGAAGAAATGGCAAAACAATATGGAAATAAGTAGTTACTATGTATTATGTAAAGAAGGAATTAATATTTTTTCCTTGGTCGATTGCAATATTCCATTTAACATAATAGACCAAAATATTTGTAAAATTGCTTTGCTTGGACCTATTTTTAAACGCTGATTGGAAAGATATCCCCAATCATAGGGTATTCTAAATTATTAAAAAAAATAAAATATAAGAACAACCAAATATCTTTAAGAAATAATAAAGTTAATAGAAAAGCCAGGAAAAAAAAAGTGTAGTAGACTATTCTATTCCTAAATGCAATATCTTTAAACAGGAAGAAATTAGTAAGCATACCAAAACTAATGGACTGTTTCTTTTTTAATAATTCTCCGATTTTTACGATTTTTGTTTGTTTTGTAGGTAATTTAATAATCATTCTAATTATCATGAGTAATCTTTCAATTATCTAACTGCAATCTGTAATACGATAATTGATAAGAAAAAAATTTATACTTTTGAGTTTTTCGCAAATAAAATTTCTTTTCCTCCATAACTTTTGCCCTGAAGTTTAGGGGGGATGGGATGGGGATCATGGTTACAATCAAGAAAACATGCATACTTTTTGAGTTTTTCGTTAAATAATAATAAAAATAAAATAAATAAATAATAAAATAAATTTTCTTTTCCTTCATAACGTTTTTTCTAGAAATTTCGGGAGGATAGGACTATTTTTCGCATGCAAAGAAGGAGAATATCTTTAAAATGAGTGGTCAATCATTGGATTTGATGAAGAATTGACGAACTTATGACGTACCGACAAAAAAATACCTTTTACAAATAATATATAGGATAAGTATTAGTGTTGCCCAAAATCGGTCTTGGTCTTGCACTTTACAAGACCAACACCAAGGCCGCCTAACTGTTGCAAGACCAAGACCAGGACTTTTAAAAGAAATCGATTTTTTGAATAAAAATTAATTCAAAATAGTTACTAACACTTGACAATCTCAGTTACTATATGTTAATAATTGGTATAGCCAATATACTTTTGCATTTAACTTCTAATTTTTCATTTGGGCTTAGTTAGGTTTCTCTTATCTAAAAAATCACAGTAATATCTCTATAGTGATAAGCTAATAAGTAACTGCAAGACTGTTGCGAGAGTCTTGCGCAAGACCAAGAACATGACCAAGACTGAGTTTGCAAGACCAAGACTCGTCTTTGTCTCGCATTTGGGCAACACTATTAAGTATAGACAATTTAAAATAAAATAAATAGTTACGTTTAAGTTTCTTATGTAATTCTTTTAATATTTGTATCTTATGTAACGCTAAATATTTTCTTGCTGTGGATGTGTCGATTGAAGAACTATTTTCATATCTAGCTGTGCAGGAGATATGACTGTAATAACCTGGCAAATGCAAGGCCAATGCAAGGAGATTCATTTCTTCAAAGTATATCATCTCTCTTATGCAACGCTATTCATGAGGCAGTTCATTTGTATCTTCAAGATTTATAGTTCCTTGCAGCTTGAAAGAGAAATGTTATTTTTAGAATTTATTTTTCATCTTCCGATTTATTTAGTAACTAGCTCATGTACCCGTCGTCGACGGGTGTTTAGTTCAAAATATGGTAACCTTTTTTGAGATGGATATTGTATTATAGGAGGGGGAATCTAAATTTAATTTCATAAACCTAGGACTCCACCTGGACAAACGTCTAACTTGGAATCCTCATACCAGACTGAAACTACAAGAAACAGCTCGACGTTTCCGACTACTCCAGCACTTACTAGACGAACGCTCTAAGCTTCCAATTAATTACAAAAGACTCATTTACATGACTATAATAAGGCCTATTTGGACTTACGAAGTCGAGCTATGGGGCTCCACCAAACCTTCAAATTCCTCTCGTATCCAATCCTTACAATCCAAAATCCTTCGTAAAATCCTCAATTCTCCTTACTTTGTTACAAATAAAATCATCCATAATGACCTTAATGTTCCTTATGTATTAGATTTGGCCCAATCCAGATATCTGTCCTTCCATAATAAACTTCATAACCCTTTTGTTTCCAACCTTGCTTCCTATTCAATTCCTGATAACCCTCCGAGGCGTCTGAAAAAAAGATGGCCCCGTGATCTCCTAATGTAAGGATATCATTAGAGTGCTAACATTGGAAAGTTACTCAGCAAGTGTTTTTCATGTCATTATATACATTATGTTCAAATTTACTAAATGTATTTCTTTAATACATTTGTAAATATCATTCGCTGTACAATTTATTTAATACAGTTGTACATGTCTTTAAGAAATAAAAAAAAAATTCATCTTCCGATTTATTTAGTAACTAGCTGTATTATGTACCCGTCATTGATGGGTGTTTAGTTAAAATACGAGAATCTTTTTTGAGATGGATTTAGTATTATTAGAGGGAGATTCTAAATTTAATTTCGTAAAATTGGTGGGGGGAGGTTGTTTTTGAAATTATTCAATGGCGCGGCTTATGGATGTCCAGCTTTCACATTAGCCATAATAAAAACTTCGTTATTCGGCTATTTATTTAGGTGTCACACAACTAAACCGACTATCAACCATCCATTTTTTCAAGTGTTTAATTTTCATTTATGATAAAGCGATGAGATTGTGGATTCGATTAATTAATCAAAATGAGTTGTAGTCTCTCCACTTCTTTAAACTCTACGGAGTTTATCGCTCGCAAAATAACCAAAATAACATTGGTCATTGAGTCACCTACATCCTTGTTCAATTAGAATTTGATCTGAATATTGTGAAATTTTCGGAAATTTCTCTGTCTCCCCCACTCCCCTGATTTCCGTCTAATCTGTTTGGTTAATCCTAATAATGTATACGACAACATTTGTTAGGCTCGGGAAGTTGAACCGAATGACACCTTAAACGGGAAGATCAGACAAAGTTGAAAAATGAGTGTGTTTTAAGCGATAAAGCATTACAGATGTTCGGTATTTCGGATTTTCCCGTTGAGTTGTGATATTTTTTTCAGTTGAATAGTACAACTTTTAAATGTGGCTTGCGATAGAGTAGGTTGGGATTAGAATTGAAGTAACTGCCTAACCGGGATCTCTATACAAATTACTCAATTCATAACTTTGGTTCTTCCCAATATTTTGTTTTCATTTTGTTTTCATTTGTCTTAAGTCAAGCAAACCTAAATATAAGGTCAAAATTTCAAAAATATACAATAAGCCATTGCTGAGCTTACCCCTGACAAAATTTCGTTTGACAATGCGGACATCCAGACACACAAAATCGTTTTTAAAAGTGGATTTGGTGTATGTAATGTATGAAACGGAAAGATATCATGAAACGGTTTGATTCTATTCAATGTACAGACAAAACTTTTATTTTATTTGTATAGATAATAATAACAATTCATTGATAAAAAGGACTATTTACATTTTTTATTAGTATATGATATCGTGAGTCTTTTATTAAACAGTATCATAAATGTTTTAAAGGTTTTCAAAGCAATTAGTCCAAGTGCGATCCATTTTCAAGGTAAACCTAATTTACTCTCGCGTGTTGTGAGTTCATGCTGTTAAGAGAATTATCGTTCATCTGTTGTTTTATGAGAGCTTATTAATATATAAATAGCTAGTTTAAAACTATGGAAATGTTTTATTTCATATAATATAAAAAAGTATATCCTATGTTGAAAATATATTATAACTTACGGGCACCATTGAATATAATGATATATTTGATCACCATGGCAGTCCGTAACTGCAATTAGGCTGTGTTTATCTACGTTTGACATTTCACAAACGATAAATCGCATTTGTCTAAATCGATTCTTTTTCGAGGCAAGTGTTTTTGTTTGTAACGTTTTTATCTGTTGTCAAGAGTAGTAGTCTCCAAACTAAAGCTTGCAAGTACCTTCAATATGGCCCGGGAAAGTTCTTTGATAATGTGCTAAAATTTATAAACTAGAAAATTGAGTAAAACATCCAAACAGGATGTTACAACCATTTATTCCACGAGTTATTTCTCTTAGAAACTTAATTTCATAACTAACAAGGGGAGGGGACTTATGGACTTCACTGATGGGGGTCACTGATTTCAACGATACTTTTTATGGTAATACTAGGTCGAAAAAGATTTGACCTATGTCCGAGGACTCTTGCCAATGCGGCTAGGAGCCGAGAAAAAAATATTTTTTTTTAAATTTTAATGTTTTTTATATTATTGTTGTCTGATTTTGCTCTGCATTTGTATTTATCAATCAATTTCTTATTTTGTTTAAAATTGAAAAAAAATATTGCTAATTGAATTAAACGAATTCTAATGTATAATAAATTACAAAAACACAAAGACGCTTCCAGTAAAGTAGAACAAATAAATTTGTATCATGAAAAAAAAAAATTCAGACTCACTCTTAGCGTCCAATAAAGCTCTTAAATATTATTTTGTTTTAAAATAAAAAAATATAAATTTTGGGGGATTAATTATCTGGGAGTGTTTTATTTTTTTTTTTTTTTTCCCATGCTGTTTAATAAAATATTCATAACTCCTCAGGATTTTCTTCTTAATCCTTAATCATCGTTACTACAAGCTTTGGAATTATTGATTATTGCTCTTCAAAACCATATTCCATTGTACACCTTTATAAATAATTAATAAAGAAAAACTTTCCATACCTATTTATTTTTTATATCCAAGCCTAATTTTAAAAAAAATATTTTTTGACCTAGTATCACCAAAAACAGTTTCATTGAAATCGGTGAACCCACGTCCATAACCTCTCTTTGTAGAGAGAGAATCACTTTATTATCATAATAGGGTGCTGCCCAATTACATTGGGTTGCTTTAAACACAGCATTCTTATTAATCGCTACAGACAATTTTCCAAAACCAATATACAATTATATAGTATTACATATATTATACATACTAATATACAATTATATAGAACAAGTTTTTATATTTTTATCGCGTACCATGACTCTCGGACCAAAACGTTTGGAGACTCCTGGTCAGAAGTCAAAGGGAGTTTGGATAAACGCTCGTATAGCTTTTAGACATTTGTTTACTGTTTGTGTTGCTTAATGTTGAATGTAATGGTTCCTGGTTCGATTTAAATGGATGTTCTTCATCCACCAGCTCCTTTGACTTATTTTACGCCTTCTTTAATTTGCTTTTGCTTAATTTGTTTTCTTCTGTTCATTATTCCTAAATTTGGTATCTTGAGGTTTTATTTGTTATATAAATTGGGTCATTATTCAACATTTTATTTATTACCTATTGCTGAAGGAGTCTCTCCAGAAATGACGTAGGAGAAACTCTTAAATAGCAGGACAATTTAATTTTTCTCTGAACAAATTAATACGACATTAATAATGAATATCTAATGGAGGACTCAATAAGACTTGAAAATGGCCCTAGTGATGCTCGAAACGTCGTAATAAAATAGCTAATAAATAAAATGTTGGTGAATAATGGCCTAATTTATATAACAAATAATTTGGTTTCTAATTCTAAAATTATAATAGGTTTGGAGAAATATGGTTCTCATAGTTTCCCATGTTTGTTTCTTTGGAAATATAGAAATATTTAAAACCTGATATAGAAATGTTTTACTCTACTGATCAAATAGTTTGTTTTGTTTTTTTTGTAAAATATCTAATAAGTAATTAATTAAAAATATAATCACGTTTCTTTAAAATGTGACTAAATCTACAGTTGTGGATTAACAAAGGACAAACAAATCAATGTTGGATTTTTTATTTCTATAAAATAGAATGCCTTGGCCTTATTCTTTGCAGAGTTTATACAACTGACATCCCAAGACATTACAACCTATGTCGATGAGACTTGTGTTGAATCAGTTAATAACTATCCATCATTCACAGCCCAAACTCTTCAATCCCACCTCACAAACCTCGAAGAATGATGTCAAAGCTGGAGAATTAAAAACCAATGTATCCATTAATTATAATACCCCACTTATCACTGTTGAACAAATAAGATACCTAGGAAAAACGTCTAACTTGGAATCCTCATACCAGACTGAAACAAGAAACCGCTCGACGTTTCCGATTACTTCAGCACTTACTAGACAAACAATCTAAGCTTCCAATTAACTACAAAATACTCATATTCATGACTGTAATAAGGCCTATTTGAAATTACGGAGTTGAGCTTTAGGACCCTCTTGAGCCATCAAATTTCTCTCGAATTCAATCCTTACAATCCAAAACCTTCGTAAAATCCTCAATTCTCCTTACTTTGTTACAAATAAAATAATCCATAACATCCTCAATGTATCCTCTTGCTTCTTCTTCGATCCTTGATAACCCTCCTAGGCGTCTGAAAAGAAGATGGCCTCGTGGTCTCCTAATTTAGATAATTTATTAGAGTGCTACCAGTGGGTAGTTTCTCAACAAGTGTTATCATGTTATGATATTCAATTATTCACATTTACTAGATGTATATCTATTTCTATACAGTTGAGAATTTTATGAATAATACAAAAATACATATTTGCTTGTTTTAAGTGAAAATTTTATAATATTATAAAATAAGACTGTGTTTATTTCAATTTACATAGCTACGTTTCGGCCAGTAAGCCATGTTCAAGCCATCTATAAGATAAAGACTATTAATTTTATATTTTGATGTAATTCTACACTCTATGAAGGCGATATTGGTCCTATTTAATTTGATATTCTATTAATTATAACTCTAATTAGATTAAGTCAATTTTTTTAATTTGTAATTAACACTACCATTTAATTTGTAAATTAACAATACCACTAGATAGAATGAGGTTGCTTTTTTATTCAAATTCAGAAATATCAAGATAATAAATTACTTTAGATTTTACATAAATTATTTTAGTGATTATTTAATAGTTGACCGTTGCATTATAAAGGAAGGAGATGGTCCGGGGTTGCGGTCATAAAAAGGCTAAATAGTGGTAAAACTATTTTATTGAAAGCCAACGTTTCGACCCGACTTTGCAGGTCTTCATCAGGGCTAGAACGGGCAAGATACAAAAAGATAGAGAATTGTGGCAATTACATAATATTTAGACATAATTTATAAACAATGTGAATAAGCTTATTAGAATTATAAACAGTTAGTACAATAAAATATGGACTAAGTAAGCTGAGTAACAAGATCCTAAAATAAAGTAAATAGATGCTAACAATCGTTGTAGTGTAATATATAACAAATGAAAATGTGAGTATAATTCTACAAAATCTACAGGAGAAAAAAATAAGATTAGAGACTTACAGGTGTGTTCCTCTAGGAGTTTCACTTTTCACCGCAACCCCGGACCATCTCCTTCCTTTAAATTATTTTAGATTTTGACACACCCTCCGTCGTACACCTATGACGTCTTGTCCTACAGTAACTTTCAATAATACTCCACTTATTCCTGTTGAGCAAATCCGCTACTTAGGACTCCATTTGGATAAACGTCTTACTTGGAATCCTCATACTAGACTGAAACGACAAGAAACTGCTCGACGTTTCCGACTGCTCCAGCACTTACTAGACAAACGCTCCAAACTTTCTATTAATTACAAAAGACTTATCTACATAACTATAATAAGACCTATATGGACATACGGAGTTGAGCTTTGGGGCTCCACCAAACCATCGAATTCCTATCGTATCCAATCCTTACAATCCAAAATCCTCCGTAAAATCCTCAATGCTCCATACTTTGTCACAAATAAAACCATTCATAAAGACCTTAATGTACCATATGTCGCTGATTTAGCTCGAGCCAGATATCTATCCTTTCATGATAAACTTCAGTCCCATCCAAATCCGCTTGTTTCCACTCTTGCTTCTTTCTCGATTCCTGATAATCCTCCTAGGCGTCTGAAAAGAAGATGGCCTCGTGATCTTCTTACTTAAAATTATTTAGAGAGTGCTACCACTGGGTAGTAACTCTTCAAGCCTGTACATGCCATTATTTATATTTGCGCATATTTACTTGTTGTATATGTATACAGTTGTAAATTCTATTAAATAAACAAAAAAAAAAAAAAGATTTTGACACATCCTTACTTCATCCAAAAATCATGGTTGGATAAAGTAAGGATGTTTTAAAATCTAAAATAATTTATGTCTGTTGATTTTATCTTGATATTTCTGAATTTGAATAAAAAAGCAACCTCATTCTATCTAGTACTACTGTTAATTTACAAATTAAATGGTAGTGTAAAAGAAATAACACAGCCTTATTTTATTATAATAAATAAATAAATATATCACAATATTACTCAATTCTTCTTCGGTGCATACTATTTATTTCAAGTTAATTTATTATTAGCCATATTTACACCAATTTAAAAACAATTTTGTCACTTAATGACTACTCATCACAATGACGACGTTTCGGCTCGTCGAGCCATTTTCAAGTCTAAAAAAATTTTTCATTTACAATCATATATTAACTTTAACATATTTCAAATTATAAAGATTCTTATTATGTACCTAAATCAAATTAAATTAAATTTGAATCATTTAATATTAAAGAATGGAGTAATAATAATGTTGTTAAATAATTAAAGGTGAACATGACAATAATAAGGAATTTTATTATGAGTAGACGCTTGCAATTCGCATAAGTGAAAATGACAGGTACATGATGGGTATTTTAGGTACGTAATAAGAATCTTTATAATTTGAAATATGTTAAAGTTTATATATGATTGTAAATGAAAAATTTTTTTAGACTTGAAAATGTCTCGACGAGCCGAAACGTCGTCATTGTGATGAGTAGTCATTAAGTGACAAAATTGTTTTTAAATTGGTGTAAATATGGCTAATAATAAATTAACTTGAAAATAAATAAATATAATATGAAATATAAATAAGAATTTTCCATGAAGATTGTTCTTGTACCCGGAACGTTGACGAATGGAACAAAAAAAATTTTAAAAATGTACAATAAACGGGAGAGATATCTTTATTTTAAAAAACTAGACAATTTTCTTTTTTTTTTCGAGAATTTTAGATTTTATAACCAATTAAATTCATGAGGTCCTTCACGAAAATTAATGGTTCACTTTGACAGTTAGTAGTAATTATAATATTAGTTTTCCATTGCAACTTGCGGTACGATACGGTGAGTGGAAACTGAAATTCTTCTCGACATCTGCCGACTCCTGTATGCGGGTAAGATCATTACCCCCAGCTTTCCAAAAATAGTAATGATGTGGAGTGAGAGGAGAGAAGTATTTCGATGAGTTCTTTACCTTAAAAGTATTTATAGTATTTTTTTATATCTTAAGTTTATTAAAAAAAAAAACTGCAAATTATTTCACAATGGTTTATTATTTCCTAACAATTATACATCTTCTTTCTTTTCTTTTTTTTTTTTTTTTTTTTTTTTTTGGTGATATTTACAACTGTATTACAAGTAAAAATACATTCAGTAAATGTGAACAAAGGAATAAAACAGCATGAAATCACATGTTGAGAAACTACCCATTGGTAGCACTCTAAAAATGTATTTACAAAAGGAGATCTCGAGGCCATCTTCTTTTCAGACGCCTCTGAGGGTTGTCAGGGATCGAAGAGGAAGCAAGGTTAGAAACGAGAGGGTTTGGATGGTTCTGAAGTTTGTTATGGAAGGATAGGTATCTGGATTGGGCCAAGTCAGAAACATAAGGAACATTAAGGTCGTTATGGATGATTTTGTTTGTGACAAAGTAAGGAGCAGTGAGGATTTTACGAAGGATTTGGGATTGTAAGGATTGAATACGAGAGGAATTCGATGGCTTAGTGGAGCCCCAGAGCTCAACTCCGTAAGTCCAAATAGGTCTTATTGTAGTCATGTATATGAGTCTTTTGTAATTGACTGGGAGGTTAGAGCGTTTATCTAGTAAGTGCTGGAGTAGTCGGAAACGTCGAGCTGTTTCTTGTCGTTTCAGTCTGGTATGAGGATTCCAAGTTAGACGTTTGTCTAAGTGGAGTCCAAGGTATCGAATTTGTTCAACAGGAATAAGTGGGGTATTATTAAAGGATACTGTAGGACAAGAGGGCATAGGTGTACGACGAAGGATAAAGGTGATTTGATGGGATTTATTGGAATTTATTTTTATTCTCCAGTTTTGACACCATTCTTCAAGGTTTGTGATGTGTGATTGAAGGGTTTGGGATGCAATTCAATTATACATCTAAAGTAACATTACCTTTCTAATTAAAAAAACAAATAAATAAAAGGTGATTTCAATTATTGGACTAAACTATTTTTTTTATTATTAGTAATATACTAAAAAAAACTAGCATTATTTCAGTAACAGATTCAAAATTCAAACCAAACAAAGGACATAACCTTTGCAATGGAACAAACAAAAAAAAACAACTAGAGATTATATCTTTGTTCCTCATTGTCCGATTTTTAACGATGATTTTTTTTTTTAGGAAATTCCGTAAACTTTTCAAAAACATTTCAATTTTTAGGGAATTTAAATATCTGAAACATTTTATCATAATATCCACAAAAACAAAAAGTGTATAATTTTTGAGTTATTCGGAATTTAATTTACAATCTCTCGTAACTTTTTTTCCAGCTTCTTTTCGTTGAAGTATGTTGTATAGATAAATGTATTGGGCGTCGAGAAAATGACTTTAGCGAAGTTTCATTGAAATCGCTACATTCCTTTAGGCGTTAGAGTCAATAGCAACGCAGGTTTTTCTGCATTTTTATTTTTTTTTCTCCTTTATTATCTCATCAAATTCTTTCAAAAGTTATATGTAGCATTTTTTTATAACTCTGAATAATGCGAAATGATTAACTTTTTAAAATAAACCATATTAAAGGCACTTTTGAGGAAGACGTATATGAACATTGGGCATTTAAGCCCTGTAAAGTGACGTCAATTGGGATAAGACCTAGAGAGAGAATCACTTTATTATCATAAAATAGAATAAAATGGTGCTGCCCAATTATATTGGGTTGCTAACAACACAGCATACTTATTAATCACTACAGACATTATTTAAAATTATTATACAATTATATAGGAACAACAATATGTATGAGCATAGTATACAATATTTTATACGTATATATATATATATTATTATTTTTTTTTCCTTTATTAATTTAATAATTATTAAAGACCACTTAATTAATTATACAATGATACGCCGAGTTTGAATCGTTAGAGCCGTTTTTGAAAAAATTGTAAAAATGTGTTTCAGCGTTCATATAAAGTGGCACTTCCGGTTTGCCGATTTTAACAAAAAAGTTTGAAAGTAAAAGGCGGATAGTAATGTCGATGAAGGAGGATCATCCTCGGGTAAGCTCTGATTTTACATCCAATTTTGATAAAAATCGGTCCAGTAGTTTCGGAGAAAATGCACGGAGGGCGGACAAAAAAATTTGTATTCGTTTTTCGAATTCTACGTATCTTGAAACGTGAAACCTCAAATTTTGAGAGGGAGTAAAGTTTTTGAATTTTTTGGTCGGTAATAAACGTTTTCTGTATTCATTAAAAAAAAAATCATTCATTCCAAGTCTCTTCCCTAAAATAATATTATTGTTATAAAAATATTACTTTACAATCTTTGTTTAAAGCAAAATATTAAAAACATGATATTAATAGTAATATTTAAAGGAAACTAAATGATTGAATAGTAGAGATTTGAAAGTGGAAAGAGTATTGGAGCAACGGATGAGATAAGAATGACCCAGGGTGCAAATAACCACATCTCACAAAATAGTCAATAAGTTCTGCGAAAATGTCTCTAACTCGGTTAATTCTGCTGGTATCGAATAAAAATCAAAATTAAAGTAATAAATATCTTGATGTCATTAAACTATATCTTATCCAGATGTCAAAAGTGTGACCAGTCATTAACCATAAAACATATTTTGGAAGAGTGCCCTTTTTACACCGCAAGGTTAAAAGATCTCGGAATACCGCAGAATATATCAGCATCTCTGGGAAATCAAGAAGAAATCCTTATCAAAGTTATCAAGTTCCTAAATAATGAAAGTCTTAAAAACATATATGACAATGTTATAACTAACTAATGATCCTTTGCAGATTTTTAGTTCATTTGTTTATTAATTTCAATTTACTTATTGATTTCATTGCTATTTTTTTAAAGTCGATTTATTTATCTATTCTATCTTATTATCTATACATGTCTATTATTATCTTTATTTATTTTATTTTATTCTACCAATCCTTTTATTTATTTAATGAAGAGAAGAATAGTTGGGGTGCTCAGTCAAAAAGGAAGGCAAAAAATAAATTATAATATTTATTTTTTACATATGCCGACGTTTCGACCTGAAGTTCAGGCCTTCATCAGGGCTAAGAAAATAACCAAATAACAAGGTATGAGAAACATAAGTAGTGATGGTAAAAAAAATAACAAAAGTAAAAAAATTATTAGAAAAATAAAATAGATAGATATAAAGTAAAATGAAATTGTTAGAATAATGACTAAGAACTAAGAGATAAATAATAAAAACTGTTACATAGTGTGGAATGATGAAGTAGGCATAATCAAAAAGGGGTGACAAAAGTGTTACATTGGGAATCTTAGAATAAAATGTAAAAACATAAATTTATAAATTTATTTTATTATTTTTATTCTAAGATTCCCAATGTAACACTTTTGTCACCCCTTTTTGATTATGCCTACTTCATCATTCCACACTATGTAACAGTTTTTATTATTTATGTCTTAGTTCTTAGTCATTATTCTAACAATTTCATTTTACTTTATATCTATCTATTTTATTTTTCAAATAATTTTTTTATTTTTTTTTTATTTTATTTTCTCATTTTTTATTATTTTTTTTACCATCATTACTTATGTTTCTCATACCTTGTTATCTGGTTATTTTCTTAGCCCTGATGAAGGCCTGACCTTCAGGTCGAAACGTCGGCATATGTAAAAAATAAATATTATAATTTATTTTTTGCCTTCCTTTTTGACTGAGCACCCCAACTATTCTTCTCTTCATTATCCACGACAGTCAACCAATTACCAATTATTTTATTTATTTACTTTTTTTTTTTGGAACAATCATCCACACAGTATAAAAGTAGTGTTATTTAGTTGATCGAGCGCTGATGTCCTGGTTGTTTTGCGCCTAGACATCGAAACAAACGAAACGAAACTATATCTGTTATCGTCTACTAGTTTATCATATGTATTATCTGGTCCTTTCTTAGGCCTGATGAAGGCCTAAAACTTAATTTTTTTTCTATCTTTGAATGTTAATCTGCACTTGTTGATAAGTGTTGACAATCAGCAGATGGTCTGATTAAATTAATGAAACTGACATGTCAGGCATGGGGAAGGATAGCACCCAGCAGTCCCTCTTGTCTGACTTGAATCAATTACCTGGTTGTCAAGGAGAGGTCCCTCATCCAGCGCCTTTTTAGCCACCTCCTCGCATTGATGGGTATGTCAGCTGAAGCCATATCTCTGATTAGTATGTTATTATAAATTATTGTGAAATCGTTTGTAAAGAGTTCTTATGTTTTGGTCAACTGTAAGCAGGAGGAAGTCGGTATGTAAGGTTTTGTTTGTCACGTACCAAGGTGCTTTTGTTATAAGTCGTAATATTTTTTATTGGAAAGTTTGTGCAAGTGAATCTTTTTAGCTATACCGTATATCTGTGAGGAGTAAGTCCATATTGGTGTAAGTATAGTTATGTATTTAATTTCTATCTCAGTTCTAGTTTTGAAGATTTGGAAAATTGTGAGTAAAGTAATTTGATTCGTCTATTTTGAGGGTCTACCGTTTCACTTTAACATATCATCCTTCTGTCAAAGGTAAGACCAAGATAGTGTACGGTGTCCGTCTGAGGTATTTGGTTGTTTTCGATAAAAATTGGAGTGTATTTCTTCGTTTAAGTTTAAATGTAATGAGTTTCGATTTATCGTGGTTTATTCGAATTTTCCATTATTTTTAACAGTCTTATAATTTATTTAAATGATGTTGAAACGTCAGTGAGGCTTGTGTAGGGTCATGATTTTTAGTGAGCATTGTCGTGTGAATTTGATTCTAGCACCATGAGAAATTCCAGTAATATGTACTAATAAACAGAGGCATTCCCATTTCTCAGCAGTCAACTTCAAGGTTTTTTCTTTCTTGATCGAATTGCTGTATTTAAGTTAGTACTAATGTTGTCATCGAAACAGCTTCCACGTCCGCCATTCTTTTTTCTTTAGAAAAACAAGAGAAACGATCGTGTTTTTTTTTTTGTTTTTTTAAGGGTCAAACCCGGCTTTAGAAATTCGTTATCAGGATGTTGATAAGTTGCAGACAGAATGTTGCAAACCTGGCAGACCAGCTGTGGTAACCTCCATTTCTCTGCCGTGTTCTATTTAATTTTACCACGAGAACCTTTACTAAAAAAATACGTTTCAGTGTTAATAATTAATTTTAAAAAGTCTGATCCTTCGGCAAGAAGACGATCGTCCTTCAGGATGGAACCCGATGAAAGAAAACGTAAGACAAAGAGGACGTTGCAATCATGTGGAGTCAAGTACGTGTCTCTGATTATGTTGTAACACAGTGATAATATCATATTATATAATACTAGCTGATGTACCCATCGTTTGCGGGTTTATAGTTAAAATTTGAGAATCTTTTTTAATCTAACCGGGATCTCTAAACAAATTATTCAAGAATCCATAACTTTGGTTCTACTCAATATTTTGTTTTCAATTAGAGCCTATGTTTTAAGTCAAGCAAGCCTTAATATAATGTTAAAATTTTAAAAGTCTACAATAAGCCATTGCTGAGCTTACCCCTGACAAAATTTCGTTTGACAATGCGGACATCCAGACAAACAAAAACGTTTTTAAAAGTGGATTTGGTGTATGTAATGTATGAAACGGAAAGATATGAAACGAGTTGATTCTATTCAATGTACAGACAAAACCTTTATTTTATTTATATAGATGTTCTTTAATCTATAAACATATGTTTATTATTAACATTTATTATCAACATTAGCCGGGATCTCTAGACAAATTACTCAAGAATTCAGAACTCTGGTTCTACTCAATATTTTGTTTTCATTTAGAGCTTATGTTTTAAGAACAAGCAAACCTTAATATAATGTTAAAATTTCAAAAGTCTACAATAAGCCATTGCTGAGCTTACCCCTGACAAAATTTCGTAGCAATCGGACATACAGACAGACAAAAGTTTTTTTAAAAGTGGATTTGGTGTCTGCAATGTATAAAACGGAAAGGTATGAAACGAGTTGATTCTATTCAATGTACAGACAAAACCTTTATTTTATTTATATAGATGTTCTTTAATCTATAAACATATGTTTATTATTAACATTTATTATCAACATTAGCCGGGATCTCTAGACAAATTACTCAAGAATTCATAACTCTGGTTCTACTCAATATTTTGTTTTCATTTAGAGCTTATGTTTTAAGAACAAGCAAACCTTAATATAATGTTAAAATTTCAAAAGTCTACAATAAGCCATTGCTGAGCTTACCCCTGACAAAATTTCGTAGCAATCGGACATACAGACAGACAAAAAAGTTTTTTTAAAAGTGGATTTGGTGTCTGCAATGTATAAAACGGAAAGGTATGAAACGAGTTGATTCTATTCAATGTACAGACAAAACCTTTATTTTATTTATATAGATGTTCTTTAATCTATAAACATATGTTTATTATTAACATTTATTATCAACATTAGCCGGGATCTCTAGACAAATTACTCAAGAATTCATAACTCTGGTTCTACTCAATATTTTGTTTTCATTTAGAGCTTATGTTTTAAGAACAAGCAAACCTTAATATAATGTTAAAATTTCAAAAGTCTACAATAAGCCATTGCTGAGCTTACCCCTGACAAAATTTCGTAGCAATCGGACATACAGACAGACAAAAAAGTTTTTTTAAAAGTGGATTTGGTGTCTGCAATGTATGAATCGGAAAGATATCATAAAACGGGTTGATTCTATTCAATGTACAGACAAAATATTTATTTTATTTATATAGATTATACATATTATATCCTAAATCGTAAAACAATTCATTTTTGTTTAAAAAAAAACAACTAAGGTGTGTGCTTTAGATATCACGATAGAATTGAAAACAGCAACAAGCCGAGATTAATAATATTAAATATAAATTATAAACAATAGCTCATTATAAAGAGGGTCAAATGCTGAACGTTTCCCTCGCTTACATTATGCAGGCCCGATTTTTATCTCCTAAGATATTTTAATCCATATCTTCCATAAAACCCGTTAATTTGGGTATGCGGTTCTATTGTATCCCAGTATTTTTCTATTATTTGATTACATCTTTCCAGCTGATATTGGTAAATAAATTATCTACATCAAAACAGATCAAACAATATTTACCTATTGTCTATCATTGTTTATTCTTTCAAACATTTGATTCACCTCCATTGAGTTTTTTACAACATTGTTACTGTCTGATTTTAGGTTATTGAGTGTGAAATTGAGATATTTAGCCAAAAAAATTTAGTTTCTCCATTGTTATTACTGACGATAGGACTAAATGGAGCGCCACTTTTATATAATTTTATTAATCCGTGTATTCTAAGTGTATTGTAGTTAGGATTAATTAGTTTAATATCGTTTAGTAAGGCATTTATAAAGTTTATAACAAAGATCTATTGCATAAAATATACACATCAAAGGTCAATCTAAAAATGTTCTTAATGATTCATAATTTACTTATTTAAATTACTTATATTAAATAGTTTATGATGTATCCATCGAGTGTGTAATATTTATGTGGAAATCTTCAGTTGGAAGTATATGTAATGTTATATTATTATATATTCTCCATTATGCCTAAGAATTTCTACTATTATCAATGTTGTAATAATATTAACATTTGTGCTATATTATCATTTCGTTTTCGACACTACTTTTTTTTTCGCCTCTCTAACACGGCATCGAGTTAAGATGAAATTTCAAATGATAGCTCATTTCAGACAGGACGACATTACGAACAATTCCCTCGTTTAAAGTATACAGTTCCGATTTTTAGTATCTGAAATATTTTAATCCATATATCGTACTAACTTCGTTATCATTTGGTTTTCGACACTATTTTTTTCCTTTTCGCCTCCCTTACACACGATACAATTTTGAATTATAGCATATTACAGAAAGGATGAAATGCTGTACAATTTTCTCGCATTCAGTATCCAGGCCTGATTTTTAGTTTCTGAGATATTTTAATCTAAATGGAAAAACGTTTCAGTTAGTCGACTCTATCTGAGCGTTGTGATATAAATAAAATCATGAATTATTTTCGATTTTCATTTATCATCACCATATTATACTATAGACAACCCACTTTTAGAAAAACTTTCTTGTTTAATATCATTAAGTGCATGTCAATTAAGTTTTGAGTTTATTACGAAATAAGTTGAGATTCACCTCCAGTTGTTTAAATAATGACAAAAACACACATAGTTTAATATGACATCATATCAAAACATGCGTGTTTTTGACAACAATTACTGCGATAAATTATTGCAAAGCTTTAATTTATTTTTTCCTATTACCGGAGATATATTATTATAAACAGAAATTAATAAATACAGCTTTATTTATTACAATAAAAATGTTAAAAATAATGGTTTTCAAATATTTATCATCTATAGTGATAATAAATCTTGAATATTTAATCGTTGACCGTTGCATTATAAAGGAAGGAGATGGTCCGGGGTGGCGGTCATAAATAGGCTAAATAGTGGCAAAATTATTTTCTTAAAAGCCAACGTTTCGACCCGATTTTGCAGATCTTCTTCAGGGCTAGAACGGACAAGATACAAAAAGATAGAGAATTATGGAAGTTACATAATATTTAGACAAAAAATTATAAACAATGTGAATAAGCTTATTTAAATTAAAAACAGTAAGTACATTAAAATATTAATAGAGTAAGCTACTAAGTTACAAGATCCTTAACTGAAGTAAATAGATGGTAACAATTGTTGTAGTGTAATATATATATATATATATATATATATATATTTTATGCTAGTGTGAATAAACTTTAACAGATCTACAGGAGAGATTGAATGAAAAGGAAAAATGATATAATATGAAACAATGGACATTAAGAGATGTGGAGAAAGAAAAGAAAAAAGAAAACCACGAATGACCGCCACCCCGGACCATCTCCTTCCTTGATAATAAATCTTCTTTCTCCCATTATTCCTATTATATTATTCTTAACTTCCATTCTTTCTCCAATGGTCTCGTTTCTGATTCTGTATGGATGTATACACATATATATACATATATATATACATATACATATATTTTTTATTGTTTTATTCTGTGTTGAACGTGAATTTTCATCACCACTCACTAAGCATTGTGAGTAGATAAAATTTGTTTTCCTTAAGTTCTAATTTGTTATTCATGGAATGTATTTCAGTGAAATGTATTTTATTTCTAATTATCTTCAACATACTTCTCACTATGTGTATATATATACTTTATTTTATTTTCTCTTCTCCTAATCTTTACGCATAATCACTTAAATATCTTAGGGAACATATGTATATCATTATTTGTTTTTTTATATATTTTTTTGTTTTAGTTTTTACAATTTCTTTCCCTACATATTAACAGTTATTATTATTTTTTTTAATTTTTATATTCCATCACTACAATGCTTTACCTATAAAATAGATTTTACTTTCCTTTCTAATTTCATTCAGTGATTATTATGCAATTATTTTAGCTCCAATATTGTAGTACTGAACCCCTATTACCCAACTGTCCCCGTTAATTTATCCTAAGAGCTTAATTAATACTTAATGTATTACATGTATTTTGTCATTATTCATTATAATAAGTCTTTTGACCAGATTTGTAGTTAATATATATGAACAATACTGTTATTCTAAAGGGACCTAGTCCCAGAATAAAGATGATTTTTCTATTTCTATTTCTATATACAATCTCAAAGATACCTTATCTTTTAGAAGTAACGTTTTGAGTTTTTGCAATCTTCCTAGCCTAGCTACGTGTCCTCCAAAATACATAGACAATAAACCGGTTTCGCAAAACAACTCAATAAAATAAATAGGCTTGACATTTGATTGGGGCACACATGTTGATCGAACAGGATTTAGTTTCCAAAAAAGTTACAAACATTACCTTGATCTTCACTAAAACTAAGACAGCGATTGTATGATATTCTGATCTATTCTGTAATAAATACTATTCTGGTCTTAAGGGCTAGAACGGACAAGATACAAAAAGATATAGAGGATTTTGGAAGTTACATAATATTTAGACAAAACATTATAAACAATGTGAATAAGCATATAAAAATTATAAACAGTAAGTACATTAAAATATTTTATATTTTATTTATTAAAATAGTATATATTTTAACGTGCTTGCTGTTTATAAATTTTTATAAGCTTATTCACATTGTTTATAATCTTTTGTCTTAATATTATGTAACTTCCATAATTCTCTATATATTTTTGTATCTTGTCCGTTCTAGCGCTGAAGAAGACCTGCAAAGTCGGGTCGAAAAGTTGGCTTTTAATAAAATAGTTTTGCTACTATTCAGCCTTTTTATGACCGCCATCCTGGACCATCTTCTTCCTTTTTAATGCAACGGTCAACTATTAAATATTCAATAAATACTTTTCTGATTCTTCTTCGATGTTCTCTGAAATAATTAGGTTAAGAAAGATGTATGTAAAACTCGATAGTATTTCTTAAATCCCTTGATTACCGTAGAGCTTGTTCGCTAAGTCGATTGGGTGCATAACCTGAAGCCTGGGTGTAAAACAGTGTATTCCTAGCAAGAGAATGTTGAAACTCTAATGAATCTTGTCTGCCATTTAAAAAAAAAAAAATAGCAACTTATATAAAGAATATTAGGTCAATAACTTGAGGATCGAAACAGAGATAGTGCTGCGAAACTTTTTGTCGATATTGTTTTTTAAAGGTTTATGGAATTTCGTAAACAAACAAAAAAAATTCGTTAAAAACGGACAATTGGGAGGAAAGATATGGTCTCAAGTTATTTCTCCTGAAGAGGCGAAAATCTGTATAAATTTAAGATGTACTTTTTTAATTATTGAGAATAAAAAAAAAAATTTTCTACACATATTTAATGAAGTATCTTACTTCAGAACATCTTTCATAAGAAACAAGTACATAAATTTATAACTTTATTCTCAGTTCTATATTTCAACACTGCTATCACCACCTCCGGAATCAACTTACTCACTGTCTGCATAGATAACTTTTTCAACTAAAAATATCAATAAAATGACATCACTCAAAAATGTTGATTTTTTTAAAAATTGAGGATTTTTTTATATTTAGCCCTAAATATGTAACCCTTCATTATCCAAGGCCAATGGGCCAAAAACAAAAACATTTCCAACCGACAGAAGGATAAATCTTAAACGTAAACATCACTTGAAAATTGTACATCGAAAATTTGATTCGATCGCCTTATAACTAAGAAGAAGTTTAATAACTATAAGAAGTTTATAACTATGATAATTACCGCGGCATAAGACAAAAAAAAGACTCAAATAATCCTGTCCTACGTAAGGGGAGGAGAGGATGAAGTTGTATTAAGGAATAATGATGTTCGTTGATATCTCTCATTTATGGAATGTATCATGGAAGATATTTATCAAGTGTCAGAGTTCTCAATGAAGTTTAATGCATTAAAATCAAATAAGGGGTTCGTCATTTGTTTTAAAATGATGAATGACTTGTATGTCGGACTGGATTAGTTCCTCCTACCAATTACAGCGCATGACCGAATCCTCGAGCCTAGCCTTCGCCTTTCTTTTTGAACCTCGAGAGCGCACTCCCGAGGAGTGACCTTGGAGCGGAGAGGAAGGGACCGAAGAAATGGGGTCACTGGGGACAAGGTCAGCCGCGGCTCTGGCCTTCTTCTCTCTGCAACTTTCATCCCCATCCGCCATTTCTCGGAGAATTCAACGCTCTCTGCGGGGTACTGTCTTCTTGTCCATAATCGCCAGGAGTATAACGTCGAAACGTACAGGATTTGTGATAGTATAAGATTTATACTAAATATACATGATATTATTGTAAAAAAAAAAAAAACCTAAGATCATAGGCGCAGACATTCTATTTTGATTGTTGGAGAGGGGACGATGGACCAACAACGACAAAATAAAATGCTTGTAGTTTATATTATGTGTAAAAAATCTGGTGCGCGCAACACACAACTTTCACTTACCGATCTACTTTGAATAGAAATTATTTTCTGGCAATGTTGGGCTATTATAAAATTATTTTAAACGGAGCTAAAGTTTAAAGCTTACATATAACAACTAATTAAGACCATTATAATTATAAAATGTCTATTTAATATATCGACGACAGGAAATAAAAATCTTTTATAAACCACAGAACTTTCTTTGCTTTTATAAACCACAGAATGACTAACTCCAATTTGAACATTTTTGAGTGATGTCGTCTTAGTGATATTTTTAGTTGAAGAAGTTATCTATGCAGACAATGAGTAAGTTGATTCCGGAGGTGGTGATTGCAGTGTTGAAATATAGAACTGAGAATAAAGGTATAAATTTAGGTACTTATTTCTTATGAACGATGTTCTGAAGTAAGATACTTCATTAAATATGTATAGAAATTTTTTTATTTTTATTCTCAATAATTAAAAAAGTACATCTTAAATTTATACAGATATTCGCCTCTTCAGGAGAAATAACTTGAGACCATATCTTTCCTCCCAATTGTCTGTTTTTAACGATTTTTTTTTTTGTTTGTTTACGAAATTCCATAAACATTTAAAAATACAATATCGACAAAAAGTTTACACTTTTTGAGTTACACGGAATTTAATTTTACCATCCCTCGTAACTTTTTTTCCAGCTTCTTTTCGTTGAAGTATGTTATATAGATAAATTTAAAGGGTGTCGAGAAAATGACTTTAGCGAAGTTTCATTGAAATCGGTACATTCGTTTAGGCACTACAGTCTTTAGCAAGGCAGGTTTTTCTGCATTTTTATTTTTTTTTCTCCTTTATTATCTCATCAAATTCTTTCAAAAGTTATATGTAGCATTTTTTCGTAATTCTGAATAATGCGAAATGATTAACTTTTTAAAATAAACCATATTAAAGGCACTTTAAAGGAAGATGAATATGAACATTGGGCATTTAAGCGCTGTAAAGTGACATCAATGGGGATAAGACCTAACTGATATTAAAGACCACTTAATGACAGTAACTTTTTCGTTAAAATCGGCAAACCGGAAGTGCCACTTTATATGAACGCTGAAACACATTTTTACAATTTTCTCAAAATCGTTTGAGCCGTTTTTGAGAAAATTGTAAAAATGTGTTTCAGCGTTAATATAAAGTGGCACTTCCGGTTTGCCGATTTTAACGAAAAAGTTGCTGTCACATCCGGCCCATATACAAACCTTAAATATTTAATATCAGCTTCGCACGACTTTTCGTTTATGAGCTAGACTGTTACGATAGACACACAAACCATTTTGTGACACTTTCGACTCAGGGTACCTCAAAACATGTATTTTCCTTGAAAACTGAGATTCGAAAATTTTCACGATCGCAATACTTACTCTTACTATATATTACATATATACGTAAGTGAAAGTAAAAAACAAAACCTATTGTGAAACGAACAGGGGACAACCTTCATAACATAGGTATATTTCTATAACTTTTTCCACCTAAACAGAGTATTAAAAAACTTAAAAACATTTTTGATTTCTTAGTTTACATAACATTAAAATAAAAATACAATACTTTCAAAGTCTTAACTATTTATGTAAAAATGTCTATTAAAAGATTTTATATAAAATATATTTTTTCCTACATTATCGTAGAAAAGTTATAAGAAAGTCCCCTGGAAATAGAGAAAATCATAGGATATATATATATATATATATATATATATATATATATATATATATATATATATATATATATATATATATATATATATACATATTATTATTCCGAAATATAAATGAAAATTTAAATAACGCTACTGTTATTGCAAAAAGTCGTATTTACGTGTTTATTCTCTTTTCCCTATAGATGACATTTTGTAATCTGCAGCTATACTATAAGCAGTCTGCTAAATAGGAAAATAAAATATACTAATAAATTATATATAAAAGCAATTATTATAATAAAAAAATAATCTTTTTTTGCACTAACATTAGTGATAATAATAATATTTAGGTCGTGATAAAATACAATAGTTATAGGCTTGGGGTCTCATACTAGACTCATATACTTGACAATAATAAGCCCTATTTAGACTTACGGAGTTGAGCTATGGGGCTCCACTAAACCATAGAATTCCTCTCGTATTCAATCCTTAATAATAATAATAATATAATAATAATAAGGCTTAGCGAACCCGAAGGTTCGATGCCGACACCACCAATCGCTTGTTACACACCTCCCTCCACCGTTCGCCGTCCAAACCCAGTCCCTTCAGATCAGCTTTAATGCAATCTTCCCACCTTCGCTTCGGTCTACCCCTCCGACGCTTACCATTCGGCACAGCAAATATTAACCTTTTAGGAATTCTCTCGTTACTAAGCCCAACAACTTTACAAGCCCATTTGATTCGCCGCGATGAAATTACCTCAATTATATTACCCGGATATAGCTCACGCAATTCGGCGTTGTGTAACCGTCTGAACTCTCCGGTTAACTCATCCTTCTTCGGTCCGAATATTCTACGCAATACTTTATTTTCAAAAACCTTAAGACGCTGCTCATCCCTTAATGTAAGCGGCCAAGTTTCGCATCCATAAAGAACTGTAGGCAAGATAATTGTTTTATAGATTCTAATTTTTAAGTTTCGGGACAAGAGGCGCGAACTGAGTAGTTTTGTCACAGAAAAATAACAAGCATTCCCCGCCTTCAGTCTAACTTTAATCTCTTCTTCAATTTCGTTTTTTCTAGTTATCGTAGAACCTAGATACCTAAATTTATCTACCTGTTCAAACATATTACCATCTATATCGATATCACCAGTAGTATCGCCATTTTTGCAGCTAACCATATATTTTGTTTTATCCACGTTTATTTCGAGTCCTAGTTCTTTACCGGCTTTCATTAACGTTGTCGTATTTAGTTTTATAGTTTCAACGTCTTCGCTTAACAGTACCAGATCATCAGCATAGCCCAGCACGGATGTTGTCCCGCCCAGATCCAACCCTTTCTCGGTACGCATTACCTCCCTAATGGCATGTTCTAATGCCAAATTGAACAGGACAGGCGAAAGAGAATCCCCCTGTTTTAAGCCCGAACGAACCTCAAATTTTTCGGACAAATTATTACCGATTCTAACTTTATTGAATGTCTCCGTCAAGCACATCCTGACTAGATTTACTAGTTTTTTTGGAATTCCCTGCTCGATTAGAATATTATACAGTTTCTGGCGGTCAATAGAATCGTAAGCCTTTTTAAAATCTATATACAGCTGGTGAACAATACCGTTATACTCCAATTTTTTCTCTAATATTTGCCGTAAAGAAAATATTTGATCAATAGTCGAACGATTCCGTCTAAATCCGCATTGGTAGTCTCCGATAAGTTCCTCGGCGTATTCCGTGATTCGACTGGTTAAGATTGAAGTGAATATTTTATAACATACCGGAAGGAGTGAAATTCCTCGATAGTTATTACAATCCGTCCTCGGACCCTTTTTGTGAATCGGAATAAGAATAGATTCTTTCCATTCTTCAGGTAATTTCTCGTTCACCCAGATCTTTTCAACCAACCGATGTATTTTAGAAACTCCAGCTTCCCCGCATGCGTTAATTAGTTCAGTAGGAATATTATCGATTCCCGCTGCTTTATATGATTTTAATTTTCCGATAGCTACTTCAACTTCCTCTTTACTTGGTCCTTCTATTAACGGTTCAGCACTCTGGTACTCAGAAGGAGGACACAGATCATAATTTCCCGTATTTAAAATATTGTCAAAGTGGTCCTTAAATTTATTCAATATGTCAACCGGATCGGTCAGAATATTGTTATTATCATCCCTAATTCCAGACGTTACGGGCCCTACATATTTACGTGATCTGTTTATACCTTTGTACATGTCTCTTACGTTATTTTCGATTCTATTAGTTTCTATTTCGATTATTTTATTTTTAAGATACTCCCTTTTTTTATTTTTGAGCAATTTTGTCGTTTCGTTCTTTGAGATTCGGAAGTATTCCAGATTGTCTTCGCTAGGATTATTTAGAGCTTTTAATTTAGCGGCTTTCCTTTTTTCGCACATGTTTAAGCAATCTTCATCAAACCACGGTTTGTTATTCTTATTTTCCTTTTTTCCTAGACACGAGTTACCGACCGCTTTAATATTATCTCTGATCTCTATCCATAACTTGTCAATATCCTCGTGGTCCTCGTCAGGAAGCTCTAAAGCTTCAAACCTATTCTTAACATCTAGCTCGAATTGGTTTATAATTGATGGATTTTTTAATTTTTCCAAATTAAAATTCTCAAAATCGAAACGGTTTTCTTTTCTCTTTTTTATATTAAGTTTTTGTCGAAGTTTCGCGATTACTAATTCATGATCCGACCCACATTCTGCTCCGCGATAAGACCGTACATTGATTATACTGCTTTGCCAGCTGTGTTGTATCAAGACATGATCGATTTGATTTCGTGTTTGCGAATCCGGCGATGTCCAAGTATATTTATGAATATCCTTACGTTTAAACGTCGTACTTTTAATTACCAGGTTTTTCGAGATGGCAAAGTTTATCAGACGGATCCCATTATCATTACTATATTCGTGCAAACTTTCTTTACCAATCGTCTGAATATAAACTTCTTCCCTTCCTACCTTTGCGTTCGCGTCACCTACAATTATTTTCATGTAGTTTCGCGGTAGTTTATCATAAACCCATTCGTATTCAATCATAAACCCATTCGTATTCAATCCTTACAATCCAAAATCCTTCGTAAAATCCTCAATGCTCCCTACTTTGTAACAAAATATGTCCAGATCCAGATACCTATCTTTCCATAATAAACTTCACTAACATATCATCCCAACCCTCTAGTTTCTAACCTTGCTTCCTCTTCAATTCCTGATTAACCTCCGAGGCGTCTGAAAACATGATGGCCCCGTGATCTCCTAATGTAGACATATCATTAGAGTGCTAAGCATTGGGTAGTTAATCAGCTAGTGTTTTCATGTCTTTATATCCATTATGACCAAATTTACTAGATGTATTTATTCAATACAGTTGTAAATATCATTAAGAAATATTGTTTTCCTAACAATCAGATTCATGTATAATTTCTAGCGCTTTTCGAAAACGATAGTTTTAATTTTTATTTTTAAATTAAAATATTAAAGTATAGAAGGTGTAATATCAACAGTCGATCATATCCAAGTAGATACTATCGATGGTAAAATATCGATATTTCGATAATATCGACTGTCGATGACCATCTCTATTCTACCTCTGTAATCTTGTCAGATATTTGAATTAGAATGACATATTTTATGAATGAATGTACTCCATTTTATGTATAAATATGAATGAACTTCACGCCTTTCTGGTGCTCCAGGGAACCATTAGCCGTAACGACGGTTCTATTTTAATTGCTTTGTTCATTTCTTCGGATCACTTCCTCCTCTTGTGAAGAACTAGGTCGCAAGTTCATAGTTACCGTATTCTTTTCTTCCTTAACGATCTCTGGTACCGTGCAGATCCTTCAGAAGTACGGTAGCTCTCATTAACCCGAACTATCCTATTTGACTCGGCTATAACCCAATTATATTTTCATGAAAACTTTATACTTATACTCAATTTAAAAAAAAAAAATATTTTGTTTATTGAAATTTACAACAATATTAAATGAATACAACCAGTAAAACGCTGCAAATTATTTCACAATGGTTTATTATTTCAAAACAATTATACCTCTAAAGTAACATTACCTTCCGAGTTAAAAAGAAAAATAAACAAAAGGTGATTCCAATTATTGGACTAAACTTTAATTTTTTAATCATTAGTAATATGCTAAAAAAATAGCATTAGTTCAGTAACACATTCAAAATTTAAAAACCAAACCAAGGATATAACATTTGGAGTAGAACATTTTTAAAAAACCAGAGACCATATCTTTGCTCCTAATTGTCCGATTTTAACGATTATTTTTTTTTTAGGAAATTTCGTAAACTTTTAAAAAACTATACAAAATTATAAACTTTTCGTTGAAGTATGTTATATAGATAAATTTAAAGGGCGTCGAGAAAATGACTTTAGCGAAGTTTCATTGAAATCTGTACTTTCGTTTAGGAGTTGCAGTCTATAGAAACGCAGGTTTTTCGGCCGCCATTTTGAAAGTAAATTTCGGAGAGTAATGTCGATGAAGGAGGATCATCCTCGGGTGACCTCTGATTTTATACCAAAATTTGAAAAAAAAATATAAAAAAATAGGTCCAGTAGTTTCGGAGAAAATGTGCGGACGGCGGACGGACAAAAACATTTTTATTCGTTTTTCGAATTCTACGCGTTAGGAAACGTCAAACCTCAAATTTTGAGAGGGGGTTAAGTTTTTGAATTTTTTGTTCGATCACAATGGTTCATTATTGAAAATAATAAACCAAAAAACACAAATTAGAAATAATGACATGAACAGACTTGTCGAGATATTACACAGTGGTAGTACTCTCTAAATAATTCTAGATAAGAAGATCACGAGACCATGTTCTTTTTCGACGTCTAGGAGGATTATCAGTAATCGAAGAAGAAGCAAGGCTGGAAACAAGTGGATTCGGATGGGACTGGAGTTTATCATGAAAGGATAGATATCTGGCTCGGGCTAAATCAGCGGCATATGGTACATTAAGGTCTTTATGAATGGTTTTATTTGTGACAAAATATAGGGCATTAAGGATTTTACGAAGGATTTGACACGACAGGAATTCGATGGTTTGTTGCAGCCCCAATGCTCAACTCCAAATGTCCATATAGGTCTTATTATAGTCATGTTGTTTATTTTATTATTCCAATCCCTTCCAAGGCTGTCAGGGATATTGTCATAATAATTCTGCTTTAAGAGCTGGGGAAAATTGATTGCTGTGGACTGTAAAATTAGAGAAGTTAATGGATTAAAGAAGTGAATATGTAAAATTGATTGCTTTATTTTATTACATGTAGTTTTATACGGAGGTTAAATATAGGTGTGGGTTGGGATACTTGCATTTTCTCTTTTCTTCTAGTTGCCAGTCTTCTTGTTCATCTTCCCTCTCTTCATTTCTTGGCCCCTTGCCGGCCGATGTAGTTTTTTACTCCATTTTCATCAAATCAGTGGAATAACGAATTTTCTTACTACCCAGTCTAGTGAATCTGTCACGCTACGTGAGCATCTCCGCTTCAGCAATGGCGGCGTCACAATAACAACTGAGGTATATATGCTGTATGTTCGAGATAACAGCTGTGTTGTGCTTACTTGATTTAATTCAAATATGAAGTTTGATGTGTTCCCTAAACACATGTAGATGAGTTTTTGTAGTTAGTTGAAAGTTTAGAGCGTTTGTCTAGTAAGTATTGTAGTAAGTGGAAACGTCGAGCGGTTTCTTGTCGTTTCAGTCTAATATGTGGATTCCAAGTAAGAAGTTTGTCCAAGTACAGTCCTTCGAGATTTGTTCAGCAGGAATAATTGAAATATTATTGAAGGATACTGTAGGATGAGAAGTCATAGGTTTACGACGGATGGTAAAGGTGATTTAATGGGATTTATTGAAATTTATTTTTATTCTCCAATTTAACACCATTCTTCAAGGCTTGTGATTGGAGAGTTTGGGATCCTATTAAAGGATCGTTATTAACAGCCAGGATGAATTGAGATGTTAACTGTATAAACTGTGTTGAGGATGGAGTCGAGAATATTACCTTGAGGAACGCCTGCAGATTGTGCAAAGAGGGAATCTATTAAAAATTAAAATTAAATATATTATTTAATAAAATAAATAATAATTAAAATAAACTATATTGAATTCAATTAAGGATAAATTAGGGACTTAATAAATAATCACAAATTACCTCATTTTACGAAACTTTTTATCAAATTATTAACATCCTCCTAAAAATAGCTTCATCTCACCGTAACCTAAAAATGTTATATTTACAAAAATTTTCGGAATTTGACCGTTTTCAATCTCGAGATCTTTTTCTATTTAATTAGGTTCTAAAAACTCATGAATACTCATTTACTTTCCATTTGGATCGTAAGATAATTTGATCACAAAATCGAAAAAAAAAAACGGTCTACAAAAATATTGGGCCGTTTATCCTATATAACCACAGTATTTTGAAAATTAGAGGTTGTAGGTCACGCCAAACGGCTCAGTATTTTTGAAGGCTACCTTTTTTCTCGATTTTGTGATCAAATTATCTTACGATCCAAATGGAAAGTAAATGGGTATTCGTGAGTTTTTAGTACCTAATTAAATAGACAAAGTTTATCGAATTTGAGATTGAAAACGCCCCTAATTCCAAGTGTTTTCGTAAATAAAATAGTATGTTACGATGAGGACGAAGTTTTATTTACGAAGTTTCAGGCGGGGATGTTAATAATTAGATAAAAAAGGTTCTGTACCACATACTATTAGTACACCTGTTAGTACACGTCCACGCCTAAAATGTAAAAATAACTAGGTTATATAAGCCGAATGGCCCTTCTTTTGGTTTATTATTTTCAATAATGAAACATTGTGATCGACCAAAAAATTCAAAAACATAGCCCCCTCTCAAAATTTGAGGTTTTACGTTTCAAGACGCGTAGAATTCGAAAAACGAATAAAAAATTTTTTGTCCGTCCGCCGTCCGCGCATTTTCTCTGCGAACTACCTGGACCTAAAGGTTTTTTAAAAGTTTACGAAATTTCCTAAAAAACAAAAAATAAATCGTTAAAATCGGACAATTAGGAGCAAAGATATGGTCTCCGGTTTTTTTTTTTATCTGTTCTACTCCAAATGTTATATCCTTGGTTTGGTTTTTAAATTTTGAATGTATTACTAAACTAATGCTATTTTTTTTAGCATATTACTAATGATTAAAGAACAACAGTTTCGTCCAATAATTGGAATCACCTTTTGTTTTTTTTTCTTTGTAACTCGGAAGGTAATGTTACTTTAGATGTATAATTGTTTGGAAATAATAAACCATTGTGAAATAATTAGCAGCGTTTTTTTTTTTTTTTTTTTTCGTTCTTATCGTACGATTCAAGTGGAAAGCAAATGGGTATTCATGTGTTTTTAGTACCAAATTTAATAGACAAAGTTTAGTTAATTCGTGATTGAAAACACAATTTTTATAATTTTCGTAAATAAAATGTTTATAGGTTAGGATGAGATGAAGCTATTTACGAAGTTTTAGGCGGATGTTAATAATTTGATAAAAACAGGTCTTTACCACTGACTAAAATGGTGAAAGTTAAATTTCGAATCTTTTACTCTTCTAAATTTAATTATTAAAAATAATGATACACTGCCTTTGAAATCCGCGGGACACAGCTTGGATTATATTATTATTATATAAACAAAGGCTTTTATTAAGAAGGTGTTTCGTAATAAAAGTGATAAGAGCGAACGGTCTGATAACAGGCCCCCATGAGCACGCCTCTCTGGCGATATCAGCTGTCGATAGGAGACTGCTGGCTTAGTCCCACGTGCCTTGTCCCATCCAGCCGATAAATAAACAATAGCGCTTTGATAATTTCTATCGATTTTCCGTAAACACAATGAAGAAGAAAAATATTTTCAAAAACATCATGAGTCATTATAACAAAATTAAAGAACTAGGGTGGTTAGTGATCAAGGAACTGTCCTTTAATTCTGCAGGTCCTGAGTTTGATTCCGGCTTTGAGAGATTTTTATGTATATGAATGAAATGAAATGAAAAAAGTCTGGTGTGTCCACTCACACGACATTCCTACCTATTTTAGAAACGTTTAAATATCTTTACATATGTCCATCAAGAAACAAAAAAAATATCGAATTACATTTATTTTCCTGAAAATAGATCAAAGAAAAGATTTAAGAACGATTTGTTTGATAAACTAAAGCAATATGAACCGATTTAACGTAGATCAGTGTAAACATTTCAATACCCCCTAATATTGCTGATCAAAAACTTTTTGCCATAGCCTAATTTTGTACAACAATAATTTCTGTTAAAATTAGAGGAAATAGTGAAGCTTGTTTGATTCTATGTGGGCAACAGATTTTCTTACTTCCACTTAGTTATCTTTTTTTTCTCTCATTCACCCCATTCTGACACGAGGGTATGAACTCGTAATCTTACATTGGAAATTGAATAGCTGTAACTTCGTTAATAATTGTCCGAAATGAACCATTTTTATATAGTTTTGTAGCGAATTGCATCACCTTTAAAAAAAAAGGCTAAATGGTGTTTTTATTGTGCATGGAGCATCAAATTTCTGTCACAGGCATCAGTAGTCAAAACCCTACAAATTCCGTTCATTTGTTCCCGAGAAAATCTTGGCACAGACCGACAGAAAGGTTGATGGCTAAAAATGCGTTTTTCGGACTCAGGAGGGCTTTGAAACGTATAGATCCGTCGAGAACCGCATATCGGAAACTTGACCCGATCGTAATACTTTCCTTACCTAGTATAAGTAGGAAAGTAATATATTTTATTATTCTGGGACGGTTTTTCCTTTAGAACAAATTATAAGTACATGGTGAATTCTAGTGTGGCCATTAATAAATTAATTACTTACTATAATAGTTAATTAAAAGTAAAAATATATAAAGAAAGAGAAAAGAAAAGAAAATTGTTCATATTTATAAAACAAACATAGGAAACTAAAATAACATAAATAGTCTCTGGGGTGCTTAAATAGTTCACTTAGGTATATTTCGTAATCGATCGAATTGAGAAAGGAGTATGTGTTTAAAGAGGAGAGGTTTGAAAGAGGAAACTGATTGAGCGTGTCGAATATCAGCAGGGATGGAATTCCAGATGGAGGCGGCTTGTATTGCAAAGGATTTGTCATAAACAGCAGTTCGGTGAGGAGGAGGATAGAGCTCGGAAGTACGGGATCTAGTGGTACGGGATTGACGGGAACATCAACAAGGCTGGATTAATAATATGAGTTATAACTTTTTTTTTGTTCTATATTCACAAAGTAATATCATTAACGATGTAGAGATGGTTGACCGTTGATATAATATGAGAAGGAGTTGATCGGAGGGTGCGCTCAAATTAATACTAAATTAAATAAGTAGAATTATTTAATTTTTGCCGACGTTTCGACCCACTTTGTAGGTTTTCATCAGGGCATAGGATGTAGCACTGCGGGAGGCAGTGGAGAGGCACTGAAGTGTTTCAACTGCCTCCCGCAGTGCTACATCTTACGCCCTGATGAAGACCTTAAAAGTTGGTCGAAACGTCGGCAAAAATTAAATAATTTTACTTATTTAATTTAGTATTAATTTGACCGCACTCCCCGATCAACTCCTTCTCATAATATCATTAACAATTTATATAATTATGGTTGTGTATAAACTACTTTTTGTTCTATATTCACAAAAAAATAACATTTACAATATATCTAATTATAATGTTGTGTAAATTACTTTAGTTAACTTTGCTCTCACTGATCCTCATTTGTACCATACTATACAAACGATGCAGCAATAATATTATCATGATAGCTATAATATCTGATGAATTTTTTTGATGGAAATTTGCTAAATATTTACCAAAAATTCCTTCATTTTTAAACAAAACTTTTGTCGAAACTCTATCGAGTGCGGAAAATCTAATAGAAACACATGATTTCTTATTTCTTTTTTGTATGACTGAGCTAAAAAAAAATATCTATATATATTTCAACAAATCAGTTTCTGTATTCCCCATTGTATTAAAGTTTTGAGATATTTTAGTCCAAATGATAAAAACTTAATTGATTTGTTGGCACTATCTTTTCTGAGATATGTTTATTCATATCACCAATAAAACTCGTTATCATTTAGTTTTCGACACTATTTTTTCCATTTTCACCTCTTTAACACGGCATCGCGTTTAGGCACAGGCGAATCTATGGGGATAGAGAGGTCTTTCGGACTTCCCTCCTCCCCAAAATGGTAAAATGTAACCATGTTTTATGGATAATAATATTTGTTAAAGTATTATTGCTATTGTAATTACATTTAACTACATAGGACTTAAAGAACCACTTAAACGCCATTTCATACATGTAGTTAGTATCTTTCTTTTTTTTTCGAAGTAATTATCGTTATACGTATGAAAAAAAGCTGTCGGGCTGAAGCCCCCCCCCCCTAAAAAAAATTAAACCCTGGATCCGCTAGTGCGTTAAGGTATAATTTTGAATAATCGCTAAAATAAGTTAACTTGTTTGTTATTTGGCAATGATTACTTCCAATTAACAACAATTGAATATATTTTTTGTATTATCAAAATTGCATGTTTACAAGTTTACGTTTCGGGATATTCATTCCCATCTTCAGAACCCGAATCCCAATGATCTTGTGGATACATAGCTAAAAAAAAAAAATTGATGAGTTAAAATATAGTGCATGTTACATGTCAGAGTTTGGTTGTTAAAATAAATTTGTAATTACCTCAAAACTAGCCATGTATCCACAAGATCGTGGTAGTTGGGATTGTGATTCTGAAGATAGGAGTAAATATCCCTAAACGTAAACTTGTAAACATGCAATTTTGATAATACAACAAATATATTCAATTGTTATTAATTGGAAGTAAGCATTGCCAAATAACAAAGAATCTCATACAACTTCCCAGAAAAAAAGAAGTTAATTTGCCTTTTGAAGGCTCATGGCTTTATATTTTGGATAATTAATTTATATATATATATATTGACGAATCAATATATAAATAAATCTATTGCTTTAAGGTAAGTTGAAATTTGTAAAAATCTACCTTTTTGGAAACTAAATTTAATTTAACTCTGATGAAAATTATTCATATAATAATGATAAGCAATATATAATTATTATTATATTATGGTGATGCTATGTTCGGTGTATAGGTATGCTATTTTCGAAAACTTTCGCTTAAGGCTGACTTTTCCAATGGTAAATAAGGTAGCTGGAGAGATCTATATGAAAACAGCCAGCCCATTTCTCATGATTTCTCCTCTGAGAAAAATACACGACTTCTTGGAATATAAACACTTTCTATCATACAACGATATGTATATATTACTTTGTTACTGTAGTAAATATAAGAATATTTATGTAAGGTTAAATAATCTATTAGATCATGTAAATAGATCTTAAGCGATTACAAGTTCACAAGTAATGGATTAGTAAAAGTTCATGCTTAGAAATAGAAAATAACTTTATTCTGAGACAAAGCCTCTTTAGAATAACAAAATAGAACATAATCAAAATACTACATCTGGCCAAAATAAAACAATAATAAAAAAGAGAAAGTAAAGAAAATATTAGTTAAACAAGCTATAAACAAAAAAAAATCTATATACAAAACACTTAAAACTATGATAGAACACTTAAGACTATGTACAGTAGGAAAAATTATAATTATACTCTTTTGAAAAATAAAATAATAAAAAATACATGAGTTCTCCTTTAAAATGAGGTGTGTTTCTGCTAACAAAGAAAAGAAAAAGCTGACAATATAAAATGTCATTGTATTTAAATAATGAATAATATGTAGACTCGTCATTGTCAAATTAGTTATAGGTACAGATTTAATTATATACGAATAAAAAGTAATAAAAAAACAAAACAATAGATGTATTCAGTGGCATTAAGAGCAGGAAGATATTGTAATATCTCTAGTGAAGTTCACAGTATAGAATAGTAGTATCGTTTGATGATGACTAGAAATGTATAATATCAAAAGTTTAGTATGTATCTGACTGTTTTTGGGATAGAAATTGGAATAGGAGAGATATGGAGGGGAATGCCGAATTTTGATAGGTAGAGAATTCCAGAAATTGACAGCGCGAGCTATAAAGGAATTTTGAAATGAGGCAGATCTGTGAGAAGAAATGTAGAGGTCAGAAGGTCGAGATCTTTTTGAAAGGGAATGGACCTAGGACTTGAATTGAAGAAGGTTGTAGGCGTAAGAAGGACGATGGTTGTTGATGATTTGATAGAGGAACGTACCTAGGAAATATTGTCTTTTAAAGGAGGTGAAGAGCCACCTTAACTCAGTGTAGTGGTGAGAGATATAAGAGACATGCTTCTGTAGAACAAGGAGAGTTTAGGGAAGTAGGGTCACCGATTTCAATGGAACTTTTTTTAGTGATACTAGGTCGAAAAATATTAGACCCATGTCCGAAGGTTCTAGCTAATGGCCTCTAGGAGCCAATAAGCTTTTTTTTTTAATTTATTATTTTATTGTAATACTGTTTTCTGGCATGGATTTCTATGTCAATATACATCAATCAATTTGCTTTTTTGTTCCAAATAAGAAAAATATATTGCTAATTGTATTAAACGAAATTTAATGTATTACAAAATACAAAAACCCATAGACGTCCCAGACGTAGGCCCAGTAAATTTTTGTCGTCAAAAAACGATTCAGATTTGTTTTTAAGGTTTACTAAAACTCTTAAATAGAATAGAATAGAAAATTAATCTTCATTCTGGGACTAAGTCCCTTTAGAATAACAATGATCAATTAATACGAAGTAAAATTAAAGTAAAAGTATAAAATTTTTAATATTATATAAAAAGTATGTAAAAGTATTATATAAAAAGTATGTATTTAATATTATTTAAAAAGTATGTAACCACTAAAAAATAAAAAAAATATACTTATATAAATGAACATAAAATCTTCTCAAAATTACTTATTATTGTGATGAAAAAAAAAAAAAGGAAAGAAATTACATATTTATATATACATAACCACACAATTTATAAACAATAGGCTAACTAATAGAAAACTAACTTAATAAAAAATCTAATAATATCTATATTGATTTATATAATAATATGCAGACACTAAGATAAAATAAAATCTTAGGATTACTTGTGGTGTAATGAAAAAATAAAATAAAAAAAGGAACTATTTATACGTACATTCTCATATTGAATACGAGTTTGTTTTAAAATAAAAATAAATGTTTTCACTCAATGTTATGGGAGGATATTTTTTCATGCGGTATATCTATAACTCCTCAGGCTTCATAAAATCTTCTCAAAATTACTTATTATTGTGATGAAAAAAAAAAAAAGGAAAGAAATTACATATTTATATATACATAACCACACAATTTATAAACAATAGGCTAACTAATAGAAAACTAACTTAATAAAAAATCTAATAATATCTATATTGATTTATATAATAATATGCAGACACTAAGATAAAATAAAATCATAGGATTACTTGTGGTGTGATGAAAAAATAAAATAAAAAAAGGAACTATTTGTACGTACATTCCCATATTGAATACGAGTTTGTTTTAAAATAAAAATTAATGTTTTCACTCAATGTTATGGGAGGATATTTTTCATGCGGTATATCTATAACTCCTCAGGCTTCATAAAATCTTCTCAAAATTACTTATTATTGTGATGAAAAAAAAAAAGGAAAGAAATTACATATTTATATATACATAACCACACAATTTATAAACAATAGGCTATCTAATAGAAAACTAACTTAATAAAAAATTTAATAATATCTATATTGATATATATAATAATATGCAGACACTAAGATAAAATAAAATCATAGGATTACTTGTGGTGTAATGAAAAAATAAAATAAAAAAAGGAACTATTTATACGTACATTCTCATATTGAATTCGAGTTTGTTTTAAAATAAAAATAAATGTTTTCACTCAATGTTATGGGAGGATATTTTTTCATGCGGTATATCTATAATATCCCATAACTCCTCAAGCTTGTAAACTACTTTCGGTAGTTTACATCCCTTTTAGAAAAAAATATATATTCGGCATACAAATATACTATGGAATATAATATTGAAACAATTAATCCTGCCACAGGGAGTAAAGTAGGTTAAATTATTTCTTAAGAAGAAACGAAGTTGATAATTGTATTTCGCACCTAAAAATAACCTTAAATACGAAATTCCATTGCAAAAATTTGCTTAAAAATTCTCGACTAGGCTCTAGACTTCGATTTTTTTTCCGAAAAAACATCGACATGGCTCCATTTATTCACACGAAAATAGGCATGAATTTAGAACCCTATTATATACACAACATTACACCAACCAGTCGTAAATAAATTAGGCTTGGAGATAAAAAATATAAACTTTTAGGGAGTTTTCCTTGTTTTATTCTTTGTTAAGGTGTCAAATTTAAAAGTTGTTGATACAGTTTTGAAGAGAAATGATTTAACTTTACAACGGTTGTGGTAATTTTGATTTAGGAGAAAATCCTGAGTTATGAATATAATCAAAATGGAATAGTATCACAAAAAAATATTCATTAAAATTGGTGATCCCAGGTCCGTAACTTCCCTTGTTAGTAAATAAATTATTAATTCAAGCGTCATGAATTTAGGGCCCTAGTGAATATATAGTTTCTATATAGGGTGTTTCGTAATTGCACGGCACTATTTTAGTTACAAAATAAACAAAAAGTTCGTATTAACATATATCTCACACTAATTTATTAAACATATATCAAAGATTAAATATTTCTTATTTATTTACTACATTAAGACTGACTGTACAAAGTTTAACGTGTTAAATACTAAATAACAGGTTTTAATCACCTGATAAACAAATGAAGCAATGACAGTAGTTGCTCATATGTTTGTCTAGAGTTCTGTGTGTTTTAGTGTGAGTGAATACTGTGACACAGCAGTGTTGCCGTTTGTACGAGGATCCTCGTATTTGTACGAGGTTATGACGTAATGTACGAGGTACGAGGATAGATCAGCCTCGTACCTCGTACATAAGTTTTGCTGACGTTTGCAATGCAAGGTTATATTTTTATGAATGAAGTTTAGAATTGTCTTACGGTTACTTTGGCTGTATTATTATTTGTGTTGATATGAAATACTGAACTTCTGTTGCTTTATAGACAAGTAAATTACAATTATATCTTCTTTAATTAGAGTATGATTATTATTTCCTTCATAAAACCATGATTGTATATATATGTTGTTTTTTTAATTTCCAAGGAATAAAAAAATATTTTAGATTTTATTTAATATAAAATAAAATATAAGAAACCATATCCATTATTTCCTTCATAAAACTTATTTTATAAATACATATATTTTTAAAATGTGTTGTAAAAGAAAATTAAACAGACATTTTTACCGTCATTTTTATCGAGCATAAAATAAAATACGAGAAAGTATATCCATTATTTCCTTCGTAATTATTGTTTCTTTCATAAAACTGCAATTGTAAATATATTCGAGATAAATTATTTTTTTTTTTTAAATGATTACCGTAATTTAAAAAAATTAGTTTCTGTTTTTAATCGGGTAAAGTAATCAATTGAAAAATTAACTAGTATTCATAATGAACCCATCGTCAATAATAAAAAAAAAGTATTTTTTCAGAGGTCCACATTCATTTTGTGCAAGATCTAATTGTAAGCTAAATACTGAAACAATCACAATCTATTATTTTTTTTTGTATTATAATGGATATCTCTAAAAGCATTAATGCCCCAATAATTAATTTTTATTGGCCTTCCAAAACCACTAACATCCTTTCGTAAAAGTAGTTGTTTTGTTTTTAGAAAAAAAAAAAAAAAATAGTCCTTCCCCCAAATTAAATCTTGGATCTACGGATGAATACTTATGAAGAGTACTTTAAGAAGTTTATTTAGCTATTTTAATTTTTATATAACGTTTTCAGTAGTTTATAAAAATATATTAACTTTTTTATATATTTTATTAAGCTAATTTTACTTCTTGACCCATTATCTATTAAAAAAAAGTAATGTAAAAAGGCTTTAAAATATATGAATGGAGGTAAAAATAAAAAATTCTGATCTAATTTTATTATTAAAAAAACAAAAACAATAACACTGGCATTATAACAGTGGAAGTTATGAATGAGCAAGCGTACGAGGATGTACGAGGCTTGAGTACGAGGTTTTGTCACAGAGCGCGCGGTAACACTGTGACACAGTTCAATTTATGGTTATCATGGGAGACACTATAAATATATTCACTTTGCAGAACAAACAGACATGGTTTTAACTTATAGCGAGGTACATCGTTATCGTAAAAAATTTCCTAACCGAAGAATACCGAATCGTAAATCGTTTGAGGCCATTGAAAGACGCCTTAGGGATAATGGCAGGCTAAAACCTATACGAGTTAACGCCGGTCGACAAAGATTTGGACTAACTGCAAACGTTGAAGAAGAAATACTCGATGCTGTTCAGTTATCTACTACTACTAGTACCAGAAGAATGCAACGTCGTTTCGATTTTTCCTCTACTGGGTGAAGTCTATGGTTTATTCTGCGGCAGTTGACACGCAAGAAGAGCTAAGAAATCGGATCGTGGAAGCCGCAGTAACTATCAAGCACCATCTTGATGCTAATCGAAGATCCAGCATGGATTCGTCGTGTTGAATATTGCATTCAACAAAACGGAGTCTCTTTTGAACAGTTACTCTAAATGTTGTAATAATTAATAAATAGTAAATCTTTAACCTTTGATATCTGTTTAATAAATGAGTTTGAGATATATGTTAATATGAACTTTTTTGTTTATTTTGTGTTAGTGAACACATACATAAAAGAGTGCCGTGCAATTAGGAAACACCCTTTATATAATTTATATATTACATACAGAATGATCTAGGCTATGTTCGATAATTAGGTTTAAGATTGAAGGGTCGTTGGCCGACTTGAGAAGATAGTCAGCAGTTTTATTGTCGGGATCTATTGTACAATTGCAGAGTCCCTAATCTCACCTCTCCATCAATATCAATCCGTTATCTCTTTATCAATTATTGAAAGTACATTTTGCCAACTCACTCTTCCTCATCAAACCAATCGCAATTTTTATGGCCTCATTTCTTTGAACTAAATAACGTTATTTAAAATTTTAACCGGCAATTTGAAATGCTTCTGCTATATCAAAATATTTATTAATTCATTTTATTTATTAATTTTAAGGAGTGGGGTAGCTCAGTGGTAGGGCACTGAGCTTCTAATGCAAAGGTCCCGAGTTCGAACCCCGGCTCATGGCAGAAAATTTATTTATCTATTTCATTGGCCGTGGGGCGACCTTGGGTCAGGAGTCCCTCCTGGGGCACACCCAGCCTCTATTAAGTGGGTACCCTTAATTAAATAATTAATTAGGGAGGAAAACCTGGCGGTCGAGCGTGATCTCGGTCAAATCACAACCGTGGACCTAGAAACAGTGCTTTCCCTAAATAGTACTGAACCCCAGACCCTTCATGGGTTGTAGTGGTACAGGTTTTTTTCCGGAAAATATATTTTCGGGAAAGGGGATTGGGAAAAAAAAACAGATCATTTAATGCACGGGCCGATTCCGAATGGAAAAGGACTAAAGACCAATTTTTGTAATCTTGTTTTTTACTTTGCTAACTATACTAGTTAAGGAAAGTATTGCAATCGGGTCAAATTTCAGATATGCGATATTCGACGGATCTAAACGTTTCAGAGCCCTCTGAGTCCGAAAAACACATTTTTAGGCATTGGTCTGTCTGTGCTAAGATTTTCTGGAAAACTATTGAATCGATTTTGTTGCTTCTTTTTTTATTTTGTAGGGTTTTTACTACTGATGCCTGTGACTCAAATTGGATGCTCCTTGCGTAATAGCTGCTGTGCAATAAGTGAAAAATGTGTTTTTCTATAGACTGTAGCACAAAAACGGCTCAATTTTGATGAAAATTTCCTATAATGTTCTAACTGTTTTCTTGAAAGATAATGAAATTCCCTACAAAAATGTGTAAAAATCATTCATTTTGGACAACTATTTCGGGTTCATATCTTGGTTTTAGAAAGGGGTGAATATGAGAAAAAAGATAACTAAATGAAAGTAACAAAATCTGTTGCCCGCATCACACAAGCTTCACTATTTCCTCTACTTTTAACAGAAACAGCAATATTAGAGTGTATTGAAATTTTTACACTGATCTACCTTAAACCGGTTTACATTGCTTTAGTTTATCAATTAAATCGTACTCAAATCTTTTCTTTCATCAATTTTTAGGAAAATAAATCTAATTCAATTTGTTTTTGTTTCTTGATGGATATATGTAAAGATATAATAACTTCTAAAATAGGTAGGAAAGTCGTATGATTGGACACACCAGATTCTGATTGAATAAGAAGTAATTGCTCAAAAACTGTTGAAGATAATAACATTCTACGTACACCATCATTAAGTATGTACTTTTGGTTTATTATTTTCAATAATGAACCATTGTGATTGACCAAAAAATTTAAAAACTTAACCTCCTCTCAAAATTTGAGGTTTTACGTTTCAGGATACGTAGACTTCGAAAACGAATAAAAATTTTTTTGTCCGTCCGCCGTCCGCGCATTTTCTCCGAAACTACTTAACCGAATTCTTTCAAATTTGGATATAAAATCAGAGGTCACCCGAGGATGATCCTCCTTCATCGACATTACTACCCGCCTTTTACTTTCAAAATGACATCCGAAAAACCTGCGTTGCTATAGACTGTAGCGCCTAAACGAATGTAGCTATATCAATAAAACTTCTCTAGTCATTTTCTCGACGCACTTTAAATTTATCTATATAACATACTTCAATGAAAATAAGCTGGAAAAAAAGTTACGAGGGATGGTAAAATTAAATTCCTAATAACTCAAAAAGTTTAACTTTTTTGTGGATATTGTTTTTAAAAGTTTACGGGATTTCCTAAAAAAACGAAAAAAAATTCCTTAATAGGACAATTAGGAGCAAAGATATGGTCTCCAGTTGTTTTTTTGTATGTTCTACAGCAAATGCTATATCATTTGTTTTGGTTTTTAAATTTTGAATGTTTTACTCAAGTAATGCTATTTTTTTTTTTTAGCATATCACTAATGGTTAAAAATAAAAAAGTTTAGTCCACTAATTGGAATCACCTTCTATTTATTTTTCTTTGTAACTAAGAAGGTAATGTTTAAGAAGATAATTATATCGACGGTGGGCAAAAAAAAATCTAGTTTTATAAACCACATAACTTCAGTCTCTGCCCCTTTAGTTGACAGAATGACTAATTCCAATTTCAACATTTTTGAGTAATGTCATTTTAGTGATATTTCTAGTTGGAAAAATATATTTTTTATCAAATATTTTTATATTTGACTTCTTTTTTCACACAAATACAATGAAATAGTGTTTTTAACAATGATATTTAGCAAGAAAATTTCCTTGGAAAGATGTGATTTACGTAAATAATGTTAGTTTTCTGAAATTATTATTTATATTTTTTCGTCACCCTCTATTATCTTCTAAAACTTTATTTTTTCAGAAATTCTCTGCTTTCCAACGATATATATATAGTCCAACAGACTGGAGAAGCGTTTTTCTTTTTTTTCTGCAGTTTCCAATTATCATATTCTTTTAAACATCATGTTTAGCCGTTTTTTTTTTTTGTTTTTGTTTTTTTTTACTGTCAATAAAAGAGAGTTTTTTTTTTTTTAAACTCTATTAAAGATACTTGACATAGATGAACATTGGGCATTTAAGCACTGTAAAGTGACATCAGTGGGAATAAAATCTAAATGATATTAAAGACCAATTAATACGATGATACGCCGAGTTTAATCAAAACCGTTAGAGCCGTTTTTGAGAAAATTTTAAAAATGTGTTTCTTCGATGATATAAAGTGGCACTTCCAGTTAGCCAATTTTAAGGGAAAAGTTGCTGTATAATCTAAGGCATACCTATCTTGAATCCGTAATATCAATTTCATAAGACTTTTCGTTTTTGAGCCAGGCTGACAACAAACATACAACACACAAACACACAGACAATTTTGCGGAACTTGATTATTTGGACTCAGGAGGCCTCAAAACGTGTATTTCCGTTGAAAAGTCAGACTCGAAAATTTTCACGATCGCAATATTTACCCTTACTATATATTGTATGTATAGGTAAGTGAAAGTAAAAACTTATCTACTTTACGATGGTGTATTTATAATTTTATTATCTTGAACAGTTTTTGAGCAATTTCTTGTTCAATAAGAAACTTGACCACTCAAAATTACTCTTAACTCCTTTTCCGTTCGGAATCGGCCCATTCATCAAATGAATGTTTTCGGTGGAAATTTTGTCTAGAATCACTGCTCCAGAATTTTTCCATTAAGAACTGAAATACCCTTTTACAACTTTCAAATAAATTAAAGAATGTTGAGTTCATTTCATAATTACTGTTTTGAATATAACCCATGTTGGAGTTTATTTTGAAAGTTCACCTATAATTTCTGGTATATGAGAATAATATATTTGAACTGTTTTTAGATGAATTGGATTATCATTATGTATAATAAGGACCATAAAGGGTCTGAAGTTTTTTGTTTGAAAAATTATGAAATATTTAAAAAAACTCCAAAGAAAAAATATATATTTTTCCATGAAGGTTTGGCCTGAGCTATATACATAATGAACGGCTCTCCCTCACTTTCCGGAAGTTGTGCTGAATGTGGTTGGGAACTCTAGTTGGCTGCCATTTCCGCCTGCCGTCGGAGAGAGGATAAGAACTGTTGATAATGGCGCACTCTCTGATAATTCCTCTGCCTGCTAAATCATCGCCTTGAAAACTTTGGCGTGGCGAAAACTTCTTAAACATGCTGCAACATGATGAAAGATATATAAAAATATTCAATGGAAAAAATATATAGATGGATATTTTTACAAATTAAACCTAACAAGGCGATTCTTATCATCAAAATGTTGGGGTAGGAGAGGTTTCGTCAAACGGCCCAATATGTTTATAGGCCACCTTTTTTTCTCGTAACGTGATAAAATTATCTTATGATTCAAGTGGAAAGCAAATGAGTGTTAATGAGTTTTTAGTACCTATGAAATAGACCAAGTTTACCGATATCCAGATTGAAATTGTCCCATTTCAGAGAATTTTTATATAAAAGAAAGGCTTAGTTTACAATAAGATGAAGTAATTCACGAACTTTTAGGTGGGTGTTAATAGTTTGTTAAAAAGTGGTCTGTATCACAGATTATCACCTATCGAATTGAAAGTACCACTAACAAATTACTCCTTAAATAAATCTTAAGAATTATCATTATTTATTAAATTTAAAGTTAAACGACTCTGACGATGACGAAATTGGTGGAAAATTGACGTAAATAAATATAATAAAAAAATTGTTATTGGAAAATTTCATCATTCAAACGAAATTTTAATCATTGTGTGTAATGTGTGTATGTATATGTATGTATATATATTAATGTGTTTGTTTTTTCTTTTTCTGCTCTTAATCTATTGCCTCATAGGTAGATCACAATACTTGTCTACTTTTTCACAATATCTTCACATGTTTTCACTTAAACGTCTTAAGGAACATATATAAATCATTTATTTACTCTAGTTATTTTATTTTATTCTTATTTTTATTTTATTTTTTTTATTATATTGTAGTACTAAAATTGGTTACCTATAAAACTTATTTAGCATTTCTTTCCAATTTTATTTAGTATTAGTATGTTGTTGTTTTTTGTACCAATATTACAATATTGTAACCGTTGTACCCATCTGGTTTCCTTCATATACTCTCCAAAACTATGTACTTGTCATATACTTAGATTGTAGTTACTCTTTATTATAATAGGTCTTCTGGGCAAATTTATTGTCAATTGGTTTGAACAATATTGTTATTCTTAAGGGATCTAGTCTCAGAATAAAGATGATTTTCTATTTCTATTTCTAATATTGAATTTCATTCTAATGAAAATAACTGTTTATAGATATTTGTAATAGTTAATTTAACTGTTAATAATGAACTATGTACGCCATGATCAAAGCCTCCATGATAGGAGTTAAGTGATGTTAAAAGCGGCACCTGGCGGGAGAAAGTCCTGCCCGCTTTGATTGTTTTTTCTTTTTCTTTTTAGCTCTCACTCTTCGCCACAATGTCAGTAGGTCGCTGTGTTCTAACTATCTCGTTCCATATTGTCATTATATCTATTATACTACTAATAAATATATTATTAATAATATGTAGCATTATGTAATATGTTTATATAAATAATATTAATAACGTAACGACGCACAGTGGTCTATCCTAGAGATGGCCACAGATAGTCAATGTTATTGAAATATCGTTATTTTCCTTCCTATATTCGATATTTTACCATCGATAGTATCTACTTCGGTATTATTGACATCGTCCATTTTCTATATTTTAATTTAAACATCCCCACATATATTATTACAGGCTCGAAATCGGTTTTGTACCAAATATAAGCTCCTGTCATGCTCAAATACCATGAATGGGGTACCGTTGGATTCAGAATTTAACGGGGGGTTAGCGAAACGTATTCTCCACTTTTTTTTTCTTCTAAAATAACTAAATTCGATACAAACAGTTTGCTAGGCTTTGGATCTAACTACCGGAACTACCGGATCCTGCGTTTTTAAGCCCAAAAAAGTACTATTTTAGAGATAACGCAAGGCATAGGGTTCGCATCCATACAACCTTACATTAATTGTGGTACTGTCATTGAATACATGTCTCATTTCGTTGACTTGAGGTCTCTATGATCGAGAGAGGAGGAGTTTATATTATTTATCTATGGTGTTTTTGATCGGCAAGCCATATCATCGTTAATTCTTCACCAAATCTCAAGATTGAGCCACCAATTTCGAAGGTGTCCTTCTTCAGGCGGGCAAAATAGTCCAATCACCCCGAAAATTCAGGTAAACAAGTTATGAAAGAAAACAAACTTTATTTGCGAATAACTAAAAAATTATACACTTTTCCCTTCCTTGGTTATGCCCACGCTTATATAAAAGATTACTAAATTCCCTACAAAATAAATAAAAAAACTCGAAATCGGACTATTTTTAGCAAAGATACAGCTTACTGAAAGTTGTGAACATGTCGGTTCCAAACAAAAATTAAGATTTAAATTAATTTTTGTTTTCTTTGCCGACTATATTTATCGATAAAGTAACATTTGATTTCTTTATCTTTTGCACCTTGCATTATTTCATTTTCTTATTTGATAACAATATGCTGTGCTAATTTTTCGCACGAGCGTACTAGTTATAATTAAAACTCTCGTTTTCGGAAAGCTCTAGAAATTATTTATGAATCTGATCGTTAGGAAAAAATTATAATATAGAATGTAGTGCGTACTAAAGGAAACTATTGAGTAAATTTTTTCTAAAATTCTCCGCTTTCCAACGATATATTATACGTATACCTTCTGAACAGTATTTCCGGAAATTCATTTTCGGTCTAAATAAATATTTTCCCGTTTTTCTCCATTTTTAGATTACTACATTTAGTCAATAACATGGAAAGATACTTGATTACTTAAAATAAACCAAATTAAAGGTACTTTAGAGGAAGACATGGTGAACATTTAAGCCTTGTGAAGTGACATCAATGGGGATAAGACCTTAATTATGTTAAAGACTTCATAATTATACAATGATACACCGAGTTTAATCGAAATCGTTGGAGCCGTTTTCGAGAAAATCGTAAAAATGTGTTATGATCGATAATGATAAAGTGCCACTTTCGGTTAGCCGATTTTGACAGAAAACATCTGGTTTGTCCACCCACACGACTTTCCTACCTATTTCAGAAAAAAATTTTATATCTTTATATAAGTTCATGAAGAAACAAAAAAAAAAAAAAAATTGGACTAGATTTATTTTCCTGAAGATTGATCAAAGAGAAGATTTGAGTACGATTTATTTGATAAATTAAAGCAATGTAAACCGGCTTAAGGTAGATCAGTGTAAAAATTTCAATAATCTCTAATATTGCTGATCAAAAACTTTTTGGCATGGCTTAGTATTGTCAAACGATAATTTCTGTTAAAAGTTGAGGAAATAATGAAGCTTGTGTGATGCGGGCAACATATTTCCTTACTATCACTTAGTCATCTTTTTTCTCTCATTCACCCCTTTCTGACACCAGGACATGAACCCGTAATCTTACATTGGGAATTGAATTGCTGTAACTTCGTTATTAGTTGTCCAAAATGAACGATTTTTATATAGTTTGGTAGAGATTACCTTTAAAAAAAAAAAACCTTCTAAACGACGCGTTTTTCTACGTGGACTCAGGGGGCTCTGAAATGTATAGATCCGTCGAAAACCGCATATCGGAAATTTGACCCGATTGCAATACTTTCCTTACCTAGTATAGGTAGGAAAGTAAAAATAGAATAAAATTATTTTTAAAATTTCATTAAAAAGTTACTGTAACATCTGAGGTATATATAAACCTAAAGTATGTAATTTCACTTTCGTACGACTTTTCGTTTTTGAGCTAGACTGATAACATACATACATACAGACCATTTTGTGGAACTTCGTTATTTGGACTGAGGAGACTTCAGAACGTGTATTTCCATTGAAAATTCAGAACTTTTCACTTCAAAAAATACCATTTGAGCTCTTCTGCTCTTCTGAAGAACTTTGTAGAGAAGCGATGACCTTAGAGAGGAGTGCTAAGAAGCTTAGGTGCAATATACATCGTGCTCGGTCATGAACGTTCGCCGTGACCGAATGATGGCCGCCTATCAGATATCGATACTTTATCGCTCGATTGAACATCTCGAGTTAGTGTTGTCATTAGAAGCCTCTCATCAGCTACAGTGTTCTTTATTTTTTTTTTTAAACTAAGGTGAGTTCACCTCCTTGTATATTTTTTATTAATTTTAGGTATTCTTTCGAATAATCAGTAATTTTGTTCGATTTTTTTTTTAATCACTAATATACAAAAATTTCAAAATTTATAGTCATATATGCGTTTATTTATGTTATGTTATTTAATATCGATGTAGTATCGAAAAAGAGCTATCCTTCTCCCGAATGCAATCGACGTATAACCGAGTTTTCTTTCTTTTTTTTTGTTCTAATTTGCTTTAGATAGATAGATAGATAGATAGAAAGTAAACTTTATTCTGGGACAAGGTCCCTTATGAATAACAGATATGAACAAAAAAATTAAAACTACATCTGGCTAAAAATTACATTAATCAATATTGAAGAATATATACAGTATCTTCAGTGAAGTTAAATTAAAACAAGTAAAAATAAAATAAAATTTTGAGAAAAAACTAAATAAAAAAAACATTATTTAAATGAAAATAAAAATTAAATAAAATAAGCATGGGTCGATTTTTAAAATTAAGACTCAATAAATTTTATCAATCATTCACCTCAGTCAAAATCTGTTTCACAATATTTATTTTATTGTATAACGTCATTTTGGGATGTGAGAAGGAATTGGTAAAGATGATATTTAAATGAGGATAAGGAAGAGGCATGACGGATTTCAGATGACAAGGAATTCCAGAAGGCTGTGGATCGGGAAATCGCTTTAAGACTTGTATCGGACTAAGAAAGTCCTATTCTGCCAATAAAATATTTTAATTGTCATTGTAAGATGAAATTACACTGGATATTTATTGAATATTTCTAGATCAATGATCACTGAATGTAACTTATATAAAATTTAAACTAGAAAGTTAATAGTTAAAAACTGATGTGACAGTGGTTTCATAACAATTAAATGAGAATACGAGGCGACCTTTATTATAGAACTGCTTTTATGTCATTCAAAAACTTTATCAAGTCACCGGCGTTATCTTTATTCATCGACCGAAGAAAGTTAGCTCCATCATCCGCAGTTTGCGATCCTAAACTAATTCTTCTTCGCTTCTCGAATCTTTGGCACTTGAAGGCAATGTGTCTTGGATCCTCCAAGCATTGGCATGTTGAGCAGTGACCACTCTTAGCTATACCCATTAGATGTAGACATTTATTAGTCCCACCATGATTTATCCTAAGCCTGGTCAGCTTTTTTTTTTTTTGTTCTTCCCTACCTCGCCTTTTAGGCTATACGGGATTTTCCCGGGCCGGGGGGTGAGGGCGGGGAATTTAAAATCTCCCCTCCGGCACCGGGACGCGAACTCGTACTTTTTATATCATCTCAAATCTCTGTTATCCGGTTGCCAGGCAACTAGCGGTGTTGTGCACACGCTTTAGCCTATTCGGCCACCCCGCCCCCCTAAAAGAGTAGACAAAGAAACGTCCTAACAGCAGTGCCTTGAACTTACAAACTAATCTTAATTCTAATGACATCCATTATTAACCAATAACACCAATAACTGTTGGACGCCTCGTCCTACCCCCATGGAACCAGTGCTATCTTCTGTTGAACTGCATGATGGTCCTAACCCTTCGAGGCACATTCCCATGTCGTAGAAATGCTGCCAGTCTTTCATTATTTCCCCCCTCAATATTCTTATCAAATCCAGTAAAGGAACCTTCGCATTTATTCGATGTAGTTAGTTTTGATTTGCCGTTTTGTCTGCCATTTCATTTCCTGATATTCCTACTGGCACCCACTGGAAAAAGTAATTGTTCCTGGCGTTGTATATTAGTGATATGATTTTAAAGGAAATGTGTGTCAGTGCTTTATTTTGATAGATTAATTTTAGGTGTTTACATGCAGTTGCTGAGTCTGTCAGAATAACTATTTTTTGGTTGATGTATGTGTTTTCGCTGTATATTATGGCGTTAATCATGGAATCAAAATACTGGAAATACTGGAATCAACTGGTATTGATAATGAAAATTTCTGATTCTTTTGGGGATCATACACAGCTATAGACTTTCGGTTACTTGTTTTTGATGCGTCTGTATAAACTTGTAGATAATTGGGATAACGTTCAGTGATTGTGTTCAGTGCTAGTAATTTCAAATAAATTGATGGGTATGAACTTTTCTTTTCAACTTTACCACCTAGATTAGAGGAGCTATAATTTTAATTAAAGATTTGGGAATGTGTATTCCAGAGGAACTTCAAAAATGTGTAGTGAATAACCGAAATTATCAAAACATATTTATTTCTATAAACAATATAATATTATCGATAGTATATTTAACGCAATCAATTTATAAATCATCATGCTTTACCACGAATGTTAAAGTAACAATCAACTTAATAAGTGATTAGCTTGTGCCACTGACAAATAACTCTTCAGTTTAATAGTTAATCAATAAGGCACAGCTATCCCTCAACTTATACTAATCGATTATTGTACTCGCTCAATAACTATTTGTTTCGTGTATTAGAGTCTTATTTTGTCGTTCTCTTGCTTTATTTATTAAAAATATCAAAAAGTTTCCAATTTTATCTCAAAAGTGTTTGTGGGATCGTAAAGCTGTACTCCAAAGTTCTTAAAGCGGCTTAACCTGACCTCTCCCCCCTCCCCTCCTCCATTCGTTTCAAGTTGGTAACAGGTAATTGGTAATTATAATAATTCTATAATCGATATATTAATTGAATTACCCACCTGGTGTCGCGATAAGAAAAAAACCAAGAAGCTTATATCAACATACATTTACGAGTGTATTAAAATTGTCTGGGCATTTATATGCTCAAATGTTAGAACGAAATTTAAAATATTTATTCATTTTAAAAATATTAAAGTTTTCCCAATCCTTTTTAGTTTGAGCTTTTCACTTACCTGTCAGGAATATTGACTCTTAACAATGATTTTTTTTTTTTTAAGTGAAAACTTCTTTAGGAAAAAAGAAAAAAAAAAAGGAAAATTTAGAAAAAAAGATTTCCGATGTGTAACGCTAAGTAAAGTCGGCTCGAGTCGACTAATTAAAGTGTTTTTGCATATGGATTAAAATATCTCAAAGACTAAATATCGGACCTGCTTATAGTTATCGAGGGAAATGTTAATCATTTCATCCTCTTTGTAATGAGCTATTATTCAAAATAATTGTATTTTAACACGACTCCGTGTTAGAGAGACGAAAACTAAATTATAACGAGTTTTATTGAAGGTATGGATTAAAATATCTCAGAAACTAAAAAAAATGACCTGCATACCATAAGTATTTGTAAAAAAAAAAAAATTGGGTTACAAAAATATTGGATCGTTTGGCCAATACAGCGTGTGGGTTAAGTGGCCAAACTGAAGATATGAATTAAGGACTTCAAAACAAGAAAACAAATTTCTATAAAGATATGTCCGCAAACGCTTTGCTTAGGAGATATTCACACCCAAAGAATTTTATTGTTATGAATTATGTATGTTATATTAAGAAAATAAAACTTATTTTATTTGTTTCAACTACTTTATTAATTAAACGTGAACATTAAATTCATATTAAATGTTGTTCAAAGTGATTTCCTTGAGCATAAAGACAGGAAGACTTTACGACTTTCTTTAACAGCAACAGTGGCAGAACGGCACTGGATATGTGTAATTGTTTCACAAAATCATCATAGTTATCATTATTAAGAAATTCCAGAAATGTGCCCGCATTAAAAATTGTCTATAGAACAAATAAATAAGCTTTATTTATTTCGTATAACGTAAATAATTCATAATAACGAAAATGTTTAGGTGTGAATATCACCTAAATAAAGAGTTTGGACTGACATACCTTGGAGGACATACGTTCAGAGGATTTTTTTTAATTTTTTTTGAGGCCCTTAGTTCATTTTTGCAGCTTGGGGTGAAGTTACGTCAAACAGCCCAATATTTTTAGACTTTCAATTGTGTGATAAAATTACATTACGATTCAAGTGGAAAACAAATGAGTGTTCATGAGTTTTTAGTACCTCTTTAAATCGGCTATCTTTACACATATCCAGATAAAAAACACCCCACAGAATTTTCGTAAAAAAAAAAAAAGAAATAAAAAAGAAATTGTAGATTATGATAAGATGAAGACATTCACGGAGTTTTAGACGAATGTTAATAATTTGATAAAAATAGTTCTGTAACGCGGAATATGATGGTGAGCATATTCAGGAGTGCACGGAAGGGAGGTTTTCATGGCGCAAGTTGCGCCATCAAAATATTTGAGGGGGCCATATTTTGACGGGTTTTTGAATTTTTGAGTGGCCAAATTTCGACGGGGTTACGAATTTTCAGACTAAGGGACTGTAATTGTATATGATCTGGATTTTTTCTAATTCTACCTTAGCTTCTTCTGTTTTTTAGAAAAGGTAAGCAATAAAATATCTTGGAAGAAGAGAGACAGATGGATTCTTGAGCGATTGACGTTGGGGGAGGGGACACCTCTGAGTATATTAAAAATTGCGATACCAAAAAAAAAATTAATTAATGTTACAATTTTTTTTTATTACTATTAATAGTTTATTAGTAAGCTAAGAGGTTGCATTATGTATTGCAATAGAACTGTTTTATAACAGTCATATTCGTTGTTATTTTCATTTTTTTTTTTTTTTTTTTGAGCTGTTTGTTTATATTCTTAGCGTTGAAGTGGTATTACATTATATTAATTTAATTATTTAGATTGATCTTAAGAATATTTTTATCTTATCGAATCCTTATAACCCTTTATTTGGCTACAACTGAGGCATTTATTTAATTTTGATTTTCCTTTCAGGAGGACACGATCGCTGAATGCTCCAAGCCCGGTTCCTCAGTTTGGCCCCTGTGGCCGGATAATGAAAAATTCAGCCATGGTCATGTGAGTATTATTAAATATTATATTATTATTATTATATTTATGTTGCTTATTCTCATTATATGTTCTTCATTTTTGTTTGGAACCAACATCTTTACAAATTTCAATAAGCTGTATCTTTGCGAAAAATTGTCCGATTTCAGTGATTATTTTTTCCTTTTGTAGACAATTTAGTAATGTTTTATATAATCATGGGAATAACCGAGGGGAAAGTGTGTAATTTTTTAGTTATTCGCAAATAAAGTTTCTTTTCTTTCATAACTTGTTTGCCTGAATTTTCGGGGTGATTGGACTATTTTGCCCGCCTGAAGGAGAAGGAAGCCTTCGAAATTGGTGGCTCAATCTTGGGATTTGGTGAAGAATTAACGATGATATGGCTTGCCGATCAAAAACACCATCGATAAATAATATAAACTCCTCCTTTCTCGATCATAGAGATCTCAAGTCGACGAAATAAGACATGTATCCAATGACAGTACTACAATTAACGTCAGGTTGTGTGGATGCGAACCCCATGCCTTGCGTTATCTCGAAAATAGTACGTTTTTGGACTTAAAAACGTAGGATCCAATAGTTCCGGGGGAACTATCCGGGTCTTGCTGTATGCATCAAAATCTTCAAGGTCCAATTTGTCCCGCATCGATCTACAGACCTACCACTGTTCAGGTATTGAAGCCTAGCAAAATGTTTGTATCGACTTTATTTATTTTAGATAGAAAAACAAAAGTGGAGAATACGATTGGCTAACCCCCCGTGAAATTCTGAACCCAACGGTACCCCATTCATGGTATTTGAGCATGACAGGAGCATGTACGGATTTTTAGTTATTTGGCAATAATAACTTCCAATTGGTAACAATTGAATATATTTCTATTATCAACGTTACATGTTAACAAGTTAGTTGACGTTTCGGGATATTTACTCCCATCTTCGGAACTGCAATCCCAATAATCTTGTGGATGCAAGTCTTAAAATTAATAATAATGTGCTCCATCGTCAAATTTCTAATTCATGTTATAAAATGTATCATCTAGAGCAACATCCTCCTTTTGACCAATTACCAATACCAAACCAACGAATTATTGGTCAAAAGCAGGATGTTGCTCTAGATGATACATTTTATAACATGAATTAGAAATTTGACGATGGAGTACATTATTATTAATTTTAAGCCTTGCATCCACAAGATTATTGGGATTGCAGTTCCGAAGATGGGAGTAAGTATCCCGAAACGTCAACTAACTTGTTAACATGTAACGGTGATAATAGAAATATACTCGATTGTTACCAGTTGGAAGTTATTATTGCCAAATAACTAAAAATAAATAAACAACTTCCCAGAAAAAAGAAGATTAATTTTTTTTTTTCTTTAAATCTATCAATGTTAGTTTATAATTAGAAAATTTTCAGTCACACCTTATGTCTCCATAGGTTACTTTAGTGGAAGCAATTTTGAAAATTAGACATTTAAACTCTGTTAGAGAATATCAACGAGAAAAAGCCCTACATTATATTAAAAATCGCTTAATTTTACACTGATATAATGAATTAACACAAAATTGTTGGAGCCATTTTTACGAAATTTGTAAAAATGTATAAAATCAATGATATAAAGTGGCGCTTCTGGATAGCCGATTTTGACGAAAAAGTTGCTACGACTTTTCTTTTTCCGTCGTTGACAGGTGTATAGTTAAATTAAATTAAATTGTACTTTTGGTTTATTATTTTCAATAATCAACCTTTGTGATCGACCAAAAAATTCAAAAACTTAACCCCCTCTCAAAATTCGAGTTTTCACGTTTCAGGGCGCGTAGAATTCGAAGAACAAATACAAATTTGTTTGTCCGTCCGCCGTCCGCGTATTATCTCCGAAACTACTGGACCGATTTTTTTTTTCAAATTTTGATATAAAATCAGAGGTCACCCGAGGATGATCCTCCTTCATCGGCATTATTCTCCGCCTTTTACTTTCAAAATGGCGACCGAAAAACCTGCGTTACTATAGACTGTAGCTCCTAAACGAATGTACAGATTTCAATGAAACTTCGCTAAAGTCATTTTCCCGACGCCCTTTAAATTTATCTACATAACATACTTCAACGAAAAGAAGTTAAGTAAGTAAAACGTTTTTACTTTTTGGTTGATATTGTATACAATTTTTTAAAAGTTTACGTAATTTCAATTGACAAATAGTTAAAATCGGACAATTTGGAGCAAAGATATGGTCTCCGGTTTTTTTTTTTTTTATATATATATATATGTTCTACTCCAAATGTTATATCCTTGGTTTGGTTTTTAAATTTTGAATGTGTTACTGAACTAATGCTATTTTTTTTTAGCATATTACTAATGATTAAAGAAAAAAAGTTTAGTCCAATAATTGAAATCACTTTTTGTTTTGTTTTTCTTTGTAACTCGAAAGGTTATGTATAATTGTTTGAAAATAATAAACCATTGTGAAATAATTTGCAGCGTTTTTTTTTTTATATATATCCGTAGAAAATATTTTAAATCAAATTAAAAACAGTCCACAAAATTTGGTTGAATAAAAATCGGCTGGTACACATTCTTCATTGCAATAGTTCAATATCAAAATACAAAGCCAGGTCAAATTCCAAATAAACTGTAGAGAAAAAATAAAAGCAAAACACAATTATGTTGCTACCAAATCCTTATCGAAATAATTCAATATTCGAAGCCGGATCGAATTCCAAGTTTGTGATAATCACCCAACCAAATACGGTTTCAATAAATTATATTAAAACAGTAAATCAATAATCAAAGCCTATTCAAATTGGAAAGTTCCCATTGAATTATGATAAATTTTTCCATCAGTTGGAAGTTTAATAGTACAACATTTAAATGTGTCTGGCGGTAGAGTAGGTTGGGATGAGAATCGAAGTCACTGCCTAACCGGGATCTCTAGACAAATTACTCAAGAATTCATAACTTTGGTTCTATTCAATATTTTGTTTTCATTTAAAGCCTATGTTTTAATTTAAGCAAACCTAAATATTATGTAAAAGTTGCAAAAATCTAACATTAGCCATTGCTGAGCTTACCCCTAACAAAATTTCCTTGCTCAATGCGGACAGACAGACAAAAAAAAAAAAAAAAAGTGTAATGTACGAAACGGGTTGATTCTATTCATTGTACAGACAAAACCTTTATTTTATTTATATAGATATAGATAAGTGAAAATCGCCAACCCTTCGTCAATCCAGAATACAACGTTAGAAGTTAACGTGTATTTTTTTATTATTTCGTTATTATTTTTTATATACCTCTGAGGCTATAATATCCGCAATTACAGAATGGGGGGGCTTTCGGGCTGAAGTCTCCCCCAAAACGGTAAAATATAACCATGTTTTATAGAAAAAAATATTAAAAACTATCTCTTCAACTATTATTGTTCGTGTAATTACATTTAATAGCACTTCAAGAATCACTAAGACACAATGTCATGTGGGTAGTTAGTTTCTTTCTTTTTTTTCAAATTAATTATTGTTATATATATGAAAAAAAATCCTTCGGGTTGAAGCCCCCTACCAAAATTAAATCCTGGATCTGCTAGTGGTCCTATCTCCACGAAATTTCTGGGATATAAGTTATGAAAAAGAGGAAACTCTATTTGCGAATAACTCAAAATGTATTTTTCTCTATTGTACCCATGATAATTAGAAAGATTACTAAATTACCTACAAAACAAACAAAAAATTGTAAAAATCGGACAATTATTAACAAAGGTACAGTCCATTAGTTTTGGTATACTTAATAATATCTTCCTGTTTAAAGATATTATTGCATTTAGGAGTAGAATAGTCTACTACACTTTTTTTCCTGGCTGATATATTAACTTTATTATTTCTTAAAGACATTTGGTTGTTCTTACATTTTATTTTTTTTAATAATTTAGAAAATCCCATGATCGGGACATTATTTTGCCTTTATTACTTTTATTATCTTTCCAGTCAGCGTTTAAAAATAGGTCTTAGCAAAACAATTTGTACAAATATTTTTGTCTATTATGTTTAATGGAATATTGTAATTGACCAAGCAAAAAAATTTAATTCCTTCCTTACATAATAAATAGGAACTTCTTATTTCCATATTATTTTGCTATTTCTTCACTAAACTAAATTTTCTGCAAATGTGCAATATACATGTAAGAATGTACAATGCTATGATAAGGCCAGTTCTCATGTACTGCTGCAAGACATGGGTGCTATATATCCCATACCACATGGTAGGAAGGTAAGGAGATTAAAATAGGCGTATCATGCTCGGTGCAATTCATTTGGAAGTCTCTACATAGCAATGAATGAATGTCCCAATAAAAGACAAAATATATATTTATGATTTAAAATTCCTCTGGCAATGCTCGTTGTCTTTAGTAGCAAATCTTTTTGCTCTTTTCCCAGGATGTAATCAGAAATCCTTCCAATTCTTTAGGATACTCTTGTATGTTTGTAGCAATTAAAACGTTAATTAACATTTCTATAATAAAATTGGTGAAACATTGACAAGTTAAATGTTAAAGTCTCATGGCTTTAAGTTTAGATCTCTTTAATTAATTGATTATAGATATTTATTTATTTATGGACATCTATTTATTTTTAATAGTAAATAAAAAATTGATAATATATATATTTCTTTTGTTTTTTGCAGAACAATACAGGACCCTGCAAGTCAGAGGCTTACGTGGTATAAGCCTCCATTAACTGTATTAGTAATTAAGAAGTTACGAGATGTGTCTGTGCTTCAGCCATTCGTACAGCTCGTCCAATGGCTTATACAGGTAACCATCCAATTTATCACTTTATTTAGTTTTATTTATTTTATAAAATATAATTTATAATTGAGTTTGATGATGAAACCAGCATAATGATGGTTAGCAATGAAGTCAGAAGCAAAACGCACAATAATGAATTTTTACTATTTTATATATGTATAAAAATAAAAAATGAGCTTATTGTAGTCGATAAGCAAAAATCATTTTATGGAAAAACAATTATTAAAGAACAATAAATATGAAAAGTTGGTTATTTTACAATAATAAATGGATACTTGCATGGATAAAGTAAGATTGAATTTGCATGTTGTCAATAATAAAAAAAGAGTTCATATTTAGCAAAACCTTGAAATGAGAGTGCTTCTCGGGGGTGTGGTGAGAGAAGTTGGTTGGGGATTGCAATTATTTAAAGTACACAAAAATAAATTATATTTATCTGCTTTGAAATGAAATGAAAAATAATTGTATTCTGGGACCAAAGTCCCATTAGAATAACAGCAGAGTTAAAAAAATATATACATCTGTCTGGAATGTGGATATAATACAAATATATACAAAGAATCCTAAGAAAAATACAATTATATACAAAAAATACTGAGAGAACAATAAAAGTAAAATGGCTCTTATCAATTAACTTTTAGTGAGTAATTGTAATTACATAACATAAAAATTCTTACAAGCTTGCGGAAGTTTGAATGTGTAGTAGGTGGATGAATAGGAGTTGTTTAAAGGAATTTGTGGATGTGGTTTGACGTATGGAGATAGGTAAGGAGTTCCAAAAGAGTTAGCACAAATGATTTGTGATGAAGAATTTTCTGTAGGAAGTGGTTTTATGGGAGGGGATATATAAATCTATAGGTTGAGATCTGGTAGTAAAATAGTGGATAGAGGAATGTAGAGTAAGGGATTCTAGGATATAGGGAGGATATTTGGTGCTAAGGATTTAGAAAAGGAAAATACCTAGAAGTAATTGCCACAGAGAAGTAGGATAGAGCCACTTCAACTTGGTGTACCAACAGGCAAAATGAAAACTCTTGAAAATCCCAAAAATGAATCTTTTCGAAGCAAAACACGAGTCTCTTCATTCTCTCCTCCAATTTTGTGGACAGCCCTCCATACACCGAGCAACCGCAGTCGAAATAGGGAAAAAACAAGAGATGTTACAAGGAGCTGTCAGGTTTTTTTGTGCTTTGTGCCAACTTTTTGGCCTAAGTTTCAGGCTTTCATCAGGGCTGCTGGTTCAGAGGGGTTTCAACGAGTGTACCACCAATGGGAGTGCACCACTGTCATGCCCTATTGTTGTTACTCGTCCAAATCGCTTTGAAGGAATAGCCCTGATAAAGGTCTGAAACTTTGGCAATAAATATAATTTATTTTTTGTGTTCTTCCAATGAGTGCAGCTCCCAACCAACTTGTCTTCAACAATATCTTGCAACTATTAACAATTATCCACCATTATAAAACATTTAGATGTAATTATTTAACTATAATATTATTCATCAGGTGATTAAATTGTCCATTTCAGGAGAAGAGGATGGTGGTTTTTGTCGAGCAGTCTGTGATGGAAGATACGCTTCTCATGAACAACAGTGAGTTTGGGCTCATCAAGGAAAAACTCATGACATTCCGAGATGGTAAAGATGATTTAACAGATAAGATTGATTTTATCATCTGTCTCGGTGGAGATGGCACACTTTTGTATGCGAGTCTCTTGTTTCAGGTAACTGTTATTTTTTAACTATCAATATTTATGAAATGTTGTCTTTGAGTCTTTAAGACTAATCACTTAAAAAAAAAAAAACCGTTTCGACAAAAAGAATCTTCAGTTTGATTTTATGAACACAGTGGATTTTTAACTATTAAAAGAATATCATATGTTGAAACTTTTTTTTTTTTGCCTTAAGACTTATCAGCGAAAGTTCTATATTCGCTGTTTAATCTATTTGATAGATTTATGAAACAAATAGAACTTAGTAGTTTAAAATTAAGAAACACAGTACTTTTATAAAACTTTAATGAAAGTAAGAGTCTTATGTAGGTACTTTTACTTAATTTAATAATTGTCCTAATTTACAGGAATTATCTTTATTTATTAATCGTAGAAAATTAACTTCATAATCTATGGCTTGAGACGCTAAACCTTCTTTGTTTTTCGAAGCTTTTATACTGAAAACTAATGTGTTTTGGATCTCCGAGATATTGGTATGTTTGGGAATAATCGCTCTTAGCTTCAGGGGTACCCATCTCCTCCCTCCCCTTCAAGGTTGATGGCACAGAAACTCCCCTCTTTCAAGAAATTTTATTTTCTTCTTCTAAAAACCAGTGCAAGCAAAAATAGAATTAGAAAAATTGTAGATCCTATATAATTACACTTGCTGTAGTCTGATCCGTTTTACCCATTGTTCTCTGGTTTGAAACTTTTCACTTTGAAAATTCATTGCCCGTCGAAATGAAACCTTGCTTAGCTAGACCCATTACGTGTAGACATTTATTTTTTCTCTCATGATTTATTCTAAGCCTGATCAGCTTTACTAATCTAGGGCGGTTAAGGGGAAATTTAACTGTCACAAACTATGGAGTTGGAGCTCTCGTCTGGTAAACTGCTTAATGGTCCTTACCTTTTCTTTTGAGTCGCAATGTAAAAAAGTTCCATTTCAATAGTTTTGATAGGATCTTTATATTAAAAAAATGTTTAAAATTAAAGTCACAAAGAACTTTTTTTTTAAATGAAGATTTGAGTTTAACTTTTATTTTCTTTAAATAAAAGTAAATTAAATGATAAATACGCAGTAATTAGGCTTTAATTATAGATATAATTATTTTTAATGAATTGCGTGGTTCTCGTTAAGAATCTATTATACAATTCTGTGCCCCAGAGATAAACAACACCATGTCCATTTATGTATTTCAGAGAACCAATATTCCATAACTTTGAAATATTAAAATTTGTCTTTTAGTTTCTAAATCTGTACCCTGGATATATTGGACGCCATGACACATTTTTATATTTATTCAGGAAGCCAATTTTCCATGACTTTGAGCTATTAAAATTTGTTTAGTTACAAAATTATTTAACACAAAAATGGACATCGTGTTCTTTACCTCTGGGGCTCAGAATTTAATTTTTGTCAAAAATAATTGCTTCAACAGTACTTTTAAGTAAAAGATTTCTAAAAATAAAAGTTCTTTAAAGCTTTTAATTGAAAATTTCCATGGGAAAATTTTTTGGTTCTGAAATAATATAACATTCAAAAATAAAGTTCCAGTCTTATCGAAACTGATTAAATGTAAAAGTAAAATTTAGCCTAAAAATGTATAGTTCTTCCTCTTAGTGTTATTATTATATACAGGTTTTCTTCTCGATTCATCTATATAAAGAAAAAAAGATGTTGAAAAATGCGCGAGGCCTCTTGTCCCATAACTTAAAAAATATAATCTATAAAACCATTATCTTACCTACAGTTCTTTAGGGATACGAACGTGTCCGCTTACATTAAGGGATGAACAACGTCCTAAGGTTTTTGAAAATTATTGTGTAGAATATTAGGACCGAAGAAGGATGAGTTAACCAGAGAGTTTAGACGGTTACACAACGCTAAATTGCGTGAACTTCGTCCAGTAATATAATTGAGGTGATTACATCGCGGCGAATCAAATGGGCTTGTAAAATTGTTAGGCTTAGTAACGAAAGAATTCCTAAAAGTTTAATATTTACCATACTGAATGGTAAGCGTCCGAGGGGTAGACCGAAGCGAAGGTGGGAAGATTGAGTTAAAGCCGATCTGAAGGGACTGGGTTTGGATGGCAAACGGTGGAGGGAGGTGTGTAATAGGCGATTGATTCAGGTTTGCTGAGCCCGTTATTCTATTTTTACGATTATTAGCACTTGTTTAATTACCTACAGTTTTCGATATTGATTAACATTAATTGTTATTGTGATAAAATTGGAATATATATAGAAGTATAAATATATATAAGAAGTATAAATATATTTTAAAGTGAATGTTTTATAGACATTTTTACAAAACTAATCAGACTGTGAAAACGTTTTATTTTTTATATAGAGGTTGTGCAAACTCAGAAATCAAAAGTATTTTTCAGTTTTTAACATTATTTATTTTTAGCTGAATAAGTTCTGTAAGTGTACGTATGTTATGGAGACTGCCCTTCCTTCCTTCCATGTTTAATGTGTTCAAATTGTAATATACCTAAATGCTTTGTTCAGATATTTTTAAGTATATGCATATGCCCATTAAAAAAAAAAAAAAAAATTGTACATTTTATGTATGTATATATGATATATACATTGTCCTAACGTATACTACATAAAATTTATTTTTAAATATTCAATCATGTTGAATTTTTACAAATAATGTGAACTACTGCCATTTATTTTTTTGTCAATCTTCACCTTCCCAATCAAAATAGAAAGTCTGAGCCTATGATTACTATTATAGATAATTGATTATTTTTATGATTTAACTCACCACAAATTACTTTTCTTTAGCAATCTGTTCCTCCTGTCATGGCATTCCATTTAGGATCTCTTGGATTCTTGACCCCGTTCCAGTTCGATAACTTTGAAGAACAGGTCACAAATGTCTTGGAAGGTATGTATACTCATCGTTCAATATTTTAATTATAATAAATACTTATTATATATTTTTTTTATTTTTTTTTTATATTACCCCTTACCTCATCATTTATGGCATAGTGGGATAGTTGAGATTCATTCCGTGGGTCCGCCACGAAAAAAAATTTTAACCTGCAAAATTTTTTTTTTTTAAACTTTAATGTATTAATCTTTTTTATTAATAAATTATTTTTATTTCTTTGCTATTTTTTCATTCTCATCCTTAAATTATTGAATTAATTTTCTTAGGTCATGCAGCTCTGACCCTTCGTAGCCGGCTGAGGTGTATTATAGTAAGAAAAAATGAAGAAACTTCTCATAAACCTCCGACAAATTTATTAGTTTTAAATGAAGTTGTTGTCGACCGAGGTCCTTCCCCCTACCTGTCAAACATTGACCTCTTCCTGGACGGCAAACACATCACTTCAGTTCAAGGAGACGGTGCGTATATTAAACATCAAATTTATTATATTTGTTTCTATCAGTTTAATTATTCACCAAGTATATTTATAGTTAGATTAGTGTCGATAAAATCACAAGAAAGAAGACTCAGCAAGTCTGCCAGGAAATTTCAAAATGTGAATTGATGAAAACCCCTATCTGGTTGAATTGATGGAAACTATTATCTGGGAGTATGCAATTGAAAAGTGGAATCAGCTGATCTATTACTTGACCACCGTTCAATCATGCTTGGAAGCCAAGTGGGTTCTCGCAATTCCTCACAGGGGATGGAGGTTTTCGAGCCAAAATTAGGAACTGCTGCACCTCCTTCGCGTCGTTAAGGGCCAAATTGCTGAGGGAGACCAGTCTCTGTGTCCTCACAGAGAACGATTTCCCTCAGCTAGTTACAGAAGAAAATTACCCATATTGCAAAGAACATGTGAAATGCTGGAAAAAAGCAACAGGCCTTGCACAGTATTTTTGCCACAGAAAAATAACTATCATTTCCGGCCTTCAACCTAACCTTAATCTCCTCTTCAATTTTGTTTTTTTCTAGTTATCGTAGACCCTAGATACCTAAACTTCTCTGTTTGTTCAAACATTCAAATAAAAGATAGATAAATAACTATTAAATTCGAGAGACTTGATAAAAGTTGAAGAATTGAAAGTTACTAATAATATGCCTTTCTAATATGTTGTAATGAAGTTATTTCTCACTAGGAATTAGAAAGTAGATTGCAGTCCGTGCTAATGGAATCAGTTCGTTAAAAAGAAGGTTCTACGAGAAATGGAGTTCTTTGTATCCGTGTTAGTGATAAGGAGGATTTACTCTATTACTGAATCACAGAAAATGATAATATAGATTCTTTTATTAATTTATTTTTATTTTGTTTTTAGGACTCATAGTATCGACTCCGACGGGCAGTACAGCATACGCCGTGGCCGCAGGCGCGTCGATGATCCACCCAAGTGTTCCAGCTATTATGGTTACTCCAATCTGTCCGCATTCCCTCTCCTTCAGGCCGATCGTAGTGCCTGCTGGTGTCGAATTGAAGGTATAATTATTTTTTATTTGTTTGATTTGCTTGATCATTTATAAATCCTTATAAAGATTACTTTTTCAATAACTGACTGATACATATATTTTCTGAAAGATTCATACAGTTAAAATTATCGTATCATTTTATAATACATTATAAAATGGTTCTATATTTTTTATTTGTGTTTTTTTTTAAACATGTTTGAACACCTTTTATAAGAGACTAGGCCTACTGAATCGATTATTTGTTTCTGTTTTTAATTAAAATCTACTTGGTTAGTATGCACAATCACATATCATTTAGTATACAAAATTTGCCATTTTTTTTTTTAAATTGATGTCTGGTAGTTCTGCAGTTACCTGTTTAATCCTATTCAGCACCACTCTAGGGTTTCTTTTTCATCTTTAGAACAGAATAAAGAACAGTAGAAATTTTCTTATAACAAGCTATTTAACATATAGTCGTTTAGGTACCAGAAGAATCCATTTTGATCAGACTGCTACATCATTTGCCTGAGTTTATTATTATGAAACTTGTATATCTATATAAAAAAAAAAGAAATCTCTTTTATAGAATTATTTTACATATCTGTACTATTTTGAAGAAAGTAATCCTCTATCAGTGAATTGCTGAATTTGTAAATACCTTCAGATGGTTAAAATGAAAACTAGGTGTGATTAAAATGCTAGTTCATCATTCTCAAAAACCGGATATCAAACTGCTCAAATAATAACTATTTAACACGCAGATGTTTAGACGCTAGAAAAACTTGTTTTGAGTGAATATATCTATACTGACTCTCATTAAGTTATGTCAAAATTCTTGTTACTTACTGATCAAAAAGGAATATTTGGATTTTTTTATAGGGCACTAAACTTATAAAATTGATGTTGGTAGGCATTGTCTCTTTCTATAAAAGGTATAGTAACAAAGAAAATTATTATGTATATAACTAAATAAAGAAAAACTCTATTAAAAATAATATGAATCCTCATTTTTAGAAAAGTTATTTTTACTAATATATATAGTTGAAGCTATTTACTCATTTTTCTTTATACATAAATGTTTTTTAATGTAGTATCAGACTTAATGATATGAAATTAAGAGTTATAGATTAATTTTTTTTTAATAAGAAATAACTAAAAATACTATTTGCAATTATCACTGTCAAATTTTTCGTATCAATAAATTAAAAACAAGACATTTTGATTTAAAGCATATCAGTCGCATATGTGTGTTAACCTGCCTGATAGTTTTAAAATTAAAAGTGAATTTTAAATTAATGTTTTCTATTTACAAAAAATTAATATAAAGGAAAACAAAATGAAGAGCGTATGATCGTTTAGTGGAAGGGTGCCCGGGTGTTGTTTCAGATCTGTGTGTCTCCTGATAGTCGGAACACTTCATGGGTTTCTTTTGATGGGAGAAACCGACAGGAGTTATTCCACGGAGATAGGTACGTTCAAATAGCAAACATCAAACACGTTACACAAACTTTTTTTGTTAAATGTATTAATGTAAGTTTATTTTGTTTGGTATATTGAAACAGTTGGTTGTTCTTGTGATTGAAGTATTTTAGTTCTTTTTTGGTTATTTTTTTTTCATATCGTTTTTAGGCTTTGTCGTTTGTTGTTGGTTATCCTGTTACAGTTTTATATCAGGGAAAATCGGTTGAAATGTTGCTGTAAGAATATTGGTGTTTTTATTTTAGATTGTTGGCTTGTTTTGATAGATAGTAGTGAGTATGGTAGAATAATCATAGAATTGTGTAATGTTATCATGTTTTTATTATTATTACAAACATTTTTTCTTAACAAAGGATTTGTGTATCTTTGATATATGATAAATTTCTGAAAGCTCAATAATCTTCTAACTTCAATTTTTATTCCATGTACTAATTTTCAGTTTTTCAGTCTGTTCATTTTCCAGAAACTTCTTACTTTTATCTCCGTCTTTTCCAATCTCTTCACTTCAGATTTTGTGCATATTAGATTAATTTTCTCCATTTATTGAATTATATTTATCATAAATTTAATTATTAATGTCCACAGGTTCACAGGAATAAGTTTGTTTTAATTTTATAAAATACCCTAGGAACTATATTCCTAATACGTTGTTTGAGAACAATTTTTCCATTATGGAACATTTAATTTGATAATGCTACATTATCCACTATATCTTGTACATCATTGTATGTTTTTTCACCTATAGTTAACATGAATATATAAGAATATAAATGGAAAATTCCAAACCATGAAATATTGAATCTCCAATATACAGGTGAACAGTTAACCCATCGACGTTTCGCCAATTTATGTATCATCAGGATGGAAAGAAAAAAAAAATTACATTTACTTGAAACTGTACTTCACACCAAACACTTACTGAAGGAAATGAGATGTAATATAAACACAGTAGATGAGAGCTATATTTAAACAGCTGATCAGAAGGGAAGAGAAAAAAAAATGTATTAAATTCAATAAATATGTTATATATAACTTAAGATACTTTCTTTTTTAGTTATTAATTTGTTATTCCTATTAATTTGTTATTTATTATTTATTGTATTTAATTAATTTAACTTTTTTTGTAGTTTTTTTGGTATGCCTATTTTTTGGTCTTCCCTTCTGATCAGCTGTTTAGATATAACCTTCTGCTATGTTTATAGAACATCCTGTTTTCTTAATCATGTTTTGAATGGCTTATTTGTGTGGACAGTCCCTAGTAAATGTATTTTTTTGAGTAAATGTATTTTTTTTTTTTTTTTATTCTTTTTGTCTTGCATGAGTCGTAGATCCAGGATTTAATTTTTGGGAAACTTTTTTTTTTTTAAGTAAAAACTTCTTTACTTCGGCGCGTTTTGCACTTTTTTGTGGAGAGTTAATTAGATTGATCTGTAAGATTTCCGAAGTTTTAGCGCCCGGGTAAAGTCGGCTAGAGTCAACTAATTGAAATGTTTTCACATGTGGATTAAAATATCTCAGAAACTAAAAATAGGGCTTACATACTGTAAGCGGAGAAATTGTTCAACATTTCATCTTCTCTATAATAGGCTATAATTCAAAATTGTATCTTGTTTTGATTACGATAACATATTGCGATCAAGTTATTATTTAGCTTGGATCTCCTAAAAAAACTAATTTGGACCAAAGAAGAAAAAATTATTTTTCATTTTGGGGAACTTCAGCTCGAAAGCCTTTTATGATCTTATTATTTTCTTATTATTTTTTATTTCCATTTTACATTGGCTACGTTTCAGTTCAGCTGGCATGCCATCTGTTAGACAAACTCACAATTAATTTCATACACTACTTCATTTAACATGCTATCATGGTGATATTAGTCATCTTTAAATCAACATTTTTATAAATTACTGACTCCTTTTTATCAAATTATTAACATCCGGCTGAAATTTCGCAAATAGCTTCATCTCATCGTAACCTACAACTATTTTATTTACGAAAACATTGGATTGGGGCGTTTCCAATCTGGAGTGTCAGGCAGATGTTAATAATTGGATAAAAAGGGATAAGAGGTTTGTAACACGGACTATGTGTAATAAAATTAAAGTAATTCTAGATACAAAGAAATTTGAAAAAGACAAAGTCAAAGAGAAAAAAAAAAATTAGCTTATGATTATTATGATTTAAAAAAGGAGAAAAAAAATCCAGTATGAGATTGGAAAGGACAGATATTTAAAGTTAAACATTTCAGTATGAGAAGTCTGTCTGAAATGTTGAAAATTAGTTGGTGGAATAAAGAATGTGTTGAAGTTTGGAGGTTATTATGCTGCTAGAAATTCATTGAACATATATTTTTTTAATTTTTAGTATTATTTTCTCATAGTATATTGAAATTTTTACTTTATATCTCATTAACATGGAATGAAAATGATCAATGACCAATAGTTTGAAATTTAATTGTGCAAGAGAAATGATGGTAAGTATATCTCAATTCTTAAAATAGCCCATCGTTAGGTATTGAGACTCAACGAATAGAGATAAGATATTCATCCCTTTAACAATTAATATATATCTTACCATGATTTTTTATTGCGATTTAATCATATTTCAGGGTTTTGGACATTGTTCTTTTTTGTTTCAAAGAAGTGCATCTGTAATTTTTAAAAAGTCGAGAAAAAGCCAATTTTTGAAACATAGCTTCGATTTAAATCAATTCTAATGATTCATTTTTATGAATAAATTTGTATATTCTTAAATAAAATTATTAGAAACAGTTTGAATTAAACCTATGAAACAAAAATTCAGTTTTTCTTCACTCTGTGGAAATGACAGATATCCGTCTTTAATAGAAGCCAATCATAAATTTTATAAATTTCATGAAAACATTTTAAGAAAGTACAAAAATCTTAATTTTGTATCATTTTAATATCTGATTGTTCATTAAGATGTTCTTTAAAATACATCCTGCCAATGAATGGTACATTACATGTTTACATGTTACTGACCAAATTAATTAATTATACTTTTCAGTAACACCGGCAAATTATTATGCCTTGTTACTGAATCGCAACTGAATAGTAAAAACATAACTCTGTGCCAATTGTTGGGGTAACGGAAACCACTGAGCATACTTTACTTAGTCTCGACTATCTATGTGACACTGAGGGCCAAGCTACTGAGGGAGATAGTGTTCTACGTTCTGATGAAAAGAGATTTCTCTCAGTTGATGACCAAGGATAAATATCAAGATCTTTATATTACTATTGGAAGGAAGTGTTTCTTCCAATGCACTTCTCTCTGGAAAAGAAAAAATGGATTAAGACCTATATCAGGGAACCTGCCAGAAATAGGAAAGATTGAAGAGAACAATGACCGATTAAAGAATTAAAGAACTGTAAATTAATTTAAATTCAGCAGTCAGTCGCTACAGAAGCATGCATGACATCCCACTGCTACTAATAACTGCGTTGCCTAAAAGACAGGACAGAGTAATGAATAAGTTAATTTAATCACTTGTGAATCCTTTCCCACAAAACATTTGATAGACTTTGTTAAAAATATTGTGTTTCCTGATTTATATATCTTTCATACTAAAATATGGTTTAAGTTTGCTTTAAAACTATATGTTCCTGAATGATTAAGAAATAATTCTATTTATTTTAAGTGTCTACGTTAAATTCTTGCCCAATCTTTTTGAAATTTTCTGATTACTCAAACAACTTTTGGGTTTTTCAAGTCTCCTTGATAAACTGATAATCTAGGTATCTTTGAATACTGATATTTGATTAATGATATTTTATTTTTCTTGTACATCAGACTGCTAATTGTCTTCATTTATCTATCAATAATAATCTTTTCTTCTGTCATCCTTGTGTCAAACTGCTGTCGTATATTAAAATTGGAAATTCTAAATTAAAGCATGATTATAACCCTTTGATCGTTTCCATAATTTGCATGTTTATAACGTAATTTAACATTATTATACCGTTGGTAACTTTTAAACTATTAACTTTGTATCAATAAATTGATAAAAAAGGCAACATTTATATGTAATTTTGTTAGTATTATTGACTTCCAAATAGCATAGTAGGTATTCACAGGCAGGTTATTCTTATTACAAAAGTTTACTTCTTTTTCGTACAGAACTACTTTTACACATTACTCTTCGCAAATACTGTATAGTGTGCATGTCCTTTAATGTGTAAAGCATGGCAATGTCTTGATTTGTTCGTCATTGTATTATATTTCTATTATAAATACCCTTTTGCTTGGCTGTAAAAAAAAAAGAAAATATTTTAGGTAGATATTACCTGTTATTTATTGTTACTGAATCTGTAGAAAGACGGCTGCCGATTTAAAAAAGTGAGCTGATGAAATCACAAAATTTATTTTTTTTGGCGCCCGAGTATTTTCAGCTATTCTGTTTTGCATTTTCCTGCAGTATCATGTAGACTTATGTTAATAAATTATAAAATAATATAAGAATGTTCCTTATCTAAATGAATTCAATACTTAAATCATAATAAAGCTTTCTCGTTAATGAACTATTGAACTACTTACTCGATTATCAATCGATAGTTTTTAATACATTTTTCCTCCTTTATTAAAGAGTACAAGATAAATCAATGCAATCAAATTGGCTGAATGGAGTCCTTTTTCATTGAGTTTCATTAAAGTATTCCTTTTTGATGGAATATTCTAATGGAGGGGGAGATGTTCCCCCAGTCTCTTTCTTAACTCAGCCACCCGTTACAGTCTGGAGTACTGATCCATTTTCATCTACTTCTTCACGCTCAACTGAAAACTTCATGAATGGCTTCATTTTATCATAATCTAGAACTTTTTTTATTTACGAAAATTACAACCTTGGGACTGATAAACTTTATCAATTTAATGAAATACTAAAAATTCATGAATGATTTTGACTTAAATCGAAATATAATTTCATTACAAAACCGAGAAAAAAGGCGATCTATGAAAATATTGAGTCGTTCAACTTCAATCCCTACCCATATCAAAATAAAGAGGTTATATAGTTTATATATATAGTTTACAGTGTCGAATATTTTTGTAGGCCACCTTTTTTTCTTGATTTTGTGATCAAATTATGTTACGGCTCAAATGGAAAGCAAATAGGTACTCAGGAGTTTTTAATACTAAATTAAATTAATTCAGTCTGAAAATGATCCTTTTTTTTAGAATTTTCGTAGTTAACAAAAGTTTTAGGTTACTATAAAATGAAGCCACTCACAATGTTTTAGACGAGTATTAATGATTTAGTAAAAATGGGTCTGTAACGAGGACTGTTACTGTTTAAGGTATAGTTGAATGTTATGTATTAAAGATAATTTTGAAACTTTCTTAAAAGTCTATTTCGTTATTGCTTATTATTATGTAGCAACTATTACATCCTAACTCCTTAACAGAGACATTCTTCCTATGTTTACTTTTAGGAAGATATCGCATTTGATACTTCTATTAAGCTCTCATATAGTTGTTAGAAATGATTACTGCAATCCTAGCATGCTGTACCCCACCCGCTGCATGTAACTCTTGCTTAACTCAAGGGGCTGGATGGCAATGTTTACAGGTCATGCTGAACTCTGGAGCTCGGAACGCTGCTTGGGTTAGTTTTGATGGAAGGAATCAACAGGAGCTCAAAATCGGAGATAGGTCTGAACAAGACATATTTTCTATTAGTTTTAATTAACTATAATCATAAAATTGAATACTTGATGGTTGACCGTTGTATATTTTAGAGGGGGGAGATGATCCGTTGTGGCAGTAATAAAAAGACTAAAATAGTGAAAAAATTATTTAATTTCAAGCAGACATTTCGACCCGACTTTGCAGTTCTTCTTCAAGGCGATAACGAACTAGATACAAAAGGATATAGAAAATTGTGGAAGTTACATAATAATATTTAGATAAAAATTATAAACAATGTGAATAATTATATTAAAATTATAAACAGTGTACATAGAAAGTACATAGAAATATTAAGAACAACAAACTATATAAAAAGGGTAAACGAAGTATATATGCCATTAGACAGGTGATACATACCGAAAAAGGTTTGAACCTGGGTGGAAAAATATCCATGCTTGGGTATTGCTGAAATGCTTGTTATTTTTCTTTGTCAAAATTAATTAGATCTCTCCTCCTTTCCCGAAACTTAAAAATTGGAATTTACAAAACCATTATCCTACCTACGGTTCTTTATGGATGCCAAACGTGGCCGCTTACATTAAGGAATGCAAAAGTCTTACGTCCTAAAGTTTTTGAAAATAAAGTATTGCACAGAATATTCTGACCGAAAAAGGACGAGTCAACCGGAGAATTTAGGCAGTTACACAATGCTGAATTGCGTGAACTATATTCGGTTAATATAATTGACGTGATTAAAATGGTTAAAGGTGATTAAAGTTGAGGCAAATAAAATGGGCATGTATGGATTTAGTAATGAAAGAATTCCTAAAAAATTAATATACACTGTACCGACCTGCAAGCATCCGAGGGGTAGACCAAAGCGAAGATGGGTGGATTGTGTTAAGGCTGATTTGGTGGGGTTGGGCTTAAACAGAGCCCGGTGGTGGAAGAATATGGACATCGATTAGTGGTATCATCATCGAACCTTTGGGTTCTCTAAGCCTTATTATTATTATTATTAAACAAAGTATAATTAAGTAACAAGATCCTAAACTGAAGTAAATAAATGATAACAATTATTATAGATGGGGAAAAATTGAATTTAATAAAGAGAATGGATAATATACGTAGTTATAAATATAATCCTACACATCATAAAAAAGATTGAAAGAAAAAGGAAAAATAATAAGAAATAATGGACATAAATTCTTATTATCTTTCCTTCTATTATCCATCTTCCTTATTAAATTCAATTTTTCCATTTATCTACAAGAATTGTTACCATTTGTTTACTTCAGTTTAGGATCTTGTTACTTAGTTATACTTTGTATATATATTTTATTGTTCTTAATATTTCTATGTACTTTCTATTCATAATGTTTATAAGATTATTCACATTGTTTATGATTTTTATCTAAATAAATATTATGTAATTTTTACAATTTTCTATGTCCTTTTGTATCTTGTTCGTTCTAGCCCTGAAGAAGACATGCAAAATCAGGTCGAAACGTCGGCTTGAAATAAAATTTGTTTTCTCACCATTTTAGTCTTTTTATGACCACCACCTCAGACCATCTCCTTCCTCTATAATAATAAAAGTTCTCGTTGATATCCTATTTTAAAATTTCATTTATTCTGTTTTGTTTCTTTTTTTTACTGTTCGACCCTTTGTAAGTTTAATACTTGCTTTACATTTAAAAATTACTGTGGTGAAGATGGCATATACTTAAAAATTATAAAATACTCAAATTAATTGTTAAGGTAATAGTATGTTATAGCACGGTATTGTTGTTGGCATAACTAACGCTGATTATTTTATCCAAAGCCAGTCTTCACATATTTCCCAAACACTACAAACTCTTAGTATAAAAATAAGCAACTAATAGAGTTTCATTTGATTTACACTCTTGTGTTAATGAAAAAATTGCTTGGAACATTAGTTTAATCCAAATTATTGGAACCAGTGCTTGACGTTTTTATGGAACTTTTTCAAAAAAATATATTTCAACAGTTCCTAAGGAACTTTTTATTTTTATGAAGTTCTGGATTAATTGTCTAAACTTTTAATTATTTATGTTCTTAAAAAAGGTTACATAAAATAAGAAATAAATAGTAGATCAATATTTTTGTTTTCATGCAATTAATTGAAGCAGTCAGTAGGTTTCTTTATTGTAAATATATTTTTTTAAATATTAGGATTTGGAATATGTAGTTCATCACTTATAAATATCGGGTCAATTCCTAAAATAGAGATATGGGTGTAAAATACAGTTTTCTTAATCACGTCAGATGAATAATAATTGAAAAATCATTTTTTTTTTCTTTATATAAACTAAAGTGGATTTAGGTAATTACGCTTATTATAATACATTCCAGATCATTGAAAAACAAGAAGCAAATGCTTTGAAATAATTTATTGTGGTAATTTTTGCAATAAATATAATTATTGTACTTAACAGGATATAAAATCACATAATTTTTTTACCCAACTTGAGGTGAATCTCAAAATAATTAATATGGACTTAAACATTATTAAATGAAGAAGTTTTTTCAAAAAGTGGGGTATCTATAGTATAGTTGGAGAATATAAAAACAAATTGTAAATAATTTATGATTTTTTTTTTAAAACAGAATTTAGCTTAGTTTAGCAAAACAATAGTCCTCCTCTTTAAATGATTTTAACAATGACAAACTCTACTTTTATTTAAATTAAATTTTATCTAGTCTACTGTGGAGCAATTTTTAATTATTTAAATTTCCTACTTTTCTGCTGAAAATTGGATAAGTAAACATTTATAATTCATTTTAGTTTTACCGTTATACAAAGAATTTATTTAATTTTCGTTACGATACTTAACATGTAATGAGCATATAATAGGAATGGGCAAGAATTTAACGACCAGTAGATTAAAAAAAACGTTTTTAAACCTTTATTTTGAACTATATTAAGTCTTTATATTATTAAGTATCCTAAACTTACTATTTATCTAATAGAAACATTGATATAAATTATATTTGTTCACACTTATAAAAAGATAAATCTATTGAATGGTATAAGTATTTGGCCGTGAGCCAAATCAGCAACTCAAATTTATCTGTGCTGGTTGCTTTAAAACCAGAATATAATACGTGAGCACTTATACTGATATTGTTATTTTTCTTTATTTTGGTGTAAATGTTATGTATTTATTGTGTATATATTACAAGTTTACATATGGTTGAATCTACTGCCACTTAGCCGATGTTACCCGATATCTCTGTTATTTATAAAAATAGAGGACAAATATAAAGTGTTTTGGAATCATCATGCTTACTAACTAAAGCCTCACGAAATTAAATAATATTATAGAAAATAAATAAATAATAATAATAATTTTTTACTTTCCTACTGCTACCAGATAAGGAAAGTATTGCAATCGCGTTAAATGTTTGATGTATGGTTTTCAACGATCTTTACAGTTCAGAGCCCCCTGAGTCCAAGGTGTATTATATAGACAGTGTAATCAGTAGAATAAAAAAGTGCATGCCTATTAATATATAAATTATTAATAAGAGAACCTTTTGTTATTATGTATAATTTATAATGAAGAAAGTTTGTAATTAATGATTTATTAATACAATTTTTATTAATTGTATTAATAAACTCGCTTATTCTTTGTATTAAATTTTTTTCAGTGGAATTACTGTACGACTTTTATATTATGATCAAGAATAACTTCATTCTGAAACTGTTTTAAATGTAAATTTTTGTTTATGTTTAACTTTGAAATTATTTTGTTATGGATTGTATGCGTATTAGTTAGTCCTTATATGCATGATGTTTTAGTTTAAAATTAGTAATTTTCCCATTCGTCTTAAATCATGACACTTAAAATCCTGTGTATGGCTTAGTAATATCTGTCAGTTATGCCAGAGGAGTTATGAATGTGTTAGTGAACGGTAGGGGGAAAAAAATCCTCTAATAAAATTAAGTCCAAAAATTCATATATATTTTTTAATACAAATTAAGAGTTTTATTGGACGCCATAAACAAATGTGAATTGGTTTTTGTAATTTTTTATGCATTTAAGTTCATTTAATATAATCAACAATATTTTTACTCAAAAAAAAATTCAATTGATAAATTATAACTAACCTATAAATGCATTCAGAGCAAAGTCAGAAAACGTTAATATAAATCAGGAGTTGAAACTTTATGGAAGTTTTTTAAAGCTCCATTTTAACAGAGTCCGTGAAACTTTTTTGGAAAAGAGTTCTTAAAATAAAAGTTCTAAGAATGATTTTTTTTTTGTAATAAAGTTCCAGGATTATGAAGAAAGTGTAACTTATATTCATTCAAGTTCGTAAAAAGAGCTCCGTTAAATGAAAAATAATCAGTAATTGGGCTTAGATTAGAGTTATAATTTGTCTTAAATGAATTACACATGATTATAATGTAGTTTGTTTGAGTAGCTATGATTAAAAGTCATTTTTTAGACCTACTTTTTAGCGAAATCAACAGAACTTTTAAATAAAAGTTTTTTGTCCATTTTAAGCTCTGATGTAAACAAACGGTATAATTATTACAATTTATTTGTTTCGACCTAGTATCGCCAAAAAAAGTTTTATTGAAATCAGTGATCTCCTATATGTAACTCCCCTTGCGAGAAAGAAAAAAATTTATTGAACAAATATTCATTGAGTATTGTGTCTAAAAATACTATGTTGATGTGTTCACCTGTGAAGGGGCTTTATTTGAAGACTTTTTTTTAATATCGACATATAAATACTTTTCATCTCACTAACATATAACATATAAATACTACATCATCCCTACGATATAGTAGTCAGGTTTTTTTTTTCTTTTAATTGTTTACAAATTTCTGGTAAAATAGAATCAACTTGGAAGTGAATAAAAATTTAAAGTTTTCTTTTTAATTATATTCAGTATATTTAGGCACTGTATTTTTCTCTTCTTTAGCTATTATTAATTGTCAAGGTTGCTTTTTCTTATTTCATTTCAACGTTTACTTGTATTTCAGAAATATAAATTGATTCCAAAAATATTAGTTATGTTGTGTTGTGTCTGCTGGTTAAGACAGTTTCAAGATGAAATGTGCTGTATTTAGTTTTCCATAGATTTTACTGATTATAGACTATGTAAAAGTTGTACATATTTAGTTAGATTCGTTCATATTTTGTCATTAGTTGGATTGAGGCTCTCATTAGAAGTATTGTTGCTTGATTTGTACCAAACAACCGCTGTTATAATTATTTAATTCTTTTAATTTAGTATGATACATTACTTAAATATATATATACATATATAGAGTGAGCTGAAAGGAACAGGCTAAACTCCAGGTGCGCACAGAAAGGTAATAAAAATAGCTCATATTGTCAGTTTATTGCAAAAAGTCATTAAGTAACATTTTATAACCTTAACTAAAATGAAAAACTTTGAATAATTTTTTTTTTTTTTTTAATCTGAAACTTGTACCCTTATTGTAACTATATTTGATCTATAAAAGGGTTTGTTTCATTTTCATGCCCTTAAAGTGTTTATTATTTTTAATGTTAAATAAAGTCGAAATTCATAAAAACATTTTTGAAAGTTATCCTATATCAAAAATGCACTTGGTGACTTTTTGCTATAAAATGACCATCATATGTTCTTTATCCAATTTTCATTTCTTCAAATTTTATTGTCTAATTACTAGTAAACAATATTTCATAAATGTATTAGCATTTTGGTTATCAAAGTCTTATTTTAATAAATTTTCAAAAATACCATCACTGACTTCTAATCATGTTTAATCCCTGGTACAGACACCTTTTTATCAAATTATTAACATCTTTCTGAAAATTTGTAAATAGCTTCATATCATCTACAAATATTTTATTTATGAAAATCGTTGGAATTGGGACGTTTTTAATCTGGAGGTCGGCAAACTTTGTCTATTTAATCAGGTACTAAAAACTCGTAAATACCCATTTGCTTTTCACTTGAATTGTAAGATAATTTGAGCACTAAATTGAGAAAAAAAAAAACATGGCCTTTTGGTATGTAATAAAATAAAATATTGAGCCGTTTGGTTTGACCTGCACCCCCCAAATCATCAAAATAATGAGATTATATATCCCAAATGGACTTATAATTTTGTAGGCCACCTTTTTTGTACATTTTATGATCAAATTATCTCAAGATCCAAGTAGTAAGCAAATGGGTATTTACTGGTTTTTAGTACCTAATTAAATAGACAAAGTTTGCCGACCTCCAGATTGAAAACGCCCCAATTCAAAGAACTTTCGTAAATAAAATATTTGCAGGTTACGATGAGATGAAGCTATTAACGAAGTTTCCTGTGAATGTTAATAATTTGATAAAACAGGGTGTGTACCACGGACTATTTCACTTTATCTCTTCGGACGGCGACACTTGCCCTCCTGACTGTTTCATATCTTCCTTTCTAAACATACCTGTTACATTTTTAATAAGATGAATTAGTGCATCGTAAGTATCTAATTTTACTTTGTGTACTTCATCTTTGAACCAGCTTCATAAGTAATGATACAGTGAGGTCTAGAGATCTTGAAGGTCTACTAATTAGACCACCCATAGCAATCAAACGATTTGGAAACATTCCATTTTTGCCCTTCGGAGACAAAGCCCGAAAATATTTAAAAGTCGATGGTGATATTTTCGAACATTTATTAGAACTAGAGGGTACATACGAATAATTCGCACAGTATGTTGATTGGACAGTGATTTAATTAATTGAAATGACAATTTAATAAGAAAAGAAAATAATGAATGCAATGAGTTATTCACAATTAAAGTTTCTTTTCCTTCATAACTTTTTTTTTTCCTGAAACTTCAGAGAGATCTGATTATTTTTCCCACCTGAATCATAAGGAATTTTCAAAATGATAGTTCGATCTTGGGATTTGTTGAAGAATTTATGTTGATATGGTGTACTGACAAAAAACACCTTTGAAAAATAATATAAACTCCTCCTCTCTCGATCATAGGGACATCAAGTCGACGACATGAGACATATTTCCTATAACAACTCTTCAATTAACGTGAGGTTGTATGGATGCGAACCCTTTGCCTTGCATTATCTCCAAAAGGGTACATTTTTGTGTTTTAAAATGCAGGGCTCAGTAGTTCCAAGGGAACTAACCGAGTTATGGTGTCCACATCTAAATCTTCAAATCCCAATTAGTCCTGTATCGATCCACTGACTTACCATCATTCCAGAATTTAAGTCTAGCAAAATGTTTATAGCAACTTTATTTATTTTAGAAAGAATAATAAATGCAAATAGTACGATTCGCTAACCTCCTCCCTCTCCATGGAATTCTAGATCCAATGGTTCCCCATCAATGACAGAAGCTTACATTTAATATAAAACCGATTTCGAGCCTTACTGTAATAATATATGTGGAGATCAGACCAGATCTGGGTGAAAAGATTTTTTTCTCTAAAATAGAATTTTAATCGCCTAGTATTTCAATTACTACTTACTTTTAAATTAATTCTCTTAATTATTTAATTTAATAAGTATTTAAATTTCAAATAATAAATACTTTTTCTGTAAAAGATTTAAATATTTGGTGATTAAAACTGTATTTTAGAAAAACAAAATACTTGGTATTTTAAACAAAGTATAAAATAATAATACATTTTTGCCGAGGTCTGGATCAGACTTTGATAACCGAAATGATAATACATTTATGAAATATTGTTTATTTGTAACTACCTAAAAAAATTTAAACAAATGATAATTGAATAAGAACATATTAGTGTTGTTTTTATTATTTCTCTTTGTCCTATCCACTCTTGGAATTTTGTCCGTTCTTCCTGATTCATTCTGTATATATATATATTTAAAGTAAGCTATCAGTGGCTTTATTGATTATTTTTTGCTCTGTTGGAGTCACTGATATATTTCATTTTAATGTAAAAAATATTTTTAATATCTGTGATGTTATAGTTTGACAGTTACTACGTCGGTATACCCAGTGCCGTCGATATGTTCCCAAGACCAGATCTCTGATTGGTTCGACTCTCTGGCCGAGTGCCTCCATTGGAACGTGAGGAAACGGCAGAAGCACCTCGATGAGTTGAGTGACCTCACTCACTCGAGCTCTAACGACACTCTTGACTCTCTAGATCACACTGACCACATCGACAGCTAACCAGGTTTATAAAAGCTATTTGTTCTTCTGCTAATAACTCTTCTAATTATTTTTTTAATTAGTAATTATGTATATTTTTTAATTTCTTTTGCAGAAACACGAAAGATTGTTTTGGATGTCCCTTTGAGTTGGTGGCGGTCTACTTAGACATTTTATTTTATGTTCTCTTTTATTACTGTGTAAATATGAATTTGCATGAAATGAGGCAAACTATATGAATTTGTCATGTTATTTTTATACATTTTTACCAGAACAAATTTTACCATAACATTTTTTGTTTTTTTATAAATATATAATTGTATATTAAAAATTTAAAGAATATAAATATATATATCTACAATAAAGCTGATAGATAATTTTTGTGTAGTTTATGAGTATAAAATACACATTAATATATTATCTATATTGTGTTATTGATAACCACAAATTTGATAGTTGTAATTAAATTTTGTAAATTATTGTTTACTATAAAGAAATTATTTTTGTAATTTTTTTTTTTTTTCTGAAACCTCAATAAACTTTTCATTCCCTTTTCACTTTAAAATGTTATTTTAAACCTGAACAGAATCATAATGCTATCTGAAGTATTTGATATCTAAGCTTCTAAAGAATGTGTATGGTTATGTACAGTGGCCAGCAAAAGTTTTGATACACGCATTGGTTTAATATTAAAAACAATTCTTTACTACATATGTTTTTCATTTAAAAGTCTAAGTATAATTTCAATATCACTTTTATTAATTTTATCAAAAATAATTTCCCCACAATAAATAAATGTTAAGTAATTATTGGAAAATTCCAAACCACGCAGTCTTATGTCTCCAAAATGCAGACAAAGAAAAACCCGTCAACATTTCGCCAATTCAAGTATCATCAGTACAGAAAAGAAGAGCTAATCGAACATCATTCAATGAAATCCAATCTGATACTGCTGTATAAATAATAAATGAATATATTTAAAAAAATAAACAGAAATAAATTTTAAGCTCAAAAGAAGAATGGTTGGGGTCAGTAAAAAAAAAAAAGTAGTAAAAATAAATAATTATATTTATTTTTATATTTGCCGACGTTTCGGTCTAAAGTTCAGGGCTTGTCAAGCATAGAGGTGGCCCAAGACCAATAATATAATAATAATAAAAGGCTCAGCGAACCCGAAGGTTCGATGCCGACACCGCCAATCACTTATTACTCACCTTCCTCCACCGTTCACTGTCCGAACCCAGTCCCTTCAGATCGGTTTTAATGCAATCTTCCCATCTTTGATTCTGTTTACCATTCAGTACAGCAAATATTAACCTTTTAGGAATTCTTTCGATAATAAACCCAATTATTTTACGAGCCCATTTGATTTGCTGCGATGTAATCACCTCAATTATATTAAACGGATACAGTTCATGCAATATGGTGTTGTGTAACCGTATAAAATCTCCAGTTAACTCATTTTTTGGTCTGAATATTCTATGCAATAATTCATTTTCTAAAACCTTAAGAAGTTGCTCATCTCTTGATGTAAGCGGCCACGTTTCGCATCCATAAAGAACTGTAGGTAGCTAAGTACTTTTGTCACAGAAAAATAACAAGTATTTCTCCCCTTCAACTTAATCTTAACTTCTCTATGTGTTCAAACATATTACCTTCTATATTGGCATCATCAGCAATATCGTCCTTTTTGCAGCTAAACATATTTTTTGTCTTATCCATGTTTATTTCGAGCCCTAGTTCTTTACTGGCTTTCATTAACATTGTCATATTTAGTTTTATAGTTCTCATGTCTTTCCTTAACAGGAACAGATCATCCGCATAGCCAAGCAGGGGTGTTGTCTCTCCCAGATCCAATGCTTTTTCGGTATGCATTACCTCCCTATTGGCTTGTTCTAATACCAAATTGAAAGGACAGGCGAAAGGGAATCAATCACCTTAATCTAAATCCGAACGAACCTCAAACTTTTTGGATAAATTATTATTGATTCTAACTTTATTCACTGTTTCCATCATGCACATCCTGACTAGATTTACAACTTTTTTTGGAATCTCCTGCTAGATACATAATCATATTATATAATAATTTGTTTTTGTCAAAAGTTTTAAATGAAGTTCTTGGTATTTCAGTACTATTTAAGTCATTCAGACATCAATAGGGGTCAATTAGGAGGGTATTTTTCTCCATTCTTCCAACAACTTAATTTTACTAGAATTATATTTTCATTTATGAACTGTGGTTTGACAGGAACACACAATCAGGACTCTGCAGACGAGTTTCATGGTCATTTGGATAATTATATAGCAACCATTCCCATGTGTGGAGAAGTTGGGCTAAAGTTTGTTGACCAGTTAAAATTACAAAGGAGTAGTTTTGGGTATTCTGAAATATGCGTCCTCAGCCTGGAACCTAAACCTCCCGCACCGACAGAAGAGTAGGCTAGCATCGATTCAGAAATTGGCGTTACTTCAGGTTACTAGAGCCTGTAGAACGATATCTCATGAGTGGCAGTGCAAGTACTGGCAGGGGGGACTCCTCTCGATCATCTCCTGCGAGAAGACTATTACCTCTTTAAAATGAAAAGAGAAGGTTCGGCGGAACTACTGGAACATTTAAAGATGAGAATTTAAGAAGACTCAAGAAGATGAAAAAGGAGGACACAATTGATCAATGGAACCGGCGATGGATGGCAAGTCCGAAGGTAGCTACCCTAAGAAAGTACTTCCCCACGATCAAGTCACGATTAGATGCAAGATGGGTCCTCCCGGATTACTGAGTGTCTCAACTCCTCACAGGACATGGGGGCTTCCGAGCGAAGCTCGTTAAACACGGGAAGAATATTGATCCGCTATGCCGCAACTGCAACGTTCCGGAGAACGCCAAACATGTGGTCGTCGAATGTACTGCCTACACTAAGAGCCGAGCTCCTCAGAGAGACGGGGATATATACACTGACAGAGAGCATGTTTCCCCAGCTAATGAGTAGAGGGAATTACCCACGTTATAGGGAGTTCGTATACGGGTGGAAAGATGCGGTAGGCCCTACACATTTTAATCCGGGAAAAAGAGAAGGAAGCTAAGACAAGCTGCAGCTGCTTCGAGGGCCGGCTTCACGTGGAAGAATGGATAAAAATAAAGAAAAGTGATGTTTGTGGGCTCGAGCCCACAAGCAAGTCTACACCTCATAAGTAATAATGTTAACAAATTTTAATAGAGCTATACTGCCAGCAGTGGAATACGCATACTGCTGCTACAACCCGTATTGCCTATAAGGAAAGGCAGAGAGAAGAAGAAAAAACAATTAGAATTTGACATTCTTGTTCTATACCCACTATATTCATTAAATTTACAGTACATTCCTTTTAAAAAACAAATTTTTTGACCCACATCCAGAAATAAACCCTGACAAGAACACTACCGCCTCTACCATTCATTGCAGCAGACAAATTATTCTGTTCCAATTCCCTTCTAACTTTCCTCCACACCATGAATATTAAATTTAGGAGATGGTCCGGGGTGGCGGTCATAAATAGGCCAAATAGTGGTAAAACTATTTTATTAAAAGCCAACGTTTTGACCGGACTTTGAAGGTCTTCTTCAGGACCAGAACGGACAAGATACAAACGGATAGAGAATTGTGGAAGTTACATAATATTTAGACAAAAAATTATAAACAATGTGAAGAAGCTTATTAAAATTATAAACAGTAAGTAAATTAAAATACAAACAGAGTAAGCTAAGTAACATTACAATACAAAGTTTATAATTTTAATAAACGAGTTTTGGAACGAGGCCGATCTGTGAGAAGGAATGCAGAGGTCGGAAGGTCGAGATCTTGTGAAAAGGGAGTGGACTGAGGACTTGAATTGGAGAAGGTTGTAGGCGTAAGAAGGAGGATGATTGTTGATGGTTTGATAGAGGAACGTACCTAGGAAGTATTGTCTTCGAATGGAGGGGAAGAGCCACCTTAACTCAGTGTAGTGGTGAGAGACATGGGAGTATCTCGTGGCACCAATTACACCAGGTTTAGCCATGTTCTTCTGCTTATTACTCATAATTTAATATAAACTTCCGAGATTTCTTTTGGATGGACCATCACCCCCTCTCAATGGAAAGTCTGCACCTATGAACAAGGATTTATCCTGTTTGAAAGGATTATAAATACTCCTCTATTTTCCTAAAAATGTATGAGAAATGAATGGTCTGATATGAGGAAAACCTGCTTCCCATATTACGAAAGAGGCCGAAATAACATCAATGAACAGATTCTTCTACTAATCTTCTCATTAAGAACATGGCTTGATTTACAGATTCCTAGAAAAACTAAATTCTCCACTCACTGAAATCAGCATTTTTCAGTCTTAATGTATTCAGCCAGATTTACTCCACCATAGGAAGGGGATTTTGGACTTCCTGGTGGATATTTCTTTGGCTAAGTACATAACAACGAGAAAATTGGCCTACCCAAAACATAACTACATCACCATTAAGGTAGATAGATGTAATTAATAAATAGTTCCTGTGAAGAAATCCGTCATGAGCCTCCTTACCCCATATGTTAGAGGAGAAACAGACGTAATGCAGTGGATACGTTGAAAGATTGATATTTGGTTTCATATTCAAACTATGAGAAACTTTTAATAAAAACAAAAACGCTCTTGTCTTAGGATTTTAATTAGTTTCGCCGTATTAAAGGCCTAAAACTTAGGCCGAAACGTCGTCATAAGATTAATATACAGTGATGGAAAAAAATATTTGCACAACACGTTTTTATGAATAAAGTAGTTCAAGAAAACAAAAAAATTCGCTTTCCTTAGCAAAAATGAAAAATAAATTTATTAAAGGAACAGCTGTTGATGTTAAATAAGTTGAAAGGTTAATTTAGTTTTGTCTTCCAAAAAATGTGTTAATTAAGTGTAAGTACTTAATTTTTGTGTAATAAAAGTGTTTTATCAAGACAAGATTGCTAAGGACAAAACACCAAACAAAAATTGAGCGGATTTCACCGCCAACAATGGTGGAATCATCTCAAACTGAGGTAAGTAACATGAACTTTAAAAACAGTGATATAAACAATGAAGACGGCTCCTGGGAAATGGTTATTGGTCGTAAAAGACCTATGATAGATTCGAGCGAGCCAAGAGCTCAAAAACGACCGACAAAAACGAATCTATCCCAACCTCGAACAGTTTTCAGGTTCTAACCAACATAAGTAATTTACAAACAGAAAAAGTTAGAAGAACGCCTCAAAACGATAAAACTCCACCAATTTTTAAAAACGGTGTTGAGAATTACCATGCATTAATCTCATTTCTAGAAAACGAAACGGGTCCTAATATGTTTAAAACGAAGTCTACATTGAAAGGTGTCACTGTGTACCCAGAAAATCCTGACGTTTATCGAAAATTAAATTCTAGCCTGCGAAATAAAGGTGCCGACTTCCATACTTACCAACTTCCACAGGAAAAATGTCCAAGGATTGTTGTTAAACATCATCACCATGGAACACCAGTCGATATCATTAAAGAAGAGTTTAAAAAATTGGGTTACGAAGCCACCAATGTAGTTAACGTCATATCTCGATTTAAAAAACCCCTTCCTATGTTCTTTGTGGACATTACAAAAGAGACATTTAGAGAAGAAATTTTTAATGTTGAATTTCTATATTATTCACATATTAAAATTGAGGAACCGCGTCAAAAGAGAAATATTCCTCAGTGTGTTCGGTGCCAGCAATATGGGCACACTAAAACTTATTGCAACCATCGACCACGATACGTAAAGTGCGGTGAATATCATGAAACCAGCTCATGTTTGAAAACCAGAGACACTCCCGCGAAATGCGCCAACTGTGCCGGTCAGCACCTCGCTAATTACAGAGGCTGCCAGACGCTGAAAGACCTCAGGGTTCAGCGCAATGCAAGAAATCGTCTTCAGCGTTCCACAGTAGCAGAGCCAGCGCAGGGACCTCCAGGCATGCATGAATTGCCCCCAATGCGGCAACGTCACAACCAAAGGGAACCACAGATCATCGCAGGACCTCCGCAACAACAAAATCAAACATCATCTATTTCAGCACCCCCGAACCAGAAAACATGTACAGGTACGAGGAGAGGCATTACCCAAATGATACCTCCGGTAGATAATGGCTCTTCCCAATTATTTAATATAATTAATGGATTAAATAACCTAATCCAGCCCCTTTTCATTCTTCTTCAACAACTGTCACAGGTTACACAGGTCTGGTGCCCAAATTATGGCCCACAATAATTTAACTGTAGGCTCCTTGTCAGTTCTTCTATGGAATGCCAACGGACTGAAACAGCACAGTACTGAACTCGACTTATACTTGCACGAAAAACGGATCGACGTAGCACTCATTACAGAAACACACCTGACATCTCGATCAAAAATTTACATTCAGGATTACACAATTTATAGAACTGATCACCCAGATAAAACCGCACATGGAGGAACGGCTATACTCGTTAAAAAATCACTGAAACACAATCCCGTAGGCTTACCCATTACACCCGACATCCAATAGACAGGAATAACACTATACACTAAACACTACACTATAACATTTGCCTCAGTTTACTGTCCCCCTAGGTACTAGCTTACACCCACGATGTTTTCTGAGTTCTTCAAACGCCTCGGAAGATGCTTCATCGCAGGTGGAGACTATAATGCTAAGCATCAAGGCTGGGGCTCAAGGTTGTGTACTCCAAGAGGCAGAAATCTCTGGTCTGTTCTCCATGGACTTTCATTAGACACTGTAACTCCAAATTCACCAACTTATTGGCCAACCTCCAGACGCAAAACTCCTGACTTACTTGATTTCTTTATTACAAAAGGACTAAGAATCGTACCATTTGCCGTCAATACAAGCTCTGATCTTTGTTCTGATCACTCCTCAGTGCAAATGGTTCTATTCGACGCGCCTTCCGAAGCACAAAAAAGACCTAGGCTCATAAAAGGCTGCATGGACTGGGACGCATATAGAGACCATTTGAACACCAATCTTTCTGTTCCAGGTTCAATTAAAAATCATGAGGAATTAGAAAAAGCTGTTGGAAAATTCACAAAAAGCATACAAGATGCAGCATGGGCCTCATCAACATCCAGGCCACAAAAAATAGCGAACTTGCCCCATTATCCTATGTACATAAGGGACTTGATCAGAGCAAAGAGAAAAGCACGTAAAGTATGGCAGACTAATAGACTTCCTTCAGACAGACAAACTTTTAACAGATTGAACAACGAACTCAAAAGACATATTCAAAAGCACAAACTACGATAATTTTATTAACAACCTTTCGACGGACGATGGAAGTTTATGGAGACATACAAGGAATCTTTTAAAGCATCGTGAGGTGTCAGCACCCCTACGAAGAGAGGATGGTTCTTGGGCTGTTTCGGACGAGAAAAGATCTGAACTCTTTGCTAACCACCTTTCCACTGTTTTCAAACCACATACAGACTTAATTAATACAGAACACGATATTTTTGTACATAATAACTTAGACATACCGTTACAGCTCACACTACCACCACCTCCTTTCACACCATCAGAAGTTGCACAAGAAATTAGACAATTGCCCAAAAGTACAAACCCCTGGTCATGACTTGATAACTACTGAGGCGCTCCAGCAAATGCCAAGGAATGCTCTGGTGTTTCTTACCACAATCTTCAATTGCATTTTCAGGACCACCAAATCTCCTATACAATGGAAATACTCACACATAACCATGATTAAAAAGCCAAACAAAGACACTAACAATCCTTCTTCATATCGACCTATTAGTTTACTTCCAGTATGTTCTAAGTTATTCGAAAAACTATTGTACCCACGACTATTACATATACTAACAGACAGACAGATTATTCCTGACCATCAATTCGGGTTTCGAAAATTACATTCAACAACACAACAATTACACAGGGTAACTGACTACATATCGACTGCACTAGAGCGAAAACTATATGCAACCGGAGTATTTCTGGATGTCGCCCAAGCGTTTGACAAAGTATGGCATCAGGGGCTTCTCTTCAAGCTTAACACCATACTTCCACATACTTACTACTTAATTCTGCATTCCTTTCTCTCAGATAGATTTTTCTCCGTTCGACATGGTCAAGGTCTATCCTCAATTCTACCAGTTTTAGCTGGCGTACCTCAGGGATCAATCCCACTACTGTACATCACATACACACACGACATTCCTCAAAGTATCCACACTCTTACAGCAACCTACGCAGACGACACCGCTATCATTACCAGGCACGACAATCCTACAGAAGCATCACTTAACTTACAACATCACTTACAGATTATACTCGATTGGTGTAAACTTTGGAAAACTCAAATAAATTATCAAAAGTCACAGCACATCTCATTTACTCTAAGACCAGAAACATGCCCTCCTGTATACTTAGACAATGTACCGATTCCACATATAGACAGAGTACAATACTTAGGCCTTACGTTCGATAGGAGAATGACATGAGATCCACGTGTGAAGAAAAAACGAATCACATTAAATCTAAGACTAAAATTGTTCATTACTGTTAAGACGACTGTTATTGTTCACTGTTAAGACGACATTCCAAATTAAAAGCAAGACAGAAACTAAGTATTTACACATATCTTTTAAAACCTCTTTGGACTTACGGACTACAAATATACGGAATTGCAAAACCAACTCACATAAAAAAACTTCAAACTTTTCAGTCGAAGATACTACGACTAATCACTCAAGTACCATGGTACGTAAACAACCACACTTTACACACCGACTTACACGTTCCGACAGTCAACGAACACATACGAACGTACTACAAACGATTTCATAACATGTTAAACGGGCACTCCAACCAGCTGGTAAAAGAAATGGCCACAACTAGTATGCCCGAGAACTCCAGAAGACGACTGAAAAGGGTCTGGATGAGGGATCTGCTGAAATAATGTTTTAATAAATAAAAGCCATGGAAGGGATACCGCTGGGTATTGCTATTCCTCATGCCTATCAAGCCTTTTTTATTTATTTATTATTTTTTTTTTTTTTCTCTCATTACTACGCCAGCACATCTGCTGATTGTCAATCATAATTGACAGGTGCGGATAGATATATGTAAGTCCAAAAAAAAAAAAAAAAAAAATTATTAAAAACTGAAAAACCTTTTTACAAAAAAATAAAAACACTTCATAATCAAACAAACTAATTAAAACAATAAAAGTGCTTGGAAAAAAGGATTTGCACACTTCAACATTTACAAGTTCATTTTAAATTTTAATTGTTTTAATATTTTGTAAATAGGGCATTTGCATCAATAATTGCTTGTAGACGTCTGGGCATTGAATGCACTAGGTTTTTAATTAATGTCTTCCACCATGCTTTACAGTTTTTAAAACATTTTGCTTCTTTAGGGCTTCATTACGATGTCGCCATATCGTCCTTCAACCATCTGAACCAAACAAATTAAATTTGCTTTCGTCAGAAAAGATGACATTTTCCCAAAAGCTTAAGGGGTTCTGTACGTACTCCCTAGCAAAAGCAAGGCGCCTTTTGCGATTCGTTTCACTGATGTATGGCTTCTTTCTTAGGACTCTACCATGGAGCTCTTCCGAATTCAGGGCATATCTAATTGTTCTGCTAGTAATCTGAACTCCAGACGTTGATTGGACCATGGTAGCCAGCTCCCGAGAACTTATCAGATTATTTTTAAGAGCTTCTTTTCTGATTTTCCTCTTCAGCCTGGGAGTTAACTTTTTGTACGCCCTTTACACTCACTGTTTTCAGTTGAACCACGTTTTTCATACCTTTTTATGATGTATCTCACTGTAGAAAAATACAACCCTAAGAAATCTGCAATTTGGCGATATGTTTTTTGCTGACTCCTCAGTAAAACATTTTTTTCGCGAGTTGCGGCACACAGTTCACTTGTCTTTGGCATGATAATTGTCTATTGACTAAAGGAAATAAAGGAAACTGATTGAAAGACTGGAGAATACTGGTAATGAACGATTAGAGATAAATCAGTAAACAAACCTATGACCTATGGACACAGGAGGATTAATACCAAAGTAAACAGAGCTTGTGAGTCATAATGTGCAAATACTTTTTTCCAAGCACTTTTATTGTTTTAATTTTTTTTTTCATTATGGAGTGTTGTCATTTTTTTCCAAAAGGTTTTTCTCAGTTTTTAACAAATGTACTTTTCATTTTTGAAGAGGAAAGCGAAGTTTTTTGGTTCCTTGAACTCATTTATTCATAAAAACATGATGTGCAAATACTTTTTTTCATCACTGTACATAATAAAATAAGATTTCTCGCGTTCAGCTGAGGAAAACCTTTGAATTTACGAGTACACATTGGGGAATCAAGGATGTAAAAAACTTTATGACTCAGTCCTCTACCGCAGCTAAGCATTCTTTTAGATATTAGCAAATGATAGAATGAGAAAAAAAAATTGTTTAATGACTTTTACTGTTTGTTGTAATCATTGCTCCAGAGAGCCGGGAAAAAAATCTATATTACGAAATTATAACATAGAAATAGTAAAGATAAATAAATTATCACAGTTTATAATGAAACCACTTGCAGTGATTCTTTTTTTTAAAATGACCACTGCTTAAAGATAAGTTTATTTCAAAAATAAATAATTTGAAATCCCTTTTTAACATTCTTCAGCTGCTACAATCACACCCGGTAAGCATTGAATATCTTTTTGATGTTTATCTTTTAATAGAAGTTTCTTTTGTGTTGTTCAACAAAAATGTTTTCATTATCCGGATTTCTTTCGTTATTTTTTAAAACAAAATTGCTATTAACTGCAATATCATTTTTATTTTTTCTCAAACACGCAATGAAATAACAATATATCTATGGTATTCAAAATTATAAATTCGTTCCTGGTTTGTCCTTTTATAGAAATAGAAAAGAGCTGAAGCTTCAATTTAGAAAATTAAATTGGTTAACTAATGTAAAAGATGTAATGTGACGGCAGTTTCTTGAATTTATCCTTTCATTACTTATATTCTTCATATCTCTAAAATTAACTCTCAAATGTCCATGGATGAAGCTCTTTGGGATGGAGGGAAACTTCGAATGTACACTATATTTCTTTTAGCCAACAGGTTATCTCAAAATAGAAGAGTTTTGTTTTATAAATAAAGTACATTATTTTAGAATGTGTTTTTAATTTAATGACGAGAATTTATTACAAGCCTAACGTTTTGTATTAACTTGTCATTCTATTTTTATATTTAGCTTTTATTATTAAAGTTTTATTTGTTTTGGAAAATGTATAAAAGAAGAAAGAAACTAGTTAGTTCAACTCCACAGGCCTCTAGTACCATGTTGGATGGTAGAGGTCTCATGACCAGTTTTACGAGCAGTCAGTCTAGTGTTATCAGTAGCATTGATGCAAGAAATGTCTCCGATTCTCCTGAAGATATGTTCGATATGAGTCCTCATAAGAGTAAAGGTAGTAATTTACTTCTTGATATAACTAATACTGGTGTATCTTCTCAGCCAAGCTGTTCAAAGGCACCTGAACCCAAAAAAACCACGAACGAAGTGTTAGAAATGTTGTTGAGTCAGGAAGATGAACCATTGGCTAAAGTTGCTAAGATCAGCAACAAAAGAACAGAAGATAGAAAGCTGGCATTGTCTCAGGAAATAAGTTCTATCGCCAACAAGCAGCTGTCAAGTATTTTATCAAAGGCAGGAATGGTTCTCGGAGATGACATTTCTCCCAATTTATTGAGTATGTTTATAAATCTATTACTTAAACTTGTATTATCTTAAATTTTTCTATTTTATCTTCTCAAATTAAATTGTTAATTACAGCTAAACCACAGTCAGTTTTTGTCCGTAATATGTCAAAGCTATTAGATAAATCAAACAAAGAAGATGTCAATAAATTTATTGAAAATCTTGAAGAATTTTTGTCTGACACTGATTGTTTAAAAACAGCACTCTCACCAACGAAAGTAAATTCAGAAATCATCAATTTAATTACAATAACATAATGTAAACTTAATAACTTTAATTAATTTTAATTATTTGTAGGCCGATCCTGATTCGAATATTCTTGCTGATTCTCAAGACAGCCTCATCCGATTATTATTATCAGTCGAATCCATACAGAGTAAACTAATATCTTTCCTTTTGGATAAAATATGTGAATTTACTGCTGACGAGTATGTGCCATTATTTTTATAGTTTAAGTATTTATTTTCATTAAAAATTTAGCTAAATTTAATCTAGATAGAAAATTATTCAAATCTTTTGCTGTTCATTTGTGTAGAGACGGAAATTCAGCTGAAGAAATGATGGCTATAGTTCGAATGATTCTCCAATCCTTGAGATATATGAACAATGTTCTTGAACCAGAAAAACTGACGCAAAAAATGTTTGATATAATTCATGCTGTATCAAGCTCAATGGTGAGATATTTCATCATATACTTCTTAAATAATATTTGTTCAATATTCTTTTGGTTCCTGGAATTTTACAATTAAAAAAATATAAGCTCTGTTAAATATACTTGGTGGAAGCATTACTAAGGAAACTTAATACAGTATTTTTTTTTTTAATTTATTAAAATATGGTATAAGGCAGTCTTCATTATTTAATTGTAGGAAAGTGTTCAAATTAATTCCATTCAATAAAAGATTTTTTTTATTTATGATATTTACAACTGTATTAATAAATAAAATACATTTAGTAAATTTGATAACAGAAATAATAACATGAAATCACTAGTTGAGAAATACCCACTGGTAGCACCATAAAACAAAAAAAAAAAATGTATTTACAATAGGAGATCTCGAGGCCACCTTCTTTTCAGATGCCTCAGAGGGTTATCAGGGATAGAAGAGGAAGCAGGGTTAGAGACGAGAGGATTCGAATGTTTCTGAAGTTTATTATGGAAGGATAGATATATGGATTGGGCCAAATTGGAAACAAGGAATATTAAGGTGGTTATGGATTATTTTATTGGTGACAAAGTAAGGAGCGTTGAGGATTTTCCGAAGGATTTTGGATTGTAAGGATTGGATATGAGTTAAATTCGATGGCTTAGTAGGGTCCCAAAGCTCAACATCATATGTCCAAATAGGTCATATTGTAGTTTTATATATGAGTTAACTGGAAGCTTAGTGTAAGAGTAGTAAGTGTTGGCGTAGTTGGAAACATCGAGCGGTTTCTTGTCGTTTCAGTCTGGTTTGAGGATTCCAAGTTAGACGTTTGTCCAAGGTATCGGATTTGTTCAACAGGGATAAGTGGGGTATTATTAAAGGATACTGTAGGACATGAGGTCATAGGTTTAAAAGATAAAATCATAATTTGTACAACTTTAATAACTGGGTACATACGTCTATACTCACTTGAAAACATATTACTATAAGTAGGTATAATAATGTGTTTTTAGATGAGTATTCATGGGTTGTTAAAGGCTCCAGTACAATTCTGAACAATCTTACTGAAAATAATAAGGTTACCGTTGAGTGGGTGCCTAATCACTTTGGTATCCTGGGCAATGAAGAGTCTAATAGATTAGTCAGGTTAGGCTGAGATACCACTCACATAATGTCTGGACCTGTTTGTGGATTAAGCTTAAACACTGCCAAAAGCAGAATCAGGGTGTCATATTTAATGATATAGGATGCCAAATTTAAGCAGTACTGGTCCAATAAGGTACATCAGGTACGTGTGAGTTATCCGGTTGCCACGAACTGCTATCCTCCATTGTTTATAACTTCAACACTAATAATTCTGATACTGATAATACCTACCTTCTCATTTATATTTATGGAAATTGAAATAGGCAAAAAGGAATGTTATAACACCTAGGACTGGCATAAATACTGTTGAACTTTGTTTACATCCTTAGGTATTATTTAGATAATCCTTATCTCTATTAGGTTATTTTCTTTATATGTCAGGATAATAATTCCAACTATTTTGTATTTTTCTTTCACTCAGTCAACATGGAGTGGGGTGATAAACAAAACCGAATAGCTGTGATCGCCTCATACAAATTTGGAAAATGTAGGTCAGAGATTTTCAATACTTTGAATTGGGTATCAGCCGTATGTTCGTGTACCTCACTATAAATAGATATAATGAGGCTTTATCTGTATGTGAGAGATCTCGACCGGGCTGTCCCCACAATGTGAGAACATCCAATGCAGTGATAGCAGTGGTTGCTCTAATCAGAAGAAATCCCCTTTGAAAACAACAAATCATGTCTCGGGAAATGGGAATCTCTGTCAGATCAATGTCTCGCATGATAAAAACTGACCTTAGGATGGGTTCATTTTGAAGAATGACAGAACAAAGGCTAACCACTTCCCTAAAAAAAGTTAGAGGAGATAGATGCAAAGTGCTCCTTGGCCTTTACACCAATGGTCTTCATCGAAAGATTTTGTTTAGCGATGAGAAAATGTTTACAATTGAACAAAAATTTAATCTCAAAATGATCGGGTGTACGCACACAGCTCTAAAGAAGTCCAGAAAGTCATTAGAAGAGTGGAAAAAGGTCTTCACCCTACCTCAGTGATGGTTTGGTGGGGAGTTTGCTTTGATGGTTGACGCTTTGACCACAAAGCTCCATTTTTCCAGGCCCTCCAATTTTTTTAGTAGACCTATAAAACATATTATAGGAACAAACCTCTCTTAAAAATCTGTTCCATTCAACCACACTTTTGTTCGATTGTTTCAGCTGCTCTTTGCTCCTCTCAATTGTTGTTAAATTATGAGACCTGCCATAAATAAACTTTAAAGCCATTAAAAAGGTAATTCTTGACACCTCTAACCGTGTTCCTTTTCTTATAAATGGACTTTAACTACTACTACAAAATGACATACATACCCGAACTTACTAACAAAATTAAAGACGTGTTCAAAAATTATGACATAACAGAAATTAAACTTGGGCAATATAATAATAAAAAACTGAGTAGGCACATCACCAATACAAAGGATAAAATAGACTTAATAAACAAGAAAAATGTAATATATAAATTAAATTGTCAAAACTGCCCGAAAATCTACATTGGTGAAACATCCAAGCAATTAGGGACCAGAATTTCACAACATATTACTAACTGTAAAAATACAAAAAATATAAATACAACAGCTTTAGCACATCACAGCATAAATTTAACTTCAATAAACCACAGATATTAGGCACAGAATCAAAAAACACCAATAGGAAATTACTTGAAGCCATACACATCTCAAACAACAGTAAACTTTAGAACATACTCTAAACATTTAGGAACACATTATGCGGACATATTAAACAAAATTAAAATTTAATAAAAATGAAATAGCAGATACATAAAAAATAAACATTAATAACAATAGTATATAAATAAAAAGTCATATCCAAAGTTCAACTGTATTCACTATGGCAGACACCCAATAATTAGTCTAAAAGCAAGATGTTGCTCTAGATGTTATATACCTAGATTATAACATGAAATAGAAACTGACGATGGAGCATATTAGATTTAAAGTAATTACAAATTTATTTTAACAACCCAATTCTGACATGTATTGTAACGCACTATATTTTAACTCAAACAAATTTTTAGCCATGTATCCACAACATCATTAGGATTGTGGTTCTGAAGATGGGAGTAAATATACCAAAACGTTTTTTTTTTGTTTTTTTTATTATTTCAATGGAATTTACAACTGTATATACCAAAACGTAAACTTATAAACATGCAATTTTGATAATACAACAAATAAATTCAATTGTTGTTAATTGGAAGTAATCATTGCCAAATAGCAAAGAATATCATACAACTTCTCAGAAAAAAGAAGCTTATAAAAATGTTTTTCCTCATAAAAATGTTCTTCACACAATTTCATCTTTGGAATTATTTCTAACTTCTGGAAGTATTTCACAGATTCTTATTTCGAAGACGGCAATCGCCAAAGTGTTATTATATCAATTTTAATTAGAAAATTAACAAAAATAAAACCTGAAAACAATTGAATAATGAGAAGAAAACACAAGTGACGAATAATAAGAAGAGGTTACACGAGATTAGAAGGTAGATTCCGTGGCAACCGGTTAAGTCACAAGTACTGTACATCATTCCGAGCTGTTCCTTGAAGGGCCGTGCGTTAAAAGGAGCAAGCTGCTACTCAGTTCAAAGAGAGAGTAGCTCTTAAAAAGCTCACAGTGATCCGTACAGGTCACTGTAAGCTAAACTATCATATGTTCAATCTCAGACTGATAAGAAATTCCTTTGTGTAGATTCTGTCACAAAGAGAACAAAACAGCCTTTCGGTATGACATTATTCTGTCGGTCTTCAGTTTCACTTCATCTGTCGGTTTGTCAGGTTTGCTAGGCTCAGACTCAAGCTGTTTGGTAAGGAATGATTGGTTGACCTCCAACACTCTGAGCTTATAAATCTTATAAGCTTTCTAAGATTTGCAGAAGCGACTAATCTAACATTTTAATATAAAATGGCATACAATAGGCCTCTATGATTCATTATGCTGCCAAAAAAAAGTGTATTAAAAAAATAAATTCTAGAAGTATTTTGTTTCTCATTTACTTTCACTTTTCAGCTCAAGCATGAAATTACTAACTGTTTGCCTGATATCATCAGCGATGCTCAAAGAGAAGAAACAGCCAACGAATTTATGTTAGTATCTCATCGTCTGTTAATGTTTTTTTTTTCTGTACTAAACATACATTAATTGTTTATTATTTCTTCCAGAGAACTGATGAAAAGTGAACCCTCCTTAACACCTTCTATTTTGTACACACTTTCAAATCTTTGGCTTGAAGGGGATAGTCTGTATCAATTGCAAATGAGTTTGATTCGACAGTTGAGGAATTCACCTTTAGATCAGTTACCGGCTTGTGTCAGATTTTTAGCGATGGGTGATATAATCAACCATGCTGATGAGGTAAATAAGAAACTAGATACAACATATAACTTCCATTTCCGTACAAAAACTGTAAATCCCGATTATCTTTCCTTTACACATCTGTAGAATAAGATATTGAAAATTGATATACCACGGTTTCACCTTTTTATTGCTAAATAGAACAGTTTTGTTTTTTGTTACATGATATGTATTTTGCAATTTAAGGGCTAAGTTTTGATTTTAACAAATTTATTTTATTACATATACACAGATATATATGTAAATATTTATTAAATTTTATAATTTATTTCCACATTAGATTTATAGTTAAGAACAGAAGTCTCTAACCCCATGATCAGTATGTCATAAACTGAATTAAGATTTGTTTTGCAGTAGGTTTTAATTTTTTTTATTCAAAATAACATTTTCATTGTGGTAAAGTTACTATCTAACTACATACATTATTGTATAAACAATAGTATAATTAGGAAGAAACATATTAATTTTATTATACTTTAATTAATGTAGTTACATAGAGTTAAAGCCCCTTATTCTCTTGTCCGTTATTCCCGCTTCCAAAACATGTGTATGAATTGTATTTAAAAAAAAAAAATGTTTTGTTTATCCGTTCCCAAACAAATAGGTACAAAAATATTTGTATTGTATGAAAGTTTTATTGCCGCTTGGCTAAAAGTTCTTGACTGGCAAAATACCACCAAGTTAATCAAGACACTACGGATTTTAATTAAAGCTCAAAGTACTCAAATAGCACTTTTTATAAACTTTTTTTTGGATTCAGGACTTGATAACATGGAACTGTTTGAATCGATAACTTCATTCACCTCAAATATGGACATATTTCATTTTTGATCTCCCTTCTTCAATTATTAATTTGTAATTTTGTCTCATTAATGACTGTTACATAAGTAAAATTTCATACAAATCCGTTATTTATTTTAAATTATATTAGGAGTCCATTTGAGTGGGATGTTGGTTTTCCAATTCAGGGGTCCAGGTTCAAGCACAGTTGTGACTGGAAAATGTATTTTCTGTTTTATCAGCTATGGATTAACTCTTCCCTTCTTCCTGCCGACAATATTTTGTTGGATCTTTCCTATTCTAAATGATCAACACCCAACACCCTTCCAACATCTACACTCTCCTACAGTTCAATCCCGTGGTCCACTCCCAGAAAACAAGATCCCGTGTTTCCTACAGTTATACCTCTTCCCATAGAACTAAGACATTTGAATATTTCTTTATTGCCCGATCCACTGCCTTCTGGAATTCCTTGCCATCTGATATCCGCCATGCATATTCCTTGTCCTCATTCAAATATCATCTCTACCAATTCCTTCTCACATCCCAAAATGATGTACAATGAAATAAATATTATGAATCAAATTTTGACTGAGGTGAATGGATGTTGAAATTGTTTGAGTTTTAATTTTAAGTCCTTAAATCATTTTGTTTTTTATTTTCCCTGATTTCTATTTTTCTTTTCATTTCAATAATGTTTGTTTTTTTTTTTCAAAATGGTTTTACTTTTCTTTATTTGTTTTAATATATTTTTACTGAAGATATTGTATATATTCTTTAATTATGATTAATGTAATTTTTGATCAGTTGTGGTTTTTATTTTTTGGTCATAATTGTTATTATTTTGGTACCTCGTCCCAGAATGAAAGTTATTTTCTATTCTACATATATATTTCTTTAGTTGTCTATTTATTTCTTTGTTAATATTTGTAATTTTGATTTCAGATAATCAATGGTCTCCGTTCAGAATTAGTGATTTGTCATGCAGATGGAGGTAGTTGTACTCAGGTGCAAAAGGGTAAAGCTTCCGACGTTCAAAGTACACTTATACTGGTATTTGAAAAATTGAGGGATGCTGTTTTGAAATCAAAAAAGCTAGCTGACATTTGGGTTAAAAATATTGGTAAAGTCAAGAAATCTATTCATCATAAGTAAGTGTCACTCTCAGAAATTATTTATGAATAGTTTAGTTTTGGTTCCTGTTAGATAAACTTCCTAAATATAATGTTTTGAGTTCAACAAAAATGATTGTAACCTACATTAAAGATATCACTTCCTCTAAGTGACGAAACAGTCCCTTCTGAGGGATGTGTTTCATCTTTCTTTCGTTGATCTAATCTACAATTCTTATAGAACTCTTTATTAACCATTTTATGATATATTTAGTTAATCAATCGAAACAATGACAAAAATAACTGTAACAACATAATTAATAAAAGTGTAGAAGTCAATTAACGAAATTTCATTCAGAAATGAACTTTTTATATAGAGATATGGGAGCAAAATATTGTTTAATGTTAATAAATGAATTATTTACTTTTCACAATATTAAAAACAAAATACATAAGTAATAAAATGAACCTCATTAAAATAATCAATTGGCTCCAAAATATCTCTATATTTTTGTGTAGAAACATAAACAATGTTTACACTGGAAATTTTGTCTGCACTTGGTGAGGGTCGTGCTCAACTCAAAATCATTTTTACTTTTTATAATACCATTCTGGTTAGGCGATTCAAGGCAAAGGTCTGATAGAGGTTCCTCATAGATTTTTATAAGATTTTTTTTTTATTCTATGGCGTTAACGAAACCATAAATAAGTGAAAAAGCTTCTATGTCTGAATAATGAAGAAATCAATTACTTTAAATGGTAGAGTTTGCAGATACTAAAAATAACAACATAATTAATAAAATTATTGAAGTCAATTTACCAAAAAACTTTTTTAGATGGAGGTATGAGAGCATATATATATATATATATATATATATATATATATATATATATATATATATATATATATATATATATATATATATATTGTAAAGTATACTATTATATTATCTTATATATTATATTATTATACTATTTTATATATTGAAATTGTTAGAAAAAAAATTTGACCATGTAATATTTTATTTTGCTAAAAAATCATTTTAGTAAATTATTATTAGCAACCTCTTGAAGAAAAATATCACATTTAATTATTAATTAACAGCAGTTATTTTTGTATCTGACATTTCCCCTTAAATATAATATATTAATTATTATATTATATTATATATAATATTATTTATATTATATAGTGATATAATTATTATAAAGTAAAAAAGGAACCCCAACATAACCTAAAATAAAAATATTAGAAATAAAAGGCTTAAAGTGATGTTGGGCTTATATGAAGCTTGACAATAAGTTGCAATATATATTATGGTTACAAATTACTAATGAGAATAATTATAATTATATAATAATATAAATCGGTAATAATGTATAAGATAGATTTTTAAAGAAATTAAAAGATTTTCCGAACTGTGGTTTCTATCCGTTTATTTTATTTTGATAAAAAATAATACAATCTGAACTTACAGTTATACAATTTGAGCAACAAATTGTACATTTAAATGAACAGTTGTATAATTTGTAAAATGGGGGTTGGTCATAGAGAGAGGCTGTACATGTTGGACAGAGGTTCCTGCGCTAGTTTTATATAATTAGTTATTTAGCTATTTTTTTAATATAAAATTATCTTGAATCCTATGAAAGTCATGATATAACATGATATATGACTTGTTTATTTTATTTTCAGGCCTATTGATTTACTGATGCTATTAATCGTACATTCGACATCAAAATCAGACGTAATGAGAAAGAGGACAGTAGAAACCATGTTTAGAGCCAAGATTAAATCTGGCCATTTCAAGGAGTCATTAATTCAAGATACTTTGTCGGCCACAAGTGTCGTATGTACAACCTTTTAAAACGTGTACATTTGTTTTTTGATTTAAAAAATAAATAAATAAATTATTTTTAGGTTGTAAGAGAGCACTATGATGACCTATTGAAGTTGCTATCAACTTTACTTTTATCACCCGATTTGACTGTTTCTAGTTTCAGTGCATATTTCTTTAGGTATGTATGCATTTATATATTTGTTGTTTGTGTATATAGTCGAACATCTATGAATCGAACTTTTATATATCGCAAAATCTCTATAACAAGAAGATTAGGAGATCATTATAAAAAAAATAACATCAAATAGTGATATCATATAATTAGGGAGCATTGACTGTCTGTTTTTGCTTAGGGTGGGGTAGCTCAGTGAGTAAGACTGTGGACTGTGATCCTATGCTCTGGGTCTCGGGTTCATATCTGGCTGTGCTTTGATATGAGTCCCCTAAAATAGAAAATTAATTTTATTTTTATATTTTTTTCTGCAATTGATCTGGGCTAAATACTTAAACAATCACAATACGTACTCTTTTTAAATTATAGTACATTTATAGTTATGAAATGTAATAATCCGTGGTACAGACCCCTTTTTATCAAATTATTTGTATCCTCCTAAAACTTTATGAATAGCTTCATCTCATCATAACCTACGACTTTTTTATTTATGAAAATTGAATTGGGGTGTTTTCAATCTTGGGATCAGCAAAATTTATCTATTTAATCATTATCTACTAAATACTCATGAACACCTATTTGCTTTCCAATTGAATCGTAAGATAATTTGATCACAAAATTGAGAACAAAAGGTCCGGGAAAAATATTGTATCGCTGAAAAGGTGAGATAGTGAAGAGAAAAAATATATCTACATAGTGCCTTACTCACTTGGCTTCCCGCTTCTCACTAAATAATTTATTGTAGACATTAATTTTAGATAATTTATCTTTTAAAAAAATCCTGATTACTATCATGGGTAAGTAAATGTCTGTTTTAAAAGTATTTTTAACTTAAAATGAACTGTTAGTTTTTTTAAATTTTCTCTATGCTACCTTCATATAGATATTACAATAGACTTCCGCTTGTCGGGACCGAGACATCCCCGGTTGGCGGGAGAGCCGGTTAATACAGAGGGTATAAAATTAAAAAATTCCAATATTTTTTTAACTTCTATATTGCGGAAAAATCAAAATACAACACACAACTTAATCAATAAATGTTATATTTATGCTAATTTAAGAAGATAATATTTTTTGGCCAATTTAATTTAATGATTTACAAAATTTCTATTGATGGAAAATTTCTTTCAGCAACATAGTCTCTTCACTTTTTCAAAAAAAGAGTATCGAACTCTGTTACCAATTTTGTCGGTAATATATGCAGTTGCATTATTTCTTCTTCATTTCTTTTTTATGAAATAAATGAAGGATAAGAAATTTATTTCAAGAATCAATTTTACTTCGAACAGATTTGTTTTTATTGAGGTTCAGTCAATTGTAAAAAAATAATAAAACCTTTTTTGTCTATATTTCAATTTATTTAATATCTATCTAATCGCATCACAACAAAAATTAAATTTTTAACCAGTGGTTGATCTCACAAAGTTATAAGTGCTTTTAAGAATGTTAAATTTTTTTTTTTTTTACCACCACTACTGTTGGTTAATCTGATGAACCCGTTAAGTGGGAGTCTACTGCATATTGCAATGTCTTAGTAATTTATTCTCAGTACGATTATTTGACTCGATCATTTATATTATTAATACTTTAATTATTTATTTTATCAGTCAGTGTTTTGAAAAGTTGGACTCATTACAATGGAGGAAAAGAATTATTTTGGAACTTATCTCCAACATTACGGTGGCCAAGGGAAACGCTAAGCCAGCCCTGAATCTTTTACATTCCCTCACTTCAAAATATACCTCTAAGATAGCTCCTTTCATCACTTTACTAATGGTAGGTTGTATTTTTTTTATATTATAAAAAAATAAATTTTGTTGTACATTTATCAAAATATTTAATAGGCCATGGGAAAAATGACCATTTTTCTTTAATATAACATAAGATTAATATTCAAAATATAATCCCTTGTGATGCACTACTGTTTACCATTTTTCAACTTCTTGTTTGATCCCACGTATGTACCTATCTTTTGAATGAGTTTCGAGAAATTCCGGAATCGCGGTTTCGACTTGGTGAAATGTTTTAATTTTTTTTTCCTTCCAAGAAGGAGACCATGGTTAAAAACAAATAAAAATTGATGGAGTACATCTGGACTGTATGGTGGGTATGGAAGAAGTTTGTTACTAACAAGATTTTAAAATTTTTCTTGGAAGTATACGACTGAACATTGTCTTACTGAAACAGAATTCCTTTGCAGTTCAACAAAGCTGAATAATGCTGTGACAGCTTCCAGTACATTCTATCTAACTGTTCTTAATAGAGGTCAGAGTTTATTATGCTTCCATCGGGAATAAATTCATTTTTTTTTAAAGGCTTTTCCACTACTGTGGTTGTCCTTGACCTAAATATTCTTCAAGATATCTTTCCTTTCTTCTCTATCCAATGCTTCTCCTTCTATGAGGCCACGACACCCCAGGCTTTTTTCCACCGCGTCTTTCCATTTTACTCTTATTCTTCCCTTTTTCCTTCTCCCTTCTACTTCCAGCTCCATACATATCTTTGGCAATCTTTCAGGCATCATTTTTTTCACATATCCAAACCAGCATAACCTTTTCTTTTCAATATTTGCTATAATGTTTTTGTTTGTTTTTTTCAAAAAGTACCACTATTTCCAGTCTGTATTTCAGAATTTCATCTGGTAAAATATTTATCTTGGTAGATAAGCCTTGAATATTCCATCATCCAAATTTGGTTTTCCGTTTCCGTTCTCTGTATCGCTACCCATTAGACAGTCCGATTATCCAAGGCCTTAATTTAGGTCTTTTAGCATTTTAAATTTTTTTTTTCTTTGGTTGAGGAGATAGCTCAACACAGAAACCTCCAGCTTAAAGGGTTTCTGTTTTAGCCTTCTCAATCAGTACTAAGCCTGCTGAAGGAGAAGTATCCACCCCGCACGACGTGGACGTACCAGAAAACCATACAGTTCTCTTCGCTTCCCCCATCACTGGGGCTGGCAGTAAGGGTGGGTTTCACTACTACCAGAGAAGGTGTCCTTGTTTGGGGACTGCGTAGTGTGGTACAAATTCATGATTGATTACTCATCTTACCTTCATAATTTTAAAAAATGGAAATGCTGTTTGATCTCAATTTAACCATTGTGCATTGGTGATTTTGTCAGTAAACTCACTTTTTATCATAAGTAACAATTGTTAACCACACCCTAAAAGTGGTCGAACATTTTAAATATTTGGGAGCTCTAATAACAGAAAACAATGATATGGTGGAAGAATTAAAAGCAAGGCTGGCTGCTGGGAATAGGTGCTGTTTTCCAATGCAAAAAATATTAAATTACAGATCCTTTTTTTACAGAACAAAGATAACGGTGTCATGAAAGTCATCAGACCCGTCGTCACATATGGCTCCAAAGCATCCGAAAAAAGGCTACTCGCATGGGAGAGAAGGGTTCTCCGCAAGATCTATGGCCCAGTGTGCGAACAGGGATAATGGAGAATTCGCACTAATAAAGAACTGCATGATATGTATGCGAGGCCAGATTTGGTCTCAATTTTGAGGGGAAACCAGAATGGGATGGGAATACGAAGATGGAGAATGCTCGCTCGAGATAGAGGAGAGTGGCGAAGGATCATAAGAGAGGCCCAGGTTCTGACAGGACCATAGCGCCAAGAATAAAAAAAAACAATAAAAAAAACAATTGTTCAGATAAATATTTTTAGTAAGGATTTTTAAAAATATTTTTGTAAATCTCCACCTTCTTAAGTGCTCCTTTTTCCCTTGGTGTGTAGATGAAGACACACTGTGTCTTTTGACACTCCACACTCCTTGGCAAGATCACGAGTACTTGCGGATGGATTTGATATTATAGCTTGCTAAAGAACCTCATCAATCTTGAATCCTTCTTCCTTCCAAGAACTACCACTAGAAAAATTTTTGAAATCAGTGCTGCATAATTTGCTCGTCAAGGACACCTTTTTCAGTTTTGTTGATTTCATATTTGGTTTTTCAATAAAAACTTTTGAATTAATGCTTTATTGAACCCAGTCCATTGTTGATAAATAAGCTTAGATTAGTTTTTTAAAGAGTATCAAGAATTATGGAAGATATAAAAAACCTTTGAGAAGTAATATATATATTTACAAAATTTCTTTGATCAACCTTTGAGTATTATATTTTAACATAATTATTCAATTTGGGAATTAGGTCACTTAATTATTATTCAATAAACTACTAAATGTTCATTGATCCTGTTGTTTATTCAATGTTTCGATCTCATTGTTAGCATAAAAAAAAAACGGGAGCGAAACGCCTAATAAACAACAGCATCAATGAACATTCTGTGGTTTATTAAATAATAATTAAATGACTTAATGCCCAAATTGAATAATTATGTTAAAATATATATATTCTGCTTGGAATTTTCTACTATATTTATAGTTGTTAATATTTATGTACTTATATAATATTTTTCTTGTTTTTCTTGGCCTTGATGAAACGATGGCTGCAGCCCCAACTTGTTAGTTTATTAAGAGTGGTATTGATTGGGGCCTGTTGTAAGGTTCTTAACTTCTTTTCTATTCTTTTATTATTATTTTTCAGACATTATTAGATGTGGTAATTGAAATGAAAGTGGTGGAAATCAGGCAGTTCATGGACATGCTATGTATGATAGCCTTTGGAGATGCCAGCGACAATTCCATTGATAACATTGGCGTCCAAGATGAAATATGCATGATAGTACAGAAGCAGCTTTCTTGTCCAGAAGCCGTGTATGTATTTAAAACTAATTATGAAGGTTAAACTTGATTTTTATTATCCTTAATTTTACTTCACGGTTTTTTAAAATTTTTTAGTATATTTCGAAGTGGAATTATTGCCGCCATAGTTACAATCAGGCATATGGTAAAGAAGGGAGAAAATGACACTAATGAGACCCCTTCGTCTGAAGAAGAGATTCAGTTGGATGGTAGCGGAAAGAAAGCCATGAATCTTTTGGGTAATTATGATATCTGATGAGCATTAAACAATTGTTTACTATTAATTTCAACCCTACCACTAATGTTCTTATATCATTATATTGGAGAGTCAACAACTTTTTTACTTTCACAAGGAGTTAAGACTAATTTTGAGTGGTCAAGTTTCTTATTGAATAAGAAATTGCTCCAAAACTGTTCAGATAAATGTTTACTTTCACTTACGTATATATGTAATATATAGTAAGGGTAAGTATTGCGATCAAGAAAATTTTTGAATCTGAGTTTTCAACGGAAATACACATTTTGAGGTACCCTGAGTCGAAATGACCAAGTCCCAAAAAATGGTCTGTGTGTTTGTATGTTAGCAGTCTAGCTCAAAAACGAAAAGTCCTACAAAACTGATATTACGTATTTAAGATAGGTATATGCCTTTGATGTGATGGCAACTTTTTCCTTAAAATCAGCTCACCGGAAGTGCCACTTTATATCAACACTGAAACACATTTACACAATTTTCTCAAAAGCGGCTCTAACGATTTTGATTAAACTCGGTGTACCATTGTATAATTAAGTGGTCTTTAATATCAATTAGGTCTTATCCCCATTGATGGCATTTTACAGGGCTTAAATGCCCAATGTTCATATACGTCTTCCTCTAAAGTACCTTTAATATGGTTTATTTTAAAAAGTTAATCATTTCACATCATTAAAAGTTACGAAAAAATGCTAAATATAACTTTTGAAAGAATTTGATAAGTTAATAAAGGAGAAAAAAAATAAAAATACAGAAAAACCTGCGTTGCTATAGACTGTAGCGCCTAAACGAATGTACCGATTTCAATGAAACTTCGCTCAAGTCATTTTCTCGACACCCTTTAAATTCATCTATATAACATACTTCAACGAAAAGAAGCTGGACAAAAAGTTACGAGGGATGGTAAAATTAAATTCCGGATAACTCAAAAAGTATACACTTTTTTGGGAATGTTATAATAAGATGTTTCAAAGGTATTTAAATTGCTTAAAAAAAAAAAAAAAAGTTTCATCGAAATCAAAGCACTATTAGTAGAGATATAGCGATTTTTACTTTCACTTACGTACTTATGTAATATATAGTAAGGGTAAGTATTGCAATCGAGAACATTTTTTTTGTTTCATATCCACAATGATGTTAAGTGATGATTTCAGTTTATTAATGAACAATACCTATAAAGATACGTTCACATGAGGTCCTGAATTTGGCAAGACTACCAATAATGTGCATTTCACACAACTTGCTTTCTCCCTCCAGATGTTTACGACCTTCTCCAGTTGGGGAGAGTGTCTTTGATGGTCGTGCTTTTGTCCCCTTTGGCAGAATATGTATTCGCAAAAGTATTTTGCGAACTAATTAGTAAATGAGTTGAGGAATAATTTGAAAAATGTTAAAAACAAATTAGAAAAGTATGGGTTCCAACCTGGGTAAAGAAGTAGAATTTACTCGATGCCACCAACAGTATTTGTAGAGAGTTTCCGTAGGAAGATCACAACAGCTACAGGAACTACTTTTGGATGTATCCAACCTATTTTGGATTTTGTCTAATAAATTGAAACCAATGATTCAAAAACAAAAAAACAACATGAAAAGATCGATTCGAGCAGAATAAAAACTTTATGTCACTTTAAGATTTCTTAGCTACTGATGATTTGTCGATTACTTCATTTGCCGGTCGCCAATATTCAAGATACCCAAGAATACAATCATCACTTTATTCCCGAGGTTCTAGATCTTGACAATTTTTTTTTATATCAATATTATACTAATATTGATATTTTTTATTCAATATCATATAAAAATCAATATTTTTTATTCAATATCATACTAATTAGAGATATATATCGATATTGATCAGGAATATTATAACTTGCCCTTTACATAATATGCGTGCCACCCACTCATATTTGATACATAACTATTTGGAAATAGTAAATTATTTTGTAATAACTTACAGTCTTATTTTATATATTTCAGCTCAAAAATATTGTTTGTAGTTTCGACATATTTACTAATTCTTTTATTTTATCAATTTTTAATAAAATCTATCTTGTGATTTGATTTAGATCTTGTATTGACTGGTACGAGGGCTAATGCAGAAGCTCAAGTTTTGGTATTTGACCAGCTTTCATACATGATTTTGAATTCTGACAATTTGGATAAGCCTTTTACGGTAAGATTTTACTTCTTAATTATTTGTAATTTTATAATTTTTAATGAAATCGTAATATATATATATTCTTTTTTTTTTTTTTTAAGAAAAAAGTTTCTATAATGATGCAAGGATACTTGCAGAATCACTACATTATTGCCAGTTCCGATTATTTGTCCAAGTAAGATAAATTTTCAATTTAAACTTTATGAATTATCGTATCATACAAACTATTTATTATTATTATTTTTTTTTTATATAGGGATAATGGTTTGGAATCATCCTTGCAGTTCTGTATCGACACTGATCTCGAAGATCCAATTGTATTTAACTTAGTGGACGCCGTCGTGTTGGAAACAAATTCCTCAACATCTACTATCCCGTAATAATATTATAATATTACACTCCTTTATAAAAAAATTGTTTTAATTTAATATAATTAATCATCATATGAATTTCAACAAAGCCTAACTCATTTCTTTAATTTAACTTTCTAAGAGATTAATAAAAACTGCTTAATTTTGTTAATAATGATCTTCTGATAAGTTATAACATATTTGAAGCTGAAAAAAGTCTTATAAATATTATTCCCATTCTACATATTTATTAATGTTGAGTTTAACTGCATACATTTACTATTTTCTCAGTATTTATTTGTTACCTTGTCTTTGCTTAGTCCTGATGAAAGCCTGAAACTTAAGTCTAAACGTCAGCTCAAAAAATAAATATAATTTATTTTTGTATTCTTCCAATGACTGTAACCCACAACCAACTGCTTTTAAACAATAATTATTAAAATGGTGTAGAGATGGTTGACCATGATTATGATACGAGAAGGAGTTGGTTGAGGGTGCTGTCAAATAGATACTATAAAATACTATTCTGTTTATAGTGTTCATTTGACCGCACTCCCTACCACCTCCTTCTCGTATCAAACAATTATTAGAGCTTGCATATTTTATGTAAGATTTAATTAATTTCTTTTTAGGATCATTGCTTTGCCTGGTCTGGTGAGATTGATTCGTGCCTTGGAACTTGCCGATCTTACTGAAATAGACGCTCTCCTCGGCTGTGCGATATCACTCCCTTCGCCAACGATATATACCAAGTTCGGAAACGCAGACTGCCACGTCCAAAATCTAGCTCTAGATTGTCTTTTCCATGTTTGCAATTTTCTCAGAGAAATGCTCAACTCATTTGTCTACTTTGTCAAAGATGGGAAGCCAGATAAAGTAAAATAATTTATAAATATTTATTTATACTAGTCAACTATAATATATTCATACCAGTCATTAGTGTTTTTCAATTGTTCAAAATCCGACCATAATGATTATTGAATATTTGAGGAAAACATAAATGAATTTACATGTTTCCAACATTTTTTTCTACTCTTATATATAATTGTGCATTCATTTAAGAAAGAAAACATTGCGATACCATTTGTGTACTTTTGAGTTATTGGCAAATAAAAACATGAATCTATTGTTTCTTTTTTAAAAAAACAGTTGTGAAACTTTGAGACAAATAATTTTTATTTTTCGATTGATATTCCGATGACACATGTATCCTATCAGTTAATAACGATCCATCTATTGCATCCCACATCACTCTTCAATCACACATCACAAGTCTTGAAAAATGGTGTCAAAACTGGAGGATTAAAATAAACTCCAATAAATCCCATCAAATTAACTTTAAACCTATGACTTCCTGTCCTACAGCATCCTTTAACAATACCCCACTTATCCCTGTTGACCGAATCCGATACCTTGGACTCCACCGTGACTGAAACAACTAGAAACCGCCAGACGTTACTTCGTTACTCCAGCACTTACTAGACAAACGCTCTAAACTGCCAACTATTTACAAAAGACTCATATATATTACTATGATAAGGCCTATTTGGACTTATGGGATCGAGCTTTGGGGCTCTACTAAACCATCAAATTCCTCTCGTATCCAATCCCTATAATCCAAAATCCTTTGTAAAATCCTTAATGCTTCCTACTTTGTCACAAATAAAATCATCCATAATGACCCTAATGTACCATATGTTTCCGATTTAGCTCAATCTAGATACCTGTCCTTTCATAATAAACTTCTGAACCATCCGAACCCTTTCGTTTCCAACCTTGCTTCCTCTTCTATTCCTGATAACCCTCCGAGGCATCTGAAAAGAAGATGGCCTCGAGACCTTCTAATATAGAAATATAATTGGAGTGCTACCAATGGGTAGTTTCTCTTCATGTTGTACATGTCATATTACTTGTTCATATTTACTTGTTGTATTTATTATTAATTACAGTTGTAAATTTTGTTAATAAGAAAAAAAAATTTTTTTTTTATTGCTATGAAAGTTCGTATTTGAAAGGTTTTCCAGTGCGAAATACCATTCTCAATTAGGATTTCTCCTTAAGAAAATATTTGAACACACTTTGCTGCTTCAGTCGGTACAAATCGTTTCATTTCAACGTTGTACTCATACTATAGCTATATTCCAATTATAAATTTGTCGTAATAGAGCTATCCTAAAAAGAGAGAATCACTTTATTATCATAAAAGGGTGCTGTCCAATTACATTGGATTGCTATAAACACAGCATACTTATTAATCAATACATACATTTTTTTAAAACTAATATACAATTATATAGGATTAACAATTATAAAACGAAAAAATGTAAAAATGCAATAGAAATATCTTAACGGGCATGATTCTTTTCGATTTTGATTTTTTTTTTCAATTTTTAGGATGTTCAGTAATATACTCGTAGGTTTCATGAACCAAAAATTGTGTACTTTTTTAATTATTTGTGAATGAAATTCTGAATGCGTCGTTACTTTTTTCATCAGCCTCTTTTCAGGGAAGTATATTTTATATATAAATTAAAAGGGCTTCAAGGAGAAGACTTTAGTCTAGTCTTATTTTAATCGTTACAGCCATTTTGGTGCTATAGTTCATAACAACTCACGTTTTTCGGCCGTCATTTCGAAATGAAAAGCGGGATGCTAATGAAATTTATATAAAAACACTCCAACAGAAACTAACATTTACATTTTGATTATTATAAGCTGTTTACAATCTTGTTTTTATTGATAACACTAAGGCTCGTCAATAGCTTCCCAAACAAAAAAAGAAAATATATTGAGATAAGAAGGGATTGAGCAGTTTTGCTTTTGCCTATTTAGATAATGATGATTATATTCTGAAAAGTTTATCATAATTATTAATGAAGACAATTTTTAGAATGATGGTCGAGATTAAGTAGTTCTTGAAAATATTCTTTCCTCTTTCCACCACTCAATTATAGCTTTGCTTTTATTAAGAAGTTTTCTACTTCTGTCCTTGATAAATTTTAGGACTGACTTCTTTTCTTTCCGGATGGATTTTAATACTGTAGAATTTTAACATTTTATCTTGAGTATACTGTTATCTTTACTATATTTTTTTCATTCTTATAAACTTCACTATCCAATGGATTTTTGTAGCAAGTTAATGCTTTCATAAAGTTTTTTTTTTTGTTTAATTCTCTCTTTAATTATATATAGAGGGGATGCCTTACTTTAATGTTAACTTTCAGCGTATACTTTCCCAATAAGTTACTTAAGTTGTTTTCCTGTAGCTGACATGTTTTTAGAATAAAATTCTTAATAATATACATTATTTTTTTCAGATTTTGAAGAGACTTAGGGCTGTTGTTTATTTCCAAAATCTTATCTCGGTGTGTTTGCCACAAGCTTATGATTATAGCCCTCCAGTATACTATCTTGATGACATCGGTTCAAAACCGGCTGCACAGGCTGAAAAATCAAAAAAGTAACTTTAATTTTTGTTTTAGTTTGTAAAATATTATATAATATGCGATATCAATATTCAAAGAGGTGAAAGTAGACCTCAATAACAACAAAACAGTTCATTATATTGAATATTTAATGATTGACCATATATGTAATGAAGGAAGAAATGGTCCGGGGTTCTGATAATAAATAACAAAATAAGAGGGTAAAAAATAATCAGCATATGCAATAATTTATATTTATGAGAAGGAGTTGGTCGGGGGGTGCGGTCAAATAAATACTAAATTTTTAAAAAATAGTATTTTTAATTATTTTGCTGACATTTTGACCCACCTTGCAGGTCTTCACCAGGGCTACAAAAGATACAAAATATAAAAGGTACATGGTGAAAATAAAATAAATGAATTATAAGTAGATATTAAATAAGAAACAGTTGTCTGATAAAGAAATAATAATATGACATCAGAGATATAGTGGGTGACAGTGTAGTTAAAATATCAAGTATTATATATAGAAGACAAACAAAAATATTGTTTTTGTTTGATTAACAAAATAACAATATTATTATGTTATCTTATTCTTATTTTACCTTTACTAGATCATTACTTATTCAATTTTCAATTTCCTTATTCGTTAACATTCATTTTCTTTATCTGTTAACCTACAGTTATCAAATGTAATCTTTACCAGTTTGTTTTACACTCATTCCTCATCTTTTATCACAATCTGTTTACTTTTAACTTACATGCTATATTCTCCTTTGTTTTCTATTTGTATTCATACTTATTTTTATTTTTGTTTGTATCTTCTATATATATAATACTTGATATTTTAACACACTGTCACCCATTATATCTCTGATGTCATCTTATTATTTCTTTATCAGACAATTGTTTCTTATTTAATATCTACTTATAATTCATTTATTTTATTTTCATCATGCACCTTTTATATTTTGTATCTTTTGTAGCCCTAGTGAAGACCTGCAATGTGGGTCGAAATGTCAGGGAAATAATTAAAAATACTATTTTTTAAAAATTTAGTATTTATTTGACCGCTCTCCCCAATCAACTCCTTCTCATATTATATCATGGTCAATCATTTCTACATCATCATGAATTTATATTTATGTTTTGTATTTATGTTTATACTGATGTTTTAACCTAAGCATTTGGGTCATCTTTAGGGCCAAAAATTAAAAAAATATCAAATTACATCTCAAAAATGAGAGAAGATTGAGTAACGTTATATCAATACAGTGGAAAGTACACATGAGATAACATTAATATAGACATTACTATATGCCAAGAATAATTTTTTTTTCTTTTGCTGTTACAGATCTTGTATATCTTTTACCGCCTTGGTCTATTTCTTTCCAGTTATCTGCAACCAGCTCTATTACATCTTTGTTGATTTGAATAAATTTAATACAGTGGCTAAATAATTTTGTTTTAATTAGGAGTTTCCACTAATAGTGGATTTTCTTAACCTAAAGTGCTTGGGTGGCTTCTTTCCATAATCTTCTATCTAAGGTCCATTCTTCCCGTTGACCATGATCCATCATGGATTCCTCCGCTTCGTTATCCCAGGTCTTCCTTGTCTTCTTCTTTTCCTAGTTTTCCATTAGGGGACTTCTTTGGGTAGCCTTCCTTCTGTCATTCTTTTCAAATGTCCATTCTACTTCAGGCGTTTTTTCTCAATCTCTTTCAGAATGGTTCTTTTAGCCTCCATCTTTTCTCTGTGGTCTTATTTCACACTTTACCCATTCTGGATATTACTGCCGCTCTCCTCCAGCATTTCGGTGGCTAGAAATTTCTTCCTGAGGTTGCTTTTTATGGTCCAAGTTTCTGATCCATATATCATAATGCTCAGTAATACTATTATAGATAGATATTTTTTTTTTGTTTTGTTTTGTGGATACTGAATGAATAAATAAATTATATACAGTGGCTCACAGTGAAATTGATACACCTCGTAGAAAAATTGAAAAAAAAAAAACTGGTTATAGTAAATAAATAAAACCAAAAATTCTGCAACAGATGTATTTGTAACCTCAATTTAAATATGTACAAACTCAATAAAATTAAAACATTCAACTGTAATTATTTTAAAAAATGGATAATTTTACCTCACAGTCAAAATGATACACTTCACTTCTTATTAACTATTAAATACTATTAATTTAGTTCAATATATTGTAGGTAAGCCATAATTTTCTACTACTTCTTTGGGCATAGCGTATTCCACTCCTCGATGTGATATTTATTTTATAAATCTTTGCTAGAAATTTTTTTTTTTCTATTTTCTGTCTCCAATTATTCTCACAGATGTTCTATCACATTAAGATCTGGTGACTTTGGGGCAGGTTTAAGTAGCCATTCCTTAACTAAAATAACTGAGTATTTGGGCTCATAATGATAAAAACTAAATTTGTTTTTAATCCCAGATTTTCTGCAATTTCTATCAAGTTTATTCTCAAAATGTCTATGTAAATATGTTTATTCACCATAACGTGTGAATATTTTCTCTATAAAGTGAAGATTTCCTACACCAGGGCCGCCATACACCTCCACACCAAGAAACAAAACATAACATAACTTAAGAACATATGACTAGGATGTTTATTGATTACAGTAAATTATTGTTTTCAATGTAATATAAATTGAACTATTTATTTATTCAATAATATCTGTCAATATTCAGGTGTATCATTTTGACTGTGGGCTACTTTAAATAAAATTAATTTATTTAGAATTATACAAAAAGTGAACAGTTAACTTACTTATAAATTTATAATAATAAGATGAACGCAGTTGTTGGGGTTTTACGCTCCCCCGGGATCCTGAGTACATCCCACCGTTCACAAACACATACATCACAGTACACAATACCACATACACTGACACCAAGGACATTTGCAGTACACACCCTAGGGCAACCTTACCTAGGAAGGCCTGGCAGAAGGTTTAAAATGCAATCACCCATAAAAAATGGAGCTAAGAAATCGACGTATAGCCTCGGACGAGCCTGGGAATGAGGCTGCACCAGGCGGGAACCTTCGACAGCTTCCTTCAGGTAGTGGCGGAGCAAGTGGCGCCACCCTGTCGCAAAGGACCACAAGACTGCAAGAACCGGCAACTAGTTCGAGTTCGGGCTTGGGCGAGACTATTTCTCCTCCCGCACGAACCCGGCAACAGAGACCAAGAGGTGCTCGAAGGATGAAATGGACGCCAGAAATGAACAAGGCTGTCATCCAGGCATATCTTTTGGCAACAAAATTGGAAACAGATAAGACGGGATACCTAGGAAGGATTCAACAGTATTGGCAAGAACTATATCCACAGATGACTATGAGTTCACAAAGGATAAGTGACCAAGTTAGAGTGATCCGTTCAAGAAAATTTCTATCTGAAGTGGAAACAGAAAATATCAAAATAGTAGTATCTGAACGATTAGGAATGGTGCAAATTGAAAATGAAGAGCAGCCAACAGAACCTTTTCTAGAAAGATCGATGGCAATAGAGGCAGCTCCTCCAGAAGAAGAAGACAAAGACATTGACAAACTAGTGGAATCATTATTATCCCAGCATGTGATTTATGAGGGGATACCGCTTGATGTTAGACCAATCCTCTCAAAGATTCCCTATAGCTTCAAATCACGGTTGACTGTGAATCGGGTTAATGAGGCTCTGAGTAGAATTATTGTAGATTACCCAGAAATGACTGTCGAAGCTGTTTGTCATTGGGCCTATGTTGCAGCTAGTGTCATTATTATTGAACTTGGCTTGGAAAAACAAGGAAAAAAGAAAGATAAAAATCATACAAAACTTCCACGCTGGCAGAGAAGATTGGAAAATAAAATAGCGTCGCTCAGGGCAAATATTGGAGTCATAACGAGTTATATCAGGAACCCCGTTGGAGCAAGTACAAAAGTAAAACGAAAAATCGACGAAATAGTTGTACTACAAATAGGGGTGGTGTTAGAATCTGAGCTCACCGAAAAACTGGCTTTACATGCTGATATACTGAAGCAAAAACTTGCAGTTTATGCAAACAGAATACGAAGATATAAAAAGTCGTTACTTCGAAAACAGCAGAACAAAATGTTCAAAAACAGTGAGCAGCAGTTTTATCGGAGCTTAGGTAATGATAATAAGGGAGGTGCAAATTGTTCATTAACTGACAATATTATAGAGTATTGGAAAGAGCTTTGGGAGCACAATGTAGAGCATAATAATGAAAACGAATGGTTAAAATTAGTAAATGCTGAACTTCAGGAGAAACCTCAAATGCCAGAATTCGACATCTCGAAAGAGGATGTAATCATCGCTACAAAGAAAATGAAAAATTGGAAAGCGCCGGGTAGTGATAGAATTCAGAATTACTGGTTAAAGAATCTATCCTGCCTGCATGAAACACTTGCAATGAATTATAAAAAAATGATAACAGGGCAGATAGACATTCCCAAAACGTTTTGTGAGGGCGTTACTGTGCTGATTCCCAAAAAAGTAGGAGATCGATTGGACCCCCAAGATTTTCGGCCAATCACTTGCCTCAACGGTGTGTATAAGATTTTAACATCCATCCTCACAAGTAAAATTGAAGTTCACCTGCAAACCAATAATTTGATTCCACTCGAGCAGCTTGGCTGTAGAAAAGGAGCCCAAGGGTGTAAAGAACTTTTGCTCATCGATTCATTCGTTGCAGGCCAGACGACCATGAATAAAAGAAATTTGTCAATAGCCTGGGTTGATTACAAAAAAGCATTTGACTCAGTTCCTCATAGTTGGCTTTTAAAAGTTCTGGATTTATATAAAATCCATCCTTATATTAAAGAACTTCTGAGGAAATTGATGGACAACTGGAAAACAAGACTGAGAATAGGAGATAAGCAATCACCTGAATACATTACCATTTCAAGAGGTATATACCAGGGAGACTGCCTCAGCCCCCTTTGGTTTTGTCTTGCGATGGCTCCATTGTCAATTTTATTAAATCGTGAAGAAAATGGATACAAAGTAAAATTTAATGAATTAAGTGCAATGATCAGTCATAGCTTTTATATGGACGATTTAAAACTCTACGCAAAGAATAAATCCCAGCTCCAGTCTATGCTAAAGACAGTCAGCCACTTTAGTGACTCCATACAGATGTCCCTTGGGACTGAGAAATGCGCAGTTCTTCACGTTATAAAAGGAAAACCAAATAATTCCGAAAACTTGTTTAATGAAGAATATCATATTAAGAACCTTCAGAAAGAAGATATGTATAAATATCTAGGGATAGAACAGCATTTAAAAATAGCTAGAAAGGATGTAAAAGGTAAATTGATAGGTTCATTTAAAAAAAGACTAAAGATCATCCTTAGAACACATCTTTCTGCAGGTTTAATGATAAAAGCTATAAATACATGGGTTATTCCTTCCTTATCTTACAGCTTTGGAATTCTAAAATGGTCCAAAACGTCACTCCAGGAATTGGATAGGTTAATAAGAACAAGTATGACGGGTTCCAGAATGCACCACCCGACTGCATCTATGGCAAGGCTTTACCTGCCAAGAAAGGAAGGAGGGAGAGGTCTTACAAATATTGAAGAGTCTTGTCGAAATCAAGAAAAGAACCTAAGGGAGTACTTTAAACAAAGCGCAGTGCCGTGCCATAAGATAATCTGCAATCTCGATCGCGGGCACACTGCTCTACAATTAGCCTCTCATGAAACTGCGCCAATCTTTGTTACCGACAAAGACCGCATGGAAGAATGGAAGTCAAAAGCATTACATGGAAGGTTTTTTCACCAGCTTCAGCAGACTGAAATAGATAAATCTTTGTCTGTTAGCTGGCTGGTAGGAGGAAGTCTGTTTCCCGAGACTGAAGGTTTTTTAACTGCAATCCAGGACCAGGTTATAGCTACCAGATCCTACTGGCGACACGTCTTGAAGCAACAGAATGTATCGGACAAATGTAGGCTCTGTGCAAGCACATATGAGTCCATTCAACACATAACTGGAGGCTGCGGAGCTCTTGCAGGTACAGAATACCTAAAAAGACATGACGATGTTGCCAAAGTCTATCACCAGGCAATTGGTCTAAAAATTAAATTATTAAACGACTCGAAGCCCTACTATAAATATTGCCCTAAAGGTATTTGCCAGAAAGATGACTTAAAATTATATTGGAACCAATCGTTCATAACAGACCATCTCGTGATCCACAACAGACCTGATATTGTATTAATTGACGGTAATATTAAGGTGGCTGAAATTATAGATATCGCTGTGCCAAATGACGGAAACATTAACTCAGTCTGCGCAGAAAAAATTCGGAAATATCAAGGTCTAGCAGCTGAGTTAAAAAGTTTGTATAAACTTAATAAAGTAACCGTTAGGGGCATCGTGATCTCCAGCAATGGCCTGGTACCGGTGTCTACTGTGGAAGCTACTGACAGGCTGGGCCTCCCAACTCATGTAATAAAGGAAGCTCAGAAAGCGGTGCTGCTGAATACTGCCAGAATTGTAAGAAGCTTTCTCAACATTCAATAGTAATTAAAATTGAACATACCTGAGGTGGTTGGAGTTGATTCTCCCCCTCTCAAGTAAACAAAAAAAAACCTTTTGTAAAAGTGTTGACAATAAAATAATAATAATAAACGGAGGTTCCATTCAACACATAACTGGAGGCTGCGGAGCTCTTGCAGGTACAGAAAACCTAAAAGACATGATGATTTTGCCAAAGTCTATCACCAGGCGATTGTTCTGAAAAGTAAATTATTAAACAATTTGGTCCCTACTATAAATACAGCCCTAAAGCTCTCTGCCAGAAAGATAGTATAAAATTATATTGGAATCAATCGTTTATTACTGACCATCTCGTGACTCACAACAGACTTGATATCGTGTTAATTAATAGTAGTATCATGGTATCTGATACTTAGATTATAGACATCGCTGTACCAAATGACAGAAACATTAACTCAAATCTGTGCAGAAAACATTTGGAAGTATCAAGGTCTTGCCACTGAGTTAAAAAGTTTGTATAACCTTAATAAAGTAACCGTTAGGGGCACTGTGATCTCCAGCAATGGCCTGATACCGGTGTCTACTGTGGAAGCTACTGACAGGCTGGGCCTCCCAACTCATGTAATAAATGAAGCTCAGAAAGCTGTTGAATACTGCAGGAATTGTAAGAGGCTTTCTCAACATTCAATAGAAATTAAAATTGAACATACCTGAGGTGGTTGGAGTTGATTTTCCCCCTCTCAAGTAAACAAAAAACCTTTTATAAAAGTGTTGACAAATAAATATAATATTATATTTCTTTATTGCTCAAAAGTTCAAAACTTTATATCAAGGAGTTGATTAATATAACTATTTGAACTTCTTAAAATGACATTTTAAACTCCTAAAATACCAAGTCTTACGGAAACTTCTTGTGGGTCCAGATGAAGGCCTGAACATTCGCCCAAAACTTTGGCAAAGATAAAAATAAATATCTTTATTTATATTTTTGACTGAAGACCCCAACCAACTTCTCTTCAATTATTTTATTTTATAATATTTTAAATTATTTATTACTGCGACCCTGGGTCATTTCTTCAAATTAACAGTTAACATGTCTAAAAGAATGAAATCTCCCAATCACTTGAATTATTTTCGTTAAAACGTAAATATAATTTTCAGGCTAGCCGTTCCCAAACGTAAGAAAACTACTGGAAGAAAAAAGGCAAAAGATAAAAACAATGAAAAAGACAAGGAGAAGGATGACAATGATGCAGTTGATGAAACTGCAATATCAGTCGAGGAAAGTGAAGATGAAGAGGATGTGGAGCTGATATCTTTAGAGTTCTCTAAATTCAAGTGTCACTTGCGGGAGTTGGAGTTCGATGTTTGCATAGTCCTTACCCAGCCTCTAGTTCCGATGCCGAAACCCATCCAAGTAATTATATGATCTTTGTATCTTAATATCATTATAATTTAATACAGGGTGTTTCAGGGTTAAGTGACCAAACTGCAAAAATGAGCTAAGGATCTCAAAACAAGATAAAAATTTCCTCTGAAGGTATGTCCGCAAACGTTTTGGTTAGGAGATATTCACCCCTAAAGATTTTCATTGTTATGAATTATTTACGTTATATGAAATAAATAAAACCTATTTATCTGTTCTGACTACTTTATTAATTAAATGTTAACATTCATATGAATTGTTTTTCGAAGTGATTTCCTTGAACATTACGACAGGCTCAGCATCTTTATTCAACAGCAGCAGTGGCAGAACGGCACTGGATATGTTTCACAAGATTCAATTATCTTTCTTTGTAAGGAATTAAGGTCATTGAGCTTGACATGACTTGCTCAATCATATCCCATATCCCAATCGATGTATTGGCCGTGCATGACCTGTGGCATGACCTGCACGCTCTCCAGACCTGACACCACTGGATTTTTTGTTTGGGGTGACATTAAACAAAAAGTCTATGCAAGTCCGGTCAATGACCTTAATTCCTTACGAAGAAGGATAATCGAATCTTTTGAAACAATAACACATATCCAGTGCTGTTCTGCCACTGCTGCTGTTGAAGAAATATGCCTAGCCTGTCTTAATGCTCAAGAAATTCACTTTGGACAACATTTAATATGAATGTTAATGTCTACATTTAATTAATAAAGAAGTTAGAACAAATAAATAGGCTTTATTTATTTCATATAATGTAAATAATTCATAACAACGAAAATCTTTAGGTGTGAATAACTCCTAAACAATGCGGACATACCTTCAGAGGAATTTATTTTCTTGTTTTGAGGTGCTTAATTCATATTTTCAGTTTGGCCATTTGACGCTGAAACAACCTGTATAATAGTTTATGTTATATATTATAGAAAATTACTAATATACCCCAGCGAGATCTCTAACATTAGATAGCTATCCTTCTCAATGCATTTGATGTGTAATCTACATCAACGAAAAATGTTTACTTGTATATAACATAGGTGGTGAATCATGGCCTCAGAGGCCAGACGGGCTCACAAGAGTTCAGGAACTGGAACTGTTCAGGTTTGAACGAAAGATCTTGAGGAGAATTTTTGGGGCTGCATGTGTTAACGGAGACTAGAGAAGAAAGACAAACCTGGAACTGAGAAATCTATATAGCAACTTGGATGTGGTGGATATGATTAAATTCTCTTAATTGAAATGGGCAGGCCATGTCGCTAGGATGAATCTACAGGAAATTCCATCTAAAGTCCTTTCGGAGAAATTATTTGGAGTACAAAAGGTTTGACGTCCTAGACTCCTAGTAAGTCTAGGGAAGACTGTTACTATTGATGCATTATCGATACTTGGCATTCGCAACTGAAAGGCTGCAGCAGCACAAAACAGAAATGACTGGCGATCAATGCTGGAGTAAGTCAAGACTCAGCTTGTGGATTGTAGAGCCGCATAATAAAATAAATATTATTATTGCTAAAAGTCACAAAGTACATTTCTGATTTAGTTGAATTTTTAATAACATTTTTTGTGAATTTAGACCTTATTTATCAATAAAAAAAACAAAACAAAGTAAGAACAGAGAACGGCACAAAGCCTTTTATATATCAAATTTAGCTACAAAATGTTCTGATTTCACAAAGAGAAAATTCATCCAATTTCTTAGCAATTTAAAATTATGAAATGTCATTTAATGGGTTTTTGCAATAAATCTACAACTTATCTAATTTAATTTTATTGAATTTAATAATACTTATTATATATGTAGACTTATTTATCTAATTTATTATTCTTATTTTTAGATATTTTATTAATATCATTTATTTTCCATTTAGGATGGTTTTTGCAGTGCAGAACTCGGTCCAAATGAACTAATGCTTATCTTAGATGACCTCAATTCAAAATTGAGGTACTGCATGCACACAAGCAAAGGGATTAGACCACGCAAAGAACCTGCAGGTTTTGATGTGTTCTCTACTGTACCGTTGGATTTGGTTGTTACAAATGTTTCAAAACTTGCCCACCATCTCTGCAATCACTTACACAAAATTGTGGAATACTTACATGTAAGTTAAAATTTTAAGTTGGCGTTTACTTTCCTTTTGAGAAACTAACTAAATTAAACATATTACTCCTTCAGAATGAGTACTTGATTACCTTCAGTGCTCGAACCATGCCCTGATGATGACCCACATGTTCGGGTTGAATGCCGGCACTAATAAAAACATTTTAATGACTGCCTCCTGAATATTTATCACCCATGATATATATATTATTGTATTGGATTATCCGGAAAATAATGCAGGATTTTGGTTTAAAAAGAAATAATACGGATTTACACCTGTTTTATTTAATCAAAATAGTCTCCACTACTATCAACTCCAAAAACGCATTTCCTAATTCCCTTTGTTCATTAAATTGTCTGTCACGTAAGTAGTGGTCCAGGTGTCTAAAAAAATGATAATCCTTAGGGGACAGATCCAGAGAGTAGGGCAGATGTGGCAGAGTTTCTTATCCGAGCTGCAATAGTTTTTGTGACATCACATGTGAGACATGTAACCGGGCGTTGTCATGCTACAAAATGGCCCCTTCCGATTGACCAGAGATGGCTTCATTGTTGCCAATTTCTGGTGCATTACATTAATTTAGTTAAAATACGATTCGGCATTGATGGTTTCTCCAGAATTTAAGAAGCTGTATTGTATGAAACCAAATGAAGCCCACCAAACAGGTACCATCACCTTTTTTTGATGAGTTGGGGGTTTTTGGAAAATGTTCTGTTGCTTCTCCTTTGTCAAGCCACTGTCTAAAATGGCTACTGCTACTGTAAAGTATCCACTTTTCATCATTAATAACAATTCTGGATTCTGGAGTTTCCCTGCACGTTGTCGAACAGTTATTCTGAGATTTTCTTTCACCAAATCCCGCAGAACATCTTCATCAATAGAGAAATTCCTTCCACAACGTTTTTTGTCTTCAATGCTGAAGTTCCTCCCGAAATTTTTCGAACCACCCTTGAACAGTGCACTCATTAATACTGCTCTTGCTCTAGACTTGATTGATGTTTCTGGCCATCTGGGCCCCAACCCAGCCGAGTTTAAACTTGTAGAACAAAGACACATTGACAGTAAAGATTGAATTATTTCTATGCAGCGAAATGCTACAGAGGTAAACAAATATTATCGTTTGATAGAGGATTAATAAGTGCATTCATACAAATGACATCCAGTAAATGTAAAAAGTTTGTTATATAGAAGAGTGTTTTAAATAAAACTCAAAATCCTGCATTATTTTCCGGACAACCCAATGATATTTTAAAAAAATATCTTATTTTAGAATTTTTCTATGTTTACTCTGTAAAACTTTCAATATTTCAATTATTTTTTCAGAACCTGTTGATAATTAATGACGGTATCTTGGATGCCACCGGGATGTTCTGTGCTGGCTCTAATGAAATGAAACAATGCTTCACTTTGATCTTGTCTGTTTTCAATACCTATCTCTCATGGCCGGATTTAACCTCAGAAGTGTACTCCCAACGTCTCATGAGTAAATCTTTTATTCTTTTCAGTCTAGTGTTTCTGTTTTCGTTCTTGGATATTTATTATTTATTATTTTTTAGAAACACTTATAAAGCTCGGTGGTCCCAACATTAACAAGAAAGATGTTACATGTCGAAATGAAGCTATTACAGGCGCTCTGTCGTATCTTCGAGACATCACAAAATGTATTTTGGACTTGACATCTGCTGTCAGTTTGGTTAGCCTGATGAGTACATTAGTGTCTTTGCAAGAACCGGAAGGAGATAAATTTGACCCTGAGCTGGGTATTATTTTTTTATTACTATAATTTAGATATTTATGGAGAGTCTGTTTAGATATAGAAGTTTCTCTGTATGCCGAGTAGAAATAAATCCATGATTTTTCAAGTAGGTGCACCAGTTTTATAGTGAACAACTTCTGCCAAGTTGTTGTTTATGACTACCTCATAATTTCTATTGAGTTGATAATAGAAAAGAAATTTTCTGTTTTAGTTATTTATTTTTTTGAGTTCTACCAATGGGTAGTTTCTCTTCATGTTGTACTTGTCATGTTATCAATTTCACATTTACTTCTTGTATTTTATATGTAATACAGTTGTAAATTCCATTAAAATAATAAAAAAAAAAAAAAGTTATTTATTTTAGTACGTCTTGGAAAATAATTAAGACCCTTTGACATCCTTAGCATTATTGTCATTTAACATAAAGCATCTGGGGTCCATTTTTATCTCTTATTTCTACGTTTAAAGGAAACTTTTAAAATAAAAAAAAACTACAGTGGGTTCTTAAGACCACATGATAGATATGAAAACATCATAAGGTGGGATTAATAATATGAAATATACATTTTTTTAGTCCTATGTTCATAAAGTTATAAAATTTACAATATATAAAATTATAATTGTGTGTAAATTACTCTGCTAAACTTTGCTTCGTCTAATAGTCATTTTTATAATATTCTAAAAATTTAACAATAGGTTTATAACTAAAATGTTAAAAATAAATACTTTATAACTGGGCAAGTCTGAATAATTTAAAACTAAACGCGATAAAAACTCAGGCCATTATTATAGGTTCCAGTTCTATTCCTAAATCCATCTCCGTCCTTCTTCCTTTAGTCATCAACGATCATCCTATCACATTCAGCTCCTTCCTTTAAAAACTAGGAATCACCACAGACGAAAACTTCTCCTGAAAACCCCATATCGCCCTCATCTCCCGTAAGTCAATAAGAGGATACTAGGCTATTACCCTTAAGCTATTCCCCCCTCCCCCACTTATTCCCACAACCTATCTGCAAGCTCCTAGTATCCTCTTATTTTCCACCACTTTGAATACGGCTGTGTGGTGTATGGAGGCATCCCGATGGTACTCGAGGATAGATTGAAGCGACTCACGAATTCCTGCTTAAGATTTGTCTTCGGTACTTCGAGGCGGTCTCATGTGTCCTATCTTTACGATGAGTTAAAGTGGCTCTTCCCTTCTTTCCGCAGACAATATTTCCTTGGATCTTTCCTATACCAAACGATCAATACCCGACACCATTCCTACATCTGCAGTTCAAACCCGTGGTCCACTCCCAGAAAACAAGATCCCGTGTTTCTGAACTTTATATCCCTTCCCTTAGAACTAAGACATTTTAATATTTCTTTATTACCCGATCCACTGCCTTCTGGAATTGCTTGCCATCTGATATCCGCCATGCCTTTTCCTTGTCCTCATTTAAATATCATCTCTACCAATTCCTTCTCACATCCCAAAATGACGTACAATGAAATAAATATTGTGAAACAGATTTTGACTGAGGTGAATGGTTGTAGAAATTGTTTGAGTTTTAATTTTAAAAATCAACCCATGCTTATATTATTTTGTTATTTATTTTTTACTAGATTTCTATTTTTTTTTTCTTTTAAATAATTTTTGTTTTTTTTCAAAATGGTGTTATTTTTATTTGTTTAATATACTTTTACTGAAGATACTGTATATATTCTTTAATATTGATTAATGTAATTTTTGGCCAGATGTAGTTTTTATTTTTTCATAACTGTTATTCATAAGGGACCTCGTCCCAGAATAAAGTTTATTTTCTATCTATCTATCTAACAAAATATACAATTAACTAAAATTTGTTGAAACACTATTGATTGCAACAGAAACAATAGAAATCAAATAGAAGTAGAAACACTTAGTTACTCATTTTTATGGCTAATTAAAAATATATTTATATTGACTTCTGTAAATCAGTTCATAAATTCTCCATGGATTTAAATTTTTGAGATATTTTAGTCCAAATATTTAAAACATTCATTTTTTTTTTTTTTTTTTTTTTTTTTTTTTGTGCTTTCCTTTTCTCTTTCTGACTCAAAACTCGGCATCATATCAAAATGCAATTTTGAATTATTGCTCATTATAAAGAGGATGGAATGCTGAAAATTTCCCTCGCTTACTTTATGCAGATCTGAATTTTAATTTTTGAAATATTTTAATCCAAATGCAAAAATTAGTCGAGCCAATTTTATGCAAATCAGTGTTACATAGCCAAGCTTGACGCCTCTGTCTCGTTCACTATCCATTAAAAAAAAGTATTAAGCGTGTCTAAAGAAGTTTTCACTTTAAAAATATGAATATACGCTTAGTACCGTACACATTTTATTTAAAAACTTAATGGAATATTTTAAAAAAAATTAATGAATATTTAATAATTGACCGTTGCATTATATAGGAAGGAGATTGTCCAGGATGGCAGTCATAAATAGGCTAAATAGGGGCAAAACTATTTTATTAAAAGCCAACGTTCCTAGCTGAACACACCTCCCTCAAGAAGACCTATGTCGGGTCGATATGTTGGCTTTTAATTAAATAGTTTTGTCACTATTTAGCTTATTTATGACCGCCACCCCGGACCATCTCCTTCCTTTAAAAAAAATTAATGTAAAATAAATTGCAATTCAAAAAACTATAGAACGTTCTATAACATATGTTCTCTCCCTATCAAATTTTACAGGCATTGAATTATTAACAAACATAAATTTGAATTTTTAAATGGGATTTGATAAAATTGATACTGAACTAATTTTATACTATTCTAAACTTTCCTCCAATTTTGGACCAATTTGGATGACCCGTTTTTGAAAATACAAGTGTATCAAGGAAAATAGATTTTTACTACCAATAAATAGAGAATGAAATTTGACAAATTTGATATCTAATTGAATATTTTTCACCAATCTTTAAAATTGAATTATATTATTATTTTATATAGAATAAGGCCATATCAATGCTCAACTCGGTATTATGGAACCGGAACATTATCCCCGAAACAAAAAAAACATCTACAATAGTATAGTACTCAGCATTATGACGTATGTATGGGTCAGAAACTTGGACCATAAAAAGCTACCTCAGGAAGAAACTTCTAGCCACCGAAATAGACTACTGGAGACCTTTGGCGGGAATATCCAGAATGGATAAAGTCAGAAATACGACCATTAGAGAAAAGATGGAGGTTAAAAGAACCATTCTGGAAGAGATTGAGAAAAAATGCCTGAAGTGGTATGGACATTTGAAAAGAATGCCTGAAGGAAGACTACCCAAAGAAGTCCACTTATGGAAAAATAGGGAAAGAAGAAGACGAGGAAGACCTGGAATAACGAAGTGGAGAAATCCATGATGGGTCATGATCTACGGGAAGAATAGACCTTAGATAAGATATTATAGAAAGAAGCCATCCAAGGTTTAGGTTAAGGAAACCCACTATTGGTTGAAAATCTTAATAAAAAAAAAAAATATATATATACATAGAATTAATGCGAGTAGGTGATATGATGTCTCATGGATTTGTCTATAGAAAGACAGTCATGGAACCAAATTTGTTCATTAATGCCTAAAAATTGTAAACACCAATGGTGATTTTAAATTCTGACTTGAAACATTTTTTTTTAACCTCCTAAAAGAATGCTAAGCTTCCCAAACTATGGTAAAAATAACTCAGCTGTAAAGAGGTTCCGAGTCCTGTGCTCGCAGGACGTCACTTGTGACCACTTGACATTACCTGTACCAGATATCAATATGGCAGCCGGTAACTACGTTCATGCCCTGTTGCTATTCAATGAATCTGTTAATTAATTTTGAAATATGATTGTATTTCTTTGGAAACAGTCTTTTATTGATATCATATCAATTTAACAGTATTATTCTGTCAATGTTTATCATTTGAACTATTCTTATAATGTTGGTAACATTTTATTTAACATATTTAATGACTAGTTATATGCTTGTTTCTTATCTTATTGTTTTCAAATAATTTTTCTAAATGGAATCTCAAAATATAAGTTATTGAAGGAAGCTAGTCGACTATTCTACATATCGTGGGTGATAAATGTTCAGGATGCATTCATTATAAAAATTTATTATTTATTTGTGCCGACCCTTTCACTTACCTATCAAATGTGTTAGTACGTGTTCAGCTAGAAGGTTGAAAACATTCAGTGTTCGAACCATGGTTCGTAAGAGAAAATATTACAAACATTTTTATTAATGGATTATATACATTATTTTTAGTTTGTATAACTTTTTACATATTTCATTTTTAATATTGTGTATTGTAATATTAGTAGAGATTCATGTACCATCAATCACTATAGTTTATTATTTACCATTATCGGTCGTATAATATTATATTTCTGATTGTTTTTTAAAATTTTCAGTCCTGATGTTGACCCACATGTTTGGGTTGAAACATCGGCACAAATAACTAAAAAAAATTTATAATGTCCTGAATATTTATCACCCAAAATATGAGTTATGGTTATTATCATCCAGTACAAGATAATCATCTTATTCTTTAATTTACAAAGCATATGCTTTAGAAATGTTATGTCAAAGATCACATTAAATTTAATATTTACATTTCTTATCATGACATTTTATATATTGTGACATGGTTTAGGATTAGGTCCAAGTAGTTCAAATTTTTTTCGAAGATACCAACAGCAACAATTATATTTTCTTCTTATAACAGAACATAATACCAACTAAAAATTATTATGTAACAATTAATTTAAAATTTGTTATTGATATTTAACAAAAAATTAAAATAGGCTGCTTACCGCTATGAACAACAAAAAATATATAAATAATATCAAACTTCTTTTCCAACTAACATTAATACATTTATAAGATAAGGTAAGGTACAAAGTGCTTCATTGGTGGGCCGCAGACATACACTGGCTTATATATATATATATTTTCCTGTGTCTGTTCACTTTGACTGTTTAAGTCTTCTTCAGCAGCTAGGGGCTGTTATAGGTGACAGTAGTGGTCGTTAAGTTCTCTCTTCTTCGAGATATCCAGGAAATGGTTTACTAACTGGACACGATCACATTTCACTCCCTCTTCATCTGGATATTTCCTGCAAGATGGTTGGCAATTTTTTGCTTCAATCTTCCACCCAGGTTTTTATGGGATAGGGGATTATCAGCCCTTTACCCAACTCCCAACCTCCAATCTGAAGGACCAGGAGCTATGGTTTAAAACCTAGGGGTCGCTCACCTCCCTATGAATCTCAGAGTGGAGACGTTACCGTCTCCATGTGGGAGATATATTTTGTATCTTATGTATATACATTTTAAAATATATAATTAAACAGTTATTCCTTTTACATGAGAATATAAGCAATATTTTTTATATGTTAAAATCATTTTTAATTTTTACTAACTATAACAAAAAAAAAAACATAAATTGGTGCCCACTGCTTAGTAGATGAAAAAAGGTTGTGGACTCCTCATTGGCAAAAATTGACAGTGTTCTAATTTTTTTTTTCATTCTTTTTTTTTTTTTTTTTTTTCTTACTCCTAATTAACGCCTGCTTCATTAGCCATGCGTGCTCTTGCAGTCCAATACAGTTTTGCTCTCCTAGCATAAGGGCCGTCCATTTCACTAAAGGAACATCCTATGTCATGTAATGCAGGGCATGTATCCAGATGTTCTCCTGTCATCATGTCTAAGGAACACAGAGGGCATGTCGGGCTATCTTTTACACCGATGCGGTGGAGGTACTTCTGAAGGAAATCATGGCCTGTGAGCATTCTACAGCATGTCACGGCTTGCCCTCTAGGGAGGTCTCTAGGAATCCTGCCACTTTCTTCCAGCAATCCACTCCATCGTTTCCCTTCAATTGTTTGTACATATTTCTCTTTCAGTGAACTTTGGAGGGTCTGTTTTATGATTCTTTTTGTTGAATCCATGGCCAGAGGAATATCGGGTTGGATCATTCCAGAACCTATTCTGGCCAGTTTGTCAGCTTCATCATTTCTGTGGAGCCCGCAATGGCCTGGTATCCACTGGAAAGCGACTTCTGTCCCATTTTCCTTTAATCGGTTCAAATATTGATGGCATTTAGGAACATTTGGATTTATATTATATCAATTTTGGAGAGACAAAATGGCTGCCTGTGAGTCAACAAAGAAAGCAACTTTCTTGTCTTTCCGTTCAATTAACCTCTCAAGGCCTAAGAGAATGGCCTTCACTTCCCCTTCAAAGTTTGTGCCTACCTTTCCAACCGGGGCGGCAAGTTGAAACTCCAGCTCCGGCATGTTTGCGTGCTTCCAGTGCAGAATTATTGTTATTCATAGTCAATTATCATATTGGAAATGAAAAAATAATTTTATTCTGGGACTACATTCCCCTAAGAATAATAAAAGTGTTACAAATTTATGGGTATTAGTCTGGCTTAGAATTATAATAAATATAAGCTAATATACTATTTATTGTTATTGCAGTTGTGCATTACAAGTGATTTTCCATATTAGCAGAAGTTTGGATGTGGAGTAGGTGGTGGAACAGGAGTTGTTTAAAGGAGTTTGTGGACGAGGATTGAGGTATGGAAGTAAGAAGAGAGTTCCAAAAGGTGGTAGCACCAATGACGAAGGATTTGCTGAAGGAAGTAATTTTATGGGAGAAGATATATAAATCTATAGGTTGAGACCTGGTATTAGGAGAGTGGATAAGAGAGCTTAGAGTAAGGAGTTCCAGGAAGTAGGGAGGGTTTTTTGTTCTGAGAACTTGAAAAAGGAAAACACCAAGGAGGAATTGTCTTCGGGAAGTAGGGTAAAGCCATTTCAACTCGGTGTACCAGAATGAAACATGTGAACGCCTGGAGATCCCTAAGATGTATCTTATAAAACAGTTCATGAGTTTCTTCAATCTCATTTTTAGCCTGCCAGATATTCCTCTATACACCAAACAGCCGTAGTCAAAGTAAGGGAGGGAATATAAGGAGCTGTCTGGTTTTTAGAGGAATACAATCATGGAATCTTAGGTGTATTGGAGATTGGTATTATTAGATCATAATAAAAAAATTATATATTTTTTAATAATTATTATCTAGTTATAATTAAGTAAAAAATCCTCTCTTAAAATGGCGGATAATTTACAATCAAGAGTTGAAGAATAGTTAGCTCCGTCTTCTTTTTTTGGACAGATTCACTTATTTTCAGTCCTGAATCAGCAAAAGAGAATTATTCTCTAATCTAGTGACACTTTGAATTAATATTGTTTTTTAAATTTTATTTCTAGGAGATTTGTGTGAAGACTTTTTAAGAAGAAAGTGGTATGATTCGAAAGGTGCCGAAGCAAAGGGAACATCTGTTAATCAACAACTGTGTGTGCTACTAGATGTTTTTCTTAATGATGGAAATAATTGTTTAAAAAATGTGTCAAAGACACTTAATTGGCTCTCGTTGGAATGCGAATCTTTAGGAAATGATAACTCTTTTACTACTTTTCCACATTTTAATAAGTAATGAGATATTTGATTTTTCGAAATTATGATTTATGATGATGAAGATGGTTTGATTTGATTTGATTTTTTTTTGTTTCAGAAATAACCTCAATGTCCTTATTCGTTCGATTTGCAAAGGGCTGTTGGCAGGAGCCAAGAAAGCTCTAGAAGGAAAAGATTACAAAGAACAATTAGAAGTTTGGGATTCGGTCACCAGTTGTTTTCAAGAACTCATCGCAATAATAAAAATTCAAGATTCCAGAATAAATCTTAGGCAGTTCTTGAAGGTTTCCTATCTACGTAAATACTTACAGTTTCACTTTATAGTCTGACAATATTTACCTAAATGTAATGTTTTTACATTCCAGGGCAGTTTACCGATACTTAGATATTTCTTGACTCATGGAATGAACATTTGTTCAACTATGTTCAAGATAGAATCAACTTTAGTATCTCAAATAATAAAGAAGCTACAAGTCGTTACAAGATATATTCAATCGATTTGTAATTATAGTAAGGTATGAAACTAAATTTTTTTTTTTAATGCTTAACAGTTGACCGTTGTATTATTACGGAAGGGGATGGTCCGGGGTGGCGGTCATTCTTGTTTTTCTTTTTTTTTCTCCACATCTCTTAATGTCCATTATTTCATATTATGTCATTTTTCCTTTTCTTCCAATCTCTCCTGTAGATCTGTAGGAGTATATTCACAATTGCATATATTATACTACAACAATTGTTACCATCTATTTAATTCAGTTTAGGATCTTGTTACTTAGCTGTTTATAATTTATAATTTTAATAAGTTTATTCACATTGTTTATAATTTTTTGTCGAAATATTATGTAACTTCCACAATTCTCTATATCTTTTTGTATCTTTGTATTTATATTCAAAACTCTCCTATTCCAATTCCTCTTCGCAACCCAATCAGAGGCTGTTTAATCATGTATCATGCAAAAAGGATAATTCTTTTTTTTTATTTTTTATTTTTTTTCATACACCACTACTTTATTTTAGTTTTTATTTATTATTTGTGAACTGGAAATATTCAGAGTCACTTTTGGCATAGCACTGTGAGGTGGTGCATAAAGAGTAAGAGATTGTTTGTTGTTTTTATCCATTTTTCTTTTTTCTATCTACAAGATTGTGACTATTTCATTTCTTACATTCCTCAATTTGTGTATATATATATATATATATATATATATATATATATATATATATATATATATATATATACATATATACATATATCTTTCTATTGCTTTTATTTCTATACATGTTATTCTTTTTTTTTTCTTCTTCTTTTTTTTTTGTTATTTTTTCCAGTAAAATTATAAATATAGTTGAGAAGATTTTATTTTATTTTTTAGTAATTTACATACTATTATTTAAGTTGTTGCATATATTGTTTGAATCTTTATTGAGTTAGTTTTTGGCCAGATGTGTATTTTTTTTTCTTTTGTAACAGTACATTATTGTTATTCTAAGGGGACATCGTCCCAGAACAAAGTTTATTTTCTATTTCTATTTCTATCTTGGCCGTTCTACCCCTGAAGAAGACCTGCAAAGTCGGGTCAAAATGTTGGCTTTTAATAAAATAGTTTTGTCACTATTTATGACCGCCACCCCGGACCATCTCCTTCCTTTATAATGCAACGGTCAACTATTAAATATTCTAAAAGAAAATATAATTGTTGATGTAATTTTTTAGTTAAACAAAGACAGTTCTTTGATCCAACAATTGCCTGGAATCAGAGGGACTTTAGAAAACATTCTCCTTTCGGTGAAAAACATGGTTCTTCAAAACAAATGCGCAGGAGCCTTCTTCATGGGAAGCATGCGGAACAAAGACATTCATGGTGAAATTATCTCAACTGATGTGAGTGGCTCAAGTATTGTATTCAACTAATAAATTGTATTATATTAAGTATAACCACTTATTGATACAATATAATGTTTTTAGGATACTACAGAGCTCGGGGATTCCGAGGAAATCACACCTACAGCTCCTGTTGAGAATACTGGTGCCGAAACTTCAGGTAATGAAAGCGACCACTCAAATGCTTCCCATACAGGTTCAATCAGTGATGTATATTAATTTCACATAGGTTTTATTTATATAATGTTAATATCTAAAATTTTTTATTATATATTTGTTTCTGTTTTTTTAATGTTAATAAATGTAATTTTTTGTTAAACTTTACTTATTAATTATGATGTGAGAAAAATCATGTTATTTGTTTCATAATTACAATTTGTACTATGTAATTTTAAATAATAAGAAAAGAAATTGTTTTATAAGATACTGTTATCTTTTTTACATTATTCTTAAAAGACTATAAAGAAAAACACTGAAATTATAATTCTTTTGAGAATAAACGTTATGTTTATTGGAAAGTTAATTATTCATTATTAACAATACAGAAGTTTTTATTTATAAAAACTGAAAATGCTACAATAATATTAATATATTAATATTAATATACAATACTCAAATTTCCTAACAAAAAAGTTTTTAAAATAGTGGAAAGGTCACAACAATATTACAACAGAAAAAATATTCAAATTTACTAATACAAAAGCATTCGGGTCTTTTTTATTAGTGTCGTCAGTTACTTTTGTCACTTATTTAAAACTGTTATAGATTTGTCAAATGTATAATAAAAATCTTTAAATGATCGTGTCCTGACTATTTATCACATCCTCCTGAAGATTAATATTGCTAAATATTTAGGATATTTGTTATTCTCAACGTTAACTTATTTTGTGTTTATTGTTTAATATTAATTTTCATTATTTTATGACATGATTTCTAGATAATGTCTATTATTTTACAAAAAAGTGACTGGCAATACTTGAGTAAAAAAGATTCCAGCATTCTATAAATACAAAAATAATATGTTAATTAAGAAAAAGGTATTATTATTATTTTATTTTTTATTTTTTTGCTCTTCATAGTTTTATCCAGCGTTACTACTAGCCAGTAATAGATTCTGGTACCCAAGCTCCTTGAAAATTTATACTACCAATTATATGTTCAATGTAATGAAATAAAAAATTTCTTTATTATCCTGGGACAAAGAATAATAATAAGAAGAATAAGATTAGCATAACGCTAAATAGTGGACAAAAACATGTTATTGTTTTTTTTTTAGTAAAGTTAGACCAAAGCTTTGCTTGTTAGTTCGTCATGTATTTTAAAACTTTTTCTTTTTAAAATAATGGATCAAAAAAGAAAATGAGTTCAGGTAGGAAATAAGTTAAATAAAACAAGTATAAAAGTGCATATATTTTAAGAAATTATTGGACAACATTCTATAAACATTAAAAAAGAATAATAAACTTTTTGAATGATTCAATATTCCTATTACTAATAAAATTAAAGTTGAATACAAAAATATTATGACTTGATTGAAACTGAATAAATGAAAATAAAAATAATTTTCTAAAAATTACCATAATTTTTCTTACCCTGAACTGTTTAAAAAGAAATATATAAACAGTATTATGAAGGAATATAATAATCATAGTATATATAATTGCAATTTATTCATTTATAAAGTTAAATATGAATAATAACATAGTCAAAATAGTTGTTTAGTAAAAACAGATTTTATCTATATTAATATATAATTTTCCATGCCTAAGCAACTTTTTTTTTTTTTGGTACTCCCTTTCCTCGCCGTTAAGGCTATACAGGGCTTTCCGGGGCCAGGGAGTGTGGGCTGGGATTTAAAAGACTCCCTGGGCACCGGGACGCGAACCTCCGACTATTTTCATATCATTTGATTGAAGTATCAGGTTGCCGAGCAACGGTGGTGCTGTGCACATGTGTTAGCCCATTCGGCTACCCCGCCCACTAGTGTAAGGCTGTCCATCCTTGATCAGTTCTAGCGTTAATTTCGGCGCCGCGTTCTAGAAGGTGCTGTACCACAGCCATGTTTCCTCGATTATACGCTCTCATTAGTGGCGTGAACCCCATTGAATCCTTAGTTGCTGGGTTTGCCCCGTGGTCAAGGAGCATTGCTACCACTTCAATATGTCCTTCAAATACTGCCAATTGTAAGGCAGTGTCTTGATAATAATCTTTCACATCCACCTCCGCCCCGGCATGAAGCAACGCTTCTACCACTGCACTGTGACCCCCTACTGCTGCTGTATGTAATGCGGTAGAACATGCACCCTCACACCTAGCATTAACATTAGCACCACGGTCAATGAGAAGCTGCACAACTTCCAAATGGCCGTGCTCTGATGCTTCCATTAGCGATGTTTCAACATTTCCTTCTATATCTGCCCCGCGATCCAACAATTCTGTTACTACTGCAATGTGTCCTGCCAGTGCTGCACGATGTAATGCAGTCCTCTGACAACCATCTTTTATATCTACTACCGCCCCCGCATCAAGTAGTGTTGTTACCACTGGCTTTTGTCCTTCGCTTGCTGCACAATGTAAGGCAGTGTCCTGTTTCCGACCTTTCGTATTTACCTCTGCCCCCGCATCAATTAGCGCTTTCACCATTGCCACTTTCCCAGCTCTAGATGCTACTATTAGTGGTGTGTCACCAAAATTTGTCATAGCTGTTAGGTCTGCACCCCGTTCCAGAAGCGCTGTCGTCACCGCGATGTCTCCTCCCAGAACTGCATAATGTAAAGCAGTCCATTCATCATTACATTTCATATCAATTTTTGCTCCTGCATCAAGCAGGGCAGTCACTACTGCAGAGTGACCTCTGACAGCTGCATAATGTAAGGCAGTTTTCTGAAACTCATTTCTCACATCTACAGCTAGTCCTGCATCAAGCAATGCTGAAACCACCGCAGTGTTTCCTTCACTAGCTGCATAATGCAAAGCAGTTTGCAGGAACTCACCTTTCATATCTGCCGGCATCCCGGCATCAAGCAACACTTTGACGACCTCTGCATGTCCACTACGGGCCTCTCGATGTAATATTCCATCGCCATTACGGTCTCTTAGAGCCAAGTCAGCTCCATTCTTCAATAGGAGATGCAGGACTGCTGGTTTATTATTCACAGCTGCAACGAAAGCTGGAGTGTCACCTTTATTATCCGTGTCATCTATTCTGACTCTAGCGTCCAGCAGAGTGGTCACCGACCTTGTGCATCCCCCTTCAGCGGCGTAGTGAAGTGCGGTCCGACCTCCATTGTCTCTTGCATTGGGATAGGCTCTGTTCAGCAATAACACTTTTACGATATCCGCATAGCTATTCCTCGCGGCCATCATCAAAGGAGTTCTGCCTCTATAATCCTGGGAGTTCACCTCCACACCCATCCTGAGAAGCATTCTCACAACTGAAGGTTTAATAGCGACATGCAATGGCGTGAGGCCCTTACTAATTCTTATATTTGCTGATATCTTACGATCTTTCAGTAGTTTGAGGAGGTTTGCATTTCCTGACCGAGCTATGAAATGGACTATGGAGTCGCCATTGTTAAACCTAATACCCTGTAGAGGACTGAAGTCCGCTCCTTTCTCTAGTAGCAACTCCATACCTCGGACATTGCGCGCTCTAACGGCTTGCATTAATGCCGTTTCGCCGAGATGGTTCTTTTTATTTACTTCCATTCCACTTACCAGTAGGGCCTCCAATGCATCGTTGTAGCCTCCAGCTGCAGCCATATGGAGGTAGGTGTCTCCTCCTACCAGACGCTTGTCGAACTTCATTCTGAACATAATAAGAAGAAAATGTAAAACTTGTACTATGTTAAAAAATAATTTTCAGTATTAGTTTAATGGAATAATGGGTCAGGATCTAATTTTGGGGAGCGACTTTTTTAAATTTTATTATTATATATTTTTTGTGATCCTTGAAGACCGAAAAGAGAGATAATATAACACCAACAACAATGCAAAACAGTGCAAGCGAAAGTAGGATTCAACAAATCCTAGATCATAAACAATTAAACTTGCTGTGGTCTCTCCTATGTTTCCTCCTAGTTCTCTGTTTTGAAACTTTTCAATCAAAAAATTCATAGCCCCGTCGAAATTTGCCTCCCTCAAAAATTTTGATGGCGCAACTTGAGCCATGAAACCCCCATTTGGGCACTCCTGCACACAAGCTTGGGGAAACAGACCTGAGAAGACTTTAATTAATTTAGTAAGAAGTGTTCCCAAAATACTCTTGGAGGTAATAAAAAAGCATGGCAGAAGTTCTCAGTACCTAATTAAATAGACCACTAGCGGATCCAGGATTTCATTTTGGGGGCTTGAGCCCGAAATGTTTTTTTTTTCATATATATAACCATAACTATTCTAAAAAAAAAATAAAGATACTACCTACATGAATGAAATGGTGTTTATGTGATTTTTTTAAGCCCTATTAAATGTAATTACACGAACAATGAGTCTGGCCAGAGACAGCTACCTATGAACATTGCTATAATTCTCTTATACCTACACAGTTTTTCTTTATTTTTATCTTCACTACAGTTCATCTTGAGTTCATTTTTTTTTTCTATTATTTTAGAACATTATTAGTGTTCACTGATTCAAGTGACGTACATTCACGTAAAAAAGTGCATAACTCTAACTGATTTCCTAGAAGTACGAGACTGTTACCTTCTACTCTACTAATCCTTAAGGCATTAGACACGCTGTTCACTGCTTTCATCACATCAACAACTGTCTATCGGTATTTATTTATATATTAATTTATTTACTTCTCATAAAATATGGTGCAGTGTAATATATGCAATAATACTATTGCACGCGAGGACAAAAACAATATTAACTGTGCAAAATGTAAAATTATTTACCATAGTAGGTGTTTCAACTTATCTGATAAAGACATCGAAGCACTAAAAACACACAAAAAAACATGGGTATGCCCTAATTCCGACCAGGCCAAAAAACCCAACACTAAGCCGTCTGCCTCAGAAATACTGGCGCCATTAAATCGTCTAGATTCAAGCGTGAACGAAGACGTAAAAAACATTAAAACAGCCCTCGATAAATATGGGGAGCTCAGTTTTGAGGTAAATGAAAGATTAGCAAAAATTGAAAAACACCTCGAAAGTCAAGCCAGTAAATTCGAAGAAATTATTCTGGAAAATAAAACCCTTAAATCCCGAGTGGGCGAACTAGAAGTTCACCTGAATAATGCAGAGCAGGACCTGTTATCCAGATCACCGGATTACCGGAACGAGCTGGTGAAACGCCCGCCGCCCTGGTGACCAGTATAGGAGCCAGCCTGACAGGCTTAGTGCAGAAGACCTGGATATGGTGCATCGCCGCAGAAGCAGGAAAGATGACCCGCAACCGCCGCCTGTCATCGTGCGATTTATCAGGCAATCAGTCAGAGACGATTTAATATCGAAAAGAAAAGTCAAGACGGATTTCTCCACGCGGGATATCGGTTGGCAGGAGAATGACTGCCACCGGATATATCTGGGGGAGGAGATGACTCACACGAACAGGCACTTATACTGGCTTGCGCGACAGAAGAAAGTAGCGGGGAAAATCAAATATTGCTTGTTTGCCGCTGGAAAGGTGCGATGTCGAAAAGAAGACGGACATAAGGTTATCTTGATCGGACCTCGATATATTCACCTGACTACACAGAATTCATCTACCCTTCATCCTTATCAAAATAACTATTGACAAAATTTCCTTCAAAGAAAGATTTTCGCTTTCAGTTGTATTTCTTCATTTTCACATATTAGCCTATGTATTATTAACTATATGCTTTCTATTTTTTGTTTCTTTAAACACTCTCTTTTTTCTCACTTTCCTTAATTGTAATTGCTTTTCTGTATTTTTTGTTTGTTTTAGTGTTTATGTAACGAACTCTGACTGTTTCCTTCCAAATCCTTCTCATGTCTAGTACCCTAATCACCTGCCATGTTAACTCTCAGTCCCTCCCCGCCCACTATGACGAATTCCTGCAATATTTCACTCAAAATTTTTACCATATTATAGCGATCTCCGAAACTTGGCTCAAACCTTATATCCCCTCCTCTTCTGTCTCCTTGCCTAATTACAACCTCTTCCGTCATGACCGGGTAAGCCGGACTGGCGGTGGAGTAGCCATATTTGTCCACAATAGCCTGAAGACCCGAATCCTCGATTTATCCCCATCTTCCAACCACCCACAAATTGAATACCTATTAGTTGAAATCCTTTGTAATACTTCTCCTCTCCTCTACGCTGTGGTATACCGTCCTCCTCTTGTTCCATTTCACACGTCCTTTGAATCTAGCCTATTGAATTTCGTTCCCCTCTATCCCAGAATAATCATCTCAGGTGACCTCAATACCAATTTCCTATCTAACTCCAATGACAAATCCTATCTAGAAGACCTATTTCTTCTCCCTTCACCTCTTTATCGTTCCTTTTTCTCCCACCCACCATACTAGCAGGTCCGACACTTGGCTAGATTTCTATATTATAGACTCTGCACAAAACCTCCTCTCCTCTTCCCAACTGCCAGTATCCTTTTTGTCATCTCATGATCTGATACAAATAATATATAATATCCGAACTCCTCCTATTCAGCCTCGAACTATCACCTTCCGCCATCTAGATTCCCATACACGAGAACAAATATTACCTGACCTGGAAATCCTAGATTGGAATAAAATATATCCTTGCACTTCCATCGACTCTATGGTTGATATTCTTACTACCAATCTCCTAAATATCCTCAATATCCATGCCCCTCTCAAAACCTTTACATTTCGTCACCGGCCTGCTCCTTGGATGTGTCAGGAAATTAAAGAACTGCAGAAGAGACGCGACGCTGCTCGTAGACGCTTCAGACGTACGAGGCTTGCAGATGACTACCAAGCGTTCAGGGTGCTTCGCAACTTGGCACAGACAAGGATCCGGCGTGCGAAATCCCTCTACTTCCACGAAGCCCTTTCCGCAACTCCTGACATAAAATCAAAATGGCGACTGCTTCGTAAACTCTCCCTTTGTGATCCTTCCAGATCCCCTACAGCAGCCTTTCCAATATCCCCTGATGATCTAAACTCGCATTTTATATCTGTTGCTAATACATCTCCTTTATCCTCCTGTTCCGGCTTTCCTATAGAGATACCATTTGACGACAATAACTTTTATTTTTCCGACATTTCTCCCACAGACCTTTTAACCGCTGTAATGAAATCCCACACCAATTCCATAGGACCCGATGGCATCCCTCTCAAATTAATAAAATTATGTTTTCCTGAAATCCTCTCAGTTCTTCTTTTCATCTACAATTTCTCCCTTCAGAATTCAGTATTCCCTACATCTTGGAAAAAAGCCTTTCTTTGAATAAAAATTCTAATCCGACCTCACCCGAAGATTTCCGCCCAATCTCAATTCTTTCCAACCTCTCAAAACCCCTAGAAAGATTGGTGCAATCCCAGGTCTCTAACTTTCGCGAAAAGTCCAACCAACTTGATCCTCTCCAATCTGGTTTCCGTCCCAGCTACTCCACACAATCCGCCTTAATTAAAATCACCAGCGACATTCAAACTGCAATAGATAATAAAAAGTTAACAATCCTTATCCTTCTCGACTTCTCCAAAGCCTTCGATTCCATCAACCATTCCATCCTTTTCACAAACTGAAATTATTATCCTTCTCCAATAGTTCCATCTCTTGGTTTCAATCTTTCCTTTCCCAACTTACCCAAGCAGTCTCCATACCCAACCAACCACTATCTGCTTTCCTTTCTTTATCCTCTGGAGTTGTACAGGGTTCAAGCATATCTCCTCTCCTTTTCAGCTCCTACATTAACGACCTACCTAAATCAATTCTCCATTGTTCCCATCACCTTTATGCAGACGATTCACAGATGTACCTATCATTTTTCCCTCCTGAGTTACTGGGGGCATTTGCCAAGATCCAAGAAGACCTAGATCGAATCAGTGCCTGGGCAAATGTAAAATGGATTAAGGTTAAATGCTGCCAAAACTCAGGCCATGGTCATTGGTTCCAAGCCCCTCCTTAGATCCTATACATACTTTCCCATCCTTCACCTTAATGATCAGCCAATCTCCTTCTACTCCTCTGTTAAAAATTTAGGATTTTTCATTGATCAAAACCTCTTTTGGAATCACCATATTTCTCATATCACTCGATGGACAATTTCCACCCTCAAACTATTCCATCGCTTCCGCCATCTCCTACCTCAACATACGCGTAGAATCCTAGTTTCCTCTCTCATTTTCCCCCACTTTGACTATAGCTGTGTGGTGTATGATGGCCTCTCTGTGGAGCTCCGTGATAGACTGAAAAGACTAATGAACAGCTGCGTAAGATTTGTGATCGGGGCCCAAGATACTCCCATGTTTCTCACCTCTACGCTGAGTTAAAGTGGCTTTTCCCCTCCTTCCGAAGACAATATTTCCTAGGTACGTTCCTCTACCAAATCATCAACAACCATCGTCCTTCTTACGCCTACAACCTTCTCAAGTTCAAATCCTCAGTCCATTCCCTGTCCACAAGATCTCGACCTTCTAACCTTTACATGCCTTCTCACAGATTACTGCCTGACATCCTATGTTAGGATCCTATGTTTCATTAAAGGGACATCCTATGTCATGTAATGAAGGGCATGTATCAAGATGTTCTCCTGTCATCATGTCTAAGAAACACAGAGGGCATGTCGGGCTATCTTTTACACCGATGCGGTGGAGGTGCTTCTGAAGGAAATCATAGCCTGTGAGCATTCTAAAGCATGCCACGGCTTGCCCTCTAGGGAGGTCTCTAGGAATCCTGCCACTTTCTTCCAGCAATCTACTCCATCAATTGTTTGTACATATTTCTCTTTCAGTGAACTTTGGAGGGTCTGTTTTATGATTCTTTTTGTTGAATCCATGGCCAGAGGAATATCGAGTTGGATCATTCCAGAACCTATTCTGGCCAATTTGTCAGCTTCATCATTTCCGTGGAGCCCGCAATGGCCTGGTATCCACTGGAAAGCGACTTCTGTCCCATTTTCCTTTAATCGGTTCAAATATTGATGGCATTTAGGAACATTTGGATTTATATTATATCCATTTTTGAGAGACAAAATGGCTGCCTGTGAGTCAACAAAGAAAGCAACTTTCTTGTCTTTCCGTTCAATTAACCTCTCAAGGCCTAAGAGAATGGCCTTCACTTCCCCTTCAAAGTTTGTGCCTACCTTTCCAACCGGGGCGGCAAGTTGAAACTCCAGCTCCGGCATGTTTGCGTGCTTCCAGTGCAGAATTATTGTTATTCATAGTCAATTATCATATTGGAAATGAAAAAATAATTTTATTCTGGGACTACATTCCCCTAAGAATAATAACAGTGTTACAAATTTATGGGTATTAGTCTGGCTTAGAATTATAATAAATATAAGCTAATATACTATTTATTGTTATTGCAGTTGTGCATTACAAGTGATTTTCCATATCAGCAGAAGTTTGAATGTGAAGTTGGTGGTGGAACAGGAGTTGTTTAAAGGAGTTTGTGGACGAGGATTGAGGTATGGAAGTAAGAAGAGAGTTCCAAAAGGTGGTAGCACCAATGACGAAGGATTTGCTGAAGAAAGTAGTTTTATGGGAGAAGATATATAAATCTATAGGTTGAGACCTGGTATTAGGAGAGTGGATAGAGCAAGGAGTTCCAGGTTTTAGGGAGGGTTTTTGATTCTGAGGACTTGGAAAAGAAAAAGACCAAGGAGGGATTGTCATCGGGAAGTAAGATAAGGCCACTTCAACTCGGTGTACCAGAATGAAACATGTGAACGCCTGGGGATCCCGAAGATGTTTCTTATGAAACAGTTCATGATCTTTTTTAATTTTATTTCTAGCCTGGCAGATAGTCCTCCATACATCAAACAGCCGTAGTCGAAGTGGGGAAATATAAGGGAGGTTACAAGGAGCTGTCTGGTTTTTAGAGGAATCACGGAATCCTCGCTTAGTTCTTTAAGGACAGTTATGGATTTTCTGATAATCTGAGAGTTATGGTTATTCCAGGCGGTTTTGGTTAAAGGTTACTCCTAGGTTTTTTACTTTAAAAATAAAATGGATGGAGCAATTATTGAGGTAAATTAGGAAAGGGAACTAATAAAATGTCTGGACCCGATGAGAATAGCCTTAAGGTTGCAAATTCGTTATGTTTTCGGAATCTCAAGAGATACGCATATAACCCAATATTACACTAAGTTGAAGTGGCTCTATCCATCCTACCGCCGTCTGTACTTCCTTGCTACTTTTCTATACCAAGCTATCAGAACTCAGCGACCTTCCTATATTTTTCATAGCCTACAATTCAAATATTCCATTCAATCCCGTCTCACTAGATCTCGTACCTCCGACCTCTATCCACCTCCCCAGCGAACTGCAGCGTTTGACAAATCCTTTATAATTCAAGGCGTCTCCTTCTGGAATACCATCCCTCCCGGTATCCGACATGTACAATCAGTTTCTTCATTTAAATCTCTCCTTTTTAACCACCTACTCCTTTCCCAACCCGATTGATCATGAAATGTAGATAAGAGAACTTTTAAAGTTCCCCCAGGAATGATTTTCTTTACTTATGCTATTTGCCACGATTGTACTATATATATCAGTATGTTTTTAGTGTAATAGTTCTATTTTTTGCTTTATTCTTTTTCCAAAATCTTAATCTTAATAAGAATTGTAAATAATTAATTTTATGTATGGCCACACAGGCATTTATTTTGTAACTGTAATTTGACCTAAAGGGACCACAGTCCAGAATAATTAAAATTAAAAAAAAAAAATATTTTCGAATTATTTCAATGCTGATTGCAATATTTTGCTGGATTGATTGATTGACGTTTCATCTCGTGGATATTACCAGATCTAATGTTCCCAAACCAATTGTGAACGGTTCTAATAAACGTTGTACCACTCCCATAAACAGTGCAAATCCCGTCTGCAGTGTCCTTTACACTAATACTTTTTTTAAAACAATGAAGAATAACATGCAGCAAATGCTTTTTTTGGCTATCCATATTGAACGGCGGAAAAAAAATATTTTATAAGAGTTTGTTACCAACGAAACGTACTTGCTGTGAGACGAATGAAATCGGTGCCATAGGGTAAAATCACCAGTAGCTAACAATGTACCAAAACCCGACATCCTCTTCGAAAAATGGGAATAATAAAATATCAGGACCTCCTAGACCTTTATTTCATATATTTTTGTCTTCTATATTTTCTCCTTGTATATTTTCCTGCTTTGCTTTAGTCTTGTCGGAAATCGTAACCGAAATAATGAGTGGCAAATTAGGAAGGTCCCTTGCGGTCCACTTAATGTCCCAGGAACAACTATCTGTTTAGGCGACTTTTCCAATTAAGGCAAATAACTCTCATGAGTTTCAATAAGGCAATATTCTAATTTTATGCAGTGAACTGCATCTTAATGGATTGGTAGGTTATGCTGAGTGTTCAAAAAATAGCTTATCGTCTTTATGCCAGCTTACATCTTTTGGTTACCTGGAGGGCCATCAGGTATGGTGGTATGATCAGGATGGCTGCCAGAAGAGAAGTGGGCCGAGGAAACCAGCAGCTCTTAGGGCTTAAGTGTTATCTTTTAGATCTGCCCCCACCACTCGCCGTAACGCGGGAAATTCAAACCAATTTTGGCACAAACAAATGCCATACCTTTTTTGGTTTGGCTTTTTTTTTCTTTAACTATTTTGATTTATCATGAAATTTTTGTTTGATTGTTTGTTGGAGTGATTTTAGATCATTTTTTATCTGTTTTAACTGATCTTGATGAAAGAATTAGAAATTTAATGGATGTCTTTGAGGCTCATAATGGGGCCTTTTGCCAGTACCTGGCAAGTCTTTTATTATCATAAATTCAAAGAGAAACATGAGTCTTAAAAATGGGGCTATTTATTACTCTCTCGTTAAAAAATAGGCTAATGATTTGGATTAAATGCAAAGCAAAAATGGGTTTTCCTATTGCCAAAACAGGTTCTTGACAGTGACCAGCATTTATTGCATTTATTTAAGCCGGGAAACGAAATTAAGTTGGTTTTATAATAACTTCAAGATAACATTTGTCGACATCTAATTTTTTTAATTTTTTTTTATGACATATATAAATTTGATAACAGAAAATAATAACATGAAATCACTTGTTTAGGAACTACCCACTGGTAGCACTCTAAAAACAAATGTATTTACCATAGGAGATCTCGAGGCCATCTTCTTTTCAAACGCCTCGGAGGGTTATCAGGGATAGAAGAGGAAGCAAGGCTAGAGACGAGACGATTCGGATGGTTCTGAAGTTTATTATGGAAGGATAGGTATCTGGATTGGGCCAAATCAGAAACATAAGGAACATTAAGGTCGTTATGGATTATTTTATTGGTGACAAAGTAAGGAGCATTGAGGATTTTACGAAGGATTTTGGATTGTAAGGATTGGATGCGAGAGGAATTCGATGGTTTAGTGGAGCCCCATAGTTCAACTCCGTAAGTCCAAATAGGTCTTATTATAGTCAAGTATATGAGTCTTTTGTAATTAATGGGAAGTTTAGAGCGTTTGTCTAGTAAGTGTTGGAATAGCGGTCGTTGTCAAGAAAACGTCGAGCGGTTTCTTGTTGTTTCAGTCTGGTATGAGGATTCCAAGTTAGACGTTTGTTCAAGTGGAGTCCAAGGTATCGGATTTGTTCAACAGGTTTAAGTGGGGTATCATTAAAGGATACTGTAGGACAGGAGGTCATAGGTTTACGGCGAAGGGTAAAGGTGATTTGATGGGATTTATTAGAATTTATTTTAATCCTCCAGTTTCGACACCATTATTCAAGGTTTGTGATATGTGATTGAAGAGTTTGGGACACTAGCGGATCCAGGATTTATTTTTTGGGGGGCTTAAGCCCGAAAGTTGTTTTTTCATAAAAATAACGATAATTACTTTGGAAAAAAAGAAAGAAACTAACTACCTATATGAAATGGTGTTTAAGTGATCCCTAAAGCCCTTTTAAATGTAATTACACGAACAATAATACTTTAAGAGATACTTTTTTAATATTTTTTTTGATAAAATATGGTTATATTTTACCATTTTGGGGGGAGGGAGGCTTCAGCCCGAAAGCCCCCCCGTAGATCCGCCCGTGGTTTGGGATGCAATGGTTGGATCATTATTACCGGATAGGACATATGTATCATCAGCATACGTGGTAATAACAGTATTAGGATGGGTTGGGATGTCAGCTGTATAGACTGTGTAAAGGATAGGACCTAGGATACTACCTTGAGGAACACCAGCGGACTGGGAAAAGATGGATGAATAAGCATTATTGTGATTTACTTTGAAGTATCCATCAGTTAGGTAGGAACGGATAATGAGGAAGTATGTAGGATGTAGGAATTTTTGGAGTTTGTGCAGCAATCTAATTTAAAATGAAATATACAAAATTTCAACACTTTATTTTGTATGATTACATCCCTATCAACTAGAGGAACATTACAAATCAAACAATGTCAGTTACTGGTCCAACCAAACTATTCTATAAATTTATAATTATTTAAAAGTTAGGTGGATACATGAATCCATGAAAAATACAGGTTGTTTCATCGTCAAATGGCCAAACTGAAAATATGAATTAAGCACCTCAAAACAAGAAAATAAATTCCTATGAAGGTATGTTCGCAAACGCTTTGTTTAGGAGATATTCACACCTAAAGATTTTCATTGTCACGAATTATTTGCGTTATATTAAGTAAATAAAGCTTATTTATTTGTTCCAAATACTTTATTAATTAAAGGTAAACATTAAATTTATATTAAATGTTGTTCAAAGTGATTTCCTTGAGCATTAAAACAGGCTCGGCATCTTTCTTCAACAGCAACAATGGCAGAACGGCAGTGGATATGTGTTGTTTGGTAATCTTCGAAACTCGCTTGGCAGCATTAGCATTACCATTGCGAAAACCGTATACAAACGCCATATCGGCATATTAACCATTTATATTAGTATAAATGGAAGGTATAATAATGAGTACTCTGCGAAAGCCTCTTACAAACTGATAAATGTTATTGAGAGTTCCCAATGCTAAATCCAAATAGTATTACTCCTTATGTTGCCAATAGTTTTTATACAGTTAGGGATAAAATGCCATATTAGTATTCTATCTAATCCATCTCCTAAACAAAGTGTTTGCGGACATACCTTTGCTTTGAACAACATTTAATATGAATGTTAATGTTTATATTTAATTAATAAAGTAGTTAGAACAAATGAATAGGTTTTATTTATTTCGTATGACGTAAATAATTCATTACAACGAAAAACTCTAGGTGTGAATATCTCCTAAACAAAGCAGTTTTTTGCAGTTTGGTCACTTAACCCCGAAACATCCTGTATATTAGCATCTTATATTTAAATTTTTACACGTAAAGGTTCAAAGAAATTTCCTTAAGTATGTCAACCACTGGTGCATTTACCCTAAACACACAATAGATAAGCCTGCACAAAAATAGCCGGGTCGAGGTCATACACAGTCGCGCGGAAAAAATTTCACACCTTCACTAACGGATCCAGGATTTAATTTTGTGGGAAGGGGGCTTCAGTCCGAAAGCTTTTTTTTTTCATTTATATAACGATTATTAATTTGAAAAAAAAGAAAGAAACTAACTACTTATATGTCACGGTGTTAAAGTGATTCGTGAAGTCCTATTAAATGTAATTACATGAACAATAATACTGCAAGAGATAGTTTTTAATATTTTTTGTTTCTATAAAACATGGTTATGTTTTATGATTTTGAGAGGGCGGAGGGCTTCAGCCCGAAAGCTTCCCTTCCCCCGTAGATCGTCTGTGGATACCTTAATGTATTAACATTACTTAATGGACTACTTACTTCAAATTTATATTACTTCAGCGCCTGTCTACTTCGTTAGTTGCAGTAAAATTGTAATTATTCGCGGAAAAATTAGTAATTTATTGCCAAAGCTGAAGTTCTTATCGTTGAGTGGGCTCTCCAGATTAGATAAAAATTTTCAAGTTTTAAAAGCTACATTTGCTTTATAACTGAAGTTTCAGAGGAAAACATGATTTTGACTTTCAAGCTGAACCCCCTCCCTCCCAAATGTTAAAATGTACCCATGTTTTATGGAAAAAAATATTTGAAAATTATCTCTCAAACTATTATTGTTCGTGTAGTTACATTTAATAAGAATCACTTAAGTTCCATTTTATACAGCTAGTTAGTATCTTTTTTTTTCCAAAGTAATTATTTATATATATATATATATATATATAAAGCTTTCGGGCTGAAGCCCCCTCAAAATTAAAGTGCCAGGGATCTTTAACTCTGTCATTAATCCCCCGCCCCCATCCCTGGCCTGGGAAAACCCATAGTCTAAAAGATGAGGAAGGGGAGGAAAAAGAAAAAAAAAGATGCAACAATTTTCTGCTTAGATATGCTGATGATTTGATTGAGTTAAGCGAAGACACGGAACTGGAAAAGTTAAACCATCAACGAACGCTAATTTTTATCAAATTTGTCAAAAACTGAATCACATTACTATAAATGGTCCTGAAGTTTAGAAATAAGTTCTCTAAAAAAAAAAACTTATGAAATCAAAGTTAATTCTATACCATTAAATTGCACATCCACTGAGTACCAACAGTTTTAATGTAGGTTGATTACTCTACTCAAAATCTTGCCCTCTCGATGGCTGAAAATTGGTTATGAAGAATCTGCTATATGCGGAATAGGTCGCTTTTCCACTTCTCAGCAGGGAAGGATTTTGAGATACAAAGTGTAAAATAAACAGAATTTCATAAAAAAATAACGAATCCTGATTTGAGAGATATAATTACTTGCATTACAACTGTTGACATTCAGTCAACGCAGAATTTGATGCTCTATAACTTTGATTTTTGAGATAGTTTTATTTTTATAAAATAAAATAAAAACTATTTAAAGGGTGAAGTGATCGCGTCCGGACAGTTAGTCCACGTGCCCCCTGGATAACCCGTAAACACGGTAAGTAAACGATCACATTTATCGCCAACTCAGTCCAATATACAAAGCAAAACATGCCCAGGCCCTATCAAAAACGGCCAAATGCTCGCAAGCTTTCTAAAGACTTAGGCAAGGCTCAACTCAAAGCTATCTTTTGGAACGCAGGCGGATTAACCAAAGATAAATTCACCGAATTGAAACGTATAGTGACAGAAAGTGATGTAGACTTATGTGCGATCGTCGAAGCAGGAGCGGCAACTGAAAAACCTGAGATGCACCGAATTCACGGATACCAAACATATTTCCTCCCAAGAGCAAGACAAGTTGCATCTGGTATTATGCTAGCTGTTAAGGCATCCATCGTTACGGATATGAAAATTAGGAAACGGCAAGATGCAAGTGATAAATCCGAGGCTCTGGAAGCTAATTTGTGGTATGGCAAACGGCACTTCCGAATATTCGTAATGTATAACCCTCCTCAAAACAGACCGGACCTCACATGGTTGGAAAGGAACTGGAATGGAGAGTGTATACTATATGGAGACCTGAATGCCCCTTCCACTATATGGGGATATAATAACACTGATACTGTAGGCAGAATATTTGAAGATTTCCTTAACTCAAACCCTGCACAATATATTCGAAATGAGACAAAACGTCCAACTTTTCTTTCTTTCACTGGCAGTACTTCCTGCCCTGATGTTGTATTGGCGCACACCTCAATCTCTGATAACATAAAACATACCCTACTACCAGCTATAGCAGGTTTCGGACACAATAACCTTGTGGTTAACTTTAACCTGAATCAAAATAATAATAGCAAGACCAAAGAACCGCAACTGCCACGATGGAATTTAAAGAAAGGAGACTGGAAGCTTTTCAGAAAATTGACAGATGAACTCATCACTGATAAATTAATCATAAACGGCAACGTAGATAAAACATATACTAATATAAAAGGAAATTTATATAGGTGTGCCCTGAAGACTATTCCCCGAGGAACGGTACGAAAATATCGTCCTTTCTGGAATGAAGAACTGCAAAAGCTAAAAGAAGAAAGAGATGATTTTAGAAAAAGAGCTGAGAGCTCCAAAAATCATGCAATTATAAGTTTACTTAAAAGGAAAACAGCTATATTTAAAAGAAAAGTTATTTCAGCTAAACAAAACTCATTTAGAACGTTCCTACAGAAAATGGACTTTAGAAAAGATGGAGTTAAGGCACATGAATTTCTTTCAAAAATAAATAATAAATCAAACTTAGCAAACCATCCAATAACTTTCGATGGGAAAACAATAAGCAAGCTAAAAGAAATAGCTAACTCCTTCTGCAAACACTATTCAAAAGTAAGCAATTACAAGCCAAAAAAAGAAAACGGAAATCCAGTCACAAACTCCACACATTGTTGTGTAATGAGTGAAGAAGATTATACACTATTCTGGGGAGATATCCAAACGCAAGAACTAAATGATGCTCTTACTAAATCTAAGAAAGGTAAAACCGCAGGCCCAGATGACATACTGTCGGAATTTCTTATACACCTGGGGGATATGGCCAAAGAAACAGTACTAAAATTTTTAAATGATGTCTGGAAAACACATATTCCGTGTGAATGGAGGAAAGCAGAAGTGGTACCAATCTTGAAGAGAGGAAAAAAAGGAGACATGCCGGAAAATTTCAGACCCATTGCATTAACAAGTACTTTCTCCAAGCTCTACGAGAGAATCGTTGCAGAAAGACTTGAGAAATGCATAGAGAAATATGATCTAATATCTTCTAAACAAGCTGGCTTCAAGAAAAATCGAAACATAATTGAACAAGTAGCTCGTCTAACACAAGAAATAAAAAACGGCTTCCAAAGAAAACAGAGCACCCTAGCAATATTCGTAGATTTTAAGACGGCATATGATAGAGTTTGGAGAAAGAAGCTAGTGAGTAAGCTTGTTGACAAGGGAGTCACAGGATATCTGCTCAAGACTATATCTTCTTTCTTACATCAAAGGTTTATAAGGGTGCGATATAAAAACGTTGTCTCGACATATCGCCAAACAAAACAAGGCCTCCCACAAGGCTCGGTGCTGAGTCCCTTCCTGTTTAACATCATGATTGATGATATCACGGAACTCACTGAAACTATTCCGGGTACAAATGCCCTGCTGTACGCAGATGACCTCGTCATTTGGGCAACAAGTAGTGACTTTAAAGGGCTAGAAAATCACATGCAACATGTACTTAAATTACTAGAGAAGTGGGCCAATGAAAACGAGATGATCGTTAATTCCGAAAAGACGGAATTCCAACTTTTTACCCTCTCTACCAAATCACACCATATCAATTTGAACCATAATAACGAAGAGCTCAAACGCACAGAAGAAGCTACATATCTTGGAGTGAAATTGGATAAAAGACTCTCTTGGAATAAGCACATTGAAAAACAAATAGAACAGGCTTCAAAACGACTTTCGTTAATACAGAGGTTAGGTGGCTCAAAATGGGGAGCAACGGGGGATGTTATGGCTCTTACCTACAAGACATATGTCCGCCCTGTTATTGAATATGGAGCAGAACTTGTTATCACTGCTTCGGACGCGATATTACACAAGCTCGACATAATCCAGAATCAAGCCCTTAGACTCGTGACAGGAGGGAGCAGATCAACCCCAATATCTGCGCTAGAATTACAAACAGGCATAGTACCTCTTGAGACACACCGGGAGCAACTGGCCATTACGCTCTATGAAAGGCTAAAACGTCTTAAGATCAACTACTGGAGTACCTATGAACCCGCACCTGAACGCCTTAAAACTCAAATTACTTTTACTAAGGCAGTGGAAGATTTGATAGAAAGAAAAGGACTAGAATTAGCTGAAAGGGAGCCACTCCCGTCATTGACACAAGTTCCATTCACCAGCCAATTTGTTGTTCACTGTGATCTTCTTCAGAATGTTTCTAAGGATACAACACCAATTTACAAACAAAAGGCTATAACCCTAGAAACCATCGGAAAACGATTTCCAGAGACAGAATGGCTCCATGTATATACAGATGGTTCTGCACTGGAAGCACGCAAACATGCAGGAGCTGGTGTTTATTCAAAGGAGTTTCAACTTGCCGCCCCGGTCGGAAAGGTAGCCACAAGCTTTGAAGGGGAAGTGAAAGCCATTCTCTTAGGCCTTGAGATGTTAACTGAACGGAAAGACAAGAAAGTGGCTTTCTTTGTTGACTCACAGGCAGCCATTTTGTCCCTAAAAAATGGATATAGTATAAATCCAAATGTTCCTAAATGCCATCAATATTTGAACCAATTAAAGGAAAATGGGACAGAAGTCGCTTTCCAGTGGATACCAGGACATTGCGGGCTCCACGGAAATGATGAAGCTGATAAACTGGCCAGAATAGGTTCTGGAATGATCCAACCCGATATTCCTCTGACCATGGATTCAACAAAAAGAATCATAAAGAAGACCCTCCAAAGTTCACTGAAAGCGAAATATGTACAAATAATTGAAGGGAAACAATGGAGTGGATTGCTGGAAGAAAGTGACAGGTTTCCTAGAGACCTCCCTAGAGGGCAAGCCGTGGCATGCTTTAGAATGCTTACAGGCCACGATTTCCTTCAAAAGCACCTCCACCGCATCGGTGTAAAAGATAGCCCGACATGCCCTCTATGTTCCTTACACATAATGACAGGAGAACATCTGGATACATGCCCTGCATTACAGGACATAAGATGTTCCTTTAATGAAATGGACAGCTATTATACACGGAGAGCAAAGTTGTACTGGACTGCAAGAGCACGCATGGCTAACGAAGCAGGCGTTACTTAGGCGTAGGAAAAAAAAAAAAAAAAAAAAAAAAAAAAAAAAAAAAAAAACTTTGATTCTATGAAATTTTCTTCTTGAGATCTCATTTCCAAGCTGCAGAGCTATTTATAGTAATTTGTCTCAGTTCTTGAAAAATTTCCTAAAAATCAGCGTTCGTTGACCGTGGTTTTCTACCATTCCATCTTACTAAATTATTAAGATTAGATAATCAACCAACGCACATTTTAACGTTCTTTAACTTCTTAAAGAGCAGTTTTTCCGGTTCGATGCACCGTTTAGGAGTTATAGGTGAAAAATAAAAAAAAGGAACGAGAAAATCTAGCTTTTTTGCCCGTAAAAAAATTTGTCTTGGTGACCCGCGTTAGCAATTTTGTTTTTTACATATCTCAACCAATATATACAAGTTGAAAAAAAATAAAAACTTTTCCCACATTTTTCCCCAATATATCTCCTCTTTTGGTCCTCAAGTTACTGGCCTAATATTCTTTAAATCAGCCGCTATTTTTAAAAGCAGTGGCTCTGAAAAAACAGACAAGGTTTATTTTAGTTATGATTGCATTGTATCTATGTTTTTAAAATATTTTGCGTAAGTTTCCGTGCAAGTTCGTTTAATTTTCATATATTTTTAGTGTTTTAAATTTCTTTTGAAATAGGTAGAAACTTCTTGTCAATGAACATACCAGATACTTTTCTGATAATTAGGATGTGTCATAGACGTTCAAATTTGGCTCCATTTCTATACCATTATTTGTTAGTTCTCAATATGTATTTATTTGTTTATGCAATCAAATCATATCGTATTCGTTTAAATTTAAAATAATATAAAATAATGTTAGATTCTGTAATAGTATACTTTGTATTAATAAATTTAATTTGAGTTGTATAGAACTCATATCATAAAATTAATAAAGTTACTGCGACGATTCTTTATTGTTTTGTAAACTTTTAATATTTGAATTTAAATATTTTTACTATTCTTATAATTTATTTTTACAAAACAACAATATTTTAAGAAATGGAAATTCGTTAAAAGTGAGAAAAAAATTTAAATATCAAGTATTCATATTAGCTCGAAGAATTGGCGCCTTCTATACTTGAATGTTTCTATTTATCCCTATTGTTGTGTTAATGCTTTGTGCTAAGGAGGATAGCGCAAGGTAAAGTATTTATTATTTCTCTTAGACATTTCTTTAAGCTTAATTATGAACGTTTCATGTGAATAATTTGATGTGGGAATCGTTTAACTGGTATCTGTAAGTATAATTATTATCAGTTTTTAACGTCTATTTTGATTTCTGGCTTGCATTTAATCTTATTAAAATCTTCGTTCATTCCAAACTGTGTAAGTTTGATGTTACAAATATTAAGGGTTTTGATGTATTAAAAGTTCCCCAATTTGAAAACATTTTATTTATAAATACCAGTGAAGCATATTAAATGTTAAGAGTCAAATAACTGTTGACATTTAATTTGAAGGATTGTATCCGTTTAAGGATCACGTTAATTTGTTGTTTAGGAATGTTTAATTAAATGTTAGGGTTGTATTTACAAATTAACATGATATTAATTTTAAGTATATTGTAAAAAGTTCTTGATGGTAAATTCATCCTAATTGTTTCATTGGTTTCTAATTATTGTTTATTTTACTTATGTCTCATTTTATAAATTCTATTTGCATCTTAACTTTTCAGAATATATCTTTAGAAATGGATGTTATGGTAACTCCTAAAAGGGTCCGGCGGGTAAGCATGCCTGCCAGGGTTTCCTCACGGAGGAAATCTCTGTTTGGACAAGGCATTGACAGCCCCGAAATGTCTCCAGAGACTTATTCGCCGCCTTTGACATCTCCTTCTTCATGGTCTGAATCTCCGACAAGAACCCCTGTTAAGACACCAATCAAGTAAGATATTTTCATTTGTATTTATTCGATCTTTTCTTAATTATGTATTAAAGGGATTGATCATGTATCTACTATAATGTGATTGTAATCTTTTGCAATTCTTGAATTAGGTTTTTAATTTGCTGTATTTTGTCACTATCTATAAATCCATTATTATTAAAAATGATATAAAATTAGATATTAGTTTGGTAGGAGGGAGGTTTAGTGGTCGATGACAAATCATATTTTACCAGATAACAATCAATAAGGATGAACAATAAAAACAGCATAATTAAAGTAAAAACAAAGATAACAGTTTTTAACGGTAATATTAAGTCAAATATGCATGTATGATGCAGAGGACCCACTTGGACCAACCGCCCCAGGCTTTTAAAAAAATGTAAACGTAACTGAATTGTTAGGAAATATTGGACTAGACTACCTGGCCTGGCCGTTCCGCTGAGGCAAATCGTTTAACATCAGTAGCTGACTAAGAGAAGATGTCTCGTTTTTTAAAAATGTGTTTATCTACTATCCTTCATGTATATCTCTAATTATCATTTTCTTCTCGTTTTAACTCACAATTTCTTGTGATAATTCTAAGAAGACTACCTATTCAGTTACATATGAATTTTAGCCTTAAACTGGGCTGAAGTGTTCTAAGTGGACGCCCTACAATCATAAATGAATGCAAACGTAAATAATTTCATTATTTTTATCAGTACTAGTTCACAAGAGTTCCGGACGGATAACACATGGTTCACAATCACTTCGGTCACACTTGTTCCTGGAATCCCGAATGCGTTCGGGTTTATCCGAAAGATAACGAAGGCGAACGATCTCTTGGGCCAGTTACTATTAACTTTCCCGCCATTTAATAAGTACTTCTATATCCTTAACCATGTTCAGTTCTATAGCAGGAGCCGACTTACATTCTAAATTAAGGTTTTCACATCATGAAATCTGAATTGAACTTGTACATATATCATAGATCTGTAAAAAAGAAACAGTAATATATAAAAACCTTTAATTATTACATCTCTGAATGCTATTTCACGATATTATTTTTCTTATTGATGATTTTCATTATTCATTATCTTGGAATTATCATTATATTCATAAATCTTTAATCTGACATTATTTTCATAAAAAGCATCTTTGACATCTTAATAGTGGACTCTTACATCTTAGAAATACAAAAAATCGACGAACAATTTTAAATCCAACAGTATATTCATAAAAAGCTCCGACGACTAGAAAATAGTGGATCCGTATATCTAAGAATTCAAAAAAGTTACATAAACTTGATGCTTAATCTCAAATCTGACAGTATATGCATACAAAGCGCTCCCCTCCCCCCACTAGAAAATAGTTGATGCTCGTATTATTAGAAATCCAAAAAATTACATAAACTATATAGATGACAAACTAAACTAAAAAAGGCTTGCTAAAATAAATTATAAATGCAATTATTCCAACTTCGATTGAAAAACTCGAACAACAAATAAAAAGATAATAGATTACTTCAAATTATTTATTATGAAAATGATAAAAAAATCTTAACAGGCCTTGAAGAAACGACTCAAACATTATTTTATGTATTTTTTTCTTTTTACTTCACAATGATAACCATTATAATAAAAATTAATAATTGACTAATTAGTAAATACACAATTTGTTTATAAATTGTTAGTAAGGAAGTTCCATGAGGGGAATTCGTTGGTTTTTTTTTTTCAAAAATGCATGAAAAGAGGTTGTGTGATGGGGAAATAGCTGACGTCATAAAAGACGACAACATTCGGCTGTTTTCGGGATTCCATGAACAAGTGTGATCGAAGTGATTGTGAACCACGCGTAATCCGTGCGGAACTGTTGTGAACTAGTACCTTTTTATCTTTATAAGTTTGAATTGAAAAAATATGTTCATAATTTTTTTTTTAAAACCTTGGTTAGGTGAATATGATTTTATTAGCTTAAAATTAATAAATATAGAGTTTTTAGTAAATATTGATTTTTTAAAAATTAAATGCGTTATCTAATTCTATATGTTGTTTACTTTTCATCTAGATTTATATTTATCATAGTTGTTAAAAAGAATTGTTTTTCGCTTGTTATAACATCCTGTTACTAATCCTTATTCTGAGACAAGTGTGAGACTTAGATAAGTGTCAGTATTAATAATATAAATTAAACAGAAACAATTTTTTGTATGCTCAAGGTGTTATATAGTATTTAATTTTGAAGTTTATCAATAATCTGGCTTGTATCTCGTAGTTTATTTAGTATGATTATGGCTTATTTTTCTTTTCTTTTTTATTCATCTAGTTATCGATCTTATTAATTGGTTATTTTTGATAGGTCATTACAAGATGGTTTAACCCAACTTAACCTTGATCAAACTATGGAGCATCGTATCGGTGTTATCACAATTCAGACAACACCGACTATGAATGGTGTGAAACCGCTGAGTCCTGATAGAGGTATCGTTACGCCCAAAACATTCTATGGAAAGTCAACTTCACTGGATCCTAATAGAAACTTATATGATACTGTTAAGGAGAGGTATGTTTTTTTATTTACTACAATTATTTGAATATGGAACAATTTTCCTGCTTTGTTTTAATCTATGTACTTATGTTATCCTGAATGTATGTGTTGATCTTTATCTTTTTTTTTTTTTTGGAATAGAGATTAACACTTTTTTAACCAGAGGGACTATAGATAACATTTTAATTTACAATTATAATTCAGTTGTCTCATTCAAAAACAAACAAATCTCTATTTCAAATAGTACCAGTTCTTCGAACACTCATCAAGAAATAATTGTCTCATGAAAAATTAAAATATACTTTTAATTATGAAGCGAGGGAATTACATATAACAAAAATGGTAAACTTATTAATTGAAGTATAAAATAAACTTAATCTTAATTAAAAATCTATACAAGATTAAAAACAAAAGGAATGTATCAACTTAAAAACTGCATAAAATACAACATAAATCGCACTGGTTTAAGAACACATAAGAGAAGATAACCACAAACATTGACAGTGTAAAAATACTTGGTAAAGAAAAAATAAAATAAAAAGACGAATAAAAGAAAATCTATATATTTAAAAACTTATAGAATAAGCATTGAATATAAAAGAAGATTTGAGATTCATTCATGACATTTGAAATCAAACCATAGAACAACATTTAAATTCCTACCCCCATACCTACAACCCTATTTGTTACCATAGTCCTTCTAGTTGGAAATCAAGCATTGTACCTTATATCGACCTCCATCTTTTTTTGTGGGAATAAAATGTAGATAACTTATATTTTTTAACAAATTTTTGTAAAATAATTTATATTTATTTGAAAAAGTTGTTTTATGTGTTCTATATTTTAGTTAGTAATGTCTAGTTTCTATATTGAACCTAAAATATGTCGGTGTATTTTTTTAGATTGCTCAAGATATGGACAGATTTCCCCGGCTATGTACAATTAATAATTATCAAAAGTTCATTTTGATTTTTATTATACTGACCTTTGAGATTTATACTTGCATGTGAATAGGCACATAAACTTTCTTTTTAAACCTTAAATAATAATAGTGGGACAATCAATAACTCTATTCTAATGTTTTATGTTATCAGTCTATTCCAACGTTTGCTGCTTTCCATACGTACATCCAAGAAATATCTTTCAATTTTTTTTTCTCTTACTTTATTCTCTCTGAATAAAATTATTTAGTTTAAAATGTATTTTATTTGCTTTATAAATGTATGTTTATTAAGTAGGACTAAAAGACAAGACATTTTGATAGCATCTTATTTTGCAAACATTACTGTGCATGGTCTTAGATCACACCCCCAAGTCGCAACCATATCTCCAAGATACACTGTTAATTTCAAGTTTTTAGTTAAATTTGGACTTTTTTTTATTATTTAAAAAATACAAAACAATCTTGTATATGACACTTTTGAATTATATTACATCTAAAATTAAGTCGATTTTTTATCTTGCAAGTATCTGTGAGGAACATAGCTAAGGAAATTTTTGGCTTGTGTTGCCATAATTATTATAGTTATTAACTTCTCCATTGGACATTTAGAATCTCTAGGGTCTTCTTTTTCTATCTAACACTTTAACATTGAAAACATATTGAGTTATGCAGGTATAATCACCATTTAAAAAAAAAACACCTTTTTACACTAGTGATAGATACCCACGAAATTTTATTTTTCTAATAATGGACAGGAGGTCTGGTCTGTACCAGTAATGGACATACCTTACAAAATATCTAAAATCTTTATTTAACTATAAAGATAAGATCACTTAAATGTTCTACTTATTAAGCGGATCCTACACGGTAATTCATGAATGAATGTCACAAGAATGGCAAAGTTTGCTCGGAATCGCTGTGATCATGAAGACCCTTACTCGTCCAATCATTAGTTATCATTGCTGAAGCCAATTTAGCTCAGTTGTAAACAAAGAAACAGTGTAGATATGCTTATTTGGACATTGTCATGTATAATATTGGGCATCAAGAGAAAAATGGAGATATAATAATTACTTCCTAGTGCCTGAAAATCGTTCAGACCAAAGTTAGAAAAATATAAGTCAACTACATACAAAAATTAAGGAAAGGTATTGCGAAAATAATAAATTTTTTGAGGAAAATGGGAAAAGAACTGACAAATATACACAACAGTTAAAGATTATTTTTTTTCTTGAAGTAAATGGTGCAGTTTCCACTTTTTCTTTTAATTTGTTGCCCACTTGACTGTTTAAAAAAAATAGTTGAAGACGGTTTATAAAATATAAACAAGGAAGCTTATTATTTAAATTTAAATTCCAGCATGTTTATCACTGGGTCCCCTTGTCCATAACTGGTTTGGTACCCAATTTTATGATTTAATTTTTTTGTTGTAATAATTACAATTTTAGGACTAAATATTTGTTTAATATTATAGGATTAATGAAATGTATTTATTTTATCATTTAGGGTGAGGAGAACGATCGTATTCGCACCTCGGGCAAATCAGCCATTTAAGATGAAGAAGAGATCCAGGTCAACTGATACGGGAGTTAAGCGACGACCTGCTAAAACACCTAGGTTATTAAGCCCCACCTCAAAACCTTTCTTCAAAGTCAAAAAGATAAAATCAGCTGAAAAGAAGGTTGAACGACCCAAAATTGAAAAGAAAGTTGAACCTAAGAAAACTGATAGCGGGAAAAAAACAGATTCTAAAAAATCTAAGCAGGTATATAACTGGCAGTTCTTCAATTCCACTACTCCAACCTCAAAGGTGTCTTCACTTTTTAAAGAAAAGAGGTAAGCTTTTTAATTATTTATTTTAATTTTAATCACATCTTCTACTTTACCAATTCATTATAGTAACTAAATGTGTAGTAGACATCCCCCTGTATTTACTCCTTTATGTGAAAATGGGTGAGGGAATGAGAAGGAATATATAGGAATGTGAGGTTGCACTATGAATTGTACTCAATTATGCAGTGGACAAATTATACATGGAAAAGTCTCATATCGATAAACAATCGATGAAGAAGAACGCCGAGAAGAGGCACTTGAGGCCTGGACACGAAGACGAGAACGTGTCATCTGGGAAGAGAGGCTTACTATATTGAAGACTAAGAATATCAAGCCTACGGTTATAAGACTTTTATACATTAATTTATTGTATATTTACATTAATTTATGTCCTATATGCCTCACGATTGAAGAATAACAAATCAGGTGAGTCAATTCATTCAAAGTGTATTTACTAAGTCCCACATTTCATATTTATATTCTTATTGTTTCTTCTCACTCAGTGTCACAAAAGGTATTAGATTCCCGAATTTCAAACAACAGCTAAACACCCTCAAAAAGTCGATATCCAGTGCCAGGGTTTTGTTTTAATATACACGAGTGTAAATAACCTAGTTCCCCGATATAAAAACTTCACTGTGAACTTCACTAGGGATATTACAATATCTTCCTGCTCTTAATGCCACTGACCGCATCTATTATTTTTTTAATATTTTTTATTTGTATATAATTAAATCTGTACCTATAGCTAGCTATTGACGATGAGTCTACATATTAATAATTATTTAAATACACTGACATTTTATTACAGCTTTGTCTTTTCTTTGTTAGCAAAAACACACCTCATTTTAAAGAAGAACTCAATGTATTTTTTATTATTTTATTTTTCAAAAGAGTATAATTATAATTTTTCCTACTGTACATAGTCTTAAGTGTTTTATTATAGTTTTAAGTGTTTTTTTTTTTTTTTTTGTATATAGCTTGTTTAACTAATATTTTGGCCAGAGGTAGTATTTTAATTATGTTCTATTTTGTTATTCTAAAGGGACTTTGTCCCAGAATAAAGTTATTTTCTATTTCTAAAAGAGGAAGGCTATTTGCCAATTCCTGCCTAAAACTAATTATTTACATTTAACTCTAATTAGGTTATTTACAAATATATTGAATACTTAATGGTTGACCTTTTTATTTAGGATGGAGATGGTCCGGGGTAGTCATAAATAGTTTTGCCATTATTTAGTCTATTTATGACTGCCACCCCGGACCATCTTCCTTAAATGTATATATATTTTTTCATTATTGTTACAATTATGAATATATTAGTTGCTTTTATAAGGGTATATGGAATGTAGCTATAAAAGTAACAAGATTGACCATTTTCCAATATTCATGGGATCACGCTTCTTTACTCGGCTCTTAAAGGTCAAACTATTATTTAATATCACTATATTCACATTTTTGCTGAATTTCTTGAAAAATAAGGAAAAATAATTAGCGAACTTTTGGAAGGACAAGTCTTAGGTTATAGGGTCATAGTTATTTCTGCATTGTCTTTCAAGAGGTTTCTAGTCAAGTACAACATATCAGTGCTAGATAGATCATCTTCCTTATTCACCGGATGTTGCTCCATGAAACTTTTATCTGTTTCTTAAAGTGAAATCTGTATTAAAAGCAGTGAGATTTAAGCCTGTTGAATCTAAGAAAGAGAAAGAAGGACGAGTTCTGAAGGAGCTTAGGAAATACATAGGAGGCTATGAAAAACATATAATAATTAATTGTCTGAAATCCAGTTCTCTTTGTCTGAAAATTCTTATTTCTGCCAAGAAGAGTGTTGTAAGTGAAAGTTGTGTGATGTGTGCACAGCACCAGATTTTTAAATTTTTAATAATAATTAAATTACTGTAATTCACTTCAAAGCTAGACATTCAGTGATACCGTGAGAATTCATGTAATAACAATAAATGTCTTTCTAACAAAACAGCTTATTCTAGTAGGTCACCTTTTTTATTTTCGTCCAATATTTCAGACAAGTTCTATTCCGAGAATATTTCCTATTTGTGTTTACTTACTTATTTTAATTCAAACCGTTGCTAATCACAAAATTATTTACTTTCATCATATTTTTTTTTTTAAATTATAAATTTAATATGGACAAGATAGTTAAATATAATGATAAATATGAGGAGTTGATTAGGGGTGCGGTCAAATTAATACTAAATTAAAGAAGTAGAATTATTTAATTTTTGTCGACGCCTCGACCCACCCTACAGGTCCTCACCAGGGCTACAAAAGATACAGAACATGGTGAAAATAAAATAAATGAATATAAGTAGATATAAAATAAGAATAAGTTGTCTGATACAGAAATAAAAAGATGATATCAGAGATATAGTGGGTGACAATGTAGTCAAAATATCAAGTATTATATCTAGAAGATACAAATTTCTCCATTTTTGTTTGTATCTTCTACATAAAATACTTGATAGTTTGACTACATTGTCACCCACTATATCTCTGATATCATCTTTTTATTTCTGTATCAGACAACTTATTCTTATTTTATATCTACTTATATTCATTTATTTTATTTTCACCATGTTCTGTATCTTTTGTAGCCCTGGTGAGGACCTGCATGGTGGGTCGAGGCGTCGACAAAAATTAAATAATTCTACTTTTTTAATTTAGTATTAATTTGACTGCACCTCCCAATCAACTCCTCATATTATATCAACGGTCAACCATCTCTACATCATAACGATAAATATTTTAACACACACAGATAAATATCTCTATATATAATAATAAAAGGCTTAACGAACCCGAAGGTTCGATGCCCTCATCACCTATCACTTTTTATACACCTGTCTCCACCCCTCGCCCAAATCCAGTCCCTTCAGATTGGCTTTAACGCAATCTTCCCACCTTTGCTTTCGTCTACCCCTCAGACGTTTATCATTCGCTACATCAAATATTAACCTTTTAGGAACTCTCTAGTTACTAAGCCCAACAATTTTACAAGCCCATTTGATTTGCCGCGATGTAATCACCTCAATTATATGTTGTTAGGTTACGTTTCCTTTGAAAAGTAAACAAAACAGTTTCTGAATATTTATATTTATTTTACACAATAATTATTTCTCGGTTGGGTTGAGACAATTAACACACATTCCTCGAATATATAATACAAAGGCATAAATTAATTTTATATAACAGATTTATGAATTTCCATTCTTTTGTCGGGGTCTACTCTTGGCGCGCTTTTAAACTGTCACTATTTATATTTCACTCGCCCTGTTCTACAGTGAATCCTCCTCTATATTGTTGTATTCAACTAATACAATCTTCTATTTTCCTTTGTTGACACTCACTACTTGTTAGTCACTTTTTCTTCACTCGATTACTAGCCTGCTGGCTAGCTTCTCTCTTGACATATGACACTTGCTTCCCCTTCTGTCTGTCATTGTCCATTTTTGACAGTAGCTTGTGATGTCACTGTCTTCGTGCCATTATTTCAAATCACTATGTAATATTTACAGTACATTATTAACCAAATATAGTTCACGCAGTTCGGTGTTGTGTAACCCTCTGAACTCTCCAGTTAACTCATCCTTCTTCGGTTCGAATATTCTACGTAATAGTTTATTTTCAAAAACCTTAAAATGTTGCTCATCTCTTAATGTAAGTAAGCAGCCATGTTTCGCATCCATAAAAAGCTATAGGTAAGATAATGGTTTTATACACTCTAGTTTTTAAGTTCTGGGACAAGAGGTGCGAGCTAAGTAGTTTTGTCAAAGAAAAATAACCAACATTTCCCGACCTCAGCCTAACCTTAATCTCCTCTTCAATTTCGTTTTTTTAAAATTATCGTAGACTCTTGATACATTAAGTCCTCTACGTGTTTGAACATATTACCTTCTATATCGATATCACCGGCAATATCGCCATTTTTGCAGATAACCATATATTTTGTCTCATCTGTGTTTATTTCGGGCCCTAGTTCTTTATTGGCTTTCATTTAAATTATCATATTTAGTTTGACAGTTTCCCTGTCCTCGCTTGACAGGACTGTATCATTTGTGTGTGTGTATATATATATATATATATATATATATATATATATATATATATATATAGAGAGAGAGAGAGAGAGAGAGAGAGAGAGAGATCATCTAAGCCAGCTCAAAAATGTACAATTTGAGGCAAAAAGAAAAATCAAAATCTTGCAATTTAGGTCAAAAATAGCAAAACATGCAATATCAAATTTCAATATGTTATTCCACAGATTGTGAAACGAATAGATAACCGGGTTTGAAGTTTTTACACTAAATCGAATGAAATGTGCTATAATATGGAATCCTGTTTCAAGTTATAATGAAGTTTGTTAATATAATGCAATATTTTTGTTGATAGTTATCTGCATTATTACAGAAGTCTTTATCATTTTAGCTCATCATTGATGACGCCTCCTCCCTCGTCAAAGAAGAGGAAACTCATCTCTCCCTATGACATGGATCACCTCAAATTGATCGAGGATTCAGTTATGATATCTGATAATTCGAACGATTCAGCAGAAGTACTACCCCAAGCAAAGAGGCGACCTCTCATTGACTTTAATAAATCAGCTACTCAAGTAGTAATTCGACATCATAGCGAAGCGTACGGAGAGAATATTGCTGATGAAATAGCCGAAGACTTTTCAGAAAATGAAGAGGAAGAAGTGGACAAAGGAGAAATTGATGTTGAGGAAATAATCGAAGAATTGAATAAGGATGTTGCGGAAGTTTTAGATGGTAATTATTTCATTATTTTGTTTTTTCATCTCCTATTATATTTTCTTGCCTGCCTTTATGTTCCATGGTTTACAGACTTTTTTTTCGCACTGTTCATAAATGTGTCTTGGAGTTTCTGAAATACTTTACATACTTTGTGAATTTATTTATTTATTTAAGTTACATATTAACTATTTAGCGATAATGAACGGTTGAGAAGCCAACATTTCTCGGTGTCTCTATAACAGAATACTTTTTACCACCTCTACTGATCACTTAATAATAATAATAATTCTTTATTCATTCTGGGACAAGTCTCTTCAGAATAATACAGAAGTGTTTACTAAGGAGCCTTAGAGATAAATAATATTAACAGTCATAATAAAAGATATCAGTTATTTTCTGAATTTAATCAATCAACAAATAAAATTTTAAAAATAATTAAGAATGATCCTGATAATTTATATAAATATTTACAGTAATATCTATTTACAATTTTATAGGGACTGGATGGATAAAAAATGGTTATACAGGCAGGATTTAAAGGTAGAGAGGGTATTGGATGTAGGAAGGATGGAGTTCCACAGGGATAATGATCGGATAATGAATGATGTATCGAAAGCAGCAGTTCGGTGGGCCCTTATATACAAATCAAAAGACCGAGAACGTGTATTACGGGAGCGAAAAGAGGATTTGAATTGAATTGAAGGAGTTTGGAGAAGTTTGAAGGACGGCAGTATTAGATGACTTGAAAAAGGAATGATGCCAGGAAATACTTACGATGGTAGGAAGGATAAAGCCACTTCAACTCTTCATAAAAATGGGAAACAAAGGTGTATCTTGAGATTCCGAAGATGAATCGTACAAAGCAATTTGTGGAACATTTGAGTTTTGCTTCGAGATCCACATAGACCGTATACCGTGCAGCAATAGTCAAAGTGGAGAAATATTAAAGACATGACTAGGAGCCTACGGGTTTCAAATGGAAATAGGTGATGGAAGCAATTAAGATGTTTCAAGGTAGAAAAGGTGCGGCGGGAGACATTGGATACATGGTTTTCAAAGAAAAAGATTGATCGAAGGTTATTCCCAGGTTCTTAATGGTGGGATAAAATTTTATGGGATTATCATGTAAGAACAGTTTTAAGGAGATGATTGGAGCCTACTAGGATTGCCTTTGTCTTCTCTGCATTCAACTTCAACTTCTTGGATACTGCCGTCACAAATTCGATTTAAATCTTCTTGAAGTTTTTTGTTGCTGGCAATAGGTCAGAACGGCTCGAAAGACAGGTATATTTCGAAATCGTCTGCTTAGATGTGGTATTGGGAGTGATGGATCAGGAGAGGAAGTTCATTATAGCAAAGAGAATGGGGATAGAGAGGAACCTTTAGGGACACCACAGGAGAGGGAAAGTGTCTTAGAAGGACTTTGACCTGGGGGAACTACATACCGAGATCGGTCTGATGGTAGAAAGGATTTGAACCAAATGAGGGCACTCTATTGGATAGACGAAGATTTTGCAATTTAGTAAGGAAAATATTATGGTCGACTGTGTCAAACGCTTTGGAAAAATCTTAGGTGTTTTTATTTAAAGCATCTTTCCAAACTTCTTATTTATTTTTGTTATTTAACTTTTACATGATTGAAACGTATTTTTACAACATGGCCTATACAATTTCTTTTTTTATATAATATTAACTTTTAAACTTCTTTTTCTATACCATTGTGTGGCCTGAGTAATTTTCAGAAAGTGGAGAAAAAATCAAATTTTTACTTTACTGTTTCTCATAAACACTTATAGTGTTTATTAATTAAACTGTTTCTGATGATTTTATTTAAGAATGTTCAAGTCGTATCGTGAAAAAAAAATCATTAGAATTGATTTAAATTGAAGTGATGTTACAAAAATTGGCTTTTTCTAAACTTCTTAAAAATGCCAGATGTCCTTTGAAGTCAATCAATTGACCTATTTCACAATTAAATGAGTCAAAAACAAAACTTTTTCATGTTTCTGTCATGTTTTCTTTTTAAATAAAAGAAAAAATACTGAAATTTTGCTAGGGACAAATACAGGTATATAAGGTGACAAGAGAATGTGGGTCACAATGGTTAGATGCCGAGTTCATAAAATCCCCTTAATCTCCAGCTATAGAAAAATTACATACTGCCTCATAGATTGGCCGTGAGATAGTTTCAAAGTGTAATTCATCACTGAGCACTCCATGGTTTAACAAGAGTAAGTCTGACAGGGCGGTCCCATTTCAACTCTTATATAAGTCCACTGTTGCCTTGGTCAAGGTTCCTCTTCACTCTATATGAGTCCACGTTAAAGGATTAAGTACTATCAGAGGAAATCACCACAGTCTTAAGAGACCCTTTTACATGGTTAAGTTTCTTTAACAGAGTCGGAATTGTAGTTAACTTATTAATGTGCCAAGAAAATAACATAACTTATAATTTTACTTTAAATTTGTGTTCAGTATTGACTGTTATTAAATTCAAAGAATGAATTATCACTTCCATCAATTCAACTATGAATTGAGTGTCCTGTAATAATGGGAAATATTTAGAAAAATAATAGTAAACCTCAGGAGCAACAAATAATCATGGATCCATTCCATTATTTATTATTATAAAAAGAATATAATGAAATGCATCATTCCTAGAGTTAATAAATATTCGATCTCATTATGTAGTTCATTATTATACCTGTACCCCAGAGGTAAGGGACTAAATGTCCATTTTTGTATTTCTTCGGGGGAGCCATTTTTCCATAACTTTGAGCTATTAAAATTTGTTTCTTAGTTACTTAATTATTATTTAATAAATAAATGGACATCGTGTTCTTCACCTCGGGGGTACAAGACAAGTATAGTACCTGCTAGATATAAAAATTATATATATGTTTTGAGTCTCCATATAAAATAATAAATTGATAATTATTTTAACACTTTTTTTTTTTTTAGATGTAACAGAAGCTGAACTTAATGGAGAATCACAAAACCAATCCGAAGTGGAACAAAAACTGTTTCCTGTATTTAACGTGAAAGCATCAAAACCCTCAGGGGCTCATGAAAAGTAAGTTTTCTGTCCTTTTGATTAGTGATATTGGTTTTTACTTTCCTACCTATACTAAGTAAGGAAAGTATTGCAATCGGGTCAAATTTCCGACATGCGGTTTTTGACGGATCTATACGTTTCACAGCCCCCTGAGTCCGAAAAAAACATTTTTAGCCATTGGTCTGTCTGTCTGTGCCAAGATTCTCTCGGGAACTACTGAACAGATTTTGTTGCTTCTTTTTTTATTTTGTAGGGTTTTGACTACTGATGCCTGTGACAGAGATTCGTTGCTCCATGCTCAATAGCTTGTGCGCAATAAATGAAAAACATGTTTTTCTATAGACTGTAGCGCGGAAACGGCTCTAACGATTTTGATGAAACTTTTCTATGATGTTCTAATCATTGTCCTTTCATTTTTTGTATATAGACTAAATTCTCGAAAAAAATCAGGAAAAAAAGTTATAAAGAAAAGAAAAATGTTATGGGCCCTAACTCTCTAAGTATGTATTATAAGGTGAAATTTATAATAAAACTTTTAAAAGGTAATTAAATTACCTTAAAACACCATTAAGCCTATTGTTTGAAAGGTAATTAAATTCCCTACAAAGCCATATAAAAATCATTCATTTTGGACAACTATTAACGAAGTTACAGCTATTCAATTCCGAATGAAAGATTACGAGTTCATTTCCTGGTGTCAGGAATGGGTGAATGAGAGAATGAAGATGACTAGGTGAAAGTAAGAAAGTCTGTTGCCCGCATCACATAATCTTCACTATTTCCTCTATTTTAACAGAAATTATTGTTTGACAATACTAAGCTATGCCAAAAAGCTTTTGATTAGCAATTTCGTGTGTATTGAAATTTTTATACTGATCTACCTTAAGCCGGTTTCATTGCTTTAATTTATCAAATAAATCGTACTCAAATCTTTTGTTTGATCAATTTTCAGGAAAATAAATTTAGTTCAATTCTTTTTTGTTTCTTCATGAGCATATGTAAAGATATAAAAACTTTTCTGGAATAGGTAGGAAAGTCGTGTGAGTGGACACACCAGATATTTTATTTTTACACAGCTTAAGGGTGTTATAAATATTTGTTTCTCTAACTTCATTTTAACATTCTGTCAAAAACTGAATACTTTTATGAAACTCAGATGAAAAAGGACTCCTTTCATAGCCAATTTGATTACAGAGATGCGTATATAAAATAATAATGTTATTGTAAATTGTAACTGTCCCATTGCCTCCTTTATTTGATTTATACTTTTTAACACGTTTTCCCGCCGTTACTAAGAGGAGAAGTTTCTCTGCTATCAAATTTACTGAAAGAATCATTTTTCATTGAGGTCCTTAAAAATATAATTTTTGTATTAAATAATCGAGTGGAGTATATGTTAGTTCAATGAAACTTTTTAAGCCTATGAAAATATTAAATTATCATATTAGTTCCAATTAAAAGTCCAAGTTAACAAAGCCATTACGAAATTAAAACCATTAATCTAGAATTTTTAGATATAATATAAATATTATAAATTTCTCATAAAATACTTGCATTTTGGAAGCATAGAATTGATTAAGAATCAATCAATCAATCGGAATCATAGAATTAATTAAGAATCAATCAATCAGAATCATAGAATTAATTAAGAAGCATAGTAATATACTGGCTAAATATGATTTGCTTTGACAAGTCTTAAGGAAAAAAAATAAAAAATGAAAAATAAACCAAAGTTTTTAAGAATGATCAAGGGTGCCCAAAAGGGGAGGTTTCCATTTTGCTCCATCAAAATGTTTCATAAGGGCACATTTCTACGAGATTATGAATTTTCAGAGTGAAAAGTATCAAACCAGGGAACAACGGGTGGGGTAGCGGAGCATTTCCCGGCAACCCAGATTAAAAATAATTATGAGTTCGCGTCCTGGTGCCTAGGAGGGGAGGGGCTTTTAACTCTAGGATTAACCTCCCTCAGCTCCTGGCTCACGAAACTCCCATGTAACCTTAAAGCTGAGGAAGGGGAGGACCCTCCTCCAAAAAAACAAAAAAAAAAACAGGGAACACGAATATTTTTCTTTAAAGCCTTAGTCATTTACGTCAAACGATAACCAGTCTGAAACATCCTCATATCACACAGTAAATTTTTACTTTGATTTTCATGTTGTGGTGATTATTTTGTTTATGAGTTAGACTCTGTTTAAGATAAGTTTGAGGGTGGGTAGAGAGGGAAAGAGATGCGCAGTGGTATTATATATTTGTATTATTCTAAAGGGACTTGTTCCATAATAAATAAAGTATTATTATTATTATTATATTTATTTACATTTCATTGTGGATATTTTTATTTGTTTAATTACCCTTTATATACAAATTTTAATTCTTACATCGCTGTAATCTATAGAATTAAATATTAAATAATACAAACGATGGCATTTATGAAAACCACATATTTATATAATATTGTAGTCCGTATTATATTAACTTCATGTTAGGTATGGAAGCCTGTTCTAATCTTTTAGGTGAGCTCGGGCACACTCGTATTTCTTTGGTTCCTGCATTCGAACTATTATCCGTTACAATCTCCTATTTCTCCTACAGTTAATTATCAAATTCTTTTTATATTTTATTAATTTTTATTTCAAAGATTAATGTGTAATCGTTAATTATTTCATATAAAAAATTAAAGGTACTTTAGAGGAAGCTAATATTGAAAATTAGCCATTTAAGCCCTGTTAGAGAACATCAATGTTTTTGTGAAAATCATAAAAATGTGTAACATCGATTATATAAAGTGTCACTTCTTGTTAGCCTATTGATGAAAAACTTGCTGTAACATCTCAGGTATATAGAAACCTTAAATATGCAATTTTACTTTCATACGACTTTTCGTTTTTGAGCTAGACTGGTCACATACTTACACACAGACCATTTTGTGGGACTTGGTTATTTCGACTCAAGAGACTTGAAAACATGTATTTCTGTTGAAAATTCAGTTTTGAAAATTTTCACGATTGCAGTACTCTCCTTTACTATTTCTTTCATATATAGGTAAGTGAAAGTAAAAAATATATATTAAAAAAAAAACTTTTGTTTTATTAGAGTAGCCGATATGAAATCTACCGGTGGGCTGTTAAGGGCTGGCAGGGATAACAACCAACTAATACTCGATGTTGGCCAGAAGAACCTCCGAGAAGTAGTGTGTCCACAGTGTGGGCTCCTCTACGTCAAAGGAGATGCTGTCGACGAGGTGCATCACCACAAGTATCATTCCCAATACAGAGGCTTGCTTTTCCAGGTAGTTGCAGTTTTTATTAATTCTTCAAGATATTTTTTGAAAAATAAACCGAACCATCGTTTTGAAAAATATCTTCTTCTAACAACTTCACTAACTAGATTTACATGCTTAAATCAAATGCTTACACTTGAAATCATTATGTGTGGTTAGTGGTTTATGAAACCGCTAATTACTCACTATTTTAAAACAAAATGGCAAATGGTGGTGTAGAACACAAAGTATTATTTTGAGGTTACCTGTGGTGACTTCAGTGTCAAATCTGAAAAAATGAAATATAAAATTTTATCAGTAATTATGCAAGAAACCCTCAGACAGCAAATGGAAGGATTTATTTCTCCTGTTATCTTATTTCATTATGTTAATTTCAGTAGTCCTTAACTTTGTTGCTGTTATTATTTATTTCATAGTTCTATGTTATTGGTATTATTTTCTTCATAAGTTTCTAGCTTTGTTACAGTTATGTTATATACCCTAACTTTGCTTCTGCTATTTTCTATTCCTAATTTTGTCATAGTTATTTTATATTTTCTTTAAGTTTAATCTACTTTTTTTTTTTTAATGTTGGCCCTGGGCACGTCGACCCCTAATGGGTCCATTGTGCACCAATTTCAATTAATCCTTTTAATCTAAACGTTATTTTAGTCGCTTCCGCGTATCTAAGTAGGCTGGTTGGATTGACTGTCTCATATCTACTGGGGAGATCTACACACGACATGAAAGGCTGTTTCATTCTCCTCCTGACAGAATCTGCATAGCGGATTCGTCATTACTCGGAGATTGAACATATATTAATTTAGCTTACAATGACTTATATAGATTGCTGTAAGCTTTTTAAGAGCTGCTCTGTCCATACAGTAGCAGTTTGCTTCTTTTTTCACATGGACCTTTAAGGAACAGCTTTGAATGTCGCTGTTTCTTGTCGGTCCAGTAATTACTAAATTTGTTCCCATAAATCTCCCTGATCCTACCCTTGGCATTGTCGAGGCTGATTCCACAGACAGGCTCTGGAGTTACAGGAATGGTATCTGAGCCCAATCTGGCTAGTTCATCAGCCTCCTCGTTGCCTGGTATGCCCGAGTGACCAGGCTAATCTAATCTACTTACTTTATTTTACTCTAAGTTTATTCTACCTGCAGGTTTTTAGACTATACCTTTCACCTACATATTATTATTTTCAGTTATTTGGCAATAATAACTTCCAATTGGTAACAATTGAGTATATTTCTATTATCAACGTTACATGTTAACAAGTTAGTTGACGTTTCGGGATATTTATTCCCATCTTCAGAACTGCAATCCCAATACTCTTGTGGATGCAAGGCTAAAAAAAATTTTGAGTTATAATATTGTGCTTGTTACATTACATGTTTGAATTTTGTTGTTACAATAAATTTGTAATTACCTTAAAATTAATAATAATGTGCTCCATCGTCAAATTTCTTATTCATGTTATAAAATGTATCATCTAGAGCGACATCCTGCTTTTGACCAATAATTGGGTGTCTGCCATAGTGAAAAAATTGACCTTTGGATCTGACTGTTTTATCTGACTATTTTTATACTATTGTTGTTAATGTTTATTTTATGTATCTGTAATTTCACTTCTATTAAATTTTAATTTTGTTTAGTATGTCCGTATAATGAGTTCCTAAATGTTTAGTGTCTGTTTTGTAGTTGTCTGTTGTTCTATTGTTTTTTGTGATGTGTATTGCTTCAAGTAATTTCCTATTGGTGTTTTTTGGTTCTGTGCCTATTATCTGTGGTTTGTTAAAGTTAAATTTATACTGTGATGTGCTAAAGCTGTTGTGTTTTATGTTTTTTGTATTTTTACAGTTGGTGATGCAAGTTAACATGTAACGTTAATAATAGAAATATACTCAATTGTTACCAATTGGAAGTTATTATTGCCAAATAACTAAAAATAAATAGACTACTTCCCAGAAAAAAGAAGATTATTATTTTCTTTTTAGTGTTAATAGTTTCTTGTACCCATTGTTATTCGGTGTTTTCTTAGCCCTGATGAAGGCCTGAACTTTAGGCCGAAATGTCGGAAAAAATAAATATAATTTATGTATTTTGACTTAACACCCCAACCAATCTATTTAATTATTCACTACAGTTAACCATCAATCCACAACATACTGATCAGTCCTAATCTACAATGTTTAAAGAGCGAAAACATAATTGATAGAATTTTTCAGGACTATCATTCAAAGTACCCAATGTTATTTATTTTTCTATTGTTATACTCATTTTCTTCCTTCTCACGAATGTCAGTAGAACTCATAACGAACTGTCCAGAATAAATATATATGTAATGGTGCAGGATTCCCAACGAGTCCAAAACAATTGATTTCGCCATAGTCTGCATATCTCCCAATCTCCTCCTGAACAACTCACCTATCTTATTCCACACCACCGTTAAAAACCTAGGTGTTACTTTTGATCAAACCCTATCCTGGAAACCACACATTTCCCAAATTTCCCGTCGCACTATCTCCACCCTAAAACAGTTCATTTAGAATCATTAGAACTCATCGATCCTCCTATATTTTTCACAGCTTACAATTCAAATACTCCATCCGATCCCGTCCCACTAGATCTCGTACTTCCGATCTCTATCCTCCTCCTCACCGAACTGCTGCATTTGGCAAATCTTTTGCAATACAAGCCGCCTCCCTCCGGAATTCTATCCCTGCTAATATTCGACACGCTCAATCAGTTTCCTCTTTCAAACCTCTCCTCTTTAAACACCTACTCCTTTCTCAATCTGACTGATTGTGAAATATACTTAAGAGAAATATCTAAGCACTGCAAGAGACTACCTCAATTTATTTAGGTTATTACTACCTCAATTTATTTAGGTTATTTTAGTTTCTCATAATTATGTACAATTTTCTTATTCTTTTCTTTCTCTTTTCAGTATTTTTATCTTTAGTCAACTCTTATTGTAAATATACAATCTAATTGTAACCACACAGACATAAAATCTGTATTTATATTTTGTTCTAAACGGACAACAGTCCCAGAATAATAAAATATTTTTTCATTTCATTTCATATCGCTCCTTTCCACAACCAGTTTCTCCAAAAACACAGCAGTTGAAGGTGGAATCGTTCCTTTACTCCCTCGCTCCTAATAATTTATTTTGAAATTTAAAATTCTGATGAGGTTTAAAATGATTAATATATAAATATCTTATTCTTTCTTAGGGTTGGAAAAATCAAAGACTTACTGGAATCATTGGCTTGGATAAGATTATCTCCGTGAAAGGAGGTGATCCAAATCATTGGTGGCATAAAGTAAAGGACGTCCTCGAAATTGTCGACAGGGAGCTTGGCTTTCCTGAACAGTCTTCTCTTCATCCGGAAACGCAGGTGAAATACATTCATTTTTTTCAATGCCTTTATTAAAACAATATTTTATTTAGTTTTTGCATTATTGCGTAGATAAAGAACTTACGTTGGATAGAACGTTACATTAATTTCGTTTTACACGATCATGTTTCTTGACCAAAGTTTTATCCTAAAAATTGTAGTTTAGTGCTTTAGTTTTCAACCACCAGGGGAGATCACAGGCTGTAGACATAGTTAAAAAGAGTACGAACTTCCCAATAAAGTCAGAATTTTTAAAGTTAAATTATTTTTCCATTAAATATACCAGGAAAGTAACGTAGCCTTACCTTGCAATTTTAATTTAGATGTTGCTTTTTGATCAGTGTTTGTTATTTGTATTAAGAAAGTAAAGAATGCATTACCGTTTTTATTATTAAGGTGTGCCATAAGTTCCTATCGTTTTCTTTATTTGTTGAGACTTGTTTGCAAAATATTCATCGAGATGTTTTCACTTTCGGATTTGTGACATTCATCATGGAGAGAATTTTTTAACAAAAGGAACAAGTAAAAATCAGACTTGGCAAGGTCTAGGTAGTACAGAGTATGAGGTAAAAAATCCTCATCAAATTTTAAGAGTTTCTGTCTTACTGCCTTGAACGCATCTTGAATATTTTGCAAGAAAGTCTTAACAATTTTGGACAAAGGGCATATGAGGCTTAACAATTTTGGACAAAGGGCATATGAGGCTTCCTGAGAAATGTAAAAAGGTAATAGAGCTGAACGGTTCATATAGAACACTGTAGATCTACCTCAAACAACAAATGAGGGAAAAGGAATGAAGTTATGGGACACCCTAATAATTTAACTTGATATTTGGTGTCTCGCAAGTAACATAAAAGTTTATATAAGGAATGTAATGTCGTACTGAGATAGTCTATCTTTTATCACTTCAATCAATTTTAAAATTTGGTTATGGATCTACCCCAACATGTTTTTACTATAAAAAGAATATTATGAAATGCAGAGTGAAACTTAAAATAATACTGTAGAAAAATGGCAGAATACATAGCATGTTTTGAAGAATAGTATGTTTCCGGGACACAAGGAATTTTGCTATATTTTGGTTAAATATTTCCAAAGTGTTGGATCAATTTGTTACCACAACCTAAAAAAGCCTTTTACACAATTAATTTTCTCGACTAAAGTGGATTCATCCAAGAAATTGATAGAGTAACTTAACCCGACAAATGTATCACTTCAGCTGATTGACGATGTAGTTCGTTCTTCTGATCTGTAATTCTTTTACAACTGTTAATTAACCATTTTATGATATATTTAGCTAAATCAATTGAAACCATAACAAAAATATCCATAAAAATATAATTAATAGAAGTCAGTGCCGAAATGCATTCAGAAAAGAACTTTTTATTTGGAGTTATGGGAGGAAAATATTATGTAATGCTTATAAACGAATCATTTATTTTATACAACATTAAAAACAAAATGAACCTCAGTGAAGAACTTTTTGAAATAATCAATTGGCTCAAACACGTCTCTACAATCTTGTGTAGAACCGTAAACATTGTTGACACTGGAAACTTTTTCTGCACTTGAGGAGAGTCGATTCATTCAAAATCAATTTTACTTTTTATAATGCCGTTCTGGTTAAGCAATTCAAGACAAAGCGAAGATTCAGGTTCATCATAGAGTTTTCTATTTTTTTTTATTTGGTGGTGATAACAAAGTAATAAGTTAGTAAAAATGCTACTGTGTATGTAAGAGGAATAGATGAATTGCTTTAAATGGTTAAGTTCGCCACTACTTCAAAGACGAATCGATGAGAAAAGGTATCGCTTCGTCATTTAGGCTGTAGTAGATGGCCTCTAGTATTTACTCCTTTATTTGACATTAAGTGAGGGAATATATAGGAATATTGGGTTGCACTATGAATTGTACTCAATTATGCAGTTGGACAAGTTGTTTATGGAAAAGTATCTAATCGATAAACAATCGACGAAAAAGGTACAGAACAGAGAAAGGAAGAAACCTAAAAAAGGGCCGAAAGAGGGGAGCAGCTGAAGAAGAACGCTTGGAAAACAAAGAAAACACTTGTTGCCAGGAGAGGAAGAACGATAACGATGTTATCTGAGAAGAGAGACCTACTACACTGAATATTAAGAATATCAAGCCTGCAGTTATAAGACTTTAATAGATTCATTTATTACAGTTGTCAAAATAAATTGTTTTGTCACACAAGATTGAATAGTCCTTGTATTTAGTTGTCCTATAGGTCTCACAATTAAAGAATAACAAACCAGGTGAGTCAATTCATTCAAAGTGTATTTACTCAGTCCCACATTTCATATATATATTCTTATTATTTCTTGTCACTCAGTGTCACAAAAGTATTAGGTTCCCGAATTCCCAACAACAGTTAAACACCCTCAAAAAGCCGGGGTTTTGTTTTTGAGAAAATTAAATTCACGAGTGTAAATAACCTAGTCCTCTGACAAAACGGAAGAGATATTAACAATTGCTGCCAAACAGGTCATTTACAAACCCTTAACAGGTTATTTACAAGGCAATGTTTCCAGCAAAATAATAAAAACAATACATAATAAATAGTAAAAACAAGACTTACCTGTTGTGAGAGCTTTCCACATCCGAGGATCGCTTGTGAAATAGGTGGAGATAGCACTGCCGAGAGGAAAGAGTGCCAGAAGAAGGGAATACTGAGGAAATAATTGGATCATGCAGAAACTTTGTTGTTTTAATGAGCGCTACCTTTCCCGGGTAAACTGTGTAATAGGGTCTTTAATTAAGATTAAAAAAAAAAGGTTCGTCAAATTGTATTAATTTTTTATTTTAGAAAAATAAAAAGTATCTGTGTTGTACTATAACAATTATATATATTATATAAACAAAATACATGATAGTTAGCCGAAACATCCACCCTAATAACATGACCTGTGTGGACTCTTTAAGTCATTCCCGAAAGTAGACAGATTCAAATACCTCGGCTCCACAATAACCTCAGTAAATGATCAACTAACAGAGATAGACCAGCGAATAACAAGTGCTAACAGATCTTTCTTCTCTCAAGGGTACTGAAATCCAGAAAAATAAGGGTGTACACCGCCGTGATTAAGCCAGTTCTGCTGTACGGTTGTGAAAACTGGGCTCTAATTGCCACACTATAAGCTAGAATCGAGAGATTCAAAAGAAAAGTTCTGCATAGGATAACAGGACCTATATGGAACCAGAACCTTGACGCATGAAGGAGAAGGAACAATAAAGAACTGAAAGAAATGGGTCAGTCAATATCTCATGACATGAAGGCAAGGAGATTAAAATGGGCAGGGCATGTAGCTCATAACAATCCATCAGGATGCCTTTACACGACAATGAATGCCAGAGTAGTAGGCAAGAAACCTCGTGGAAGGCCAAAAACCAGATGGATAGATAGGATCAACAAAGATACGGCTGAGCTTCATGCCGCAAACTGGAAAGCAGTAGCCTAAGACAGGCAGAGGTGGAGAAGGCTGGTTCAGGCGGCCAAAGATCTACAAGGTCTGTAGAGCCAACCGAAAAAAAAAAATAAAAAACATGTAATCACAAACTTTTTTCAAGATACTTCTTTGTAGATACTGTACTTTTTCAACCTGTTAACAAAATACAAACTTATTTCTTACAACAGATTGATTTAGTTATCATCAACATCAATAAAAACTCTATCGTAACTTTTATTCTGTATCATTAATGGAAAAATGATTCTATTTTCTTTATCTTAAAAAATATTTTGCATATGGAGTTTATTTTTAAAACATTGAATCATAAGTTTTTATTTATTTTTTTAGGTATTTATGTACATCAAAAAGAATAAGATTGTCGGATGTGCTGTGGCAAAACCAGTCAGATATGCCCACCGGGTCTTGCCAAGTTTAGGTTAGTTTGTTCTGTTTGATCTTTTATGAATGGAAAATTTTATCATTTCTCTTATAGCTCTGAAATTTTAATTCATAACATTTTTTTTTTTCTAATTTACAGGGACTGATGCTGCTCTTTGCTCAGAAGAAGCATATCCAGTCTTGGTTGGGATTTCCCGCCTCTGGGTACATCCAGAGCATAGGCTCTCTGGAATCGCTTCGTGCCTTGTAAATTCAGTCAGGTAATTTTAATTTCAATAATATTCCTATACCTATTTTATGCAATGACCTATTATTTATTTATTTATTTATTTATTTTTTCTGTAGGAAAAACTACAACTTTGTTAAATATCTGAAGATAGATGACATTGCGTTCTCTTCGCCAACTGAAGATGGGAGGAGGTTCGCCGCAAAATATTGTAGAAGGGATGATTACTTAGTATACACTTACGAATAAAAGATTTTCAGATCTTGTGTTATAATACAAGTCTGGTAGGTTTTCTCAAAGAAAACAATCTATCAGTTTTCTTTAAGTACAAATCCAACTATTGTATTAAATGTCTTTATTATAGTATTTTTGTCAGATCTTCAAAATTTTTCGGATTGATGAATATTTAACATAATGATGTAGAGATGGTTGACCGTTGATATAATATGAGAAGGAGTTAGTCGAGGGTGCGGTAAAATAAATAAAAAAATTAAAATATATAAATTATTTTAATTTTTGCCGACGTTTCGACCCACTTTGCAGGTCGTCTTCAGGGCGTAGGATGTGGCACTGCAGGAGGCAGTTGAAACACTGGCCTCAGTATTTCAACAGTTTATTTGGCCAGTGTTTCAACTGCCTCCCGCAGTGCCATATCCTACGCCCTGAAGACGACCTGCAAAGTGGGTCGAAACGTCGGCAAAAATTTAAAATAATTTATATATTTTAATTTTTTTATTTATTTGACCGCACCCTCGACTAACTCCTTCTCATAATATAAAGTTTTTTTTTATTAAACAATTTAATAACATTTCAACACTAAGTTATCTTATACAATATTTTGTTTATTACTTTATTTCATTCTAATTATTTTATTGACGAATGTAAATTTGTTCTTACATGTAATCTTTAGTTAGGATTTTATACCAAATCAACAATTAATTTTAAGAGAATGAATTGTTGTTGCGTATCTTTCTTATAATGTATAAATAGTACAATTTCAAGGTATTGCTCTGTATGATTTATTTAGTGATATATTATTATTATTATAATAATTAACTTTTTTTAAATCATAAGGTGACTTTAAATTATGCTACTGTTACATTTAAAGAATTCTGCTCCTTTTCATCACTAATTTAATCATATTTTATGATACGAAGTTATTTTAATCCTATTAGTTATCATGTCTTAAAAAAAAAAAAAAATGTTTATACAAGTTTTTTGTCTTTTCAACTTATTTTCATTCTTTTAAATTTTTATTGTTGAATATTAAGTTAAGATTAAGTATTTATATATTTCCCCTATTCCCAATTGAACATTGTTAACATCACATTGATTTTTTTACTTCTTTAGATATAATTGTAGTTTTTTAATAGAATTTATTGATGTAATTTAAGTTTTCTAAAAAGGGCCCAAATGAATTTAGTTTTCACTCCCATTCATGTTCATATGTATGTAGTTGTTTTTTTTCTTCTGAAGAACATTGATTGAGGATCTGCCAAAAATACGTTCTTTGTGGGCCAATGTATTGTATTATTTTTTAATTTATTTTGTATGTTTCTTGTACATTACCTTTTATAAATATATTGAGATATTTTTCTGTACAGTTTGTACACTAAACACATGTACAATATTAGTATGAAAGGTTTATATTTTTCTTTATTGTATTTATGTATATGTAACCTTATCTTTGTGAAGTTACCCTTGTTACATTATGGTTCTTTTTCTTTTTTCAATGAATATTTGTAATTATAGAATAATTAAGATGTGATCTACAGGTTTTTTAGTGCACTTAATAAAGTTTTTTTTTGCAAAGTAATGTTATTAATCTTATTTTCTCCCAAATAAAAATATTACCCTGCTTCAAGGCCATCAGAGGATAGTGAGTATGAATTACAATTCAAATTGTATTTGTTTAAACAATATATATGTTTTCAGAGTACTTAAAGCACTATTTCGAGGATTTCTTATTGTGTATATACACAATTAAATGAACCTATTTAATATGCAAACTGCTGCATATCAATGCAAGCATTATTATTTCTGTAATACAATTATTAATAACAGTTAGTCGACAAATAATTTTTTATTTACTTGTCAGACCAAATATACAATAAGTCTGAACATTATCATCATCGAATTTTAGTCCATTTAAACGGTAGTTGTAAGTGGAAAGAATTTAAATAGATTTCTTTGTGGTTCTGTTTTATTCGGTGTGTTAAATCTAAGTCAGAAGTTAGCGAATTCAAGTTCTCATTTCATTACAAAATTTATGCAAAAAAAGTATCAAAATGTTCCCACTTAATCAGTTTTTGAAATGTGACTGAAACTATGTGTTTTATCGTAAATTTTATTCTCTTCAAATTTAATAAGAATTATCTTTAGAAAGAAGATAGAATTTACCGTGAAGTTTATACCTCATTTGATGTAGGATCAATGGGTGAGGAATGAGAAAAATTTGACTAACAGTCATAATTTTAATATTTAATTCGACAGCATAAGTTATATTTTGTGCATAGCATAATAATAATATTAAAAATTTCCATCCACTGATTGCTGTTTAAACCCAATCGCGGTAGATTAGTCATAACGCAATCTTCCCACCTTTGCTTCGGTCTGCCCTGCCAAAACATTGTATGGCACGTATGTTAGGAAGAAGGGAAAAAGTAAAGAAAGATCAAGTATTGAAGGATTGTATTGAAACATGTTAAATCATAAAGTTTAATATTCTCAGATCTAGCAGAATCGGGTTTGTTGATTCAATCCATTTGTTCTTTGTTGATTCTATTCCATCTATCTGCTCTTTGGCCTTCCATGTGGTCTTTTATTTTCAATTGAGGCATTCATTGTTATGTAGAGACTTCCAGATGGATTGCAAGCCACCCATCTTAATCTCTGTGCCTTCATATCATGGGATATTGATAAACCAGTTTCTGTAAGCACTTCCTTATTGGTCTTTCTCCTCCATGTGTTAGTGCTCTGGTTATCATGAAGAGGAATTTTCTCTGAAATCCTTCATACTTTTTTCTAGGATGCTGGTTAGTATCCAGGTCTCGTAGACATTTATTAGAACTGGTTTTATGTTTGCATTCTACACTCTTAATTTGAGATTTTTCTGCATTTTAATACTTTTGAAAGGGAGAAGAAAGCTCTGTGCTAGTTATAGGATCCTCTATTTCTGACCTTCATGGATTATGGAGTGAAGGTGTATGAATTTTTCTACTCTGGAGAATGATTTTCTTTCTATGCAGATCCTGTTATTGTGGTGGGATTTTCTGTTTTTTTTTCATATATTTAGTTTTGCCTTCATTTACTTGTAGGCAGATCTTCTCTGCCTCTCTTATCTGAGTATTAGCGAATTTCTCAATGTCCTCTTGAATGTCGCTGTTAGTTAATTTAAATAATTGATGCGTACATTGAAGTAGTAATTAAATTCTTTGGTACTCAAAAAAGGTCAGTATTTCAGTAAAATACATGGTACTGAGGATTCAGAGCAGCATTCTCCCATCTCTGAGCTGCATCCATCCACGGAGCACCGACTTCAAGGGGTGGCCGTAAAGAGGTGCTAGCCACTTGTTAAAAATTAAAAAAATAATACAAAACGTATTAAATAATTAAGTTTAGCCTATCAATAAAAGAACTGTATCACATAAATGTTGAATGAATTAAAATCCAAATATTATATAATAAAAAATAGCTAAAGAAATAAATTTAGTTTTTTCAGAGGGGAAGATGACGTCATTGCTCGGGGAGCACCGAATGTCTAAGGCCGGTAACATCCACTGACTAATGTGATTATGTATATTATAGCTGAATAATATGGTGTGATTATGTATATTAAGGACTGAATGGAGGTTATCTGCCAAATAATATCCCTGAATCTAAAAAAGCTATTTTTTTATGAATAGAAAACATACACTGACAGGCAAAAAATTCCAACCACTTGTTACCCATTAAGGAACCACGTAGGAAAGGTTAGCTCTGGGAAAAATTTCAGGCTGCATATCTTTCGTTTCTTCTTCTCCACGCCCGTCTGGAGATCGAAGAGCGAATCTGGACTCATCTGTAAAAAGTACAGCACTCCATTCGTCCATAGTCCAATGGCTGTGTTATCGAGCAAAAACCATCCGTGTTACTCTGTGAGTTCTGGTCAACTCTGGTCCTCTTACTGGACGAAAAGCCATTAATTCATACTCATTTAATCTTCTCCGAGCGGTACGTTTCAGAAATTTGCACATCTCGAACTTCTTCGAGCTGATGAATCGCTTGAACGACTGTAAGGTGCCGGTTTCGTAAAATTCTTTAAGTCAAAAACCGGTCATCCCGTGGTTCTGTTACCCTAGGCCGTCCAGAACCGGGCCTTCTATTGTAAGAACCAGTTTCCCGAAAACGCCTGACGTCGTTTCATATGGAACGCCGATGGCATTAGCTGCATATCTAATGGAACGTCCATCATCAATAAGTGCCACACCACGCGCGACATCATCAGAACTAAGAGGCATTTTTAAACTTAATATTGAAAAAATTAAAAGCCGGAGACTAAGAAATGTGCTGCAAAAAACGGCACTGAACTAATGATACTGAATAAATATTTTGATTCCATAGAAAGTAAACATTGGAATCTAGAATCATTTCATTGAATTAAGGGTTAAGGGTTATTGCCCTCTATATTAACATTCCTAATTGAAAACAAATAAAAAGATTACCTATTTATTCATTAAAAACAATAGATCAATCCAAAGCAGAAATATTTTTAGATTAAAACATGAAAAAATAAAGTGGGTGGAATTTTTTGCCTGTGAGTGTATATTAACCCATAGTTTGAAGTAATTTTTTTCAGCATAGGAAGTAAGTGATAACTGGGAAACCTCACTCTATGTGCAGGGCACATTGATTTTAGAACATATTGAAAATTTAATATATTTTTGACGGTTAAATAACCATTTGAGTTTTAATTCCTTTCACATATTAACTGCGGCCCCTTAACTCCCAAACAGATTTTATCTTCTTAAATAAAAAGTGCAGCTTATTTTTTTTCACAGTCCATTACGTATGTTTCGAAAAGTAAATAAATTTGATGTCACTTAATATATTATGTCAAATTAAATTATAAATAATTTTTATTAAGGATAAGTTTATTCTTATGGGATTATATTTAACTTTAACTCATAATTATATCCTTCTCTCATTATTTTTCATCATAAAATTTTAGTACACTTTTGAGAATTGCTCTTCTATAAGTCTTTCTACAAAAAACATTTTTTTTTTTTTCATTTCGAAAAACAAACATTATTAGATTTATAACTATTTTCGCACCTTTTAGTTATTTTCATGGATGTAAGAATTGATTCAGCGATGTGAATAATTAAATGGATTTAAAGTGATAAATAGAATAGAAAAGTGATAAATACATGAAAGCAATAAGTGCTACAGGCATAATATTTACATATTTATATACGTCTATGATTTAGAAAAGGTTATTTTTGTCTGATTGTTAAACCAGAAATATTTAGTAATATATTTAAAAAATAAAAAAAACATTGAACGTGCAATTTTCAACTGAAACATATAAGTTTTGTACTCATATAAGGATGAATTTTACGTACAGAATGAAATATTCAATAGAGTTAATCGTATAAAAAGTTATTACAAATCGCAAAAAAAAATTGGTAGTTCTAAAATAATTATAACTTCAATATATTCCAAAGAGAGTTAAATTTTGCTTTTTCGTAAAATTTTATTTGTTGATAGTATTTTGAAAACTCGAGTTCTTTAGTATAAACTTAGAAACCTTAAACTTGGTGAACAATATATTTCTCTTTGTTATGTTTCTAAAACCTGTTTCGTATTACCTTCAGCGTTTTATTTACATTAGGAGAAGATATTTTCTATTTCCTATAAAAGTATTCGATTATCATTTCTTGTGATATTTCTTTCCAATATAATTGTTTGTATGGGAAAAAGGAAAGAAATGGATGATCCATCATCTGCACCTGGTAATACAAATGTTTTTTTGTTTTTTTAAAAAACCTGTTAAATTAAAAAGAAAAACATCAAACATTCTCATGTGATGGTATGTTCATTGCTTTTGCATACTTTTAGGCTCATTACCTGATGAAATTCCAAAGAAACATAAAAAACACAAGCATAAAAAGCACAAAAAGAAGCGGACTGACTCTGATGCGTCCGGTGATTCAAATAAGGCTAAAATTCCTGTAATGAGTGCAATTGAGAATCCATTAGAAAGGTAAGGTAACTTTTTTATTTTATATTTATGTTATTGATGATCTATGCAATGAACTATGTGTGTTTTCAATGTTCATTAAAGCCCTATGAAAACACCCGATCAGAAAAATGCTGAAACACCAAAATCAAGTTCCAAAAAGAAAAAAAGTAAAGGAGGAAAAGAAAGTGGTACTTCAAGTGATGAAGAACGGTGGCTTGATGCGATACAATCTGGAAAATTGGAAGAAGTAAGCTCTGAACTGTTTCGATTACTACTAAACGTGTATTTGGATTAATTTTATTTACTTATATTTTTTTCCATTCTACCAAAGTTTCTTTTAATGAATTGAAAGATAAACTACGAACGTAAACTCTTAAAAGATTTTGATATGTTATAGGTTTATTTTATGATGAATTTCTAGTGTATTTACTTGTTTACCTTCTCATACCACTAAGCCATATACAGTAGTGGGATGTTAAGCATGCATCCTTTACAAACTGCTGTAAGTTGAGAAATTGAGTTAATTTTTCTATGGTTCTCAGTAATAAATGTTTTTAAAAAAAATTTCTGTTTATGATATTTAATTGATTTTTTGATGTTTCCGACTACTTTGGCACATTAGACAGACGCTCGTAACTTCCAATAAACTATAAATGGCTTATTTACTTGACTATAATCTACTGTAAGGCCAATTTGTTCTTACGGAGTTGAGCTTTGGGGTTCTACTAAGCTATCAAATTCCTCTCATATCCAATCCTTATAATCCAAAATCTTTCATAAAATCATCAATGCTCCCTACTTTGTCACAAATAAAATTATCCATAATGAACTTAACGTTCTATATGTTACCGACAGCCCAATCTATATACCTATCCTACCATAATAAACTTCAGACCCATCCAAACCTACTTGTTTCTAACCATCTTCTTCAATTCCTGACAATCCGCCTAGGCTTCTGAAAAGAAGATAGCATCGGGACCTTCTAATATAGGGATATAATTGGAGTGCTACCATTTATTTCCTGAAGTATTTTAAACTGTAGACCTCTCAGCAAGACTTTTTCTATCTCTTAAAAAACATTGAATATGTAAAAAAAAAATTTGTTGATTAATTTAGGTTGATGATGAATTGAAAAAGATCAAACCGAAAGATCCCAAATTAATGACCGCAAGGCAGAGGGCGATGCTTGAGAGGAAAGGTGACGCTGTCCCGGATCCAGCTGCCGAGCAGTTACTTTCTCTTCCGACAGGTTCGATTTTTGATTTTTAGGTTTAATATAAACTTTAAAAAAAATATATTCACATTTATCAAAAGTTGTATAAATCTATAAAAAAAATTAAATCTTCAGTTATTTTGTTGTTTTTTCTCTAGAAGCTATATTATATTAATGATGTAGAGATGGTTGACTGTGATATAATATGAGAAGGAGTTGATCAGTGGGTGCGGTCTAACAAATACCAAATTATATAAATAGTATTATTTAATTATAATGCCGACGTTTTGACCCACCTTGCAGGTCTTCATCAGGGCTACGAAAGATACAAAATATGAAAGGACATGGTGAAAACGAAATAAATGAATTATAAGTTGATATTAAATAAGAAAAAGTTGTCTGATAAAGAAATAATAAGATAATATCAGAAATATAGTGGGTGACAGTGTAGTTAAAATATCAAGTATTATTTATATAGAAGCTACAAACAAAAATAGAAAATAAGTATGAATGGAAATAGAAAACAAAGCTATATTCTCCTTTGTTTTCTATTTTCATTCATAATTATTTTCTATTTTTGTTTGTATCTTCTTTATAAATAATACTTGATATTTTAACTACACTGTCACCCACTATATCTTTGATATCATCTTATTATTTCTTTATCAGACAACTTTTTCTTATTTAATATCTACTTATAATTCATTTATTTCATTTTCACCATGTACCTTTCATATTTTGTATCTTTCGTAGCCCTGATGAAGACCTGTTAGGTGGGTCGAAACGTCGGCATTACAATTAAATAATACTATTTCTATAATTTAGTATTTATTTGACCGCTCCTCCTCCTCCCCCTCCCAATCAGCTCCTTCTGGTATATTATATTATTTCTGATAATGTTTCCGCATCTTCCAGAGAAATTTTTTTCACTAATTCCAGATCTTATGAACAACGAATTTTATTCAGAGGTTGAAACTTAGATGGAACTTTTTTAAAATAAAAGTTCTAAGGAACTTTTTTTTTAAATCTAGGCTCAATCCCTAAAAATTTCATGAAAATTGGACAAGATAGAAATACAACAACATTGGGTACTTGTCCATTAGCCGGACGGAATGAAACCTCCCTTATTATCTATGTTATCTAACGTTACGTCACATAACCTCCCTCTTCTTATCTCGCAAAACCTTTCAGTTATTGCATTGTTTATTTTTCAGTTATTACATTGAGTTATTCACTTATTACATTCAGTTATTAAATTGTTTATTTTTGGCCCGTTTGTATTTTTTTCGTCAAAGTATGGATCTTGTTACATTCTGGGAATTACCGCCTTCAGAAGAACAGGCTATCGAATATTTTCAAAATGTTGGGATAATTGCAAACGTGAAATTGTGTGAACAAGGTCATCAAATGAAGTTAGACAGGGGTTGTATATCAAACTATTTTGCCTACCAAAATAAATAAGATGAAGTGAAAATAAATTGTACATATGTCGTTTATAGTGTTTATATTGTTTCTTTTATATTTACATATGTTCTTTAAGTGTTTTTTTTATTATTTCATTTTCATCTTTTATATGTACATATGTTGTTTAAGTGTTTTTTTATTATTTAATTTCTTTTATTATTACATTTATTTTTGTCTATTTCATTTCTTATATATGTATATGCCTTATATATGTTTTATGCCTTGTATATATAAAATTAAAGTGTTTTCTGACTGTTGTGGGAATTATCACATTTCCTACATATATATATATATATATATATATATATATATATATATATATATATATATATATATATATATATATATATATATATATATATTATATTATATTTATCATATAATATATATATCAGATCAGATATATATATATTTCATGTATATACAATTGTAATAATAAAAAAATGTAATAATAATAAAAAAAAAAAATATATATATATATGTATTTAATATATATATCGTAAAATAAAAGTATTTTTTTATTATTACATTTGTTTTTGTTTATAATTTCAATAATACGAATATAATACAATAAATATGAATACGAAGATAGGAATTAGGAGAAGGCTTATCAGTGCCTTATCAGAATTATCAGTGTTAAAGTTATAAACATTGGCAGATAGCAGTCCTTTCCGCCCGGCTAATGGACAAGTACCCAACATTGCATGGCTGCTCAACTGTGTTGAGTTGCTAAATAACACAACTAAACTCATCAATCAATAGATAATACTTAGAAAAATATAAGAGTGAGTTAGGTCGGACCATTGGAATAGATATCAGATATACCAATAATGGTTTATAGAAACAAATAAGCGAAGGGATAGATCAATATATGTGGTGACAGAGGATCCCCAACGAATCTAAAAAATAGTTTCTGTCATGGTCTGCATCTGCTCTCTTCCAAAACTGAGCCTCTGCAAGAAATTACTAGTATTAAGAGGGATGCTTCCCCTTCTTCCAAACCATAGCCCTTTAACTGAGAATTCTCTCTCGCCGAATTTATCTCTGTACTTTTCGTTCAGGTAAGGTACGCATTTCGTAGAAATTTTCTATTTCTCTGCCTGTTCCTTGAAGTCCTGATCCTGATCGTGGGATCCATTATGAGTGCCTCGTTTTCCGTTGTCCGTTGCCGAAATGTCAACGAATCTTGTTGAAACTGTAATTTCAAAATAACATACATTATGATACTTTGTTCATAATATTATTGTAATGAAATTAACTCCCATTTGGATTATTTCATTAGCTAATTGTTTTAATTAAAAAAAAATGAAAATTCCAGGTTACCGTGAAAAAGTAATGACCCCGGAAATGATTAAGAAGGCAGCTCTTAAGTCTCAAAAAAGGAAGCAGTTGATGGATGAAAAGAGAGAAAAAGATAAGGTGACTATTTGTAATAATGATTTAATTATTTTTTTCCTTTTTAAAAATATAATTTGAAATTACTGTTTGAGTTTTGATACATGTGGTAGGATTTGTGTATTAATTTATAGATTATAAATACTACATTATTTGATAACTTATATATAAACATTTTTATAAGTGAAGTTGGTTAGGGATTGTAGTCACGGGAGTACACAAAAATAAATTATATTTATTTTCTTTGTGCCAACGTTTCAGGCTAAGTTTTAGGCCTTTATCAGGGCTAAGCAAAGGCCAGATAACAAATAAATATTGAGAAAATAAAAGAAAATAATAATAATAATATGTAGATAAAATAGTATAGTAAAATAATATGTAGGTAGTTAAATTTAAAACTAATGAATATATGGAATAGAAAATTTATGATATATAAATTTAGGAAGTGACAAAGTAATGGTAACAAAACAGAGACTTATAAAGTATCAGTAACAGATTTGAACAGTTGTAATATAATAACGGTAACAAAGTTTGAAACTTACGAAATAATTAATCAACTATAGGCAATTACGCTGGCACAGCTTCTTGTTAATATTGTTTACAATCAATATAACTTAAGCGCAGGGACCAACTTTTAAGCATTTTGGAAGTATTTTAAGAAAAGACAGTTTTTCGTACATGGACAACTATATTTTGCCTTATTTAGTTCGGGTTGCTAAAGAAAATAATATATACTTATACTACATGGAGAAGAAATAAGAATATCTTTAGGTTTTCTGATGTTCTATAAGAATTGAAATATTATAAAAAATTAATAAATTAGAATTAGACATTATAAACTTACAATGACTGGATGTCATAAATAATTATCACTTTGCTTTAACATTATGAAACAAATTGTCTATCTTTTATCATTTATTACGTTCTATTAACTAACTGTTGATAATTTCTTTCAAAAAAAGATTTTGTTTTATTGCTGTATTGTGTTTTTTTAAGTTTAACTAACAATTAATTATAATATAATTACTACTACTAATAAATATACAGTTTAGTGGTAAATCCCATGCTAAATGTTTGTATCTTTGTTTGACAGAAACGTACGATGGAGAGGCTTTTGAGAAAGCAAGACAACAAGCAATCGAAACAAGCGGTTAAGAAGGCGGTAAAGAGAAGTGGTCTGTCGATCTGCTATCGCAATAATCAAGAAGGAATTACAATAACATTACCTCCTGGAATGGAATTTCCTCTGAAATCTCAGACTGAGTAAGTTTTTAGTATTATTTTATTTTTTATGTATTGAGAAGTCTCTTTTGACCGAGTGTAAGTGAGTTTAACAAGCCTTCTTCAAGCGACTATTTTTTCCACTTTATTTCTATCAGTCTACTTAGAGCCAGCAAAATGGCACAAATTTCACTTTCAAAATTCGAAGCCTATTTCCCGACTGACTCTGAAATTTAGAAAGTGATAGAAATTTCATCTGCACCACCATTACTCATAATCCCTTCTGCAGATCCATCCATGTAAACAAGTATCCAAGGTAGACTAGGGAACTTAGTTTGTTTGTTAAGGGACTCTAAATTAATTAAACTCTTATATTTAATCTTCATATGATTATTTATTTATCAAAACCCTTTTTTAATCTCATAAGTCTTTTATTTTACATTTAAAAATTATTATTGTTTAACGTTTCGACTCCAAGAGCTAATGAGGGTGATCAAAAATTAATAGAAATTTAAGATAAAAAGTTTTTTATTTCTTATTTTTAGGTCTTTTTTTTTTTTTCAGCAATTAAATAAATTTTGCCCAAATAAAGATTTGTGAAATAAAATAGTGTTTTTGGATTTATAAAAATTTTGTTTTAAATTATTACACTTTAAGGGAGTTGTTAAATTACAGGATGAATTTTTTGATAAAATTAGATGAAGAGAAATTTTGTGGAATTTCGGAATAAAAATAAAACAAAACATTTTATTTATATTTAATAAAACAATTACTACCATTGAGTAGTACTCTGTATACATATATAATTTAGGAATTTTTTTTAGAAATATTGTTATAGAAATGTTTTATTTTTTTTAAAAAAGAAAAAGAATTTTTGAAAATGGCTCGTGCAACCGAAAAATTAAAAAATAGTAATTTTTAAATCTTTGTAAACATGTAAAATAAAAGACTGGAATTAAAAAAGGGGTTTTGATAAATAAATAATCACGTATAGATTAACTATAATAAGTCTTGCTGAAACCATTCGTTTGACCAGAAGAAGGCCTAAACTTTGGGCCGAAGCGTCGGCAAAAATTAAAATAAATATACTTATTCATTTTCACATTTTTTTTTTACTGATCATCCCAACCAATCTTTGATTCAATTAAATTTAATATTTATCAAAAAATCTCTCAAATAAATATGAATAACCTAAATAAGGTTGTTTGTCATAAATTAAACTCTTTTTTTTCTTATTTAAGATGTATATTATTTTTAAATGTATTATTTAACTTGTATCTTTCCATACTATATTACATTTGAAATTATATCACAGAATATCAACTCATTCCCAATTATAATTATTATTTTTCAGGGCATCTCCTCCGCCAGTCATCAGGTGTGCCATCAAAGGTTGTAAGAACCCAAAGAAATATTCTTGTTCGAAGACCAATGTACCGCTATGCAGCCTCGAATGTTACAAGAAAAACTTGACAACTGCTCCTCAAGTTTCGATTATGAGAGTATGTTAATACTACATTACCTGTTCCTAATTAGTTTTAAAGAATTCGTCACTGATAATTGTTATAGTTAAATTGATTTGTGTAAATATTTATGTATATTAATGTGTATTTATTGAATGTTTATTACTGTTTTATATTTAAATTTATATGTATATTGAATGAGTTATTGAATTTATGTAAATATTGTAATAAATTATTATAGATTTTTCATATTTGTTTTTTCAACATTTAAGTTGTCCATGAATATATTCAGATACTCATCTAGGATAATTCTGACTCCTCATATAATAATTGTATAGATAATTTTACAAAAAATAAACATTTTTTATAATTTATATAAACATTTTCCCTCTACTTATAGGACACCCTGTAAATGGGTGTAGACATGTCAAAAACTAAATTGCTAACATGGGTCACCAAGGGAAAACTTTTTACAGCCAAAAAATCCAGATTTATCTGATCTCTTTTTTTTTTTTTTCATGTATTACTACTAAACATTGCATCAAACAGAAAAACGCATTCTTTGAGAAATTTCAGAACGTCAAATTGTACGTCGAATGAGTACCTGAACTTAATAATTTGATTAAATGATATGTTCAATAGCCAGGGTCAGTCAATGCTAATTTTTATTAATATTGTCAAAATCTGAGACTATAAATAAATGGCCCTACAGCTTGGAAATGGAACTACTCTAACAAAAAAACTCACAATAATTTCCGATTCTGATCAAATCGGAAACCAAATAATTAGCACCTTCCTTCATGGAAACGTTCCCAATAGCAGCTACTTAAAGAATAGAACAACACTCTAATCAGAAATATACAAATTATTATCGTAACCAGTTTTATGAATTCTGCAAGTAGACTATAGTTGCACACAAACGGACTTCTTTGATAAAAATACGACATCCTGGAAAAAGCACACAACAATTATTTCTCAGCCGACATACTAAGAGCTCAACTAACTACCCATTATACAGGATACTATGCAGTTACAATGCTCCCGATCCCGAAACGTACCTTACATTCAAAGACCATATAAAGAAATTGAGATGTGTCAGTCAATTAAGAATGGCAAACCCAGAACATATCAGGATCTATGCAAAAACCACAACTTTTTCGATTGAGTCTCAAGAAACTTGTATATCATGCAGTCAATTTATCTATAATAACCTACATCATATTCTCCTTCACTGCCCAGCGTAGAATGACTATAGACAAAAATTCCTTCAAAACTTCATCTCAGAATCTTCTGATAACCACAACATCGAAACTATATTGAATATCGATTGTATAGATAAGTTAAATAAAGTTTACTATTATATGATGGGAGTACACAAAGTGCATACACAAAATTGTTGATTATAGCCCATGTTCAATTAAGTTTGTTTTTAGTTTATCTTAAAAGTAATATTTTGTTTATATATATAAATATTTTTATTTTTTATTGTTTCTACCATAGTAACAGGTTCATATAACTATTATTATGCAGTAATCGTTTTTTGTTTTTAATTTCTATTGTTACTCATGTTTTGTAAAACCCATTCTACACGTAAAAATACTGTAAATTTTATTTATTTTTAAATGATATGTATATATCACAATAGCCAAGCTAGGTTCTATTAGTATGGGGAACCCCCCCAAAACAAATAAATTTCTATCTATCTATAATTGCTGGAAGTTGCAATTACTGAACTAGAGGTATAGAAACAAATGGCCAATATGGTGAAATATAGGTTTATCTATTTTTTATAGGTCGAAATTTGTGTATAGGCTGATGCGTAGATGGTATATTTATCCTTTTATTTAGCAATAAGTAAGATATTCTAAGTGAAACTGCACAATTCTTGACGAAAAAAGCGAAAAAAAAAGGCCGATATATCGGCCATATCGGCCTTTGTAGTATCGGTATCGGCCAAAATTTCGATATTGGTCAATCCCTATCCAGTACTGGCTTAAGCGATGATATCGTGCTGGTGGCTGACTCTGAAAAGGCCCTTCAGGCATCCTTGGATGAATAGAAACTGAAGATAAGAGGTTTACAAATAAACTCTAACAAAAGTAAAATCATGTGTGGAAAGAGAACATGCAGAGTGAGAAAACGTACAGACACAGATTTTGTATAATGGTAAATCCCTAGAACTTACGAATACTTATACGTATCTAGGGATCATAACAACTAAAGATGGTAAAATAGACCAGGAGGTCCTATATCGAGTGAAGAACGCCAATGGATTGTGCCATCAGATTTCCAAAATTGTTATAGGCAAGCAAGAAGTAGTAGACATACGAAAATATGGATATTTAAATCCGTGTACCTCCGAGATCTCCTATATGGATCATAAAACAGGACAGCTCTCGACAAGCACATAAGTAGGATAACATCAGCAGATCTATTAGAACTAAATAACAACTGGGTCCGAGAGAAACTCTGTATTTTTTTGGGCTCGAATAAAAGGTTGGTCGAAAGAATAAATGAAGTTCATTTTGTTTTTTAAAATTAATTTTCCTTCATCATGTATTTCACCTGCGAGAATCAGTGGGAACAAACTGCAACAAGAACACAAACAGCTGCCCCAAAACTACATCACTTGAACCTGCGAGTCGACTTTTGCTCTTACATTGTATTCTTTGTTTCACAAAATCTCACTGTACACCAAAGGCTGGGCGCAATTGATCCACAGCCTTATGAGCTGACATAATATGACAAACAGTAAGACTAATTAATTAAAATGGTCATGATAATAATTTTTTTAAATATTACATTAGAAAATTCGTCTACGAAAATGAATTCTTCCTATATTTCTCTTTTCTTTAAATAGCTGCTTTTTGGAACTTTTTCGAGATTTTTGTCCACCATCCAGAGAGAGGGTCGCCACCTGGCAGAATGCTCTAGTGCTGCTCACAACAATAATTTTTTTAATATTTTACTTGAATAAATTTGATTATATATTTCTCTTTTCATTAAACAGCTGCTTAAAGTATCAGTTTTCGAAAGGAAGGTTCTTCCGAAGATATTTGGACCAGTTAAGCAGAATGATGAATAGAGAAATAGATGCAACCAAGAACTAGCCAACCTATACAAGGAGCCGAATGCGGTGAAATATATCTGGATAGCAAGGCTGAGATGGGAGAGCCAAGTTGTACGGATGGACGAGAGCTCAATCCCACAGAAGGTGCTGAGCATGAATCGGTTGGAAAAAGAAAAGTGGGCAGACCGAAACTGAGATGGAAATACGGAGTAAGTGCTGATGCCAGAATCGTTGGAATCAATAACTGGTGGAGGCTGCTGAGGACAGGGAAACATGGAGGAAAACAATTGAGGTAGCCAAGATCCAGTAATGAATTGTCGGGCTTTGGATGATGATGATCACATTAGAAAATTTGTCTTAGAGGACGATTTTTTCCTTTATTTCTCTTTTCTTTAAATAGTTATTTTTTGGAACTTTTTTCGGAATTATTTTGACTCTATCCAAAGGGGGGTGCGCCCCCTGTCAGAAATCACTAGTGCTGAACATGATAATAACTTTTTTACTTTCCTACCTATACGAGGTAAGGAAAGTATTGCGATCGGTTCAAATTCCCGATATGCGGTTTTCGACGGATTTCCCTGAGTCCGAAAACACATTTTTAGCCGTTGGTCTATCTGTCTGTGCCAAGATTTTCTCAGGAACTACTGAACCGATTTTGTTGCTTATTTTTTTGTAGGGTTTTGACTACTGATGCCTGTGACAGGAATTCGGTGCTCCATGCGCAATAGCTTGCGCGCAATAAATGAAAAACACGTTTTTCTATATACTGTAGCGCGAAAACGGATCTAACGATTTTGATGAAACTTTCCTATAATGTTCTTATAATTGTCCTTTCAATTTTCATATATGGACTGAATTCCTGAGAAAATTCAGGAAAAAAAGTTATAAAGAAAAGAAAAATGTTTTGGAGCCTAACTCGCTATGTGTATATTAAACGGTATAATTTATAATAAAACTTTTGAAAGGTAATTAAATTAGCCCCCCCCCAAAAAAATACGAATCGAAACATTATTAGCGATGATAGAGCTTATTCTATTTTCTACACGTTTTAATTTATTACTTTCCTACCCATACTAGAAAAGGAGAGTATTGTGATCGGGTCAAATTTCCGATATGCAGTTTTCGACGAATCTATACGTTTCAGTCCTGAGAACACATTTTTAGCCATTGGTCTGTCTGTCTGTCTGTACCAAAATTTTCTCGGAAACTACTGACCTTGGCTTCCAGGCAGGAGAGAGGGGGGGGGGGCTGCATCTATCGCTGCTGGTTAGAACTGTCACATCACTAGCGGATCCAGGATTTAGTTCTGGGGGGGCTTCAGCCCGAAAGCGTTTTTTTTCGTAAAAATAACGATAATTACTTTGGAAAAGATAAAAGATACTAACTACCTGTACTAACTACCTGTATTACCATTTTGGGGGGGGGGGGCTTCAGCCCGAAAGCCCCCCCCCCCCGTAGATCCGCCCGTGTGTCACATAGCTAATGACAGTTGAATTATTTTTCAACTAATGACACTAAAATTCATTTAGGACATAAATAAATTTGTTGTGAGTGATTTCGGAGTGAAATCTCAGTATACCCAAATTTGTTAGTTAGGACCTTTTCAAACTAAGACTACGAATTGGTTATTAAAATTTAATAGAATTTTTTGTTTTTAAAGGATCGATTTGGTCATTTCTAAAATTATTTTTTAATATCTAAAAATCTTATCTAAGTTAATTTTCTGAAATTCATTTATCATGGTTTCAATAGCTATCGACTACTATGTTGTTCTTTTTACTTATCTCATGATTTGCTAAAATTTATCCTATTTCGTTGTTTTGTATTGAATTGATTTAATAAATTCCTTGAAAAAAATAATTAATATTTGCTCACCTTCTTATCTTGCTTTGTGATTATTTACAACAAGGTGGCGGTGAAATGAAACTTGTGTTGATTAAAAATTTTATTCCCGGATCATAAAAGATATGTAGATAGACTGGAACTGATGAGATCCATCGAAATTATCATAATCTTGTTTTTTAAAACGCGACAAGAAAATTTTTTAAATTGTTAGCTGCAGTCTCCGTTATGGGATCATTTAAAATAAATGGAAGTCTTTCTTGAGATATCGTTGTTGATATGGCGTGAAGAGATTATATTAAGTTGCCATATTAATATAAAAATGGCTCGTTTGATTATGCTCGAAGTTGAAGAAAAAAACAAAAACGACTCATTAAATTTTACCTAAAGTTGGAGGAAATTTAGGAAATAATTTGTAAATAGTCTGGTATCAATTTCATCGATTTCTATATGGCAGTTAAAAATAATATAATTGTTAAGAATATAATGGCTGTGAAATGTGGTAGACAGTAAACATTTCAAAATTCGAGGTTATGTAAGTTACATGTATACTTGATACAATTCATTAGACGTGTTTCCATAGAATTCTTCTGTTCTGGTTTAATCAAAATCAAAATTTAAAGTGCCCCTTACAAGGTCAATATTATTGAAGAAATATAATTGAAAGTATTATATTGAAGGACTAACTCACAAGGTTCAATTATATTGAGTCAATATTATATCAGTTGAGATCTTACTTCCATTAAAGAAAGAGGTTTCCAAAGAGATAACCTTTCTTTTTTGTGGAAATGAATAATAATGAATTTCCTATTACTTTAATTGCCTTGGCTTTGAAATTAATATATATATATATATATATATATATATATATATATATATATATAATATATATATATATATATATCTGTTCTTTTTAATGTTTATTTTGTTTCTAAACATTAAAAATTTGTTTGCTTCAAATTTGTTTTTTTCCTAATTATTTAATTTTTAAAACATATTGCTGCCATTATATCTTTTAAAAAAAGATTTGGAGAGGAGGGGAGTTCTCCTTCCCCCTCCAAAAAAATAAAGTGTCACCCACCTACCCAAACATATTACCATTTCATTTTAAAAAAAAAACCGGAGGGGGGTTAACCCCTTAAAATATATATATATATATATATATATATATATGTAATTAAAACAATGTATCAACCACCTACCTCAACATATTACCATTTTATCTTTTAAAAAAAATTCAGAGAGTGGGGGTACCTCCACCAAAAAAAAAAATATATAGTATCACCCCCTTACGCAAACGTATTGCCAAGAAGAGCACCTGAAATTTGATACTGCCCAGAGCTTTTGAAAATCCGTATATTTAGTCAAGTATTGCGTAATATAGCCCTAATAAGTGCAATTATATTGATACTGTTTCAATAATATTGAAGGAGACTCAATAAAAAAAAAATTGATATCAACCAGTTGGATTGACGTCAATATAATTGATGCCAATGCAGCCCTTAAACGGCGAATGTATTTTTGGATTGAAATGATAGTATTTTTTTAAGTGCGTTGAACTGAAAATCTGTAAGGCGTATATCCATGTAGGTTTCAGTGGGTAAGTATTTTTTTAAGAGAAATATTTTTTTAAGGAGGAAGAGAGTCGAGATTCGTATTTCGTAGTTTGAAAGACCCTCGAATACGAATTTTCTTTGCGATCGAAAAATAATTTTTTTTCCTACCAATTTGAATTCAATATTCATCCACATATTCACACGCAATTTTGCAGAGATATAGGGCCTTATAAACTACACGAAATGACACAAACTGTACTTTCCTAAATAATTTAGAACTGAAGTTATAAAATAAAAACCTATTAGGAGTTTTTATTAATTTACTCTTTATAGACGTGTTAAATAAAAAACATATTTATACGGTCTTGAAGAGTGATAATTCAGCTTTACAAAGGTTGTAGAAACATTGGAGTTAAGAACGGCAGGCAAAAACATCATAATGAAAAGTGAACTCGTTGCCATGACGACTATATCAGCACAGCTCTTCCATCTTATATATTATTTCTAAAAGGTGTTTTTTCGTTGGTACACCATAACTTCGTGAATTCTTCATCAAATCCAATGATTCTGGAAAAAAAGTTATGAAGGATAAGAATCTTTATTTACGAATAACATAAAAAGTATGCATTATTTTCTCGATTGTACCTATGTTATTAAAAAGATTAATAAATTAACTACAAAACAAAACAAACAAAAAAATCGTAAAAATCGATTAGAAATTTAAAATTTAACGATTTGTACCGACCGAAAGAGCAACGTGTGTTCAAATATTTTTTCAAAGCGAAAGAGAGTTGCGATTTGTATTTCGCAGCTCGAAAGACCCTCGAATACGAATTTTCATAGCGATCGAAAAATAATTTTTTTTTTTTACAAATTTGACTTAAGGGGGGCCCCCTTTGATTTTTCTTCGAAAATCAGAAAAAGTGTTCAACATGCTTCCACCTATCCACACTAAATTTGTCAGGAATATAGGGTCTTTACAACTACACGAAATGACACAAATTATACCTTTCTATAATAATTTAGAACTGAAGTTATAAAATAAAAACCTGTTAGGAGTTTTTATTTATTTACTCTTTATAGACATTTTAAATCAAAAAGTTATTTATACGGTCTTGAAGAGCGATAATTCAGCTTTACAACGGTTGTAGAAACATTGGAGTTAAGAACGGCAGGCAAAAACATCATAATGAAAAGTGAAGTCGTTACCATGACGACTATATCAGCACAGCTCTTCCATCTTATATATTATTTCTAAAAGGTGTTTTTTTGTTGGTACACCATAACTTCGTGAATTCTTCATCAAATCCATTGATCATGGAAAAAAAGTTATAAAGAAAAATAATCTTTGTTTGCAAATAACTCAAATAGTATGCAATTTTTTCTTGATTGTACGTATGATAATTAGAAAGATAACTAAATTATCTGCAAACAAAAAAAAAAAATCGTAAAATCAGACAATTATTAAAAAAGGTAAGGTCCTTTAATTTCGGTATACTAAATTACTTCTTCCTCTTTAAAGATACTGCATTTACTATTCTAGCACCTTTTTTTGTTGGCTGATATATGCTTTATTATTTCTTAAAGTCATTTTTTTGTTTGTACATTTTATTTATTTTTTAAATTTAGAAATAGGATCTAGCAAAGCAATTTGTACAAATATTTTGTTTTATTATGTTAAATGGAATATTTTAATCGACCAAGGAAAAAACAATTAATTCCTCCCTCATATAACACCTAGGATCTACTTATTTCCATATTTTTTTTTTTGCTATTTTCCTTCACTAAAGAAAATTTTCTATGAATAATTCGCATGGGCCAACTAGTAGGACACATTAAAATTTTATTTTCTCTTCTTTGTTTATTATATTTAACAAGTGTTGTGTAATTTGTTGTTAAATTTGTATTTTTACTTTAATAATTATATTTGAAGAGCTGAATTTCATTGTATATTCTCCAGGAGAGGATTTCGTCATGAAAATTATGATAATAAAGCTATATTATTTTAACCATTTTCTTTAAAATTGTAATTATTATCATAAATACTCTGTTCATTAACTGAAAAAAAAATTACGAACTGAAAAGTAAGCTGAAAAAATGTTCGAGATGGTTTATCGGAAAATGCGGAGCCGGGAAAATCCTTTAGCTCCATCTCTTAACTGACCTCCTGGTAGTAGGGGACACAAAATACCTACCTGTGCCCTCAATTCTTGATTAAGTGGGGGGGGGTGCACCTTTCTCCCACTGCCTTATAAATTAGTGAAGAATTCCCAAACATATCAATCAAGCAATGCTCTATAAAACCCCCTTTTGGACAGACTTTTTATCTTAACCAACGAATACAAATTGATAATTCTTGCAAGTATTCAATCATCATAAATAAATAAGTAATCAATAATAAATGGCTTAGCGAACCCAAAGGTTCGATGCCGACACCACCTTCTTACACCCCCTCCCTCCACCGTTCGCCGTCCAAACCTAGTCACTTCAGATCGGCTTTAATGCAATCTTCCCAACTTCGCTTCGGTCTACCCCTCGGACGTTTACCATTCCCAACAGCAAATATTAATCTTTTCGTTTTTCAGGGTGAAAATTCAATGCATTATAGACATAAAATTTATTTTAATGTATAATATATTGACCATTATTTAATATGACTTTTTTTCCATCTTTCCACTAATTGCATAATTCCATGTTCATAGAATGTCTGCAGTTTATTGTTGAAAAACTGATTCAAGTGATTATTGATGTCATCTTCCTTTTGGGATTTCTTTCCATTCATGGAGTTCTGCAGAGACCGGAATAAGTGGTAGTCACTTGGAGTCAGGTCTGGTGAATAGGGAGGGTGGGGCAAAATGTCCCATCCAAGGCTCAATAATTTATTGAGAGTGACCAATGAGGTGTGGGGGCCTAGTGTTGTGTTGGTGGAACACAACATGCTTCCGATCATTCATAACTCTTCAGGATGTTCTCCAAATTCGATGTTACTTTATCCATTGAGAAGCTGAATAATTGCTCTTCAAAGCCGTATGAATGTTTTTTTGATTTTTATATCCATTTGTAGTTTTTTTTACGAAGGCCCTGTTGATCTCACTTTGTGTAGTTTATGTGGTCCTAAATTCCTGCTAAATTTCTTGTAGATAGCTCCAGTCGTATTGAAGTTATAACATTTTTTGTGATTTTCGAAAAAAAAATATGTGAGGGACCCAAAAATGTTGTGCAAATGGTTTTCTACGCTTGTATGTGACACATTTAGGGCCATAGCAATCTCTCGCACTGATTGGGTGGGATTTTGATCAACAATGGCCTTAACATTGCTCGTTTCAATTTCATATGGACGACCACACAGTTGAGCATCATTTTTTCCAGTCAATTTTTCCAGAATGAAATTTGGCAAACCAATTTGGACAGGTGCGTTCGGTTGAGGCATCATCCCAGTAAACACTGCAATTTTTTCTATGAGCTTCTGCAGCACGCTTATCTTTTTTTAAAAATAATACAACAAAATATGCCGATAATGAATGATATTTTTTCCATATTCGCAGTGCAATAGCAAACACAATACTAAGCTAGTTTCAACAAGAGTTGTTGACATATTACAAACAGTATAAACAATCCACCTTAAGGATTAATTCATCAGATAAGAAGTGTATCGTAGTGACATAAAAATACACAGAAAAACCGAAAGGACTTATTTGCCAACCCAATAAAAGGCTCACATAAAGATAGTAGTGTTGTGTTGAGCTGGTTACCATAGTAACTTTTTTTTTAAGGTGTTTCATTGAACAGTCCGCCAGATTGAAGGGCATTGATATTAGGGCTACAGTAAATAAATATAAATAATTAATAAATATATATTATAAATATATTTTACTTAATTATTTATATTTATTTTCCTTCACTACTATCTTTCTATGAGCCATTTAATTGACAGAGTGACTAACTCCAATTTCAACATTTATAATTATTAATTTTAGTGATATTTCTAGTAGCAAAATGTATACCTTTATTCACAGTTCTATGTTTCAACACTGCAATCACCTATTATGGAATCAACTTACACCACTGTCTGTAAAGATATTATAAATTTTCCTATTAGAAATACCAATAAATTATTTTACTAAAAAATGTTGAAATTCTTCATTCTATCAACGTACCTAAAGGCTCATATATTACTCCACTCATTTTGGTGATCTCTTTTTTATGATTGTGTCTATGATTATTTTTAATCTTACTAAATTTCCTACAAAACAAAAAAAAAAAAAAAATGTTCCGATCATTGATAGCTGAAATACAGGTTATTGTAGTTCTTAAACTTTTTGGATTGTAGTATTATATTAATTTTAGCTCAGTGTGTTGGGCACTAACTTCGAAAGCTCAAAGTCCCGGGTTCAAATCCGACTGGTGGTAGATAAATTATTTATTCTGTTCCATCGATCGTGAGAGACCATCCCGGGACACACCCAGCCTCTAAATGAGTATTCTTATTAAATTAAGGGAGAAAACCTAGCAGTTGAGCATGATCTCGGTCGAATCACCTCTTTACACAACCGTTTACTAAGAAACAGTACTTTCCCTATAATTATTTTACTAAAAAATGTTGAAATTCGTCATTCTGTCAACTTAAGGGCTCATATATTACTCCTCAAAGAATTTTTTTTGTAGCTACGCCGTATCTTCTTCATCAAATCAAATGATTTGATGACTCATTTTATTGAACTTCCCTTTTTTATGGTTGTATATCTATGATAATTCTAAATATTATTAAATTTCTTACAAAAAAAAAAAAAACAAAAAAAAAAAAAAATCCCATCGAATTCCAATCATTATTAGCTGAGATACAGGTTATTGTAATTCGTAAATATTTTGGATTGTAGTTTTGTAATAATTTTAGCTCAGTGTGTAGCGCACTGACTTCGACAGCTTAAAGTCCGAGTCAAAAGAGGATTCAAATCCGGCTGGTGTTAGATAAATATTTATTATGTTCTATCGATCGTGGATTGACACTGGAGTCGGAAGACCCTCCCGGAACACACCCAGTCTCTATGTGGGTACTCTTAATAAATTAAGGTGGAAAACCTAGCGATTGAGCATGATCTCGGTCGAATCACCTCTTCACACAATCGTTGATCAGTCGGCTTTTTACGACTTAAGAAAAATTTATTTAAATGTCATTTTAAAATACAAATAATTAAAAAGAAATTCTTTATAAATATTTATGAATGAAACTTTATTTACTATCCCTAAGTGCTCAAATTTTCATTTCGTATTATTTGCGAAGTGTTTTGTTAATCCAGGATAAAGATACTGAAATAAAAACAGCTGTCAACACGTGACGAATATATGCCATATTTTCGACAAACATTTACTTTTATATTAATATTATAGATTAAATTATCTAGGAAGGAAATAAAAGTAGTTAAATAAATTTATAGGAAATAAACGAAATTATTATTAGGAAGTTATATGAAATTATCAACGATTTTCCACTAACGGACATAATAACAGACTAATAAGAGACATGGCCACAGCTGATAGCCCTCAGAACATGAGGAGGAGACTAAAAAGGCGTTGGATGAGAGATCTCCTTCCTTTAACAACTTAAGTAATTGGAACAAGTTAGGGAAGAGGTACTGATGAGTACTTTCCTCCTCCATGCCTGTCATGTCATTATTTCATGTATCGCCATCACATTTGCTGATTGTCAACAATAAGGTAGCATTGTCAATAATAAGGGCGCAAATACGTGTTTATAGACAAAAACAAAAAATATAGTATTATATTGAATACTTAATAGTTGACAATTGTATAATTAAGGAAAGAGATGGTCCGGGGTGGCGATCATAAATAGGCTAAATAGTGGCAAAACTATTTTTTATTAAAAGCTAACGTTTCGATCCGACTTTGCAGGTCTTCTTCAGGACTAGAAAGGACAAGATATAAAAAGTATTTACGTTATTTTTTCGATGAGTTACGATATTGTCATCCCCAAAAAAATATAAATGGGGTGAGAATATCGTTCCTATCTATTATATTTGGAGAAAAAAAACAAATTAAATATCAACAGAAATTCATACATATGAATGAATGAATAGTGTAAGCTAATATTAATTAAGGAAATAGGTATATTATTTATTTATTGTTTGTATATTATATATTGTTAATAACATAACAATCTGTCACATGGACATTGGTTATTGGAATGTAAGATAACATTCACACACGATGTACAAAAAAAAAAAAAAGTAAAATTATTAAACATTAGTAAAACACAGAAGGAAAATAACTAAATAATAATAAATAAGAGTATATGATAAATAAAATAAAATAACTTATATTGAATACCTAACAGTTGACCGTTGTATAATTAAGGAAGGAGATGGGTCGGGTTGGCGGTCATAAATAGGCTAAATAGTGGGAAAACTATTATTATTAAAAGCCAACGTTTCGACTCGACTTTCGAGGTCTTCTTCAGGACTAGAAAAAGAAGGAGAAGAAGAAAAAGATTTATAGAATTGTGGATGTTACATAATATTTAGATAAAAAATATAAACAATGTGAATAAACTTATTAAAATTATAAAAAGTAAGACCTGCAAAGTCGGCTCGAAACGTTGGCTTTTAATAAAATAGTTTTTCCACTATTTAGTCTATTTATGAACGACACCCTGGACAATCTCCTTCCTTAATATATTATATTGTTAGTTCTACAATAATTATGTTACTTATCCTTCATAATTTGTATACGTAATACAAATGACTCCTCTTCTGAACTTAATATAAAATAGACTGAACTCAGTTCTTGTCTCGACTTACAAATGATAGCTCTGATGATGACCCACATGTTTGGTCCGAAACGTCGGCTAGTTCATTTTACGACTTTTTGACTGAAATTACTGACAATTTTGTTTCATCAGCCTGCTACTTACCCATCTCTAAATAATGTTTGTCTGTATTTGTTTAAGGAATATATATTTGATATTAAATTAACAATGCAAATAAATTTGTTTAATTGTCCAGATATTTTTTAAATGATATTTTAATTTATTATCTTGAAAAAAAACAACAAAAAAACAAAACAATCATCAAATGTGTTGACAGAAGTTGTGAAACCACTTATACTACAAGAATCAGAAAAACAAAAAAAAAAACTTAAAGTTTTCCTTCATTCACGATATAATTTGTCCAGGGTTTGAAATCGATAATTATTTTTTCCACAAAACCATGTAATAATTATTATATTTGATTTTTAATATAAAAATCATGTTCGATTTTTAAATAAAAAAATAAATAAATCTGATTTAATTGTTTATTGATTCGATTAAAAAAAGTGATCATTCACTGAGTGATACGGTATGAAATAAATAATGATGATTACATTGTTATAAAAAAAAAATTTGTTCCGAAAATAATAATCACCTTTGACACACAAATTAAATAAAATATTAATATGTACGTTATTAATGTACATATTTTTAAATATGAAATTTCTGAAATAGTTTTAATTGTATGTGCGGTACCTGCACAACATATATATATATATATATATATATATATTTTTTTTTAACCCAACGTTGCTAATAGTTGACAATATTCTTCACCTATTAACTACTTCAGACTCTAAATATATCATAGGGATTACAAAAAAATTATATTTCTGTTTAAAAATTTATTACTGAAGAATTATTATTATTGTTAATTGTAAAAAATTCGTTCGAAAATATTGATCAGGAAAAATAAATTTCTCTTAATCAAAATCATGAAATCATTTTTTAAAAATTTGACCAGATTTTATTTTGTCCAATTTTGTGTAGCTAATTTAAGGTTATCATTATTTAAGAATGGACTTTTGCGATAATAAAAACGGCATTGAAGCCAATGTAGACCTGTCATAAAAACTGGCTGTACAAGTTACTACATCAAACCCTAAAACCATATAGAGATCAACACGTGTAAGGAATTTAATTTTGCTAGTGGCTAAAATATATCTTTTGAGAGAAACGATTTTTATTTAACTAACAGTTTTAAAAGTAATTTTATAATGTGTTGAAAAGATAATTTTGTTACCTTTTAGTGTGTATTAAATTAAAATTAAATAAAATAAAGTAAAGAAATGAAGGTAATGTTAAACTATTTTTAATAGTGGTTAAATAGTTGACTGTCTTGAATAATGAAGAGAAGAATAGTTGGGGTGATCAGTCAAACAAGAAGGCAAAATAAATGATAATATTTATTTTTTAATTTTTATTTTTAATAAAATAAATTAAAATAAATATTATCATTTATTTTGCCTTCTTATTTGACTGATCAACCCAACTATTCTTCTCTTCATAAATAATTTTTAATTACTTAAATTAAACATTTTTTATGTTATCGCTTCCTATGAAAGAGAAAACATGTGGAAGAGAGGCACTGGGATCTCCTGGATTCCTAATTATCCTTTCACATTTGGGAAACAAATCTTGACTCGGAGTTACCTGGGTGAATGTAAATATTGTACATAGGAATGAATTTGTTAAGAAGATTTATTTTATTTTTACTTATTGATTTATTTTTTATTTAGCTCATGTATTATTTATGTATGTTATTTTATTTTTATAATTAATTTTTTCTTAGTATAATCATTTATTTTTATTTATTCATTTATTTATTTTTTAATCTTCTATTATATGTATGATTGAACAAATTTAGCCTTGTTACTTCAAGTTTGTCTTTGCCCAATGTGACTTATTGTACTATTTTTTGTTCAATAAAATTAAAAAAAATAAAATCCCCTCCTAGAGTTTGGCCATTAAGAAGACCTGTGACATACTACAAGCAATTGAAAATTTTATAGTAATATTTTTATATAAATAATATTAAATAAATAATTAATTAATTTTGCTTGAACCATAGTGTGTATCAATAAATTAGAATGAAGTTGTTTGAACTGCTGAAATTGTTATTTGGAATAACAGAGTAATGAAACACATATTATCTTAAGTTTTACATTTTTTTTTTTTTTTTTTTTTTTACAGCCAGCGTTTCAGCCCTTCAGGACATTTTCGAAGAAACAATCCTTACTTTATAAAATAAAATCATTTAGGTAAATTCTTTGGGTGTCAGGGTGTCCTCTAAATAGAGAGAACAAATATTTAAAGAGTGATAGTAGGCATCAAGGGCTTCAAAAAGGTGTATATAAACAATGGCCCAATTTCCAGCAAAAACTCTTTTTTTTTTTCAAAAGAGACTTGTTTTGTTTTTTTAAACGGAAACGATCACTAAAACAATATTTAATTTACGTAATTATCGATTGCTCCCTAGTAAACTAGAATTTACTTCAAACGAAAGAAGAATTTGTCATTATTGAAATCGTTTAAAGAGGGCGATTAAACTAAGTTCGGTTTAAAAAAAATTATAAAATATTTGATATTTTTTTATAATCACTCTATAACTATACTACAGATATCCAATTTTTAGAAAAAAAACTTCCGAGTTCAATACGCTTTAAGACCATATTAAATGAGTCGAGTTTTATTTTTTATTTTTTGTTTTTTATTTATTTATTTATTTATTTAGAAATGTAATAATCTGTCACGTGGACAATAATTTTAGTAATATATGAACACATTCACAGTATATATGAAAAAAATATAAAATTAACAAAAGTAAAATAATAACTAAATAATAATCAAAAACTATGTACAATAAAAAATAAAATAATCTAAAAATAAGTAAATTAAAAACATAAAAACACAGTCATACCTAAGGTTTATTACAAAAAAATTTGAGATTCCCCTCAAGTTGTATAATAATATTATGTTTGATATTCTGTCGCCAAAAAGTTACTATGTTTTCAGTAAAAATGATTATAATATTATATAGGAGAGTCACGTTTTTTTTTTTTTTAAACGGAAACGATAACTAAACAAACATTTAATTTACGTAATTATAGATCGCTCCCTAGTAAACTAGAATTTACGCCAAACGAAAGAAGAATGATATGACAAGACGATTGGGCGGTTAAACTTAACTAAGTTCTGTTAAAAAAATATATCATAAAATATTTGCGAATTTTGTCACAATAACTCTTTAACTATACTACAGATAACCACACTTTTAGAAGAACTTACGCGTTCAATACACTTTAAGACCATATTAATTGAGTCGAGGTTTATTTTTAATTGTTTGTTTTTTATTTATTTAGAAATATAATAATCTGTCACGTGGACAATAAATATAGTGATATATGAACACATTCACAGCATATATGAAGAAAATATAAAATTAACAACAATAAAATAATAATCAAAAACTATGTACAATAAAAAATAAAATAATCTAAAAATAAGTAAATTAAAAACATAAAAACACAGTCATATCTCAGGTTTATTAGAAACAATTTTAAATTCACCTCAAGTTGCGTAAAAACATTATGTTTGATATCCTATCATCTAAAAGAAACTATGTTTTTCAGTAAAAATGATTAATTTTAATCTTTAATTTTCTTTTTGTCTATTTAACTGTTGCAAAGCTTTTATTTATTCTTTTACCCTGTTCGGGATGTATTTTAATAAATATAATTACCAAAAAAAAAACACATTTTAATGTATTAAAATAAAAATTTAAAAATAATATTTTAAAAAAATATTTTTCAGTTAATGTGGTTATGAAATTGTATTCTATTTGTATTGTATTGTATTAGTAAGAAAAATTAAGTTTGTCATTGATAAATACTTATCAATTTCTGAGATCTGGGAGTAAAAATAATTTCATGACCATTTTACATGAAAAATATTTAAAAAATCATTATTTTTATAAATAAAGTGTGTTTTTAGGGAATTATTTTTATTACAAAACAACCCATATCATGGAAAAACAATAAATAAAAGATTTGCAAAAGTTAATTGTAGTCATTGAAAACAAGGGTACTTTTAGGTGACTGGATAGAAAATCACCTCATTTATTTTATTTATTTAAGTGGGGTAAATGTACAATTGAAGGTTGATAAAAAAAATATCACGAATAATTTATGACTTTTTTTCAAACCGAACTTAGCTGACTTTGTTCGCAGTTTTTTTCCCTTTTCTTACACTGCGTCGCGTTAAGATACAATTTTGAATAATAGCTCATTACAAAGAGGATGAAATTTTAAACATATGATAACAATATGCAGGGACATTTTGAGTTTTTGAGATATATTAATCGGTATCTTCAATAAAACTCGTTATAATTTGGTCTTCGACACTATTTGTGTGAGCCTGTTCGATCATTTCTTATCCATCCAGTTTCCATGAAATTGTAAATAGATACTAATGTAAATATGTATATAAATTATTAGTTCGTTCTTCATTATTGTTTTTTCTATTTTTTATTTTTTTATTATTAACTGATTAAAATTAGAAAGTAACTTATAATTTTTCATTTTTTTTACTATGACTGTTTAATTATTCTGTATTTTTATTTATGTATCTCTAAGGCTCTTTAGTCCGTATTTATGTCTTTCTGTATTATTCTAAAGGGACTCATCCTAGAATAAATAAAGTGTTGTTATTATTATTTTTTTTCATTTTCGTTTCTCCAACACAGCGTCGCGATGAGATACAATTTTTAATAATAGCTCATTACAAAGAAGATGAAATTTTAAACATATGATAACAATATACAGGGACATTTTTAGTTTTTGAGATATATTAATCGATATCTTCAATAAAACTCGTTATAATTTGGTCTTCGACACTATTTGTGTATGCCTGTTCGATCATTTCTTATCCATCCAGTCCCGATGAAATTGTAAATAGATACTAATGTAAATATGTATATAAATTATTAGTTCGTTCTTCATTATTTTTTTTCTATTTTTTATTTTTTTATTATTGACTGATTAGAATTAGAAAGTAACTTATAATTTTTCATTTTTTTACTATGACTGTTTATAATTATTCTGTATTTTTATTTATGTATCTCTAAGGCTCTTTAGTCCGTATTTATGTCTTTCTGTATTATTCTAAAGGGACTCATCCTAGAATAAATAAAGTATTATTATTATTTTTTTTTCTATTTTCGTCTCTCTAACACAGCGTCGCGATGAGATACAATTTTTAATAATAGCTCATTACAAAGAGGATGAAATGATAAAAATTTCCCTCGCTTAACAATATGCAGGTCCGATTAGTCGGTTCCAGCTGACCTTGTCATAGCGTTACACATCGGAGATCTGACGGCTCAATCTAAATCACTCTCCACAAAAAAAAAAAGTTTTAACTTAAAAAAATATAATTAATGAAGATCATCGATAGTCCGGACGATAACGGCTGCTCTGGTGTATTGCATTGTGTAATATTCGGCGACCGGTCCCGATCAGCTGATAGGACGCGAAGCGGTTCAGTCGGTGTCCAACTATCGCCGGTGCAAGATGCGTTCCGGATTCCTCTGCGTCCTCTTCCTCGCGGCGTTCTCCCAGCCGATCTCTTCGGCCAGGATACTCGCCCTCATGCCCTACTTCGGAGCCTCCCATTTCTTCGTCTTCGAGCCCTTCTTCGAAGAGCTGGCTCGAAGAGGGCACTCCTTGGACGTCGTCAGTTATGTCCCCAGGAAGACCCCTATACCCAACTACAGAGACATCTCTTTAAAGGCCCTTTTGAACGAAAGCTCGTCAACAGTCGGATTCCTTGATTTTCAGATGTGAGTAGTGTCTTTTTTACAATTATTATTTCAATATTTACAAAGTGAAATAGAATAGAATAGAAACATTTTATTGGCTTAATATACATCGTAGCCACGGAGTCTGGCCCATTTAGTGTTAGTAGGGATTAGTTTTATAAGTAGAAGAAAATAAGTACAGTATAAGAAAACAAAAACAAAAATATTTTTATATAACAAACATCATAAATATTTTTATACTTCAAACATTTTTACTATTTATATATATAAATATCTTTATATAATAAATATCATAAATGAATAAAAATACATATATACTAAAGAAAATTTACTATACAGAACACAACAAAGCAAAACAAATAGTAGAGATCTTAGGATTACAACGCACATGTAGAATCGTACAATTATTAATAATAATATTTAAAAGGCACACAAATTGTGACCTAAAGCTGAGGGTTTGTACTTGTATTGATAGAGTCACAAACACTTATAATAAAATAATATATTTTGTTCAACTGGTCAAGATTTTTTATATCCAACACACACTCCAGCGATAAATGATCTGTGACAGCCTCTATATGTGTATGTAGGTATTTCCTTCTATGTGTGTCTCCAGAAACCAACACTCCAGCATCAAGTGCTTTAAACCGTTATTGATAAGTTGGCCGCACCACTTGCAGACTTCGTTTATATTTATAACGTATGTAATGTTCCCATGGAGCAATTTTAGATAGTCTCTACCCGATACTCTTAAACGACTTACCGTCCGTAACTTTCTTAGAAGTATCATAAATTTTAAATAATTTTCGGGTTCTGAGCGATTGTAACCACAAATACGTCCGATATATTGGGCTGTAATTTGAATCGTAGCCACGTTCAATGTCTTTGGAGTATAAATTGTTAGATATAGTCGTTAAAATAACATTTTTGTTTCTAAGAAGTATTCCTAGATCAGAAAAACGATTAAAATATTCTTCAAAGAAATTAGAAGCGGCTATATTTTTAAGTTGTAAGAACCAATTAAAACCCAGATTTGGCTCCCTAGCATCAAGAGCCACAGTTTCTCCAAGCATTTTTGGGAAGCCGGTGGTTCGGTAGTGATGACAATCTTACTATATAGAAATCTATAAAAACTTGTACCACTACAACCCATGAAGGGTCTGGGGTTCAGTACTATTTAGGGAGAGCACCGTTTCTACGTCAACGGTAGTGAAAGGAGGTGATTAGACCGAGATCACGCTCAACCGCCAGGTTGAAAATAGAATAGAAATAGAAATCTATAGCTTTCTTTAAAACAGCTAACAAGATCGGTGAGCGACCAGTTCCCAATCTAACTATGTAATTAGGAGTCTATTTTGGCCAGAGATATAAGAGTTTGAGAAATTTCATCTGTGCCAATTCGATTGATTGCAAATATCTCAAGCCCGAGATTTCTGCTGCATACAGAAGTATTTACAAAGTGTCCCGTAAGTATAGGGGATTATTTGAACCTACAAAAAAGTTCAAATAATCAATTGCCTAATTTCCATCTGAAAAGTAGAAAATTTAAGATTTGAATTTTTTTAATCGAGTTACGTTTTTTGTTGAATAGGAAGCGATAACATAAAAAATATTTGTTTAAAGTATTTCAACATTGCTCTATAGTAAACTAGACAAAATTTACTTTAAAACAAAGCTGAGTTTGTCATTGTTAAAAAAATTTAAAAAGCTAAGTTCGGTTTAAAGAAAAGTCATAATATACTTTTATTTTTTTAACAACTTTCAACTGTACTAAATTTACCTCACTTTTAGAAAAACTTCCTCTTTAAATAAGCTTTAAGGCCATATTAATTAAGTTGAGATTTATTAGGAAAAATTTTTGAGATTCACTCCAAGTTGTGTAATGAAATGTGATTTTCTATCCAGTACCGAAAAGTACTCTTATTTTTTTGCCAAAATGACTAAAATTAACTATTAAAAAGCTTTTATTTCTTGTTTTTCCGTGATATGGAATGTTTTGTAATAAACATAATTCCCTAAAAACACACTTTATTTATAAAATTAAAAATAATGATTTTTTAAAAAATTTTCATATAAAGTGGCCATGAAATTATTTTTTACTCCCAAATCTCAGGAATCGATAAGCATTTATCAGTGATACACTTGATATTTCTCACTAAAATTTACGTTTAAAAAAAAATAAACCTACTGATTGCTTCAATTATTTTCATGAAAAAGTAAATATTAAGGCTAGAAACATTAAGTTTGTCACTTAAAAATAAGCATCAATTATTATGATAGAAATCTGGGAGAAAAACACAATTTCATAACCACATTACTAGAAAAATATTTTTAAAAAATATTATTTTTAATATTATTAAATAATATGTTTTTTTTTGCCAATTATATTTATTAAAATACATCCCAGAACACGGTAAAAGAATAAATAAAAGCTTTGCAACAGTTAATTAGACATACATTAAAAGAAAAGAAAAAGATAATTAAAGCTTATCAATAATTTATTATAATCATTTTTACTGAAAACATAGTTACTTTTTGGAGACAGAATATCAAACATAATATTATTATACAACTTGAGGGGAATCTCAAATTTTTTTTTAATAAACCTCAGGTATGACTGTGTTTTTATGTTTTTAATTTACTTATTTTTAGATTATTTTATTTTTTATTGTACACAGTTTTTGATTATTATTTAGTTATTATTTTACTTTTGTTAATTTTATATTTTTTTCATATATACTGTGAATGTGTTCATATATTACTAAAATTATTGTCCACGTGACAGATTATTATATTTCTAAATAAATAAATAAATAAAAAACAAAAAATAAAAAATAAAACTCGACTCATTTAATATGGTCTTAAAGCGTATTGAACTCGGAAGTTTTTTTCTAAAAATTGGATATCTGTAGTATAGTTATAGAGTGATTATAAAAAAATAGCAAATATTTTATAATTTTTTTTAAACCGAACTTAGTTTAATCGCCCTCTTTAAACGATTTCAACAATGACAAATTCTTCTTTCGTTTGAAGTAAATTCTAGTTTACTAGGGAGCAATCGATAATTACGTAAATTAAATATTGTTTTAGTTATCGTTTCCATTTAAAAAAAACAAAACAAGACTCTTTTGAAAAAAAAAGAATTTTTGCTGGAAATTGGGCCATTGTTTATATACACCTTTTTGAAGCTCTTGATGTCTAATACCACTCTTTAAATATTTGTTCTCTCTACTTAAAGGACACCCTTTAATCTAAAGAGTTTACCTAAATGATTTTATTTTATAAAGTAAGGATTGTTTCTTCGAAAATGTCCTGAAGGGCTGATACGCTGAGTGTAAAAAAAAAAAGAAAATTTAAACTAAAGATAATATGTGTTTTTTTTTACTATGTTATTCGAAATAACAATTTCCGCAGTTAAAAGAACTTCATTCTAATTTATTAATACGCACTAAGGTACAAGCAACATTAATTTTATATATATATATATATATATATATATTTTTTTTTTTTTTTTTTAGTATTAATTACATAAAAATATTACTATTAAGTTTTCTAGAGTATATAGGATGTCATAGTTCTTAATGGCCAAACTAAAAAAAAATCTCTCTTTTCTCAAAATTTTCCAAAAAAACAAAATTCTGTTTCATAGGAAACCATGTCACAACAATTATTTAATTCAGGTAATTAAAAATTGTTTCATCGTAAACTAGATAAAATTTCCTTCAAATATGAGTAGCCCTCCGAGGCGTCTAAAAAGAAGATGGCCTCGTGATCTACTTATGTAAATATATTATTAGAGTGCTACCAATGGGTAGTTTCTCAACAAGCGTTTTCATGTGATTGTATTATTACTGTGTGCAAATTTACTAGTTGTATTGTTTTACAATACAGTTGTAAATATTATTTATTTATTATTTTATCAATGAATAAAAAAAAAATATAAGTAGAATTTTTCTTTGCAAGAACCATTTAAAGGGAACTTTTAAGTGGCCAAACTACGCTAAGTTGTGCTTTTCATTAAATCATGGATTATTCGCGATGCTTTTTTGTCATCCTACAGATATCTCACTTTTATAAAAACTTCCTCGTTTAATAATCTTTAATTTAATACCAATTTGTTTAATATTTGTTTTAGAATAGAGTTGAGATTTGTGTAAAAAAATATGTGATTTTATATTCTGTCATTCCAGAGTATCTGTATTTTAAGAAAAATAAATAAAAACATAGAAATTATTACAAAGTTATAATTCATAATTAATCAAAACTACATTATTATAAATTAAATTTTCTAAATGTAACTAAATAAATGAAACACTAGATTTTTTTTTCATCTTGGTAAACATAAATATTAGGATTAAAAACATTTAGTTTGTTACTTAATACCATAAGGATCAATTTCCACAATAGATATCAGTGCTATAAACAATGGGTCATTATCACCGTAGATAATACATTTTTGAAAAAGCTGTATTTTTTTATCATATTTTTTTAATAAATTTAAAAATGTATCACTACAACCCATGAAGGGTCTTCGGTTAAGTACTATTTTAGGAAAAGCACTGTTTCTTGGTCTACAGTCAAGGAGGTGATTTGACCGAGATCACGCTCAACCGCCAGGTTTTCTCCCTTAATTAAGGTTACCCAATTTATAGAGGCTGAGTGTGCCCCAGAAGGGTCTACCTACCCAGAGCCTATGAAACAGAATAAATAATATTTCTTCTATGTCATGAGCCGGGATTCGAACCTGGGAACTTTAGCACTGGAAGCTCAGTACCCTACCACTGACCTACCCCACTCCCTTTTTTAATAAATAAAAGTTGTATTTTTATAATGAATTTATTAAAATAGATGTTTCTCAACTGTATTTCCCAACAAACTTCAATTAAATTGATATGAATATAAAGGTTATTAAACAACGAAATATTAAAGTAGGGTGTCTGTATTACAGTTGTAAGATGATAAAAAGAAAAAAACATCGATGATATAATGAAAAACAAAACTACGCGTAGTTTGGCCATTCAAAACCCCCTCTACAATTAATTTTGACAAAGACAAACTCTACTTTTATGTAAATGAAATTTTGTCTAGTTTACTGTAAAGTAATTTTTAATTATCTAAATTAAATAATTTTTGTGTTATCGTTCCCTATGAAAGCGAAAACGTGATCACGTTTAGAAAAATCAAAATTGGATCTAAATCCCTTTCCGTTCTAAATTGGCCCATACATCAAATAAAATTCTTTTTGGAAATTTTGTCTAGAACTGCCTGTTATAGTTTGGCCTTTAAGGCATCTGGCATCCTATATACCCTTGAAAATTTAATAGTAATATTTTTATGTAAATAATATAAAAAAAACGCTGCAAATTATTCCACAATGGTTTCTTATTTCCAAACAATTATACATCTAAAGTAACATTACCTTCCTAGTTACAAAGAAAAATAAATAAAAGGTGATTCCAATTATAGGACAACTTTTTTTTTTTAATCATTAGTAATATGCTAAAAAAAATAGCATTACTTCAATAACACATTCAAAATTTAAAAACCAAACAAAGGATGTAACATTTGGAGTAGAATATATATATAAAAAAAAAAAAACAGGAGAACATATCTTTGCTCCTAATTGTACGATTACAACGATTTTTTTTTGTTTTTTTGGAAATTCCGTAAACTTTTAAAAACTGTATACAAAAATCCATAAAAATGTGTATGCTTTTTAAGTTACTCGGAATTAAATTTTACCATCCCTCGTAACTTTTTTTCCAGCTTCTTTTCGTTATATAGATAAATTTAAAGGGCGTCAAGAAAATGGCTTTAGCGAAGTTTCATTGAAATCGGTACATTCGTTTAGGAGCTACAGTCTATAGCAACGAAGGTTTTTCGGCCGCCATTTTGAAAGTAAAAGGCGGATAGTAATGTCGATGAAGAAGGATCATCCTCGGGTGACCTCTGATTTTATATCCAAATTTGAAAAAAAAATCGGTCCAGTAGTTTCGGAGAAAATGCGCGGACGGCGGGCGGACAAAACAATTAATATTCGTTTATCGGATTCTACTCATCCTGAAACGTGAAACCTCAAATATTGAGAGGGGGTTTAGTTTTTTAATTTTTTGGTCGATCACAATGATTGATTATTGAAAATAATAAACCAAAAAATTAATTTTGCTTGTACCTCACAAAAGCCCTTCTGGACCTCATAAAATTCTCTATCAATCAATATAAGAAATGTGAAATTAGATATATTATCAACGTAGTATAAAACATGCCATTTCTTATCATGGAGTCGATTATTCGAAAATAAATTTATACACCAGCAAATGTTAATGAATATTACAAATGTATTATTTTATATATAAGAATCATTATTATAGTATATAGATGTAATCATCATTTTGTTAATAAAGAAGATGCATTGAGTAACTCTTGTCTGCTTTGGGAGTTCAAGTTCATGACGAAAGCAGAGCGTGTTGCCAAGGTTTCAACATAGGGATATTGTCATCGTTATTAATATAGGCCTATAACTATCGATATATCGAAATACTTGCAACAATCTATAGTCGATATCTCCATCGATATTATAAACATTTTTTAAATCTGAATATTAATATAATTATTGATTCTCTAAAACATAGGTGCATAAAAAAATATGTTATTTTCTCTTAAATTAATTAAGGGAAATTTCAATTCTTCTACTCTCCTTAGTAAAATTAATTTCTAGTTCCTGTCCATCTTTGTCATTTTTAATTTTTATCAGAAATTTCTATTCAACCTATTATGCCTTCTAGATCGGATTTGCATCAGACATAGATTTCTTTGAAAATTCGTGGCCTTGGTTTGAGAAGGTGCTAACTAACAATTTTGGACAAATTGAGTTTACTGAGTGAGAAGGTTCTGATGCGCGTTATTTACCTCTACTTAGAGAAGGCATCTACAGTCGATTTTATCGAAATATCGATATTTTATATGAAACAGGCAAAATGATTATGCGTTTTTTTTTTTTAATATGAGATTCAAATATAATTCTTAGCGCTTTCTTAAAACGATAGTTTTAATTTTTAAATTAAAATATCCCGGGACTGCTGTATAACTCCGAAAATTCCTAGCATCTACATACTTTCTCATTATCCGTTCCTACCTTACTGATAGATACTTTAAAGCTAGATACCAATCCAACACTGTCATCACCACCTATGCCGATGACACGTGTATCCTATCAGTTAATGACGACTTATCTATCACATCCCAAACCCTTCAATCACACATCACAAACCTTGAAGAATGGTGTCAAAACTGGAGAATTAAAATAAATTCCAATAAATCACATCAAATTACCTTTACCCTTCGACTTAAACCAATGATTTCCTGTCCTTCAGTATCCTTTAACAACACCTTACTTATTCCTGTTGAACAAATCAGTTACCTAGCAATCCACCTGGACAAACGTCTAACTTGGAATCCTAATACCAGACTGAAATGACAAGAAACAGCTCGACGTTTCCGACTACTTCAACACTTACTGGACAAACGCTCTAACCTTCCAATTAATTACAAAAGACTCATATACATAACTATAATAAGACCTATTTGGACTTACGGAGTTGAGCTATGGGGCTCCACCAAACCTTCAAATTCCTCTCATATCTAATCCTTACAATCCAAAATCGTCAATGTTCCTTTCTTTGTTACAAATAAAATCATCCACAATGACCTTAATGTTCCTTATGTTTCAGATTTGGCCCATTCCAGATATCTATCCTTCCATGATAAACTGCAGAACCATCCCAACCCTCTTGTTTCTAACCTTGCTTCTAATTCATTTTCTGATAACTCCCCGAGGCGTCTGAAAAGAAGATGTCCCCGTGATCTCCTATTAGAGTGCTACCAACGGGTATTTTCTCAACATGGGTTTCATGTCATTATATCCATGTACGAATTTACTAGATGGATTTTTTTTATACGGTTGTAAATATCATATAAATAATAATAAAAAAATTAAAATATCGAATATCGGAAGGAAAATGTCGATATTTCGATAATATCGACTATCGATGACCATCCCTCTTTGAAAGTCATGTAATTAATTCAGCGTATTCTGGGTTCATATTTTTAAATCTTGTTGAATTATATATATTTCAACAACAAGTTTATAAGCCAACAATATTCAATATCTCCAATATTAATATCCCATCAATATCATTTGTTATAAAGGAAAGGAGGTTAAGATGGGCGTGCATGTAGCTCGCAGTAATCCATCAGAACACACAAGAATGAATGCCTCAGTAATTAATAGCTCGAATCAACAAAGATGCAATAAAGCTGTTGGCTCTACAGACTTTGTAGATCTTTTGGCGCCTGAACAACCCTTCTCTTTTTGTCTTAGGCTATTGGCTATTGTTTTTCATTTATCTACATGTAGCTCTACAGCATCTTTGTTGATTCGATCTATCTTATCTTAATTACCTCGCCTTCATATTATGAGATATTGATGACCAGTTTCTGTAAGCAGTTCTTTATTTGTTAATACTCTGGTCTGAGATTACTTCTGTTATCGTGTGGTGCTGGTTAGTGTCCAGATCACACATCCATATGTTAGAACTGGCTTTATCATAGCATTATATATCCTTGATTTTGGATTTTTTAGGATTTCATTACCTTTGAATGAGAGAAGAACGTTTTTTGCGCTTGTCATACGTTGGTCTGTCACTGAGGCCAGTCATTCATTAAGAATAAATGTTTTGCCAAAATTTAAATTTACTGTTAACCTAGGACTACACCTGGACAAACGTCCAACTTGGAATCCTCATACCAGACTGAAACGACAAGAAACCGCCCGACGTTTCCGACTACTTCAGCACTTACTAGACAAACGCTCTAAACTTTCTATTAATTACAAAAGAATCATATACATGACTATAATAAGACCTACTTGGACTTACGGAGTTGAGCTTTGGGACTCCACTAAACCATCGAATTCCTATCGTATCTAATCCTTACAATCCAAAATCCTCAATGCTCCTTACTTTGTTACAAATAATATCATCCACAATGACCTTAATGTTCCTTATGTATCAGATTTGGCCCAATCCAGATATCTATCCTTCCATAATAAACTTCATAATCATACTAACCCTCTCATTTCTAACCTTGCTTCCTCTTCAATTCCTGATAACCCTCCTAGGCGTCTGAAAAGAAGATGGCCTCGAGATCTCCTAATTTAGATACTTTATTAGAGTGCTACCAATGAGTAAATTCTTTACAAGCCTTGTCATGTCATATTTTTTTGTATCACATTTGCTGAATGTATATTAATTTGTACAGCTCTAAATTTCATAAATAATAATAAATAAAAAAAAAGGAAAAGAATTCACTGTTTTAGTGATTTTATGAAGGTTTAACTATAAATACGATATTTATAAAGTAGAGTAATATTATGTTTTCTTTACCACCCCACTTCATGTTAACTGATCATAAGTAAAATACAAATTAATTAGGATTATTATCCTGACATGTAAAGAAAATAACCTCATAGAGATAAGAATTATATAAATAATACCCAAGGATGTAAAGAAAGTTCAACTTTTGTAACAGTATTTATGGCAGAACTAGGCACTAGCGGATCCAGGATTTATTTTTTGGGGGGGGGCTTCAGCCCGAAAGTTGTTTTTTTCGTAAAAATAACGATAAACTTTGGAAAAAAAGAAAGAAACTAATTACCTATATGAAATGGTCTTTAAGTGATTCCTAAAGCCCTTTAAAATGTAATTAATTACACGAACAATAATACTTTAAGAGATACTTTTTAAATATGTTTTTCGATAAAACATGGGTATATTTTACCATTTTTGGGGGGGGAGGAAGAGGGGCTTCAGTCCGAAAGCCCCCCCCACGTAGATCCGCCCGTGGAACTAGGTAATTTTACCATTCCTTGTAACTTTTTTTCCAGCTTCTTTTCTTTTAAGTACGTTATATAGATAAATTTTAAGGTCATCTTTAGCCAGTTTCATTTAAATTGGTACTATATCAAAACATATTTTTTGGCCGCCGTCTTCGAAGGAAAGGCAGGATAGTAATGTCGATGGAGGAGGATCATCCTCGAGTGACCTCTGACTTTGATTCCAAATTTGAAAAAGATCGGTCCAGTATTCTCGAAGCAAAGCTGCGGGGGGAGGACGGATAACAATGTTTTTATTCGATTTTTGAATTCTACGTTTCGTGAAACGTAAAACATCAACTTTTGAAGGGCGTTTAATTTTTTATGTTTTTTAAATGATTACAATGGTTCATTATTGAAAATAATAAACAAAAACAGACTGTACGTTGCTAAGATTGTGCCGCCTTAATAATCTATGACTTCATAACATCTATTTGGTAGTCACTGCGATAGATTTTTGATGATGCGTGGTCATTAAACCATATTGTCTATACAGGCGTAGAGGAGACATGTATTCCTCAACTTGATGTGGTGGAGAATTAAACCAATTAAAGATAAACATCATATAATTGTATGAGGTAGTTAGTAGTTAATTTCTGCCAGCGATTTCAAGTAATTACTATACTTAGTTGATTTGTATGATTGTATAATTTATTAATTCAATTGGCTGAGAAGGTCTTTTCAGTTAGTTAAATGAGTGTTCTAAATCTCCTATTAAAGCTCAAATAGTTTTAAATAAGTTTTACTATGATTCTATACTACTACGTCTGTTCTAACATGATAGTTACTTTTTCTACACTATGTACTGCATAAAGTATTTATAAAAATGTATTCCCTTTATCCCCTCCCCCCCCCTCAGTATTCCCTTTCTCTATAAGTAAAAGGAAGTATGTAAAGAGGTGAAAGCAAATCTTAAGATCAACAATAATTATTTGTCTATGTCATGGTTTTGCACGGAGAAGTATGATTTTTTTTTAAAATTTTTAAGATTCCAACTATATTACCTATCTCTAATAAAATAATACATTTACAGAAAACATAATATATAAAAAAAAATTTCATTTCTTTAAAACTTTTTTCCTGAGTTTTCTGAAGAATTTGCTACCAAAACTTGTATTTATTGAAATTTACAACTGTACTAAATAAATACAAAAGTAAATGTGAGAAAATCAAAATTAATGATATGAACAGACTTGTGTTGAGATGATAGCACTCCCTAAATAGTTATAAGTAAGAAGATCATGAGACCACCTTCTTTTCAGATGTCGAGGAGGATTATCGAGAATAGAGGAAGAAGCAAGGCTGGAAACAAGTAAATTCAGATGAGACTGGAGTTTGTCATGAAAGAATATATATCTTGATTGTACTAAATCAGTTACATATAGAACATTAAGCTCTTTATGGATATTTTGGATTGGATTGGATACTTTATTAATTAAACGTAAACTTTTTTTAAAATTATTTTAATGGAATTTACAACTGTATTACATAGAAAATACAATAAGTAAATGTGAAATTGGTAACATGACATGTACATGAAGAGAAACTACCCATTGGTAGAAATCAAATTAAAGTTCTATATTAGAAGATCCCGAGGCCATCTTCTTTTCAGACGCCTCAGAGGGTTATCAGAGATCGAGGAGGAAGCAAGGTTTGAAACGAGAGGATTCGGATGGTTCTGCAGTTTGTTATGGAAGGATAGGTATCTGGATTGGGCCAAATCGAAAACATATGGAACATTAAGGTCTTTATGGATGATTTTATTTGTGACAAAGTAAGGAGCATTGAGAATTTTACGAAGGATTTTGGATTGTAAGGATTGGATACGAGAGGAATTCGATGGTTTAGTGGAGCCCCAAAGCTCAATTCCGTAAGTCCAAATAGGTCTTATTATTGTGATATATATGAGTCGTTTATAATTTATTGAAAGCTTAGATCGTTTGTCTAGTAAGTGCTGCAGCAGTCGAAAACGTCGGATGGTTTCTAGTCGTTTCAGTCTGGTATGGGGGTTCCAAGTGAGTCGTTTGTCAAGGTGGAGTCCTTAGTATCGGATTTGTTCGACAGGAATAAGAGGGCTATTGTTGAAGGATACTGTAGGACAGGAAGTCATAGGTTTACGACAGAGAGTGAAGGTAATTTGATGCGATTTATTGGAATTTATTTTAATCCTCCAGTTTTGACACCATTTTTCAAGGTTTCTGATATGTGATTGAAGAGTTTGGGATACAACATATGGATCGTTATTAACTGATAGGATACACGTGTCATCGGCATAGGTGGTGATGACAGTGTTGGAAAACGTAAACATTAAATTCAAATTAAATGTTGTTCAAAGTGAAGGTATGTCGGCAAACGCTTTTTTTAGGAGATGAATTAGATAGAATACTAATATGGCCTTTTATTCCTAACTGTATAAAAACTATTGGCAACATAAGGATTAATACTATTTGGAATTAGCATTGGGAACTCTCAATAACATTTATCAGTTTGTAAGAGGCTTTCGCAGAGTACTCATCACCATGCCTTCCATTTATACTAGTGGGATATATATATATATATATATATATATATATATATATATATATATATATATATATATATATATATATATATATGTATATATATATATATATATATATATAGATAGATAGATAACATGTCAGTGTAGATCTCTTAAGCTTGGGTTGAAATGTTAGCAACAATTAAGAGCTTATTGCGTCCCGACTATTTATCACCCATATGAAGAATAGTCGACTAACTTGTATATAAATCAGCTGTTAAGATGCCATATAGATCAGAAATAATAAAGAAAAGTGCTATTCAACGTCAGCGATTGAATAAACAGTGAATTAGCTTAGTGCAGTCGAACGATATTACGTAATATATTCATCTGTTGGTCATTGAAATTTCTCGTGAACGCATCCTTTATCAGCTTAAATAAACAGATAAATTTTTTTTTTTTAATCAGTTTAATATATTAAAAAAAATTCTATCAGTGATATAATTTTTAAATAAAAATCAATATTGCATGATATCTTATTTATTATTGATTTTATATTAATAAATAGATATAAATAGTATATTTATTTTTGCAGATAATTTACTACTGATAAAAATAAATTAAGTCAAAATAACCTTGAATTATGTAAGAGATTTTTAAATCTTTAAGTACTATATATATATATATATATATATATATATATATATATATATATATATATATATATATTAATTTTTATAATAACTTTAAATTTTTAAGTAATAAGTTTAGATTGTATTTTATTTTAATAATCAACTCATTATGCTTATAACATTCTGTTTTTATTTACCTTACTTCGAAAAACAAATTTTGAGCCATTATTATGTCTGTCTATGCTAAGAATTTCTCGGGAGCGAATGGACCGATTTTGTAGTTTTTTTTTATTTTGTAGGGTTTTGACTACTAATACCTGTTAAACAAGTTATGAACTCCATGCGGAATAGCGGCTGCACACATTTTCAGCCTATTATAACCTAGAAACTTCGTGAATAGCTTCATCTCATCGTAATCTATAACTATTCTTTTTACGAAACATTTCAGAATTGGAGCATTTGCAATCTGGAAATCGGCAAACCTTTTCTATTTAATTAGGTGCTAAAAACTCGTAAATACCCATTCGCTTTCTCCACTTGGATCGTAAGATAATTTGATCACAAAAAAAAAAAAGTGGCTTACAAAAATGCTCGGCCGTTTGGGCAAATTTTGAATTTTGGAGGATACAATCGGAATACATGGGTGATATGCTCCATAAGATTAATCTTTGGGATTCCCAAGCGTTCTCATATTTCTTGTCGATAAATCGAGTTGAAGTGGCTTTATCCTACTTCTCGACGGCAATTTCTTCTTGTTGTTTTCCTTTTCCAAGTCCTCAGAACCAAAAACCTCGATACATCTTAGAACTCCTTACTTTACGCTCCTCTATCCATTCTCTCAACATCAGATCTCAACCTATAGATTTAAATATCTCCTCTCATAAAACCACTTCCTTCAGTAAATCCTTCGTCATTCGTGCTACCTCCTTATGGAACTCCTTAACCATCTCCATAAGTCAAACCACGTCCATAAACTCCTTCAAACAACACCTATTCCACCACTTACTACAAATTCAATCTTCCGCAAGCTTGTAAAAAAATCTGGGATTTATAATTACGTTGGTCATCAGCAGCAGTTAATCGATAGAAGTCATTTTATTTTTATTCATTCACTTTTTTTTTTTTTTATATCTCAGTATTTATTGTATATATCTCTGTTTTCCTTAGTATTTTTTGGTGGATATTAATATGTTTGTATTTTTCTTGGTATCTTTATATATATTTACAATTTCCTATGTATTTTTTTAATGTATTTTTATGATATCTAAATGCCAGACTACTGTATATAGTGTTTTAATTCTACAATTATTCTAAGGGATCTTCAGTCCCAGAATAAAATTATTTATCATTTCCAAACGTCCTAATATTTTTGAAGGCCACCTTTTTTTCTCGATTTCGTACCCAAATTATCTTATGCTTCAAGTGGACAGAAAATGTGTATTTACGAGTTTTTATTACCTAATTAAATATACAAAGTTGGCCGATCTCCAGATTGAAAAAAACTAAAATCGAAAACAATTTTCGTAAATAAAATAGTTATAGTTTACGATGTGATGAAGCTATTTACGAAGTTTCAGGCGGATATTACATATTTAATAAAAAGGGGTCTGTACCACGGAATAATATTTAAAGTTGTATAAAATCGGTAGAAATGTCATGTGATTGTACACACACAATTTTTAATTTAGTAGTACTGCTGGGCCAAATCAAACATAAAATATGTGTGCAGACTTTATTTATATAATTGTTTGTACGTTAATTTTCAGTAAATATATTTTGTTTGGAGGACTATTAGTTCGTAAATAAATAAATTTCGTCTATATAATTATACAATAGTGCTCTTTATATTTTAGGAAACCAACGATTATATATTATTTCAGATGAAACATAAAAATAATTAAATAAATTCCTAGGAATTTTCTTTTTACACATGAAGGCCAACTCAAATTGTTCTGATTCTATACAATCAAAAATTCCAAGACATAAGAAATTACAGACTTAATATTGGAGGACATATTGAAGGCCACTAAAAAAGAAAAAAAAGTTCATAGATAAATATTCCTAGACACGCTCTCATTCGTAAATATAACTTAAGAATAGATCAGCCATTACATAAGTATTATACATTATGTTCAATTTATGTATTTAATATTTGACGTTTCTAAACTGCTTATTGCGTAATGATTAAAGAACTAAGTATAGATAAAATTATAAATATATATTTTTCCTTATCAGCTGTTTAATTATAACCTTGCTCAGCTGTGTTACCTTCCTTCCAGTATGGGGCGATGTTCGATTTGATTTTCTCTTCTGTGCTGATGATGCCTGAATTGGCGATATTTTATTCTTTTCCTGCATTTTGAAGAAAAAGTTCAAAATTTAACTATGATAGAATATTTATTATGGTAGATTTAAAAAATAGATGTATTTTTTTCTATTTAAATCGAAACACTACAAGAAAGAGGCAAATTGAAGAGATAAAACAGTTAATCATATTAGTTCATATATTCGAATACTTGAAGTTGGAGTAACAAATTCGGCCAAGTCTCATATGCTTGGACTTGATTGTGTAATAACCTGATGAACTGGTGGAAGAGACTAGCTCCTTTGAAATGGTTTCGTTGAGTTAAAATATTTTTTTTACTTTCATTTATAGATATGTGAAATATTAATAAGTATGAAAAAAATGATCGTTTTATCAAATTCAAGATTTCAAAGGACTGTAAATATTTTAATACATAACAATACTTAATAATCTATTTAGAGATTCTCTTAGCTTGTTTAATCCCATTCGACTTTTTCAAAAAAAGCTTCAGTTTAGTTATTTGTTTCAAAGAAGAAACACAAAACAGTGTCCTACGAAATTCTCGTAATTTTAAGGCATTACTGGAAAAAATTTCATAGCCGCTGAAGCAACACGTGAAACCAATAAATATGAAGGGAAAGGTGTCCTTGACCAGCGCACTGCGCGGCGTTAGTTTGGAAAATTTAGCATTGGAGATACGACGTTGGAAAGGAAGAAGAGCTCCATTAATGAATATTGATGAAGTTCTACAGGAAGCTGTTGAGTCAAATTCGTCCACGAGTATTCGCGAACTTGCCAGGGATTGTTGTGTGTCGAAAGATTCTGTTAGACGCCATCTACTTTCCATGGGGATGGTGAAAAAGAGCAGTAGACTGGAGCCTCACGAACTTACTCCTCAGCAATTAGCTAAGAGAAAGATTAGTTAGGGTGTCCCTGTTGCAATGGAAACAAATATGACAAATAGTGCGGTTAATGTGGTTAGCTCTTGTAATGGACGAGCAACTGAAACTTTCACCATATCTATATTTTCTAATAATAATTTTTAAGGCATACTGACTTAATAATATATTAATAATTTATAGTTAAAATATGATTGAGAAAAGCCCAAGCTACAGATATCGTTTGTTAACACATTTTAGTTTGGAAACCTTCAATGCATATATTTTTTCAAATATGGTCGGGAACAAACATTCAGGTATGCAGGTGAGGTTTACTTGTACAAGTAAACCGGAGCGTGTGTACCAGCCACTGCAGGCCAAACTGCACAGGCGTACTGACCTGTGCAGGTGACCGGAGAAGAATCAGAATATAGAATTTTTCACCTGCGCAGGCGTGTAGACCTAAACATCTGTGTGTCTCTCTGGTGAACTTGTACAGTTTTTATGAGAAGGAGTTAATCGAGGGGAAGGGAGTGCGGTCAAATAAATGACTAAATTATAGAAATAGTATTATTTAATTATTATGTCAACGTTTCGACCCACCTTGCAGGTCTTCATCAGGGCTACAAAAGATACAAAATATAAAAGGTACATGGTGAAAATAAAATAAATGAATTATAAGTAGATATTAAATAAGAAAAAATTGTCTGATAAAGAAATAATAAGATGATATCAGAAATATAGAGAGTGACAATGTAGTTAAAATATCAAGTATTATATGTATATAGAAGATACAAACAGAAATAGAAAATAAGTATAATTAAAATAGAAAACATAGGAGAATATAGCGTGTGAGTTAAAAGTAAACAGATTGTGATACAAAATAAGAAATGAGTGTATAACAAACTAATAAAAATTACATTTGATAACTGTAGGTTAACAGTGTTTAGGTATTTCCTAATAAAACACTCACTGATAATTTTTACACTTTTAATTACCAAACACCATTACATTATAATCAACAAAGGCAGTAAGTACCACATTGTACAGCAATCTACATAAGGTTAAACACAATCTCTTATAACAAACCCAGAGGTTATAATAGTTAACACACAGAGGTTCAAAAATAATCGATTTTATAATAAATTATGTTTTCACTTTAACAAACAGATAAAGAAAACGAATATTAACGAATAAAGAGATTGAAAATTGAATAAGTATTGATGTAGTAAAGCTAAAATAAGAATAAGATAACATAATAATAAGATATCAGTGGATAACCAGCTGGTGGAGGTTACATTTGATAAATGTAGGTAAACAGATAACGGGGCTAAAGGTTAACAAAGAAAGAAATTGAAAGATTAATATGATAAAATTAGTTGTAATATCGTTAGGATAGATTTATTAAATATATGTAACTCTATAAGAAAAAAATTGAAGAAGAGAAAGTACTAAAGAACAGTTTTTAGATTAATTAGCTCATTTTTTAATTGAATAAAGCGGTACCGTCGTCTTCGTGTTTGTTCGCCAACTCTCGGTTTAAAATCTTCCACTTTACTGTAGCGTGTGTGCTCTAGCATGCACAGGTATACCTTTCCAGTTTACCTGTGCATGTTTTTTTTTCAGTTATATCGTAACGTGTATGTCCGGCCTAAGTAATTTAAGTACCTTATCGGTTACAGACCGCTGACCAGATTGCGAAAGTGTCACACAAGTGTCAGGTGTGGTGTAGCAGCACAGGTATCTAGTTTCTCTCGCCTAAGTTTGTTGAACTATTTGTAACCATAAAAAAAAAATTTGATGATTTAGCTCTACACTCAGCGCCGATCTAGAGAGATATTGCAATTTATTTCAATTTAAACGACAAAGAATGAAAATGAATGAATAAAACGTATGAAAGAAATAGTTTAAAATCATCCCCACATATATTATTACAGTAAGGCTCGAAATCGGTTTTGTACCAAATATAAGCTCCTGTCATACTCAAATACCATGAATGGGGTATCGTTGGATTCATAATTTCACGGTGGGTTAGCGAATCGTATTATCCACTTTCGTTTCTCTTTCTAAAATCAATAAAGTCGATACAAACATTTTGCTAGGCTTCAATACTGGAACGGTTGTAATTCTGTAGATCGATATGGGTCAAATTGGGCTTTGAAGATTTGATGCGTATACCAAGACCCGGATAGCTCCTTCGAAACTATCGGACCTTGCGTTTTCAAGTCAAAAAATGTACTATTTTCGAGATAATGCAAGGCAAAGGATTCGCATCCACACAACCTTACGTTAATTTTAGTAATGTTATGGAATACATGTCTTATTTCGTCGACTTGAGGTCTCTATGATCGAGTGAGGAGGAGTTTATATTGTTCATCAAAGTTGTTTTTTTTGTTGGTAAGCCATATCATCGTTAATTCTTCATCAAATCCACAAGATTGAGTCACCAATTTTGAAGGTTTTTTTCTCCTTCAGGCGAGAAAAATAGTCTAATCACCCAGAAAAGTCAGGCAAAAAGGCTATGAAAGAAAATAAATTGTATTTGCGAATAACTCAAAAATTACACACTTTTCCCTCCATGTTATGTCCATGATTACTAAATTCCCTACAAATTATCGAAATCAGACAATTATTAGCAAAAATACAGCTTATTGCAATTTGTAAACATGTTGGTTCAAAACATTAAAGAAGTTTTAAATTAATTTTTGTTTCCTTTGTCGATTATATCTAGCGAGAAATTAGCAATTAATTTATTTTACGATACGTTGCATTATTTTATTTTCTCATTATTTATTATTTGATCACTGAACAATATACTGTGCGAATTTTCGTACGGGTCTACCAGTTGATTAATAATTGACTAAGTAAATAGGCAATCATTGTTAGTAATTTAGTTACGTGATGATTAATGAGAGTGACGGTTTCTAAAATTTGGCAATGTGGTCTTTATAAAAACTAACACCATTGAAAACTCTCATACTTGCTATCTTTCTCCTTGATGTGTTCGACATATAAACAACATCAGTGAAACATATTTTTTCGTATATATAATATAACATAAAGATTTACATAACACACACAAGGGATGAATCTTCATATTATAACCGAGTCTGTTAATTGTTTCTTGAAATATCTCGTTCCTTGGAAAATATGTTTGTTCCCCTCCAGATTGAAAACGCCCCAATTTCAAGCGTTTTCGTAAATGAAATATTTGTAGGTTACGATGAGATGAAACTATTTACGAAGTTTCAGGCGGGTGTTAATAATTCATTAAAAAGGGGTGTGTACTACGGACTATGAATTCAATTTTAATCGATCGTTAAATACTTGGGTTTTTATCTCGACAAAAGACTAACTTGGAGGACACACATTAGACAAAAACGTATGGAATTAAACAGACGATACGATCTTTTATCTAGGTTACTTGATAGACGTTCAAAATTATCTTTGACTAACAAACTAACCCTCTATAAAGTTTTACTAAAACCAATTTGGACTTATGGCATAGAACTGTGGGGTTCTGCTAAAACTTCTAATATTAAAAAAATCAAGTCTTTCCAGTCCAAAATTTTACGAAGAATAGTTGACGCACCATTTTATGTCACAAACGATAGATTACATACGGACTTAAACATCTCAACAATTTCAGACACTGCAAAAATAAACAACAACAACTTTCACCAAAGACTAACTTACAACACAAATCCTCTGACAGAAAACTTTAAAACCACTAGAAACCCGTACTGCCTACCTCGACGATTACGTAGGCGGTGGCCAAGAGACCTGCTGAACTGAACTATTTCCTGGATTGTAATGGAACGATGTGAAGCTGCCAAAAAATTTGCTCATTGCAAAGAAATTTTCAGATCGTAAAATTAATTTTTGTATGTCAAATTTTATGTTATGTATTAATAATAATAATAATCGATCGTTGATATCCAAGATGAGCAATCACTGAAAGTAACACAGAAGCTCACAAACCTAATGAGATTTAAAAATCTTAATGTGATGATTTTCAAATGTCTAACATATGAATAATTTATTTTCCGATAGAAATTCTTCTAGGCCATTTTCAACCTTTTGAACAGAATAAAATACAGCGAGTTTAACGTTACGAGTTGAAGCCAGTTATGTCTATGTACTCCTATTTGCCTACCATTAAATAAATATCAACTGACCTACCATAAGGTTTGGGAAAGTCATGGACATCGACCGCACATGCTCAGTTATCGAGTCCCTTAAGTAGGATGCATGTGAAAGTTGTGTGGTGGGCATGGCACGCTAGACTTTATTCCTACTCCTCCCTCAATATTCTACATTAATTTACAAGATAATTCCTATTTAATTTCTGGATTTCTCTTCCAATCAAAATTCGGCATTCTTCCTCCCGATCTACATTTAAAACCCTCCTATTCCAATTATTGTACCAAAAGCAGTCAGATACCCGCTAACCTTTTATGTAAAATTACATACTACTAGTAGGCCCGTGCGAAAAATTCGCACAGCATATTGTTATCAAATGCCAAATTAATAAGAAAATAAGAAAATGCAACTTATCAAAAGATTAAGACATCAAATGTTACTTTATCTTATCTGTTATATGTTACTTGAATTTTCTGGGTGATTGGACTATTTTGCCAGCCTGAAGGAGAAGGAAGCCTTCGAAATTGGTGGCTCAAACTTGAGATTTGGTGAAAAATTAACGATGATATGGCTTGCCGATCAAAAACACCATCGATGAATAATATAAACTCCTCTCTCGATCATAGAGGCCTCAAGTCGACGAAATGAGACATGTATTCAATGACAGTACTACAATTAATGTAAGGTTGTGTGGATGCGAACCCTATGCCTTGCGTTATCTCGAAAATAGTACGTTTTTCGGCTTAAAAACGCAGGATCCGATAGTTCCAGAGGAACTATCCGGGTCTTGCTGTACGCATCAAAATCATTAAGATCCAATTTGTCCCTTATCGATCAACAGACCTACCACCGTTCCAGTATCGAAACCTAGCAAAATGTTTGTATCGATTTTATTTATTTTAAAAAACAAAACAAAAGTGGAGAATACGATTCGCTAACCCCCCGTGAAATTCTGAATCCAACAGTACACCATTCATGGTATTTGAGCATGACAGGAGCTTATATTTGGTACAAAACCGATTTCGAGCCTTACTGTAATAATATATGTACGGATTCATAATGATGTATCTACTTCGTCGCTTAAATACTCTGACAATTTTTACTATCAGATTCGGCTTTCTTTTTTTCTTTTTTTTCTACAGAGACATAGAGTTTATTTCTAAGAAGAATGTAACGCATTTTATATTGTTATATATTTATATTTTTTTTCTAAAATTGTATATTTATATTTTACCACTGTACATAGTTTTAAGTGCTTTGGCATAGCTTCAAATGTTTAGTATATAGATTTTTTTTTAATAGAAGGAGATGGTCCTGGGTGGCGTTCATAAATAGGCTAAATAGTGGTATAAAAATTATAATAATATAAATAAAAATATAAAATAACTATTTTATTAAAAGCCGACGTTTCGATCCGACTTTGCAGGTCTTCTTCGGGGAGGTGTGTTCAGCTAGGAGTTGTAACTTGTAAGAAAGTTCTAAGTGAAACTCCTAGCTGAACACAACTATCTGAAGAAGACCTGCAAAGTCGGGTCGAAACGTCGGCTTTCAATAAAATAGTTTTACCATTATTTTGCCTATTTATGACCGCATCCCCGGACCATCTCCTTCCTTTATAATGCAACGGTCAATTTTTTTTTAAATTTTGTACATAGTATGTTTAACTAATATTTTCTTTACTTATTACTGTTTCTTTTTACTTTTTGTATTTGTTTTTATTTAGGCCAGATATAATATTTTAATTTTGTACTTTTTTGTTAATCTAAAGGATTTTTATCCCAGGATAAAATTATTTTCTATTCTATTTATTATATTTTTACTTTCCTACCTGTAAAAAGCAAGGAAAGTATTGCGATCGGATCAAATTTCCGATGTGCGGTTAGGGGTGGTTAAAATTTTCAGTCTTTAGTCTGTCTGTGCCAAGATTATCTCGGAAACTAGTTGACCGATTTTGTTGATTATTTTATTTTTTATTTTTTTTTATTTTTGACTACTGATGACTGTTTGACAAATTGGGTGCTCCCTGCGCAATAGCTGCTGCACAATAAATGAAAAACTCAAAAACCGCTCTAACGATTTTGATGAAATTTTTCTGTAATTTTTTAATTCATTTCTTTTCAATTTTCGTTCACGTACTAAATTTCCGAGATCAGGAAAAACAAGTTATAAAGAAAAGAAAAATATTTTGGATAAAATTTATATAAAAACTTTTGAAAGGTAATTAAATTACCTACAAAATTTTATAAAAATCGTTCGTTTCGGACAACTATTAACGAAGTTACAATTTCGTATGTACCGATCAAATCTCCTTACCAGAAAGGGATGAAAAAGAAAATTAAGTGAAAGTTCACACACATGTTTCACTTTCCCCTCTATTTTTAACAGAAATTATTAGATAACAAATTGGGCTATAACAAAAAAGTTTGTGATTAGCAATATTAGAGTTTATTGAATTTTTTATGTTGATCTTCGAGTTTTTTAAAATTCTGGGAGGCTACATTAACATTTTCGTCAAAATCGACAAACCGGAATTGGTACTTTATTTTATATATTCGATTTAACACATTTTTATGATTTTCTCAAATATGGCTCTAACGATTTTGATTAAAAAATCGTTTTTTTTATTCGATATTACTGTTTGAAAAAACATCTTTTGCTTTTTCTCATGCTTTCAAGATGCATCATTTACGACAAGGTGTCAGCTACTATGTTTTAGCTGATACCCTTAGTGTATAGGCTTTTTCCTTTCATTTACCAATATATTAAATATATAGTAAGGGACAGTATTGCGATCGTGAAAATTTTCGAATCTGAGTCCAAATAACCAAGTCCGGAAAAATGGTATGTGTGTCTGTGTATGTATGTATGTTTGTATGAATGAAAATGAAATTGCATATTTGAGGTTTTTATAAGCCTTGGATGTTACAGCAACCTTTTTGTCAAAATCAGCAATCCGGAATTGGTACTTTTTATAATCGATTTAACACATTTTTATGATTTTCTCAATAATTGATTAAACGAAGTATATGTGTGTATTATCAAGCAGTTATTAATATAATACAGGTTTTATTCTCATTGCTGTTTTCTAACAGGGATTAAATGGCTAATTTTCAATATTAGCTTCCTTTAAAGTACCTTTAATTTTTTTTATTTGAAATAATTAACTGTTTCAAATTAATCTTTGATATAAAAAATAGTTAAATATAGGATATGAATGAATTTGATAATTAACTAGAGGAGAAATAAGAGATCGTAACGGATAATAGTTATAACACGAAGTAATACGAAGAAGCCCGAGCTCTCCCGAATGATTAGAACAGGTTTTCTATAGGTAACATGAGCTTAATATAATATGGACTCCGACAATATTATATAAATATACATATGCAGTTTTCATAAATGCTATCTTTAGTATTATTTAATATTTAATTGTATAGATTACAGCGATGTAAAAATTAAAATGTATATATATATATATATATATATATATATATATATATATATAAGGGTAATTAAACAAATAAAAATACCCACAATGAAATGTAAATAAATATAGCGTCTATAATTTTTACTTCCACCTCCTTTATCTGAAAATACTTATTTTTACTAAGAGGTGAAAGTGTAAGTCGTGTGATGCGCGCACTAAATTTTTTTAATATAGTATCTGTTGAGGCCAGGGGTACTTCAAAATCGAAAATACAAACCTTTCCCCGGTGAGTTTCCTCAAAAATGAGGAAAATTCGAGCAAAATTAAATGGTGAGAAAGAAGGGAAAAAGTTAATGGGAATGATTACTCAATTAATTAAATATGTTAAGATAAGCAAATAAAAAAAATCTCCTTCTAAATGTTTATAATATTTATTGAATTGAAATAAAGGAGATGAAATATATACATACAAGATTTAAAAAATAAAGAAAATACTCAATGAGAAATAAAAAAATAATTGTCCATCAAAATAAAACATATATAAAAATAAACTTTGAAATTTAAAGAAAAAATTAATCCAGTAAAAATAAATCCAAGAAAAAAAAATTAATTTAGTGAAGAAAAATATTAACTAAATTAAAAATGTCTTTGGCAGCGGTGAGAGAAGAAACGAAAAATATATCCCAAGTTGGAGGCTATACTTCCAAAGAGGTTACCTGTGGTCTTCAGCTAATGTTAAAGCCAGTCGATAGTGGGGGAATCGATACGCAAATTGTACCTGATCGATGTACCTTTTACTGGTGTGGGTAGACGTCCACTACATGGATCCAATGACAACAAAGGCTCGCTCCAGACAGACTTTCAGTCAGTTTTATCGCAAATATTTGTGTCTTAATCCTTAAGACTGGGTAATACTACCGGGCTGGTGGGTATACAAATGCGATAAACTTCGTGAATGAAGCTAAATATCTAAATAATATAAAACTAAATACAGTTCTGGGACAATTGTTCCTCAAAAATTTAGAAAAAAAGAGATCAATAAAACAACATTAAAAAAGGGATGGTGAGTAATAATGAAAAAAAATAAAGATATGAGCATATGCGGAGTTAACAATATCTATAATAGATGGTGTAAAGTTAGATATTGCGTGATTTCCCATCTGAAATAATATGTGGTTTGTTCATTGTCGACATGAATACGAGATTGGTCAATAAGCCACTACTGATAATGGAGGTGAGACCAATTCCACCTCAGGATGTTCACTTCTTCTTTTTTCTTGCAGCAACACGAAGGCCGAGTTTGTGTAGGTCATTGACTGCCGAGAGGTCTCTGTCCTCTTGAGCGACTTCTCGAAAATTACGATTTGTTTTGGAACGTGATAATGATCGATTATTTAATATCGAATAAAGTTTTGTACAGAAAACTAATCGAGATATAGCTAGAATACAATCATACCCTGCTTTAACCTACATGATACGTTTTTCAGCGATTCACATAACGCATGCTAAGTGAGGTTTTCTGTATTTTATTCTTCAGTGATCAAACAGCTCCATTCTTTGTGAAGAGTGAATCAGCCATCAAATTTCCTAAGTGTTAACACTCGGGTAAAGTCGGCTGGTGTCGACTATTGAATTGTTTTAGCATATGGTTTGAAATATCTCGAAAACTAAAAATAGGATCTGCACATTGTTAGCGAGGGAAATGTTCATCATTTTATCCTCTTTGTAATATACTATTATTCAAAGTTGTATCTTAACGCCACGCTGTGTTAGAGAGGAGAACAGGAAAAAAATACAGTGGAAAACCAAATGATAATGAGTTTTATTGAAGATAGGAATTAAAATATTTTAGAAACTAAAAATCGGAACCGCATACTGTAAGCAAGGGAATTGTTCAGCATTTCATCCTCTCTGTAATGAACTATTATTCAAAATGGTATCTTAACACAACACTGTGTTAGAGAGCCGAGAAGGTAAAAATAGTGTTTAAAACCAAATAATAACGAGTTTTATTGAAGATATGAATTAAAATATTTTAGAAACTAAAAATCGGAACTGCATACTGTAAGCGAGGGAATTGTTCAGCATTTCATCCTCTCTGTAATGTACTATTATTCAAAGTTGTATCTTAACGCCACGCTGTGTTAGAGAGGAGAATAGGAAAACAATACAGTGGAAAACCAAATGATAACGAGTTTTATTGAAGATATGAATTAAAATATTTCAGAAACTAAAAATCGGAACTGCATAGTGTGAGCGAGGGAATTGTTCAGCATTTCATCCTCTTTATAATGGTATATCATTCAAAATATTATTTTCATGTGACGCCGAGTTAGAGAGCCGAAAATGGAAAACGATAGTACCACAAAAATCAAATAATAACGACTAATATTAAATATTTGGTCTAAAATATCTCAAAATTTTAATACCATGGAGAATTCAGTAACTGATTTGTGGAATTTAATATAGATATTTTTTGTAATTAACCATAAAAATAAGAACAAAGAACTTATTTGCTTCTATTTTATTTTCTGTTGCACTCGATATAATAGTTTCGACGAATTACTTAACTCCGTCACAGAAGTTATATTCAAAAAACTACGGAGTTTTTGGTAGGTATTTAGCAGATAGATTTCAATTAAAAAGTATTCATCACATATTTACTTATCATAAATCTTCTGCATCATTTTTAGAGTATAATACAAATGACGATCAGTCAGAGTTTAATACAATAATTTATACAGAATGATAATTGTATATATTGTAAATGTTATTTTTTTGTTACTATAGAACAAAAAGTAGTTTATATACAACTATAATTATATAAATTGTAAATGTTATTACTTTGTGAATATAGTATTTATTTATTTAAAAATATAACAATCTTAACGCGATGCCGTGTTAGAGAGGCGTATAGGAAAAAAATAGTGACAAAAACCAAATTATAACGAGTTTAATAGAAGATATTGATTAAAATATCTCAGAAAATAAAAATCATACCTGCATACTGTAAGCGAAGGAAATGTTCAGCATTTCATCTTCTTTAGAAGGAGCTATTATTTCTAATTTATATTTCATATTATTAATCTCGCTTTGTTGACTTTTTCACTTCTATCGTGTGGTTAGGGGTGGTAAGGTCTGTGCTTTAGACCTTACTTTTTTCAACCATGAGCCAAATCGAATTAGCCGTTTTAGAAATATAGGTATATCCAGAAGAAAATACATTTAAAAAGGAAGGAGATGGTCCGGGGTGGCGGTCATAAATAGGCTAAATAGTGGTAAAACTATTTTATTAAAAGCCAACGTTTCGACCCGACATTGCAGGTCTTCTTCAGGGAACTGAACCGTTCTAAGAAGAAGAACTCCTCGTTGAACAAACTTCCCTGAAGAAGACCTGCAAAGTCGGGTAGAAACGTTGGCTTTGAATAAAATAGTTTTGCCACTATTTAGCCTATTTATGCCTATACACCCCGAACCATCTCCTTCCTTCATAATGCAACGGTCAACTATTAAATATTTAAAATACATTTAAGCATGCATAATATACTAAAACGTAAAATGCGAGTAGATATTTTCGTATCTGGGTAAAAAATAAATTAACCTCCCTCACCATAATCAATACACTATTTTTATGACAAAGAAGTGTGTAAATTATAATAAAACCAATTTAAAATTTAAAGTATTTAATTTTTTAAAAATTTAATATTTTAAATTCATTCTACTTTTCATTTCACATGTGGGGGAGAAAAACGCGGCTCCGAGTTTTCCTGTATGAATTTTTTTAAATAGTGTATATAAGTTTTTTTTTAGACTACTTATAATAGAGTTCAGAGAGCCATATTAACACCATATTTACAAAATCAAAAAATTAATAAGGTAATTTTAAAATAATATACAGCCAAATAACAAAAAAAATAAAATATCATAATGAGGGAAGAAAATATAAATAATAGTAATAATAAAATAAAATAGAATTAAAATGTTCTTAAAAAAAGTAATAAAAATAAACATCTTAGGCGCAGGCATACCTATTTACACTACTTACAATCGGCCATGGGAACTCCGAACCAGACCTGTCCTCCCAGTTGTGGAGGGAAAAGCGAGGCTTCAGGAGATCCCTGCGCTTCTCCCTCAACCACTTCACTGGTATGAAAAGCCAGCGGAGGCTGAGTAAGGGCGCTACAGCCACAGACACTCATGACTTGAGTGGAGAATCTGGCCATTGCCAGAACTCCAATAACTGTATATAAGTATGCCTATCTTTAAGTTGTTATTTTGATTAGATTAAGTTTATTTTTGTTAATTTTTATTTATTATACATAAAGTCTGAATGAACCCACGACATCATTATTACTAATGTTTTTAATTGTGACAAAATCTAATATTACTCAATAAAGAAATGTTAAAAAAAAATATTTTGAGATGTTTTTGGTCGACTTCTCAACGAGATATTACACAACAGAAAATTTCTATTTTTTCTTGAGCTCGTTCAAGTTTTGTTTACATTTTTCATTTTACTCTAGTCTTCATTTTTTTAAAGGTAATTCAGTCATTAGACCGGGAAAGCATTTACATGTCTATATGATGTATGACGTCATTAATGTTCTTTGTAATTTGTTTACTAATTACTGAAAGAAACTTTTTTCCCCATAATTTTCAAGGTTTTCTCTAAATATATCTATCACTGCTCACTTAGGATTTTCGTCAAATTAATAAATTAAATCAGATAATAATTTGTGGAATAGTTTTTCACTAAAAATCAATACCTTAATAAGTTAATGCAAAATTATAATTAGGAACATACATTGTTCTCAGGTGTATATCGGTGAAAATCCCATCAAATTTCACCAAATTATAAAGCAATAACCAATGAAAGTTTATTTCATGGCAATTGATATAGTACAATTAGTTTCAAATTAAAAAAAGCGTCATTATTCGAAATACATTTCCATAAAAACATCGAATTTTCCTGATATTAAAAAGTTTAAATGAAAAATTTCACACTTTCGACCATTGATATGTCTGTGTATCTACCTATGTGTTGCGTTATGATCCTCTCTGGGACGGATAAACTGATTTTGTTTTCAATTTTGGCAGCTCAGAATCTGTTTTCCTACAAACTTTAGCGTAAAACGTTCCGTATTCATATGAGAAACCCGAGAAAATGCCGGAATGAAAATTATGAATTTTTTGACTTGTTATTTAGACTCAGGAGAACTCAAAATGTGTATTTCTGTCGAAAACTCCGATTCGAAAATGTTCACGATCGCAATTATTTCCCTTACTCTATATTACATATATAGGTAAGTGAAAGTAAAAAGATAATATGGGGTGGTTTAGATATGAGTACTTGTTGATAAATGTATTATAGAAGTTATGAAAAAAAAATGTTAATAGGAAGCTTGATAACTATCATAGAAAATTATCTATCGAGTTTATATATATACACACATTCGTGTTAAAAATCATTATAATAACAGTTTATAAAAAGTAAATCATAAATATGTACAACATCAGCATTTAATTAAAACGACAAATCATAAAAAAAGAAATCAACAGTTTAAAACTTTTTTTTAATGTACTGGATAAGATAAGAAGGAGTTCTCTCCTCAATATAATCATTTGATGTTAATTATCAAATAATCTTATCTTATGCAAACTGATAATTAGGAAATTAGACCTTAGTTTTATTTACGTAGACCGATAAACACGATGCATTTACATTGTACAATACAATATTGTCTTTTAAATTCCTTCTGATAATCTTTTTTTTTTTTTTTTAATTACGGGACATTGTATATAGTATTTATTTGGAGAGCAAACAATAGATTTTAACAGTAATTGGGCTTAGATTAGAGTTCTAATTTATCTTAAATGAATTACTTGATTCTAATATAAAGTCATTTTTTTAAATGTATTTTCTGGGGAAATCAACAGAACATTTAAATAAACTTATAAAAATACAATTTCTGTAAAACCTTTATTTGAAAAGTTGAAAGATAAAAAAGTTTTAGCTGCTGAAATAATAGGAAAAATTGAAAATAAAGATTGCACTCATTCTGTAACTGTTAAAAAAATAAAAGTTAAAATATCATTTCAGGCCATCGTATTTATAGAATAAATTATTTGTCATAACATCATTTATAAAGATATTAATTCATACTAATTTATCATAATGAAAACATATAAAATTAAATAAGATGTAACAAAAACGATTTTTATTTATTTTGAAAACTTTGCTTTAATGTGAAGAATAAATACGAATTAATGAAGAAATAAGAATAGTTTGAAATAATATTTTTTTTATAATTTGGTTACATTCACGACGTTTCGGAGATCTGACCAACCATCCAGAATTTTCTTTTTGTTGTTCCTATATTTTTCATATAAATATAAATCCATAATTTATTGTATCGTTATATTAAAAAAACAAATATTAAAAAAAAAACATGACAATGCAATATTTATATTTAGGAACATTCAAAGAAATTCTTTGATAAAGGAGGGAAAAAGTTCCTGATGAGTATGAAAACAAATTAAAAAAAAATGACCTATTTGAATTAAGAAAAAAAAACCTGTACAAACAAGTTTTTAACAAGTCTTGTAACAAACTAAAGAAACTCGAATAATCCTTCCTATTTAGAGTAGTTTATCAAACGAAGTTATTATTTTCTAAATAAAAATACTATGAAATATATTTCCTTTAGCACATGATTTTCTCACTTAAACCTGAGATGTTATAAAAGAAAAAAACAAATGAAAATAACATATTTTCTCTGTGGCATTAGGTGTCAACGCGTTAGCATATTATATAACAAAAGTCGCTTCTTTCCAAGGTGAATCTCAAACGATTTTTGGAAATTGAGGTAAATATATATTCTTTAAAAAAGAATCCGAAGATGCAGTCTTTTTTTTAAACCTAAAAATTAAAAAAAAAAAAAGTGGTTTAAAGTTCATTTCCAAAACCGGTCTTTAATATTATTTTATTTTTATTCAAATTTTCTGAGGTTAAATGTTGATTTCCTTCTAAACCATTCACTCAATCATAGATCAGCGAAAAATTTTTTTTTAATTTCTTTATTGAGTATTATAACAATCTGTCTGTTCGACATTGGTTATAGTGAGGTAGGATGACATTCACACCATATGTACAAAAAAATAAAATAAATAGAACAAAATAATAATCAAAAGTATATACAATAGACAATAAAATAAAATAACCTAAAAAATAAGAAAATTAAAACTAAGGAAAAAAAAAAAATAAAAAATAACATGCATACCTATATACAATCAGGCGAGGGAACTCCAGGAGAACCCTGCGCTACTCTTCCAACCGCGTCACTGGTACTAAAGCCAGCGGAGATTGGTCGAGAGCACTTTAGCCACATACACACATGTCTTGAGTGAAGAATCTAGCCATTGCCAGAACTCCAATTTATATGATTTACAAAAGGTCGCGAGGCCACTGCCGTTTCAACCTTCTTGGAGGATTATAGGGATGTGAGATGCTTGATAGGGATTGTGCAAGAGGATTTGGGTGGTAAGTAAGGTTCTGGTGAAATTTGGAGAACTTTTCTGGGATAAGGTCTAGGACAAATGGGATGTTAAGGTCATGATGTAGGGTTTTATTGGATACATAGAAAGGAGCATCGACTATTGTTCGAAGGACTTTAGACTGGAAGGATTGGATGCGCTTGATGTTAGAAAATTTTGCTGATCCCCACAGTTCTAGTCCGTAAGTCCAAATAGGTTTCAGTATTGTCTTGTAGATCAGTAGCTTGTTTTCAATGGAAAGTTTAGATTTTCTGCTTAGTAGTCGGTATAGTTGGCCGTATCGTCGGTTGAGTTCTTGTCTTTTGAGTCTAGTATGCGGGTTCCAAGTTAGTCTTCGGTCTAAATGAAAGCCAAGATACCGGACTGTGTCTGAATAAGGAAGCTGGATGGAATTAAAGAGTACTGGTGGACAGGAATTGCGTCGGAGTGTAAAAGTAATGTGTTGGCATTTAGATTCATTAACTTTAATGCGCCAGTTATTACACCAGTGCTCAATCAAGGTGAGATGACTTTGGAGATTTAAGGATGCTATTTCGGGATCAGAGTTGGATGATAAGATTGCGGTGTCGTCAGCGAATGTTGCAAGAAAAGTATCGGGATGAACAGGGATGTCAGCAGTAAAGAGGATGTAAAGCACGGGACCCAAGACGCTGCCTTGGGGAACACCGGCTTTAACGGAGTAGATATTGGAAAATTCTGTTCCACAGCGAACTCGGAAGGAGCGGTCAGAGAGGTAGGATCGGAGGACTAGGTACAAGGACTGAGGTAAATGGATTTTAAGCTTGGAGAGCAGTCCGGAGTGCCATACCCGGTCAAATGCCTGTGCAATGTCCAGAAAGGCACCCGAACAGTATTCCTTGTTTTCTAGGGCTGAGGAAATATGATCAACGACTCGGAGTCCTTGTTGAACAGTAGAATGTTGAGAGCGAAAACCAAACTGATGGGAAGGGATATTTTGGGATTCTATAATGGGTAGGATTCGTTTCAAAAGGATCTTTTCAAAAATTTTTGAAAGGATTGGGAGTAGGCTGATTGGTCTATAGGATGTTGAGCTATTGAGAGGTTTTCCTGGTTTTGGGAAAAGGATAATAGTGGAGTGTTTCCATAACAGAGGGAAGTGGGTGGTGCGTAGGATACAATTGTAGATATATGTAAGGAATATGACTGCTTTGGATGGAAGTTGTCGAAGGATTTGAGGTGTAAGGAGATCATGTCCAGGAGCTTTACGGAGGATTAGTTTTTTTAATTGAAATTTTACTTCGGAAGGATGAATAGCTTTTGGGGGCAAGGAAAGTGGGATTGGTGATGTAAGGAGTTCTTCTACTGTTACGGTGTGGGCAGGATGGGATTCCGGATGTGAAATAAATGTATTGGATAGGTGAATGGCGAACTCCTCAGCTTTATCTTCGTCAGATGCTGCCCAGGAGCCATCACCTCGTCGGAGAGGATGGGAAATGCGGTGAGGATTTAGGATTTTTGTTGTGGTTTTCCAAAGGGAATTGTCGCGAGAAGAGAGGGAGGATAGGTAGGAGTTGAAGGATTGTGATCTGAAGGTGGCTAATTCCAGTTTTAATTGTTTGCAGTAGTAATTATAGGAGCAGCGGTCGGTAGGATGTCGGGATCGTTGCCATAATAATCTGGCACGGCGTTTGGTGCGGATTAGGTTAAGGAGGTGTTGGGGTAGAATGGTCTTTATAGGAATTCTGGAGGAGTCTTTTGGAAAGGAGGCAGTCCAGGCGGCTTGTTGGATTGTGGTAGTAAAGGAATTTACGGCACTATCAAGGTCATCGGGAGTTTTGAGGGATATGTTGAGATCAATATTATCGGAGATTATTTGGCGGAAAAGGTCCCAGTTTACTGGGCCCCTAATGAATGACGGTGGAGAAGGTTTGGGAACAGGTTCAAGTGAAACATTAAGGATTAGAGGACTATGGTCAGAGGAAAGTTCATTTAGACGTGTAATGGAACAATTGAGGGGACTTAAGCCGCTGTGGATAAAGAAATCTAGAAGATCAGGATTACGGTTGGGATCTGTGGGCCAGTAGGTAGGAGAGTTGGGGGAAAGGAGGTGAAAACGTTGGGAATTGAGTGCAGACAGCAGGGTTCGGCCACGAGAATTCGTGGTTCTGGAACCCCATTGTTGGTGCTTGGCATTTAGGTCTGCACCCAAGATGAAGTGATGTCCTAAGGAGTCGAGGAGAGAACTGAATTGGGCATTGGATATGGATCGGTTAGGAGGGCAATACGCTGATGCAAGAGTGACCGGAAAGGAGAAGGTTTTTAACACGATAGCGGTGGACTGTAGGAAATCATGTATTGGTAATGGGAGTAGGTGATGGGAGAGGGATTGGTGTACAATTACAGCAGTACCGGCATGTGCTTTTCCGTCAGGGTGGTCAGTACGATATGTCAGGTATTGTGGTATATTGAAGTGCTGTTTAGTGGTTAGTCGAGTTTCAGTAATTAGTGCCACATCAATGTTCTTGTCAAGTAGTAAAGTAGATAGTTCGTCTGTATGATTTCTAACACCATTCGCATTCCAAAGGAGAATGGATATGGGTTTAGGGATGTGAGTCATTTAAGGATTTTTCAAAGGAGGGATGAGGTGAGATACGAGATTCGTGAGGAGTGATATGAGTGGAGTAACAAGGGATTTGAAATCGGTGAGGAAAGATGCTAACAAACTTGTGAGATCTGTTGCATTTGAAGGAGGAGGAATATGAGGAATTTGTTGTTGGTGGTTAGGTATATTAGGATGAAGAGGATTTTGAGGTTGGGTTTGAGGTTGTTGTTGTGGCAGGGCTTGACATTTATCGGTTAAAGTCTTACCTCTAAGTAGTTGGGAGAATGATACACCATTGTTTACAATTCTGGAAGGCTCTCTCTCTCTTCTTGTTCTTAGTGCTTCATCTTGAATCCGGTTTTTCTGGTGTCTGGTTTTGAGATTCTTGTAAATTTGGCAGCCTTTGTAGTTGGCCGGGTGTCCCTCCAAGCATAGGGCACATACTGCTGGATCTTGTATAGGTTTGGTGCACTCTACAGATTTGTGCTGTTCACCGCACTTCACGCAACGCGGCAGATGGTGGCAATATGTCTTCGTGTGGCCAAAGGTCTGACAATTATGGCACTGCACGATGTCTCTCTTGGGATATGGCTTCTCAACTTTCACCATTGTATAGTATATTCTTGTGATATCATATATTTTTTCGATACCTGGTGATGGCTCCAAGTCCACGAAAAACAATGGTAGTGGGATCCTATTTCGTAATCCTGGCTGTTCCCTGTCCTCCTTCAAAACGTTTGTTACCTGGCGTACATTGAAACCAAGCGTCGTTAGTTCTTCTTTAATAACTTCAGTGGGGGTTGAGGAATGTAAATTTCTTATCACCACTCGTAAAGCTCTTTCCTGCCTCAGCTGGTAAGTGTGAAAATTCGCATTTGTTTCTGATAAGTACTTCACTATTTTTCGGTAGGCTTCTGCAGAATCAGGTGTTATCTTGGTGTCATTGGTCCTGTTAAGGCATGAATAACTGCCAGAGCAGATTTTATTTAGTTGGGTGCAGAACATCTGGAAATTTTTTATATTTTTCACAAATATCGGAGGAGGCTTTGGTTCTCTGGGTATTGCTGCAGACTCCATTACTTCTTTGTCATTTTGAAGCACTTGGTAGGGGTTTGGAGTAAGGAAAGGTGATTCTTCAATCGTTTCTTGTGCAGACGTACCTGGTTGGGGCTGAGGTTCTGGTTCTGAAGTGTTCATTTTGGTCACTGGAGGTATTTCTCGTAGGCAGCGACGAGTCCTTTGTTTGGCTGGTGAGCTAACTCCGTCTGACCGAGACCTCTTGGGCACCTTACTGGCCATCACTTGCTGATCATACCGCATATCATAAGAGAAAAATAAATAAATAAATAAAAAAAAAGAAAAAAAAAAAATTTTTTTTTTTTTTTTTTTTTTTTTCCTTAAAATAACAAAAAAAAAGATGCCAACAGTAAATATCAACTGCTCTGATATACACTTTAACTGTATCACGTGAATAATCAGAGAGATTCCGCTATAAAATTGGTAAAAACTGAGAGAGGAGTTGAGGAGACAACCTTCTCATCAGCTGATGAGCGAAAAATAAGCCCAGAATATAATAAATTTTCTTTTTTAAAAGCGGAACTGATTTTGTTATTTATTTATCAGTTGTTCCTCTTATCCATAGGTACCGATTTTAGATTTTGAGTGGGGAGGGAGAGGTGTATGGTAAAAAAAAAAAAAAAAAAAAAAAAAGAATTGGGAACGTTTTATTGTGTAAAAATTTATCATAATTATGGTGAAACGAACACATGTAATATTGAATATAAAAAATTGATTTGTTTATATGTTTTTATAGTTGTAAGCAATTTTTACTTGTTATATATACTTTAAAATATCTAAAAAAATACAATTTGAATATATAACGTATTTGTTTGGATTAACACTGGGGGAGGGGTAACATTTCTAGAATTTATTTAGCTAAATATAAATAATGCAAACTAGCGAAAAATATCTTGAATTTCTTAGCTTGTGCAATCTCAGATAAAAAATACAATGTTTTCACAGTCCGACTAGTTTGTCGCGGAAAATGTGATAAGAATATCACGTGAAAATGGAGGAGTGATTGAATCATAAAATCCCAGGATATGTTGATATATGTATTATTGTTGAATATAAAAGGAAATTTAAATAAAAGTAATATTTAGGTATCGATAAAATAGTTGCCAGCTAGTCGACTTTTCTTAATCGATTTTACTTTACACATATTATTCATTCATGTATCTTATTTATTATTAATTTTAATATTTTTTTTTACCTCAAATTAATGGGGGGGGGGGGAAGACGTAACGATATTCTCGTCCCCTTAACATTTTTATTGGGCGAGGGGAGGCGAGGTAATCGCCTTTTCAGTGCTTTTTCACTTTGCAGTATTAATTTATTACAGTTAATTAAGTGTTTTTAAAAGTGTGTTAGTAAAACCGATATCATGATCTGACTCATTGTCGATGTGTTTTTTTTAATGCCAAGAAAAGTGGATTTTTTTTATTTTTTTCAAATTGTTATACACTTGTTATCTATTGCTTACACCAAAATGTTCCCTTATTCATTTTTTAACAACACTTATTTTTATGGATAGATATACTATATATTAAAAACCAAATATAAATACCATTTGTTTTTATTTTAATGAACGAACCCTATACAAATGGAGTCTATCACGAAATAACGAATATTATTATCCTTATGGAAATACAAATTCATTCCTTTTTATACTACATTACAGATATTATAACACTCTTAAGGATAAATTAAAAATCATATTCGGTAAAAAACAGACAGTTTCAATTATCAAATTACTATAAAATCTAAAATTGTCAACAATGTTTTTAAAAAAAATATTAATATTGAACTATGTTTTAAGATTAAATTAAAAGATTACCGCTATAACAAGAAACAAGATCCTGACAGATTACATACCGATGTATAATATAGAATTCTTACCATAATGTTCAGAGGACAATATTCCAGATTACCCTACCAATTCTCTATAATTTGATATAATTGGGATAAAAAAATATAATTTTCTCATATCTTCTGCACTGGTTGGCTTAAATATTTCTATCCCATTAAGATTTTTCATACCCTGATAAATTCTTACCCTTAAGCTACTGTAAATTGGGCATTTAAATAATATATGATGAAGCGTTTAGTTTTCTTTAGTATTGCACATTTTGCATTCAAGTTTTGGAGTAATTTTCAAAATTTTATTATTAACAGAAACCTTGATCGTATATTTTCCCGAGAGACGGATCTGCATTAATAGTTTCGTATATTTGAAATTAAGTCAGGCCATTTGCAGGACGATGACAGGATAACATTGCATAACTCATCTTATAGTAAACATTTAAACCTGTTTCTTAACAATTATCAGATCCCCCAGTATTTTTTTATATCAGTTTTATTTCAAAAGAAATAATACCTAGATAAATGAAACTAAGTATAATTTATTGAAATTTATGCATTTTTAAATGAATCATTATTCTTGATTTATTTTAAGCGCAATTAATATTAAATAAAATTAAAAGGAAAATTTCGAAAGGGATTTAGCGAACCTTTACGTATTCGCTTTACTTTATTTATTATTTGTTGAATTATTGTAGTATATTAATTATTTTTTATTTGTTCCTCAAGGTAGTATCCTAGGTCCTATCCTTTCTACAGTCTATACAGCTGATATCCCAAACCATCCCAACACTATTATCACCACCTATGCCGATGACACGTGTATCAGTTAATAAAGATCCATTTATTGTTTCCCAAACTCTTCAATCACACATCAAAAGTCTTGAAAAATGGTGTGAAAATTGAAGGATTAAAATAAATTCCAATAAATCCCATCAAATTACTTTTACTCTTCGTCGCAAACCTATTACTTCCTATTCTACAGTATCCTTTAACAATACCCCACTTATCCCTGATGAACAAATCCGATATCTAGGACTCCACCTTGACAAACGACTCACATGGAACCCACATACCAGACTGAAACGACTAGAAACCGCCCGACGTTTTCGGCTACTGAAGCACTTACTAGACAAACGCTCTAAACTTCTAACTATTTACAAAAGACTCATATATATTACTATAATAAGGCCTATTTGGACTTAAGGTATCGAGCTTTGGGGCTCTACTAAACCATCAAATTCCTCTCGTATCCAATCCCTACAATCTAAAATCCTTAATGCTCCTTACTTTGTCACAAATAAAATCAACCTTAATGTACCATATGTTTCCGATTTAGCTCAATCCAGATTCCTATCCTTCCAGAATAAACTTCTGAACCATCAGAACCCTCTTATTTTCATCATTGCTTCCTCTTCTATTCCTGATAACCCTCCGAGGCGTCTAAAAAGAAGATGGTTTCAGGACCTTCTAATATAGAAATATAATTGGAGTGCTACCAATGGGTAGTTCATCTTCATGTTATACATAAAATGTTACTTGTTCATATTTACTTGTTGCATTTATAATTTAATACAGTTGTGAATTTCATAGATAAATAAAAAAAAATATTAGATGGTTCTCGGTTCAAGATTCGTGGCTTACACCTTTTTTTAATGAAATATCATCATTACATTATATGAGGAGGGAGATGATCCGAAATGGCTGTCATAAATAGACTAAAACTATTTTATTAAAAGCCAACGTTTTGACCCGACTTTGCAGATCTTCAGGAGTTCTTCTTAAGCAAGGAGTTTCACTTAACACTCAGTTTTAAGAAGACTAGCGAAGTCGGGTTGAAACGTTGGCTTTTAATAAAATAGTTTTGCCATACTAATAGTAAATAGTGCCGTAGTAAATGGTCTCATTTTCTCTATATTACGGTCAACTATTAATTATTCATTATTATATTAATTAAACATTCTAATTACAACCTTAATATCTTCTAGTGGAAACGAAAATTTTGAAGCACCCGTCAAACTGATAACAAGTTGTTTGACAAACAAGTAATTACACGAATCTGGTTGCACAGTGTCAAGTGACTGTGATAGAGCGATGTCACGTTGCTTATCTTTCAATAGGTTTGTCCTTGGTTCTTTTATAGGTATGCTATTAGTGTGTTAAGGATGGTAAATGGCATGAACCTCCATGTTAAATAAAATATACAATACTTTAAATGAAACCAAGATTTAATATAAGATAATCTTGATTATTCTAAAAAGGATTGAAATTAAAAAAGAATACGGAGAAATAGTACAGATACAGACACAAATAAATTACACTTTAACACGAAAAATACATTATTATTTATTATTTATTAGATATACATATTTCTGGCTCACAATAAATTTGCCATCTACATTGGTATTCAGCAAATATGATATCAAGGACAAGAAATGATAGCATAAGAAAAAAATAATAATAGTAATAACAAACTGGAAAGACAAAAAAAAAAAAAAAAAAAAAAAAAAAAGAACACATACATATTAACAGAATAACACACAAAAAAAGAAAAGATAATGCAGCAAGTAGCTCAAAGCAATAAGTCTCTTGGCCAGCGCCTCAGCAGTCTTCTGGGCGGATTATATGGATTTGTGGCAGTAGATAGAGCATGAGTAAGTGGATTGGAATTTAGAGTCAGTCTGTCATGAAAATTATTAAAGCGGTCAGTGGCAGTTGCTGCGATGAAAGGAGTGTTAAGGTCAGTGTGTAACGTGAGGTTTGAAACATAAAAGGGTGCTTCTGCAATTTTCCGAAGGACTTTTGATTGGAATGACTGAATGATTTTTATATTTGATTTGTTTGCTGTTCCCCATAGTTCGATCCCATATGTCCGAAGTGGTTCAATGAGGACTTTGTAAATAGTTAATTTATTAGTCACAGATAATTTAGAACGTCTGTCAAGTAGCCTAGAAAGAAGTCCGTATCGCTGATTAAGTTCTTTTCTTTTTTGTTTTATGTGGTATGTCCATGTCAGTCGTTTGTCCAAGTAGAGGCCCAAATATCGTACATTTTTTGAAGGTGGTAGAGCGATATTATTAAAGAACACTGGAGGACAAGAGTCATGTCTAAGTGTAAATGAAACAAATTGGCTGTTAGACTCGTTCATTTTTATTCTCCCCCTTTTAGCCCAAGTAGCTATGTCATCTAGGTGTTCTTGAAGCACCTGAGAAGCCTTAGCTGCATCCTTGTTAGATGTTAATATTGCCGAGTCATCAGCAAATGTACCCAACAGTGTTTCAGAATGTTGTGGGATGTCTGAACAGTAAATATTGAAAACTGTTGGACACAAGACACTGCCTTGAGGTACTCCAGCTTTTATTTGTTTGATGGCAGAAAACTGAGTCCCCATTTTCACACGGGTCCCCATTTTCGAAAAATACATAAAATTAGTATTTTTATGCATATAATTCGCATAATATATTAGTGAACAAATGAGAAAACAATAAGAAAATGAGTTAATGCAACATATCATAAGATGGATCTAACAATTGTCTTTTCCTCGCTGATTGTAACTGACCAATGAAAAGAAAATTAATTTAAGAACATTCATATTTTTATCGTTAAAATGCAATAGGGCAAAGGCAGATCAAAGCGGGGCTTTCGATTTCTTCGGAAAACGTCTAATTATTTGTTTCTAAGAAAAAATATGAGTGTCCTACGAAATTCTCGGAATTTTAAGGCATTACAGAAAAAAAATTCCACAGCTCCTGAATCAACTCGTGAAATTATTAAATATGAAGGGGCAGGTGTCCTTGACCAGCGCACTGCACGGCGTTAAAAATTCAGTAGTGGAGATATGATGAGGAAAGGAACACCTGCGGATTCAGGATTTAATTTTGGGAAGGGGCTTCAGCCAGAAAGATTTTTTTTTCATTCACATATAACGATAATTATTTAGAGAAAAAAAGAAAGAAATTAACTACCATTATGGAATACTAATGATCTTGCAACAGTTAGACGGTCTTTGTCTTGGTCTTGCAGTTTTCTTCTTTCTTCTCACGTTCTTGCCGACTGATTTCGGGCTTAAGGGAAAACTCGCGACATCGGCTAATACAATTTTTTTTTTCAGTTTGACTATTCAATAATAACAGTAAAAAATAGATATCGTGGCAACGAAAATATTCTCAGAAACTCCGCCAAAAACATTAGGTATCAATGAAACAGTTTACCTAGTTTTTGGAATACTAACAACAAAATATAGATAGATAATAGATTTAGACTGATTCAAATAGATGTCGCGATTTTTCTCGTAATCGTCCGATTGTGTAGCGGCCGTACTAGACCTCCAGAAAGTCCTTTTTATCACTGACCATACTAAATTTTGGAACTTTAAATTTATTTAGGTTTACTTTATTTATTATTCGTTGAATTATTGTAGTATATTAATTATTTTTTATTAGTTCCTCAAGGTAGTATCCTAGTTCCTATCCTTTACACAGTCTATACAGCTGACATCCCAACCCATCCCAACACTATTATCACCACCTATGCCGATGACACGTGTGTCCTATCAGTTAATAACGATCTATCTATTGCATCACAAACTCTTCAATCACACATCACAAGTCTTGAAAAATGGTGCCAAAACTGGAGGATTAAAATAAATTCCAATAAATCCCATCAAATTACCTTCACTCTTCGTCGTAAACCTATGACTTCCTGTCCTACAGAATCCTTCAACAATAGCCCTCTTATCCCTGTCGAACAAATCCGATACTTAGGACTCCACCTTGACAAACGACTCACTTAGAACCCCCATACAAGACTAAAACGACTAGAAACCGCCCGACGTTTTCGACTACTGCTGCACTTACTAGACAAACGCTCTAAGCTTTCAATCAATTACAAACGACTCATATGTATGACAATAATAAGACCTATTTAGACTTACGGAATTGAGCTTTGGGACTCCACTAAACCATCGAATTCCTCTCGTATCCAATCCTTACAATCCAAAATCCTTCGTAAAATCCTCAACACTCCTTTGTCACAAATAAAATCATCCATAAAGACCTTAATGTTCCATATGTTTCCGATTTGGCCCAATCTAGATACCTATCCTTCCATAACAAACTGCAAAACCCTCTCGTTACAAACCTTGCTTCCTCCTCGATCCCTGATAACCCTCCGAGGCGTCTGAAAAGAAGATGGCCTCGATACCTTCTAATATAGAAATTTAATTTGAGCTCTACCAATGGATAGTTTCTCTTCATGTTGTACATGTCATGTTACTTGTTTCATATTTACTTTTTGTATTTTCCATGTAATACAGTTGTAAATTTCATTAAAATAAAAAAAATAAAAAAAACAAAATTTAAAGTCCTTTATATCATTGACCATACTAAATTTAAAGTCCCTTTTATCATTGACCTTACTAAATTTAATCACTGTAATTTTAAAAAAATATGCCTACGATGGTGTACTGAGAATGTAATTATCTTAAACAGTTTTTGAGAAATTCCGTCTTATTCAATAAAAAATGTAATCACCTTAAAAAAAAAACCCACAAAATTTTTTGCATCAAATGAACTTCTTTGTTAAAAATGTGCTGAAGAATCACTCCCCAAAGTTTAATTATTAAGAACTGAGACACTCTGTATATGTAATTTTTGAAAAGTACAACATAGAATCAGAAGAAAAAAATCATGTTTTAAACTAACATTACAATTTGTATTACATTAATGTTACACAAATACAAATTACACTAACCTGTATCTTAGAAAATGTCATGTTAAATAAAATTTCAATATTTCCCTAAACAGAATTGAAGACAAGGAAGTAATTATATGAATGAAAAGTAGAAATTCTACTGACCTATGGATTCCATATGGACACCACCAAGACATATGGAGCAGAACTTTGTGGTTCCGCAAAACACACTAATAAAATCGTCAAAGCTCCTTGGTTTATTTCAAAACACATCATACACAAAGACATGAACATACCAAAAGTAAAATCCTACATACACAACATTTCATTCTTCTACTCTCAATCATCCATATCCATTCATCCTGTATCTTTCTTCCTCATTGTGAGCCTCAATGGTCACTAAAAAGGTCTAGAGATCTGCTACTGACAATGTAAATAACTTTCAAGAATACGAGAAGGCATAACAAACGGCAACACATTTGCTTGATGCGTTAAGAACCTGTGGATTAAATTAAAAATAATACTACCTGGACAAACGACTCACTTGAAACCCCCATACTAGACTGAAACGACTAGAATCCGCTCGACGTTTTCGACTACTCCAACACTTACTATACAACCGCTCTAAGCCTTCAATCAATTACAAACGATTTATATATTTGACAATAATAAGACCTATTTGGACTTATGGAATTGAGCTTTGGGGCTCCACTAAACCATCGAATTCCTCTCGTATCCAATCCTTACAATCCAAAATCCTTCGTAAAATCCTCAATGCTCCTTACTTTGTCACAAATAAAATCATTCATGAAGACCTTAATGTTCCATATGTTTCCGATTTGGCCCAATCCAGATACCCATCCTTCCATAACAAACTCCAGAACCATCCGAATCCTTTCGTTTCAAACCTTGTTTCCTCCTCGATCCCTGATAACCATCCGAGGCGTCTGAAAAGAAGATGGCCTCGGGACCTTCTAATATAGAACTTTAATTTGAGTTCTACCAATGGGTAGTTTCTCTTCATGTTGTACATGTAATGTTACCAATGTCACATTTACTTGTTGTATTTTCCATGTAATACAGTTGTAAATTTCATTAAAATTAAAAATAATACTACCTGGACAAACGACTCACTTGAAATCCCCATACTAGACTGAAACGACTAGAAACCGCCCGACGTTTTCGACTACTTACAGCACTTATTAAACAAACGCTCTAAGTTTTCAATCAATTACTAACGACTCATATATTTGACAATAATAAGACCTATTTGGACTTATGGAATCGAGCTTTGGAACTCCACTAAACCATCGAATTCCTCTCGTATCCAATCCTTACAATCCAAAATCCTTCGTAAAATCCTCAATGCTTCTTACTTTGTCACAAATAAAATCATCCATGAAGACCTTAATGTTCCATATGTTTCGGATTTGGCCCAATCCAGATACCTATCCTTCCATAACAAACTCCAGAATCATCCGAACCCTTTCGTTTCAAACCTTGCTTCCTCCTCGATCCCTGATAACCCTCCGAGGCGTCTGAAAAGAAGATGTCCTCGGGACCTTCTAATATCGAACTTTAATTTGAGTTCTACCAATGGGTAGTTTCCCTTCATGTTGTGCATGTCATGTTACCAATGTCACATTTACTTGTTGTATTTTCTATGTAATACAGTTGTAAATTTCATTAAAATAAAAAATAATAAAGTTTGTAACCGTGTTTCGTAAAAATATTAATTTATTTCAGATTGTAGCAACCAGACATAGATAAGAAAGTACATCTAGGTGGGGCTGTAGAAAGGGACAGTGAGGTCAATGCACTTTCATTCCACTTACTCTTCAGTGAATGTCCATTTAGAAATCTATAGAATTTCTATGAGTAAACACTTTATAGTTCTATGTTTTCTGATGACGCGACAGTTTTTTTCTTAGCACGAAATTATAATGACAACTAGAAAACCCTTCAATCCAATCTTAATCATTAAAAACAATTCTCAAGATCTCCTAATATAGTCATATCATTAGAGTGCTACCATTGGGTAGTTACTCAGCAAGTGTATTCATGTCATTATATCTATTATGTCCAAATTTACATGATGTATTTATGTAATACAGTTGTAAATGTCATTAAGAAATAAATAAAAACAATTCTACAGTAAATGGATGGTCAATCTCAATGACACTAACCCTTGATTTGAAAGAAATAGTCGACTAAATAGTGAACTTCATATAAAAAAACGCTGCAAATTATTTCACAATGGTTTATTATTTTCAAACAATTATACATCTAAAGTAACATTACCTTCCTAGTTAGACCGGAGACTAACGTGGAACCCACATACTAGACTTAAAAGACAAGAACTTAACAGACGATACGGCCAATTAATTATACAGACTACTGAATAGAAAATCTCAACTTTCAATTGACAACAAATTACTGATATACAAGACAATCTTGAAACCTATTTGGACCTACAGACTTGAACTTTAGGGGACAGCTAAATTTTCTAACATCAAACGCATCCGGAAGGCAGTGGATCAGCTGATGAGAAGGTTGTCTCCTCAACTCCTCTCTCAGTTTTTACCAATTTTATAGCGGAATCTCTCTGATTATTCACGTGATACAGTTAAAGTGTATATCAGAGCAGTTGATATTTACTGTTGGCATCTTTTTTTTTGTTATTTTAAGGGAAAAAAAAAAAAAAAAAAAAAAAAATTTTTTTTTTTTTCTTTTTTTTTATTTATTTATTTATTTTTCTCTTATGATATGCGGTATGATCAGCAAGTGATGGCCAGTAAGGTGCCCAAGAGGTCTCGCTCAGACGGAGTTAGCTCACCAGCCAAACAAAGGACTCGTCGCTGCCTACGAGAAATACCTCCAGTGACCAAAATGAACACTTCAGAACCAGAACCTCAGCCCCAACCAGGTACGTCTGCACAAGAAACGATTGAAGAATCACCTTTCTTTACTCCAAACCCCTACCAAGTGCTTCAAAATGACAAAGAAGTAATGGAGTCTGCAGCAATACCCAGAGAACCAAAGCCTCCTCCGATATTTGTGAAAAATATAAAAAATTTCCAGATGTTCTGCACCCAACTAAATAAAATCTGCTCTGGCAGTTATTCATGCCTTAACAGGACCAATGACACCAAGATAACACCTGATTCTGCAGAAGCCTACCGAAAAATAGTGAAGTACTTATCAGAAACAAATGCGAATTTTCACACTTACCAGCTGAGGCAGGAAAGAGCTTTACGAGTGGTGATAAGAAATTTACATTCCTCAACCCCCACTGAAGTTATTAAAGAAGAACTAACGACGCTTGGTTTCAATGTACGCCAGGTAACAAACGTTTTGAAGGAGGACAGGGAACAGCCAGGATTACGAAATAGGATCCCACTACCATTGTTTTTCGTGGACTGGGAGCCATCACCAGGTATCGAAAAAATATATGATATCACAAGAATATACTATACAATGGTGAAAGTTGAGAAGCCATATCCCAAGAGAGACATCGTGCAGTGCCATAATTGTCAGACCTATGGCCACACGAAGACATATTGCCACCATCTGCCGCGTTGCGTGAAGTGCGGTGAACAGCACAAATCTGTAGAGTGCACCAAACCTATACAAGATCCAGCAGTATGTGCCCTATGCTTGGAGGGACACCCGGCCAACTACAAAGGCTGCCAAATTTACAAGAATCTCAAAACAAGACACCAGAAAAACCGGATTCAAGATGAAGCACTAAGAACAAGAAGAGAGAGAGAGCCTTCCAGAATTGTAAACAATGATGTATCATTCTCCCAACTACTTAGAGGTAAGACTTTAACCGATAAATGTCAAGCCCTGCCACAACAACAACCTCAAACCCAACCTCAAAATCCTCTTCATCCTAATATACCTAACCACCAACAACAAATTCCTCATATTCCTCCTCCTTCAAATGCAACAGATCTCACAAGTTTGTTAGCATCTTTCCTCACCGATTTCAAATCCCTTGTTACTCCACTCATATCACTCCTCACGAATCTCGTATCTCACCTCATCCCTCCTTTGAAAAATCCTTAAATGACTCACATCCCTAAACCCATATCCATTCTCCTTTGGAATGCGAATGGTGTTAGAAATCATACAGACGAACTATCTACTTTACTACTTGACAAGAACATTGATGTGGCACTAATTACTGAAACTCGACTAACCACTAAACAGCACTTCAATATACCACAATACCTGACATATCGTACTGACCACCCTGACGGAAAAGCACATGCCGGTACTGCTGTAATTGTACACCAATCCCTCTCCCATCACCTACTCCCATTACCAATACATGATTTCCTACAGTCCACCGCTATCGTGATAAAAACCTTCTCCTTTCCGGTCACTCTTGCATCAGCGTATTGCCCTCCTAACCGATCCATATCCAATGCCCAATTCAGTTCTCTCCTCGACTCCTTAGGACATCACTTCATCTTGGGTGCAGACCTAAATGCCAAGCACCAACAATGGGGTTCCAGAACCACGAATTCTCGTGGCCGAACCCTGCTGTCTGCACTCAATTCCCAACGTTTTCACCTCCTTTCCCCCAACTCTCCTACCTACTGGCCCACAGATCCCAACCGTAATCCTGATCTTCTAGATTTCTTTATCCACAGCGGCTTAAGTCCCCTCAATTGTTCCATTACACGTCTAAATGAACTTTCCTCTGACCATAGTCCTCTAATCCTTAATGTTTCACTTGAACCTGTTCCCAAACCTTCTCCACCGTCATTCATTAGGGGCCCAGTAAACTGGGACCTTTTCCGCCAAATAATCTCCGATAATATTGATCTCAACATATCCCTCAAAACTCCCGATGACCTTGATAGTGCCGTAAATTCCTTTACTACCACAATCCAACAAGCCGCCTGGACTGCCTCCTTTCCAAAAGACTCCTCCAGAATTCCTATAAAGACCATTCTACCCCAACACCTCCTTAACCTAATCCGCACCAAACGCCGTGCCAGATTATTATGGCAACGATCCCGACATCCTACCGACCGCTGCTCCTATAATTACTACTGCAAACAATTAAAACTGGAATTAGCCACCTTCAGATCACAATCCTTCAACTCCTACCTATCCTCCCTCTCTTCTCGCGACAATTCCCTTTGGAAAACCACAACAAAAATCCTAAATCCTCACCGCATTTCCCATCCTCTCCGACGAGGTGATGGCTCCTGGGCAGCATCTGACGAAGATAAAGCTGAGGAGTTCGCCATTCACCTATCCAATACATTTATTTCACATCCGGAATCCCATCCTGCCCACACCGTAACAGTAGAAGAACTCCTTACATCACCAATCCCACTTTCCTTGCCCCCAAAAGCTATTCATCCTTCCGAAGTAAAATTTCAATTAAAAAAACTAATCCTCCGTAAAGCTCCTGGACATGATCTCCTTACACCTCAAATCCTTCGACAACTTCCATCCAAAGCAGTCATATTCCTTACATATATCTACAATTGTATCCTACGCACCACCCACTTCCCTCTGTTATGGAAACACTCCACTATTATCCTTTTCCCAAAACCAGGAAAACCTCTCAATAGCTCAACATCCTATAGACCAATCAGCCTACTCCCAATCCTTTCAAAAATTTTTGAAAAGATCCTTTTGAAACGAATCCTACCCATTATAGAATCCCAAAATATCCCTTCCCATCAGTTTGGTTTTCGCTCTCAACATTCTACTGTTCAACAAGGACTCCGAGTCGTTGATCATATTTCCTCAGCCCTAGAAAACAAGGAATACTGTTCGGGTGCCTTTCTGGACATTGCACAGGCATTTGACCGGGTATGGCACTCCGGACTGCTCTCCAAGCTTAAAATCCATTTACCTCAGTCCTTGTACCTAGTCCTCCGATCCTACCTCTCTGACCGCTCCTTTCGAGTTCGCTGTGGAACAGAATTTTCCAATATCTACTCCGTTAAAGCCGGTGTTCCCCAAGGCAGCGTCTTGGGTCCCGTGCTTTACATCCTCTTTACTGCTGACATCCCTGTTCATCCCGATACTTTTCTTGCAACATTCGCTGACGACACCGCAATCTTATCATCCAACTCTGATCCCGAAATAGCATCCTTAAATCTCCAAAGTCATCTCACCTTGATTGAGCACTGGTGTAATAACTGGCGCATTAAAGTTAATGAATCTAAATGCCAACACATTACTTTTACACTCCGACGCAATTCCTGTCCACCAGTACTCTTTAATTCCATCCAGCTTCCTTATTCAGACACAGTCCGGTATCTTGGCTTTCATTTAGACCGAAGACTAACTTGGAACCCGCATACTAGACTCAAAAGACAAGAACTCAACCGACGATACGGCCAACTATACCGACTACTAAGCAGAAAATCTAAACTTTCCATTGAAAACAAGCTACTGATCTACAAGACAATACTGAAACCTATTTGGACTTACGGACTAGAACTGTGGGGATCAGCAAAATTTTCTAACATCAAGCGCATCCAATCCTTCCAGTCTAAAGTCCTTCGAACAATAGTCGATGCTCCTTTCTATGTATCCAACAAAACCCTACATCATGACCTTAACATCCCATTTGTCCTAGACCTTATCCCAGAAAAGTTCTCCGAATTTCACCAGAACCTTACTTACCACCCAAATCCTCTTGCACAATCCCTATCAAGCATCTCCCATCCCTATAATCCTCCAAGAAGGTTGAAACGGCAGTGGCCTCGCGACCTTTTGTAAATTATATAAATTGGAGTTCTGGCAATGGCCAGATTCTTCACTCAAGACATGTGTGTATGTGGCTAAAGTGCTCTCGACCAATCTCCGCTGGCTTTAGTACCAGTGACGCGGTTGGAAGAGTAGCGCAGGGTTCTCCTGGAGTTCCCTCGCCTGATTGTATATAGGTATGCATGTTATTTTTTTTTTTTTTCCTTAGTTTTAATTTTCTTATTTTTTAGGTTATTTTATTTTATTGTCTATTGTATATACTTTTGATTATTATTTTGTTCTATTTATTTTATTTTTTTGTACATATGGTGTGAATGTCATCATACCTCACTATAACCAATGTCGAACAGACAGATTGTTATAATACTCAATAAAGAAATTAAAAAAAAACAAAAAAAAAACGCATCCAATCCTTTCACTCCAAATTCCTCCGAACAATAGTCGATGCTCCGTTCTATGTAATCAACAAAATCCTACACCATATGACCTTAATATCCCATTTGTCTTCGATCTTATCCCTAAAAATTTTTCCAAATTCCATCAGAACCTTATAAATCATTCGAATCTCCTGGCACAATCCCTATCTAGTTCCACTCATCCCTACAATCCTCCTCGAAGGTTGAAGCGGCAGTGGCCCAGAGATCTATTGTAGTATATACGTTGGAGTTCTGGCAATGGCCAGATTCTCCACTCAAGACATGTGTGTATGTGGCTAAAGCGGTCTCGCTCAAACTCCACTGGCTTTACCAGCAGTGATGCGGTTGAGAGAGTAGCACAGGGATCTCTTGAAGTCACGTTTTTCTTTCTATAGTTAGAGGGAGAAGCCTGGCTTGGGGTTCCCTGCCTAATTGTATATATTGTATATAGGTATGACTGTGTTTTTATGTTTCTAATTTACTTATCTTTAGGTTGTTTTATTTTTTATTGCACATAGTTTTTGATTATTATTTTACTTTTGTTAATTTTACATTTTCTGTATATATGGTATGAATGTGTTATATCATATATCACTATAATTATTGTCCACGTGACAGATTGTTATATTTCTAAATAAATAATAAATACTAAAAAATAGTTACAAAGAAAAATAAATAAAAGGTGATTGCAATTATTGGACTAAACTTTTTTTTTAATCATTAGTAATATGCTAAAAAAAATAGAATTACTACTTTACACATACAAAATTTAAAAACCAAACAAAGGATATAACACTGGGAATAGAATCTATATAAAAAAACTGGAGACCATATCTTTTCTCCTAATTGTCCGATTTCAACGATTTTTTTTTTAGGAAATTCCGTAAACTTTTAAAAAAACATAAAAATAAAATCAGGTTTTTCGGCATCCATTTTGGAAGTAAAAGGTGGATAGTAATTTCGACGAAGAAGGATCATCCTCGGGTGACTTCTGATTTTATATCCAAATTTGTAAAAAAAATCGATCCAGTAGTTTTGGAGAAAATGTGCGGACGGCGGACGGACAACAAAATTTCTATTCGTTTTTCGAATTCTACGCATCCCGAACCGTGAAACCTCAAATTTTGAGAGGGGGTTAAGTTTTTGGATTTTTTGGTCGATCACAATGGTTGATTATTGAAAATAATAAACCAGTAGGTGAATTCTTTCAAAATCGCTTTATAAAATTTCCAATTACCGGCAAACATAGGTACTTGCTTTGCAACTCCAATGCTATCTCGTACACTGCAACCCAGAATTATGCAAGGCATCCTCATATATTTCATTCATTTACTTATATATGCAATATATAGTAAGGGATAAGTATTGCGGTCGAATCGTGAATCGTGAAATTGTTCTGAGTTTTCAACGGAAATAAACGTTTTGAGGTCCTCTGAGTCCAAATAAGCAAGTCCCACAAAATGGTCTGTGTGTGAACAGCCTAGCTCAAAAAAGAAGTCGTAGGAAATTGAAATTGCGTATTTAAGTTTTTTTTTAGTGCTTTATATCACCGATCAAACACATTTTTTATGATTTTCTCAAAAACGGCTCTAACGATTATGATTAAACTCAGTTTAATCAGCACAGAATTGGTTGTTGTTCGTGGAGGGTCTTTGATGGCCAACGGTTGACGAAAACTAAAAATTAAAAGCCGGAGAATAAGAAATGTGCTGCAAGAAACGGCACTGAACTAATGATACTGAATAAACATTTTGATTCCATAGAAAGTAAACATTGGAATCTAGAATCATTTCATTGAATTGAGGATTAAGGGTTATTGTCCTCTATATTAACATTTCTAATTGAAAACAAACAAAAAGATTACCTATTTATTCATTAAAAACAATAGACCAATCCAAAGCAGAAATGTTTTTAGGTGAAAACATGAAAAAATCAAGTGTGTGGAATTTTTTGCCTGTCAGTGTATATTACAAGGTATATACCTTGAATATCTTTTGCCGCATTAACCAGTCTTCTCTTTCTCTGCTAATCTCAGGCTATTGTTTTAGAGTTATCTACACCTTTACGTTATCTTGTTGATTCGATCTATTATATAGTTTTAGACCTGCCACATGTTATGTATTCCGCTTTTGAGGCATTCATTGTAAGTTTCATGCCTCGCCTATCTTATACTTCTAACCTTCATATCATGAGATATTAATCGACGAGTAATCTGTAAGCAATTCTTTATTGGTTCCTCTCATTCAGGATTTTCTTCTTAAATCTTTCAATATTCGTTTCTGGAGTGCTGGTTGGTGTCCAGTATTCGCAGCTGTATATCAGAACTTGCTTTAGTGTGAGATTGTTTACACTTAATTTTAGATTGCAAGAGTTTTTTTTAAGGAATTAAATATATTTGAAAGAGAAAAGGAAGCTGTGTTTTGTGCTCGATATACGCCTTCATAACGAAGTTGGTCATTGATTGAGGTTATGATGGATCTACTTGATTTAAATTTATCTACTCTCGGGAACGATTTCCGTTCAACGAAGATCACGTTCATAGGCTGATTTTCGGCTACAATGTATTTTATTTTATCTTCATTTACTTGAAAGTAGATTTTTTAAAAAGTTTTTTAAGAGAACTTAAGAAAATCCCACAATATCCTTAATTGCTTATAATGACAGCTTTGTTTTTGTTGTTCTTATCACTTTATACAGTACGAATTATAAGTTAAACAACATCAGAAAAATACGTCTTTCTATATAAATAAGAATCGCGACGGTAATAAAAAAAAATGCTAATTTTTCGAAGATGTGTAGAATGCAAGTGAACGAAACGCAGCATGACGAAACTATAGACCACGTCACCATGACCAACAATAGACCAGGTCAGTGCTGCCAATATTTATTAATAAACTGTTCACTATTGTTAAAATAGTAGACTACTTATTCAGGAATAGATAATTTGTACCAACTCACTTCATGGCTCTCGGTATATATAATAATTATTTATGTACACTTTATTATTACAACGGGAGCGGGGTAGCTCAGTGGTAGGGCACTGAGCTTCCAATGCAAAGGTCCCGAGTTCGAACCCCGGCTCATGGCAGATAATTTATTTATCTGTTTCATTGGCCGTGGGGCGACCTTGGGTCAGGAGTCCCTCCTGGGGCACACCCAGCCTCTATAAAGTGGGTACCCTTAATTAAATAATTAATTAAGGGGGAAAACCTGGCGGTTGAGCGTGATCTCGGTCAAATCACCTCCTTGCACAACCGTTGACCTAGAAACAGTGCTTTCCCTAAATATTACTGAACCCCAGACCTTTCATGGGTTGTAGTGGTACAGGTTTTTTATTATTACAACAAAATTTCTGAAGCCCCCTCTTTCCCTCCCACACAATGGTAAAATATAACTATATTTCATAGAAAAAAATAATCAAAACTATCTCTAAAAGTATTATTGTTCGTATAATTACATTTAACAGGATTTCAAGAATCGCTTTAACTCCATTTCATGTAGTTAGTTAATTTCTTTCTTGTTTTTTCAAATTAATTATCGTTATATATATATATATATATATATATATATATATATATATATATATATATATATCCAGTATATATATATATATATATCCAATGCTATCTCGTACACTGCAACCCAGAATTATGCAAGGCATCCTCATATATTACATCCATTTACTTATATATGCAATATATAGTAAGGGATAAGTATTGTGGTCGAATCGTGAATCGTGAAATTGTTCGAATCTGAGTTTTCAACGGAAATAAACGTTTTGAGGTCCTCTGAGTCCAAATAAGCAAGTCCCACAAAATGGTCTGTGTGTGAACAGCCTAGCTCAAAAAAGAAGTCGTAGGAAATTGAAATTGCGTATTTAAGTTTTCTTTTTTAGGATTTGGATGTTACACCAACTTTATATATATATATATATGTGTGAAAAAAAAAAAACTTTCCGGCTGAAGACTACCCCAAAATTAAATCTCTGGGGTCTAATCTCTGGTGACTTTAGGGTCTAAAACATAAATCTAAATTTTTATTAACGTTTATTTTCACAAAATAAAAATTGCCCATTTTGGTTAGTGAAATTGGAGTCTAATGCATTTCATTGTTCAGTTATGATATTCAAATCAGCACTGTCTTTAATTTTAAAAATGGAAGTGATATATTCCCTAAAATTTGTTTTCATAAGTTGAAAGTGAAGTTAAATTAAATAAGTTAGTAATATTTCTAGTGAAGAAATTTATATCTTTATTCACAGTTCTATATTTCAACAATGCAGTCATACACTCTGGAATCAATTTACTCACTGTCTGTACAAATATTATGAATTTTCCAACTAGAAATATCACTTAAATGATTTTACTCTGAAATTTTGAAATTGGAGTTAGCAATTTTGTCAACTGAAAGGCTCATATATGGATTGATGTATGGATGCAACGTATTTTTTATGTATGAATCGTCGATACAAATGCTAATTATCTATACTAGTAGGTCCGTGCGAAAAAAAAGTGATAAAGTTACAAATTAATAATAAAATAAAATAATGCAACGTATCGTAAGATAAAGAAATCAATTGTTACTTTATCGATAAATATAATCGACAAAGGAAACATAAATTAATTTAAAACATCATTAATGTTTGGAACCAACATGTTTACAAATTTTAATAAGCTGTATCTTTGCTAAAAAATGTCCGATTTCATTGATTTTTTTTTTCTTTCTTTTTTTTAGGGAATTTAGTAATTTTTTATATAATCATGGGTATAACCAAGAGGAAAATGTGTAATTTTTTAATCATTTGCAAATAAAGTTTCTTTTCTTTCATAACTTGTTTGTCTGAATTTTCGGGATGATTGGACTATTTTGCCCGCCTGAAGGAGAAGGAAGCCTTCGAAATTGGTGGCTCAATCTTGAGATTTGGTGAAGAATTAACGATGATATTGTTTGCCGATCAAAAACACCATCGATAAATAATATAAACTCCTCTCTCGATCGTGGAGACCTCAAGTCGATGAAATGAGACATGTTTTCAATGACATTACTACAATTAACGTAAGGTTGCGTGAATGCGAACCCTATGCCTTGCGTTATCTCGAAAATAGTACGTTTTGGGGCTTAAAAACGCAGGATCCGATAGTTCCGGAGGAACTATCGGGGTCTTGGTGTACGCATCAAAATCTTCAAAGCCCAATTTCCCGTATGCATCTACATACCTACCACCGTTCCAGTATTGAAGCCTAGCAAAATGTTTCTATTAACTTTGTTTATTTTAGAAAGAAAAATAAAATTGGAGAATACGATTCGTTAACGTCCCGTGAAATTCTGAATCCAACGGTACCCCATTCATGGCATTTGAGCATGACAGGAGCTTATATTTGGTACAAAACCGATTTCGAGCCTTACTGTAATAATATATCTGGGGTTGAAAAATTCCATTCTAGGGATTGTAATAATAATAATAAGGCTTAGCGAACCCGAAGGTTCGATGCCGACACCACCAATCGCTTGTTACACACCTCCCTCCACCGTTCGCCGTCCAAACCCAGTCCCTTCAGATCGGCTTTAATGCAATCCTCCCATCTTCGCTTCGGTCTACCCCTCGGACGCTTACCATTCGGCACAGCAAATATTAACCTTTTAGGAATTCTCTCGTTACTAAGCCCAACAACTTTACAAGCCCATTTGATTCGCCGCGATGAAATTACCTCAATTATATTACCCGGATACATCTCACGCAATTCGGCGTTGTGTAACCGTCTGAACTCTCCGGTTAACTCATCCTTTTTCGGTCCGAATATTCTACGCAATACTTTATTTTCAAAAACCTTAAGACGCTGCTCATCCCTTAATGTAAGCGGCCAAGTTTCGCATCCATAAAGAACTGTAGGTAAGATAATTGTTTTATAGATTCTAATTTTTAAGTTTCGGGACAAGAGGCGCGAACTAAGTAGTTTTGTCACAGAAAAATAACAAGCGTTCCCCGCCTTCAGTCTAACCTTAATCTCTTCTTCAATTTCGTTTTTTCTAGTTATCGTAGAACCTAGATACCTAAATTTATCTACCTGTTCAAACATATTACCATCTATATCGATACCACCAGTAGTATCGCCATTTTTGCAGCTAACCATATATTTTGTTTTATCCACGTTTATTTCGAGTCCTAGTTCTTTCCCGGCTTTCATTAACGTTGTCGTATTTAGTTTTATAGTTTCAACGTCTTCGCTTAACAGTACCAGATCATCAGCATAGCCCAGCACGGATGTTGTCCCGCCCAGATCCAACCCTTTCTCGGTTCGCATTACCTCCCTAATGGCATGTTCTAATGCCAAATTGAACAGGACAGGCGAAAGAGAATCACCCTGTTTTAAGCCCGAACGAACCTCAAATTTTTCGGACAAATTATTACCGATTCTAACTTTATTGAGTGTCTCCGTCAAGCACATCCTGACTAGATTTACTAGTTTTTTTGGAATCCCCTGCTCGATTAGACTATTATACAATTTCTGGCGGTCAATAGAATCGTAAGCCTTTTTAAAATCTATATACAGCTGGTGAACAATACCGTTATACTCCAATTTTTTCTCTAATATTTGCCGTAAAGAAAATATTTGATCAATAGTCGAACGATTCCGTCTAAATCCGCATTGGTAGTCTCCGATAATTTCCTCGGCGTATTCCGTGATTCGACTGGTTAAGATTAAAGTGAATATTTTATAACATACCGGAAGGAGTGAAATTCCTCGATAGTTATTACAATCCGTCCTCGGACCCTTTTTGTGAATCGGAATAAGAATAGATTCTTTCCATTCTTCAGGTAATTTCTCGTTCACCCAGATCTTTTTAACCAACCGATGTATTTTAGAAACTCCAGCTTCTCCGCATGCCTTAATTAGTTCAGTAGGAATATTATCGATTCCCGCTGCTTTATATGATTTTAATTTTCCGATAGCTACTTCAACTTCCTCTTTAGTTGGTCCTTCTATTAACGGTTCAGCACTCTGGTACTCAGAAGGAGGACACAGATCATAATTTCCCGTATTTAAAATATTGTCAAAGTGGTCCTTAAACTTATTCAATATGTCAACCGGATCGGTCAGAATATTGTTATTATCATCCCTAATTCCAGACGTTACGGGCCCTACATATTTACGTGATCTGTTTATACCTTTGTACATGTCTCTTACGTTATTTTCGATTCTATTAGTTTCTATTTCAATTATTTTATTTTTAAGATACTCCCTTTTTTTATTTTTGAGCAATTTTGTCGTTTCGTTCTTTGAGATTCGGAAGTATTCCAGATTGTCTTCCCTAGGATTATTTAGAGCTTTTAATTTAGCGGCTTTTCTTTTTTCACACATGTTTAAGCAATCTTCATCAAACCACGGTTTGTTATTCTTATTTTCCTTTTTTCCTAGACACGAGTTACCGACCGCTTTAATATTATCTCTGATCTCTATCCATAACTTGTCAATATCCTCGTGGTCCTCGTCAGGAAGCTCTAAAGCTTCAAACCTATTCTTAACATCTAGCTCGAATTGGTTTCTAATTGATGGATTTTTTAATTTTTCCAAATTAAAATTCTCAAAATCGAAACGGTTTTCTTTTCTCTTTTTTATATTAAGTTTTTGTCGAAGTTTCGCGATTACTAATTCATGATCCGACCCACATTCTGCTCCGCGATAAGACCGTACATTAATTATACTACTTTGCCAGCTGTGTTGTATCAAGACATGATCGATTTGATTTCGTGTTTGCGAATCCGGTGATGTCCAAGTATATTTATGAATATCCTTATGTTTAAACGTCGTACTTTTAATTATCAGGTTTTTCGAGATGGCAAAGTTTATCAGACGGATCCCATTATCATTACTATATTCGTGCAAACTTTCTTTACCAATCGTCGGAATATAAACTTCTTCCCTTCCTACCTTTGCGTTCGCGTCACCTACAATTATTTTCATGTAGTTTCGTGGTAGTTTATCATAAACCCATTCGAGTTTATCGTAAAATTCACTTTTGACTTCATCGTCACTGTCTTCGGTCGGACAATGAATGTTTATTAATGCGATTTTAAACCAACGTCCCTGAAATGTAGCTACCGAAATTCTATCACTAAAGAATTGTACGTCCCTCAAAGCGGATAGTAATCTACGCCTAATTAGAAACCCGGTACCTAAACAATGTTTCTCGCTTCCTCCGTACCAAATAGTGTACTTCCCTTCCCTCATCGAGCCCTCCCCTGGCCAGCGAACCTCTTGCAGAGCCACGACATCCAAATTGTACCCATTTACCTCATTCGCGACCGATTTTAGCCCCCCTGCTGTGTTTAAACTCCTTACGTTCCACGTACCAATATTTAAATCCCTATATTTCAACTTGCGCCATGAATCCCCTAAAGCAGTCCCCACCTGGAGACCCGAACGGGGGACTAGTTTACTTCCGGATAATGAGCGTTTTACCTTAGGAAGATCCATGACTTTTTGTGGTGTTTGGTGAACTAAAGATATGTGAGTAGGGCGTTCAATCCTACGTCACACCCTCCAGCAAGTCATTGTAATTATAATTAAATATTTTTAAAGAGCATTTACAAAAACATTCTGGGGAGAAAATTAAAATATTCTTTTTCCTTGGGATGAATTTATAATGATAGATTGGTGATTTTCAGATTGAATAGTTAGCATTTGTATCGACGAGATATTTGGAAATAATAAATCGAGCAATTATTTACAGCGTTTTAAATAACTTTGGATTCAGGTGGCATTGGTTTTCAAATCTATGGCATTGATTATAACCTATCTGCTGTTTATTGTAACCATCTCTCATTTAAATTATGATTTATTTATTTCCTGCAAAAAAAAGTATTTGTTATCTAGTAATAACAATTTAATAACAATTATAACTTGTTAATTTATAAAAAAAAGAATTTCTAATCAATATCACATTTTGAGCTATTGTAGGAAGTAAGAATAGGATGAAATTCCACCCAATATTAGTGTAAAAATAAAACAAATTATAAATTTTAAAAATGGTCGGTAGTGTCAGTCATAGTGTTTCTTTATAAATATGGATTTGAATTTTTAGTGAAATTGCTTAGTCACCCATCGAAGTTTTTTAATCAAAATGTAAGTAACCATAAAGTTGTTGAAGTTGATATATTTTTTTTGTCTGATTCGATTGTTTAACGGTGAAATTTCCAGTAATAGATTCTTTCAATATGAATCACATTTCTTTATCCATTTATAAAATTATTAGCAAAAAGTTTAAAAGATGGAAAGTTCAAGGTTATGAATAGAGCAACGATAAAAAAAACATTCAGTCCATGGTACAGACACCTTTTTATCGAATTATTAACATCCTTCTGAAACTTCGTAAATAGTTTCATGTCATCGTAACCTACAACTATGTAATTTACAAAAACTCTTGGAATTGAGCCGTTTTCAATCTGGAGGGTGGCAAACTTTCTCTATTTAATTAGGTACTAAAAACTCGTAAATACCCATTTGCTTTCTACTTGGATTGTAAGATAATTTGATGACAAAATCGAGAAAAAAGGTCGCATACAAAAATATTGGGCCGTTTGTTCTAGATAATTATTTTGAAAATTTGGGGGTGTAGGTCACGCCAAATGGCTCAATATTTTTGAAGGCCACCTTTTTTCTCGATTTTGTGATCAAATTATCTTACGATCCGAGTAGAAAGTAAATGGGAATTTACGAGTTTTTACTATCTAATTAAATAGATAAAGTTTGTACCCCTCCAGATTAAAAACATCCCAATTCCAAGAGTTTTCATAAATAAAATATTTGTAGGTTACGATGAGATGAAACTATTTACGAAGCTTCAGACGGATGTTAATAATAAGATTAAAAGATGTCTGTACCACGGACTAACAATTTTAATCATTTATTAAGTTCACTGCTCAGATTAAAAAAGAAGTAGAGATCGATTTATTTATTTTTAGTGAGTGATGAGCTCAGTGATAGAAATGCACTAATTAAACACAATATATCGTCGCTTTATTCCAAAACTTCATTAAGTGACATTTATATCATCAAGAACTTTGATTAATTTTCGCTTTCTGAAATTAGAAAATTGTGCCCTTCTAACTATATTTGTTATATAGTTAAAGGGTTTAATGTTATTTTAGTGCGCTTATTGTGATTTTTTTAATCGATAAATAAAATCGATATTTAAAAAAAACGTGGCTATAAGTTCAGTTTCATAAAGCAGACCCTACACGGTAATTCATGAATGAACGTCACAAGAAGTTCCAAGATTGCCCGCTATCGCTTTGATCATGAAGACCCTTACACGTTCAATCATTACTGATCATTACTTATGTGAAGTTTCCACTTTTTTTTCTCTCCAATTTATTGCCTACTTGACTATTTAAAGAAAAAATAGTTGAAAATGATTAATAATAATATAGACTAGGGATATAAACAACTATTTACTTTTATGAAATTATTTACTTAATAACGAGACCTAGGTAAACTAACCTATCTAGTAGTAAGGTTAGTCTCATATCGTTTTGACAAAAGTTAGTAAAATATAAGTCTACTACTTACAAAAATTAAGGAAAGGCATTGCGAAAATAATAAATTTGTTGAGGAAAATGGGAAAAGAACTGATAAATATACACAACGTTAAAGTTTTTTTTTTTTCTAAAGTAAATTGTGAAGTTTCCTCATCTTTTTTTTAATTTGTTGCCCACTTGACTATTTAAAAGAAATAGTTGAAGATGGTTTTAAATTATAGACAAGGGATATGAAAACTTATTTAACTATTTACATATAATGAAAATCAGAAATGTATAATGGTTGTGAGGCCTAGGTAAACTAACCTATCCAGCAGTATGGTTAGTCCCCCCACTACTTTTACCTCAGTCCCCCCTCCACTTCTCGTGAATGAACCTTTGATTTCTGGATGTTCGGAAATCCGCAGCGCACCACCATCAGTACTTCATTCACTACCTTACACGGCAATTCGGAACGTCATTAGTGCAATTCCGATTGACCGTGTAGGGTCCCCTTTAAAAATGTAATATTTTAGTACTAAACCGATAGGAGGATCATTTCCAATACTAATGTACTAACCATTTATTTAATAATAGTTTGTTGTAATTTAATGAGAAAAATCAAATTTCTAACTACTGCAATGTCTTCTGGCACCATTCTAAACGTCGATTACAACAATTCACGTGTTTTTGCTATTTTCAAAAGCTACGATGTAAATATACGCTTAAAAGTACTGATAACGAGACACGAGTTGTTAAGGTTATGTTAATATTTCATCGTTATCTCATAGATCTATATTTATGGAAAAAAACAACTTCGGTATGTGCTTAAAACCATACGATATCGATAATAACTAAACGGCAGACATTGCTTTAAGAGACCTAGGGGGTGGGATACAACTTTTTATTTTATTAGTCACGTTTATTCTGATTTTTTTTTTAAATTAATTACAATTACAGTATTCATGCCGCTTCTAGTAAATGCTTACTGTGTTATCATGTTAACAAAAATTTTAAATGGATGATAAATGACCTTTGTGTGCTAACCTGATAAAGTGTTATAGTCCGTGGTACAGACCTCATTTTATTGAATTATTAACATCCCACTGAAACTTCGTAAATAGTTTCATCTCACCGTAACCTGCAAATATTTTATTTATGAAAACTCTTGGCATTAGGGCGTTTTCAATCTGGAGGGGAACAAATTTTGTCTATTTAATTAGGTACTAAAAACTCGTAAATACTCATTTGCTTTCTATTTGGATCGTAAGATAATTTTATCACAAAATCGAGAGAAAAGGTTTCCTTAAAAAATATTTAAACGGCTCAATATGTGTGACATACACCCCTCAAATTTTCAATATAACGAGGTTATATATGACAAACGGCCCAATAATTTTGTATGCAACATTTTTTATCGATTTAGCGATCAAATTATCTTAAGATCAAAATAGAAAGTAAGTGGGTATTTACGAGTTTTTACTACCTAATTAAATGGACAAAATTTGTTTCCCTCCAGATTGAAAACGCCCTAATTCCAAGAGTTTTAGTAAATAAAATAGTTGTAGGTTCCGATGAGATGAAACTATTTACGAAGTTTCAGGTGGATTTTAATAATTCAATAAAAAGGGGTCTGTACCATGGACTATAACAGTTTAGCAGGTTAGCACACAAGCATCATTTATCATCCACTTAAACCTTTTGCTATCTGCAAACATGATAACACAGTAAGTATTTACCAGAAGCGGCATGTAATAAATTAAAAAAAAAAATCAGAATAAACGTGACTAATAAAATAAAAAGTTGTCTCCCACTCCTAAGGTCTCTTAAAGCGATGTCTGCCGTTTAGTTATTATCAATATCGTATGGTTTTAAGCACACGCTGTAGTTTTTTTCCATAAATATAGATGTATGAGATAATGTCTGTATCACGGACTAATACGTTTCAGACATCAATGATCAAATTTGGTTCGGTTTCTGTCTGTCTGTAGTCAAATCGATGTGATCACCTATTACCGTCTATCCGATGGTGCCTAGATGGGCCCATATCAATTTTATCAAATATCATCCAGCGCTTACACACACGCAAACGAATTTTTTTAGATATGACAATATTTCAGAAACGGCCAGTTCGATCAGGTTCAAAGTTGGATAGAAGGTAGGTATTGGTGAAAAAATAATGTTGTGTCAATTTTATTGAATTATGTTACATTATTTTCTCTTCTATATGAGCAAACGTGTTTTCCTTGATAGATCTGTATCTCTAAAACTGCATGTTCCATTTGGCTCAAACTTGGAGGGATGGTGGAAAGGTGCACTTATAGACAAACGCTCTAAACTTTCACTTAATTACAATACTCAAATATATGACTATAATAAGGCTTATTTGGACTTACGGATTCGTGATTTCCTTACGTAGACTTATACCAATGGGTATTTTCTGAAAATGCGTTTTCATGTCATTATATTCCTGTGTACACATTTACTAGACGTATTTATATTCTAATAAAGTTGTAAATATCATGAGTAAAATAATAATAATAAAAGGCTTAGCGAACCCGAAGGTTCGATGCCGACACCACCAATCGCTTATTACACACCTCCCTCCACCGTTCGCCGTCCAAACCCAGTCTCTTCAGATCGGCTTTAATGCAATCTTCCCACCTTCGCTTTGGTCTACCCCTCGGACGCTTACCATTTGGCACAGAAAATATTAACCTTTTAAGAATTCTCTCGCTACTAAGCCCAACACCTTTACAAGCCCATTTGATTCGCCGCGATGAAATTACCTCAATTATATTTCCCGCCTTCAGTCTAACCTTAATCTCTTCTTCAATTTCGTTTTTTCTAGTTATCGTAGAACCTAGATACCTAAATTTATCTATCTGTTCAAACATATTACGATCTATATCGATGTCACCAGTAGTATCGCCATTTTTGCAGCTAACCATATATTTTGTTTTATCCACGTTTATTTCGAGTTCTAGTTCTTTACCGGCTTTCATTAACGTTGTCGTATTTAGTTTTATAGTTTCAACGTCTTCGCTTAACAGTACCAGATCATCAGCATAGCCCAGCACGGATGTTGTCCCACCCAGATCCAACCCTTTCTCGGTACGCATTACCTCCCTAATGGCATGTTCTAATGCCAAATTGAACAGGACAGGCGAAAGGAATAAAAAAATATGGCAATTATTTTTAATTATTAAACTTCTTATTAGTAAACATAGATTAAACTTCTTACAGATGAAATAAAAATTATTTACTAGTGTTTCAGGTTCTATGTAGCGTTCATTGATGACAGAATGGGCGTCTGCAGGAGTAAGCCCAAGCCGAGGGTAAGCCTGTTGTCTGTAACCCAACGAGAGAGTATAGCGACCATGTTGGGATCTACTATTGTGGAGCCACGTCCAGTATCTAAACTTGCCATTCTAACAATTTGGCGAGAACTCCTCACCGATTACTTGCTCGATTTGTTTCTAGAATACCTTTTCAAAACTGATGATATCATACAAATAGACGATTTGGAGACCTTTTATTATAACATGGTGGCGGGCCCAACAGAGAACCGCGCTATTGTAATAATGTCTATGCTCGGTACCGATGAAAGTATTCATCCTCAAACCTTGCGCAAGTACATAGTAAATTTATTGCTGTCTTATATGAACGTTCTCAATAAGCACAAAAACGCGGCTTTCAAATCCTGGGAACATGGAGACTGCGTTTTCGAAAAGGATCTTAACACCTTGGCAGACTATTGCATGAAGGAGATCGTCTATTCAGAGAATGGTAAGATGGAAATAAAAGAACTGGAAAGATGGCTCATCGTGTGCAGCTTCCTGCGAGAAGTCTTCGAATCCATTTTACACTTTATTTGCAATATGGACGTCGGGGAGTTGAAACCTATGCTTCCGGTGGCTGATAGTCAGAGTAGCACTCTGAGGTTGCCATTGGTTCTGCTGCTGTCCCACCTGACTCGGATCCACACAAAGAAGATGTGGAGGTTACTCTACGACTCTTGGAGTGATCCGCATTCCTGGACCATTCTGCAGTCGGCCATCTCAAACCAGGGCCCGAACTTGGTCGTCATCGAAGAGACAGGCGGTTTTGTCTTCGGTGGTTTCGCCTCGCAGTCTTGGAAGATTAACACCGGTTTCTTTGGGGATTGCGGGTGTTTCCTTTTCCGCCTAAGGCCGGATATAATCATATGTTCAGCCTCTACAACCAACAATCATTACCAATACCTCTTTGACGGCCAGGGCATGTTCCCCAAAGGTTTGGCATTTGGAGGTTTTCCTAACTACTTTGGACTTTTCTTGAATCCTGATTTCGGACCCGGGCAAGTTTCAGAGACTTGTGATACCTTTTCGGATTACGAACCTCTAAGTGAAGAAAAGAATTTCTATTTCAGCCGGATTGAAGTTTGGGGGATTGGTAATCCTGAAAGGAAAAAGACTGGAAGCATTGATAGTACTAATTCCTCTTTCGATCCGTACATGATGGAAGTTAAAAGGCTTCTGGGCAGTACTACATCCAACGACTTTAACAAAACCTTTCAGGAGTCAGAAAGATGGAAATTCGTGTAATGATTCATTTCCGAGAGACGAAACACCATTTTTAAACATGTTATCCCAATAACATATATTTTTTGTTATAAATATTTCCGAAGATACTTTTTTCATAATTTATGGTAATCATTAATTATATGCAAAGGCAAAATAGTTATTTTTTTCTAATCCTATATTATTTTTTTGTTTAGTAGCTTTTGACGAGCTTACCAATAAAAAAAAAATCTGGTGCGCGCAACAAACAACTTTCACTTACCGATCTACTTTGAATAGAAATTATTTTCTGGCAATGCTGGGCTATTATAACATTTTTTGAAGTGCATTTTAAACGGAGCTAAAGCTTAAAACTTATAGATAACAAGTCATTAAGACCATTATTATTACAAAATGTCTATTTAATATATCGACGACAGGCAATAAAAATCTATTCACTCTATCTGCTTTTATAAACCACAGAACTTTCTTTGCTTTTATAAACCACAGAATGACTAACTCCAATTTCAACATTTTTGAGTGGTCATTTTAGTGATATTTTTAGTTGAAAAAGTTATCTATGCAGAACATGAGTAAGTTGATTGCGGAGGTGGTGATTGCATTGTTGAAATATAGAACTGAGAATAAAGGTATAAATTTAGGTACTTATTTCTTATGAAAAATGTTCTTAGGAAAGATACTTTATTAAATATCTGTAGGAAAAAGGTTTTTTAGTCTCAACAATTAAAAAAGTATATTTCAAATTTTCGTCTCTTCAGGAAAAAAAGGAAAATATATTTTCCTCCTAATTGTCCGATTTTAACTATTTTTTTTTTTCTGTTTTAGGAAATTCCATAAACTTTAAAAAACCATATACAATATCCCCAAAAAAGCGTATACTCTTTGAGTTATTCGGAATTTAATTTTAACATCCCTCGTAACTTTTTTTCCAGCTTCTTTTCGTTGAAGTATGTTATATAGATAAATTTAAAGGGTATCGAAAAAATGAAATCGGTACATTCGTTTAGGCGCTACAGTCTGTAGGAACGCAGGTTTTTCTGCATTTTTTTTCCTCCTTTATTAATTTGTCAAATTCTTTCAAAAGTTATACGTAGCATTTTTTCGTAACTCTGAATAATTTGAAATGATTAACATTATAAAATAAACCATATTAAAGGTACTTTAGAGGAAGACATTATGAACATTGGGCATTTAAGCCCTGTAAAGTGACATCAACGAGGATAAGACCTAATTGATATTAAAGACCACTTAATTATACAATGATACACCGAGTTTGATCAAAATCGTTAGAGCCGTTTTTGAGAAAATTGTAAGAATGTGTTTCAGCGTTCATATAAAGTGGCACTTCCGGTTTGCCGATTTTAACGAAAAAGTTGCTGTCACATCCGGCCCATATACAAACCTTAAATACTTATTATCAGTTTCGTACTACTTTTCGTTTATGAGCTAGACTGTTAACACACACACACAGAGACCATTTTGCAACACTTGGTTATTTGAACTCAGGGGACCTCAAAATATGTATTTCCGTTGAAAACTGATATTCGAAAATTTTCCCGATCGCAATACTTACCCTTACTATATATTACATATATACGCAAGTGAAAGTAAAAATTGGAAACTATGTATATATTTAAAAATTTAAATGTTAGTTTGTTCAAAATCGCTAATCTCCGAAAGTTTTTCACCGATTACTTTGAAATTTCGATAAAACGTTGCAATCCAATACAGGAGTGTTTTTATATACATTTCATTACTATCCGACCTTTTTTCCCGAAATGGCGGCCGTGAGTCGCTATAGAGTGTAGCGCCAAAATGACTATAACGATTTTAATGAGACTTGGCTACAGTTTTCTCCTTGAAGCCTTTTAATTTATGTATATAGAAGATTACTCCGTGATCTCCTAATGTAGACATGTTATTAGATTGCTACCAGTGGGTGGTTTCACAACAAGTATTTATCATAACAAATTTACTAGATGTATCTTATTCAAATAGTTCTAAAAATTATGAATAAATAAAAAAAAAAATTGTATACACCATACTTCCTCGAAAAAAGCAGGGCTTAAAACGGATAAAAAACTTTTATTTTTTAAAAATTTCGGTATTCATGGCTTCTCAATCATGTCTAATTTATTTAAGACAAATTCTAATTATAATCTAAGCCCGTTTACTGTTTATTTTTTAATTTAAGGGAATCTTTTTTAAGAACATGAATAAATTGACAAGTTAAATTCTTATTATAAAACTTAGTGTTGCCCAAATGCGTGACCGAGACAAGTATTGGCCATGGTCTTGGTCTTGCGCAAGAGTCTCGCAACAATCTTGCAGTTACTTACTGGCTTATTACTATAGAGATATTACTGTAATTTTTTAGATAGGAGAAAATTAACTAAGCCCGAATGAAAAATTAGAGGAGTTAAATACAAAAGTATATTGGTTATACCAATTATTAACATATAGTAACTAAAATTGTCGAGTATTAATAACTATTTTGCCTTAATTTTTATTTAAAAAATCTATTTTTTTTTACCAGTCCTGGTCTTGGTCTTGCAACAGTTATGCGGCCTTGGTCTTGGTCTTGCAAAATGCAAGACCAAGACCGATTTTGGGCAACACTAATAAAACTGGAACTTTATTACACAAAAGTCCTTTACAACTTTTATTTAAAATTTTTTTCTTAAAACGTTTCACAGAAACTGTTAAAGTGTAACTTTTTAAAAAAGTTACATAATATTGAGGTTGGCAAATAAGTCCTTCCGGTTTTTCAGGGTGAAATAAAATGCAACGTATTATAGACATAAAATTTATTTTAATATAAAATATTTTATTTTATTTATTGTACATAGAGTGTGAATGTGATCTGTGAACTCCATTATAAATGTCCTAGAGACAGATTGTAATATTTTTCAATAAATAAGATTTAAAAAAATGTAAAATATATTGACCATTATTAAATATGACTCTCCCCCCCTTTCCACTAACTGCATATTGCTATGTTTTTAGAATGTCTGGAGTTTAGTGTTAAATAACTGATCCAATTGGTTTTTGATGTCCTCTTCCTTTTGGAATTTCTTTCCATTCATGTAGTTCTGCAAAGACCGGAATAAGTATTAGTCACATGGAGCTAGCTCTGGTGAATAGGAACGGTGGGGCAAAAGGAACCATCCAAGGCTCAATAATTTATTGTGAGTGACCAATGAGGTTTGGGGCCCAAACGTTGTCTTGGTGGAACATAACACCCACCGATCATAACTCCTGGATGTTCTCAAAATTCGATGTTGCTATTTCCGTTGGAAAGTTGAATTATTGCTCTTCAAAACCGTATGAATGTTATTTTTATTTAATACCTACATAAGGAATAAATAAACAAAAACAACTTATTAGTTTTTATTTCTTATCTCCATTTGTAGTTTGTTTACAAAAGTCCTGTTGATGTCATATTATGTAGTTTATGTGGCGCTAAATTTCATGTAGCTAAGGTATTGAAGTTATAAAATTTTTTGTGGTTTTCGAAAAAAAATCATCCAAACATTAAGCCTGGAAACATAGCCCAGCTTGTGGAAATGGTTTTCTACGCTTTTGTGCGATACATTTATGGGCATAGCAATCTCTCGCACTGATTGGATGGGATTTTGATCAACAACGGCCTTAACATTGCTCGTTTCAATTTCATGTGGGCGATCAGACCGTTGAGCATCATTGATGACAAAATTTCCTGAATGAAATTTGGCAACTCAATTTTAACAGGTGGGTTCAGTTAAGGCATCATCCACATAAACACTGCAATTTTTTCTATGAGCTTCTGCAGCACGCTTACCTTTTTCAAAATAATACAACAAAATATGCCGATAATGATATATTCTTATAAAGACATTTTCTTCCATATTCACAGTGCAATAGCAAACAAAATACTAAGCCAGTTTCAACATGAGTTAACAGATATACTTGTTGACATATTACAAACAGAATAAACAATCCATCTTAGGGATTAATCAATCAGATAAAAATTATATCATAGTGACATAAAAATAAATTGAAATACCGAAAAGACTCATTTGACAACCCAATCTTTTCAATCCTTAAGAAAAAGCGATGGATTCTAAATTTCATTCATAAAAAGAACACAATTTTTGGTTCATCTAAGCTATGAATCTCTTGTTGTATTCTTGTAGCTTAACATGAAATTGTTAGTAGAGTTCGTATGTGTCGGTCGATAGTTGGTTGTCGTAAGTTGTTATTTAAAGTTTTATTGTTTACGTACCTTGGAGCTTCTGTTATTAGTCGTAAAATTTTGGACTGAAAATACTATATGAAAATAGTATTTGTGAGTCTTTTTTGCTGTACATCTGTGAGGGGTATGTCTTATGGATTGTTAACATTTCAAAGCTAGTTGTTTTATTTATACATAATATTAAATACATAATACACAATAGTGTTCTTTGTGTTTTCAATGGTGGAATTTAGGAACTCCATTTTAAAGCTTGTTCGGAAAAATAAAAAGTTTTTCCTTAAAGTTTTTCCTCTATTAAAAATTTAGGATTTTTCATAGATCAAACCCTCTCCTGGACCTACCATATTTCTCACATTTCCCGTCGGACAATTTCTACCCTTAAACTATTTCATCGCTTCCGCCATCTCCTACCTCAACATATCCGTAGACTCCTAATTTCCTCTCTCATCTTCCCCCACTTTGACTACAGCTGTGTGGTGTATGATGGCCTCTCGGTGGAGCTCCGTGATAGACTGAAAAGATTAATGAATAGCTGCGTAAGATTTGTTATTGGTGCCCCGAGGTACTCCCATGTCTCTCACCACTACACTGAGTTAAGGTGGCTCTTCCCCTCCTTCCGAAGACAATATTTTCTAGGTACGTTCCTCTACCAAATCATCAACAACCATCGTCCTTCTTACGCCTACAACCTTCTCCAGTTCAAATCCTCAGTCCATTCCCTGTCCACAAGATCTCGACCTTCTGACCTTTACATGCCTTCTCACAGACAATACATGCCTCATTCCGAAATTCCTTTATTGTTCGCTCTGTCAATTTCTGGAATTCCCTCCCTATCAAAATTCGACATTCCCCCTCCATATCCACATTCAAATCCCTCCTATTCCAATTCCTATCACAAAAACAGTCAGATACTTGCTAACCATTCGAGCGGATTTTAATAGAGAATTTGATACATTTTTAATTTTTAATTCTTTATTTTTTTCGGAAAAGTGTATACTGGTCTATAAGAGCAAATAGCTTCAAGTGTTTTGTCATAGTATTAATGGTTTTGTATATAGTTTAGTTTGTTTTGTATATAGAATTTTTACCTTATATTTTTTTTTACATTATTTCTTTTTTTCGATTGATTTTATTTTGGCCAGATGTAATATTTTAATTTTGTTCTATTTTGTTATTCTCAAGGGACTGTGTCCCAGAATAAAGTTATTTTTCTATCTTTCTATCTATCTATCTTAAAAATGATTCATTCATATGATGAAAGGGATATAATACAACCCACTTCTGGTTTTTTATTTATTTAATTTTTTTCTATCGTTTCAATGTTCCTTGTGTTGAAAACAATGTTTCCTACAACAATGTTAGATAATTCTATGCTCTTTAAGATTGAACATAAACATTATTTATCTATAAATATCTTTCGCAAGAAGATATTTAGCATAAAAAACAACACTAAGGTGTGTTCTTCAGACCACACGATAGAAGCGAAAACATCAACAAGATTAATTATATGAAATATAGATTATAAATAATAGCTCATTATTTATGCTGAACAATATCCACGCTTACAGTATGCATGTTCTATTTTTAGTTTCTGAGATATTTCAGTATATCTTCCATAAAACTCGTTATCATTTGGTTTCCGACAATATTTTTTCCATTTTCGCTTCTTTAACACAGCGTCGCGATAAGATTTTCAATAATAGCTCATTAAAAAATGAATGAAATGATGAACATTTCCCTTGCTGATAATATGGAGGTCCGATCTTTAATTTTTGAGATATTTTAATCCATACGCAAAAACACTTCAACTAGTCGATTCCAAACTACTTCACCCGAGGGTTACACTTCAAAAATCGGACAGCTAAATATAATTAACTCCTCCCCCCCCCAAAAAAAAGTGCAAAACGCGCCTAAAGAAGTTTACACTTCAAAAAGTCTGAAATTTCAGTGATTTTTGGAGCACAATATCCTTCAATGGCCCTCTTTTTTATGCTATTTGAATGGGCTGCCTTTCTGTCAATAGCTATTATGTTTATTCAAATGAATGAACTACGTAATAATATGAATGAAATGTCATATTATGAATGATTTACATCTATTCCCACTTTTCCAAATAACTTTAGATTGAGGGTTAACCTTCCAAAGACCACTGTCATTCCACCACTTCACACTAATAATTTTTCTCTTGGTTATTTTTATCCTTTTCTTTCTTAAAGCTGTTATATATATATATATATATATATATATATATATATATATATATATATATAACCACAAGTACCGTACATAGTAAAAATTGGAGAACGAAGTATATATCCTGTAGCATATCATAATAAAAGTCTATTTCTCACGAACAATAATCATGATCGACGGTTTTACTATTTTGATTCTGAATATTACATTACATTACTTAGTTTTTTTTTTAAGTGAAAAGTTCTTTAGGCGAGTTTTGTGTGTGGAGAGTGAATTAGATTGAGCTGTAGATTTTCGATGTATAACGCTTGAGTAAAGTCAGCTGGAGTAGACTAATTGAAGTGTTTTTGCGTATGGATTAAAATATCTCAAAATCTAAAATTGGGGTCTGGGACCTGATTTAAAATTGTATCTTAACGTGACGCCGTGTTAGATATGCAAAAAGGAATAAATATGAAATGAGAAATTATTTTATTCTGGGACTACTATCCCCTAAGAATAATAACAGAATTACAAACTTATGGGTCTTAGTAATAATAAAAAATACAAACTAATTAACTGTTAATTGTTATTGCAATGGTGCAGTAGATTGAAATTAAACAGTGTACAGATGCAAGTAATTTTACATGCTTGCGGAAGTTTGAATGTGGAGTAGGTGGTGGAACAGGAGTCGTTTGAAGGAATTTGTGGATGAGGATTGACGTATGGAGGTAGAGAAAGAGTTCCATAAGGAAGCAGCACAAATGACGAAGGATTTGCTGAAGGAAGAAGTTTTATGGGAGGGAATATATAAGTCTATAGGTTGACACCTAGTATTGAGACTTGAACTGTGGGGAACTGCTAAACATTCGAATATCAAACGCATCCAATCCTTCCAGTCCGAAGTACTTTTTTTTTTTTTTTTTTTTTTGTTCTTCCCTACATCGCCTTTTAGGCTATACGGGATTTTCCCGGGCCGGGGAATTTAAAATCCCCTCCAGCACCGGGACGCGAACTCGTACTTTTTATATCATCTCAAATCTCTGTTATCCGGTTGCCAGGCAACTAGCGGTGCTGTGCACACGCTTTAGCCTATTCGGCCACCCCGCCCTCCAGTCCGAAGTACTTAGAACAATAGCCAATGCCCCATATTATGTCACAAATAAGACCCTACACCATGACCTTAACATCCCATTTGTCCTCGACATCATCCCATCCAGATTCTCAAACTTTCACCAGAACCTTATCCATCATCCAAATCCTCTAGCTCAATCCCTATCCAGCTCCCACCATCCCTACAATCCCCCTCGAAGGTTAAAATGGCAGTGGCCGCGAGATCTATTGTAAATATGCTTCTGGAGTCCTGGCAATGGCCAGCTTCTCCACTCAAGTCCTGAGCATCTGTGGCTCTAGTTCCCTCCTTCAACCTCCACTGGCTTTTAATACTAGTGATGCGGCTGGAAAAGTGGCACTGGGATCTCTGGAGTCCTGCTTTGCTTTCCACATGTGGGGAGAAAAGCCTGGCTCGGAGATTCCTGGGCGAATGTATATATTGTATATAGGTATGGATGTGTTTAGAAGTTGTTATTTTATTTTGTTTGTTTATTTATTTTTTTATTTTATTTATTTTTTTTTTTTTCCTATTGATTTACTTTTTTTTTTATAAGTATTATTTATTTACTTCTTATATTTATAGTTACTTCTGTATTACTTGTATATACTGTATGAATGAGAACTTCTAGCCTTAATACTTATAGCCCTCCAACAGTGGCTGATTGTATTATTATTCAATTAAAAAAAAATAAAAAAAGTATTGAGAGAGTGGATAGAGGAACGTAGAGTTTCAGGATGTAGGGAGGGTTTTTGATTCTGAAGACTTGGAAAAGGAAATAACCAAGGAGGAATTGTCGTCGGGAAGTAGGATAAAGCCATTTCAACTCAGTGTACCACAGTGAAACATATGAACGCCTGGAAATCCCGAGAATGTATTTTATGAAACAGTTGATGAGTTTCTTCAGTCTCATTTCTAGCCCGGCAGATAGCCCTCCATACACCAAACAGCCGTAGTCGAAGTGGGAGTGTATAAGGGAGGTTACAAGGAACTGTCTGGTTTTTAGAGGAATACAATCACAAAATCTTAGGAGTTGTTTAAGGACAGTTGTGGATTTTCGGGTAATCTGGGAGATATGGTTATTCCAGGAGAAGTTCTGGTCAAAGGTTACTCTTAAGTTTTTGACTGTAGGGAAAAAACGGACGGGCGGTTATTGAGGTAAAGTAGAGGAAAGTTAGGAAGGGAGCTAATTAAATGTCTGGACCCGATGAGAATAGCCTTAGTTTTATTGGGGGCGGGGTGGCCGAATAGGCTAAAGCGTGTGTAACAGCACCGCTAGTTGCCTGGCAACCGGATAACAGAGATTTGAGATGATATAAAAAGTACAAGTTCGCGTCCCGGTGCCGGAGGGGATTTTAAATTTCCCCGCCCTCACCCCCCGGCCCGGGAAAATCCCGTATAGCCTAAAAGGCGAGATAGGGAAGAACAAAAAAAAAAAAAAAAAAAAACTCCGTAAGAACAAATTGGCTTTACAGTAGATTATAGTCAAGTAAATAAGCCATTTATAGTTTATTGGAAGTTACGAGCGTCTGTCTAATGTGCCAAAGTAGTCGGAAACATCAAAAAATCAATTAAATATCATAAACAGAAATTTTTTTTAAAAACATTTATTACTGAGAACCATAGAAAAATTAACTCAATTTCTCAACTTACAGTAGTTTGTAAAGGATGCATGCTTAACATCCCACTACTGTATATGGCTTAGTGGTATGAGAAGGTAAACAAGTAAATACACTAGAAATTCATCATAAAATAAACCTATAACATATCAAAATCTTTTAAGAGTTTACATTCGTAGTTTATCTTTCAATTCATTAAAAGAAACTTTGGTAGAATGGAAAAAAATATAAGTAAATAAAATTAATCCGAATACACGTTTAGTAGTAATCGAAACAGTTCAGAGCTTAATTCTTCCAATTTTCCAGATTGTATCGCATCAAGCCACCGTTCTTCATCACTTGAAGTACCACTTTCTTTTCCTCCTTTACTTTTTTTCTTTTTGGAACTTGATTTTGGTGTTTCAGCATTTTTCTGATCGGGTGTTTTCATAGGGCTTTAATGAACATTGAAAACACACATAGTTCATTGCATAGATCATCAATAACATAAATAAAAAATAAAAAAGTTACCTTACCTTTCTAATGGATTCTCAATTGCACTCATTACAGGAATTTTAGCCTTATTTGAATCACCGGACGCATCAGAGTCAGTACGCTTCTTTTTGTGCTTTTTATGCTTGTGTTTTTTATGTTTCTTTGGAATTTCATCAGGTAATGAGCCTAAAAGTATGCAAAAGCAATGAACATACCATCACATGAGAATGTTTGATGTTTTTCTTTTTAATTTAACAGGTTTTTTAAAAAAACAAAAAAACATTTGTATTACCAGGTGCAGATGATGGATCATCCATTTCTTTCCTTTTTCCCATACAAACAATTATATTGGAAAGTCTTAGTTTTATCTGCATTCAGCTTTAATTCATTTCTTTCTGCTCATCTGATGCAGTCGATATCCTCTTGTAGCTTTCGCAAATAGTGTCGTAAATCAAATGATAACGAGTTTTATTTAAGATATTTAGGATTGAAATATCTCAGGAACTAAAAATTGGACCTGCACACTGTAAACGAGGGAAGTGTTCAGCATTTCGTCCTCTCTATAATGAGCTATTATTTATAATTTATATTTAATATTATTAATCTCGCCTTGTTGATTTTTTCACTCCTATCGTGTGGTATATTTTTCATAATACGATGTTTTACAACTTAGTTGTTTGTCATTTCTTTTCACTTCTTTTCGATCAAAACTGTCTTCGTCTCGAAGACCTCTGGCAGCCATGCCTTCCTCCACATCCTGCAACCATCTCTTTCTTGGACGTCCTCTTTTTCGCCCTTCTATCGGTTGATGAAAAAAGGTCAATGGTGGCAATCGGTCCTTCTCCATTCTCTATAAATGGCCATAAAATTTCAACCGTTTTATTTCTATGTCAAAGTTGTTTCTTCGTGAACATTCCGCCTGATAGTTTTGAGTGACGCTTCCAAAAAGAAATGATGTGGCATTTTTTATTTTTGTTTGCAGACTTACCTGCTTGTTCCATAACACAGAATTTAGTGTTTCAATTAATTATTCAGGTACCCATATGAATATTTAAACAAATTCTAAATGATGGGAATTATAAATTGAATAGATTGAAATGGAAAAAGATATTGTTAGTGTTGTGCTAAAAGTAGAAAATTATGAGCGATCAATATCATCATAATCAACGTAATTATTGTAAAACGAACAATATAATACTATATGTAAAAATAAATTTATATAAATGTATATGAAAGTTTATATTGCATATTTTTTACGTATCGATGTATTTGAAAAAATGTTAACAAAGCAATTGTGTGTATATATATATATATATATATATATATATATATATATATATATATATATATATATATATATATATATATATTTACAAAATTTCTTCAATCGATCTTTGAGTATTATATTTTAACATAATTATTTAATTGGAAATAAGGTCACTTAATAATTATTCAGCAAACTACTAAATGTTCATTGCTTCTGCTGTTTATTCAACGTTTCGATCCCGGTTTTTTTTACTTTCCTACCAATACTAGGTAAGGAAAGTATTGCGATCGGGTCAAATTTCCGATATGCGGTATTCGACGGATTTATACGTTTTAGTCCGAAAAACATATTAGCTATTGGTCTGTCTGTCTGTGACAAGATTTTCTCGGGAACTAGAGAACTGATTTTGTTGCTTTTTTTTGTTATTTTGTAGGGTTTTGACTACAAATTGTGACAGAAATTGGGTGCTCCATGAGCAATAAATGAAAAACATGTTTGTCTGTAGACTGTAGCGCAAAAACGGCTCTAACGATTTTGATGAAACTTTCCTATAATGTTCTAATATTTGTCCTTTCAATTTTCGTAAATGGATTGAATTCCAGAAAAAAATCAGTAAAATAAATTATAAAGAACAGAAAAATGTTTTGGGGTCTAACTCGCTAAGTATATATTCTATGGTAAAACGAAACACTGTTTAGCCTGTTTTTTTTTTTTTGTTTTTTTTTAAAGGTAATGAAATTCCCTACAAAGTCATATAAAAATCATTCATTTCGGAAAACTATTAACGAAGTTACAGCTGTTCAATTTCCAATGTAAGATACCTGGTGTCAGAAAGGGATGAATGAGAGAAAAAATTTAACTAAGTGGAAGTAAGAAAATCTGTTGCCTACATCACACAAGCTTCACTATTTCCTCTACTTTTAACAGAAATTATTGAATGACAAAATTAGGCTATGGCAAAAAGTTTTTGATCAGCAATATTAGAGGGTAATGAAATTTTTACACTGAGCCGGTTTACATTGCTTTAGTTAATCATATAAATCGTACTCAAATCTTTTCTTTGATCAATTTTTAGGAAAATAAATCTTTTTTTTTTTTAACTTGATTCTTCAACTCAAACCTGTCAGAAGTTCCGACAATCATCGAGTGTGATGTCAAGATGTAGAGATTGGTCTTGGAATAGGCGTGAGGGAGAGGAGTACCCAGCGGCGTCCTTCCTGTCTTGACCGTAATGTTTATAGTTAGTGGAGGAGATACCTCATCCAGCTTCTTTTAAGCCTCCTTCGGGTGTTATCGGGCATGCTAGTTGTGGCCATGCCTCGAATCAATGAGTTTGTATGTCCGTGTAAGTTACTATGAAATCGTTTGTAGTATGTTCGTATGTGGTCGTTAACTGTTGGCATCTGTAAGTCTTTATGTAGAGTAATGTTACTGACGTACCAGGGAGCTTTGGTGATAGTCCTGAAAGTTTTAGATTGAAAAGTCTGTAATTTACGTATGTGAGTCTTTTTGGCTGTCCCATATATCTGTAAAGCGTAGATCCAAATAGGCTTGAGTAGGTAAGTATATGTATTCAATTTCTGTCTAAGTTTTAATTTCGAATTTCTTGCAAGGAGTGAGTACAATAGGCGTAGTCTTAATTTAGAGTTTTTGTTTTGTTTTTAATATGTTGGCCCCATGTCATTCTTCTGTCAAAGGTCAGTTTAAGATATTGAACTTCGTCTGTCTGAGGAATTTGGATATTGTCAAGGTAAATAGGGGGGGGAAGTAGGAAAATAAATCTACTTCATTTTTTTTTTGTTTCTTCATGGACACATGTAAAGATAAAAAATCTTTTCTGAAATAGGTAGGAAAGTCGTTTGAGTGGACATACCAGATTTTTTTTTTTTGTAGTCTTACCTGATTGTTCTATAACACAAGAATTTATTGTTCTAATTAATTACTTGAGTACCCATATAAATAATTCTACAAATTCTAAATGATGGGATTGATAAAACTACAAATTCTAACCACTCTCTCCGTTTTTAAAATCTAAATGTATCGAATTTTGATTCAGTAGCATTACGATACCGATATTTTGCAACTGGAATCTATCACTGCTATAATTTGATACGATGTATTTAACAATCTCCATGTTGGATTAGCAATTATATCTTACATGTTACCACAGTAACCCAATATGAGGACTGTGTAATGAAATATCATTCGGTCATTACGAGATCAATGGCGCTGACGATAGGATCGCTGACTAGATAGGCGTAGACTTTCCATTCTTCTTGGGGGAGGGAGGGTGTGGATCCCTCTCAAACCTCCAAAATAGTCTTGGGAGTTTATATTATGTATAGAAATTATGAGTGATCATTAACATAATCAATATAGGGCGGGGTGGCCGAGCGAACTAACGCGTGTGCAAAGCACCGCCGTTGCCTGACAACCTCATAACCGAAGCTGCTATAGATGAAAAAATAATTAAAAGTAATAATTAATTAAAATAAGAGTTCGCGTCCCGGTGTCGGAGGGGCTTTTCACTCTGGCATTAATCACCTGTCCTATCCACCAGCAGGGGAAAACCAACAGCCTAAAAGGAGAGGAAGGGATGGACCAAAAATTAAGTTATATAAGATAGGGGAGAGTGGTGAAAAAAAATATAAATAATAATTTCTAAAAACTAACATTATTTAACGTAAAACACATGTTTTAAAGGAAATTAAATGAAATTTTCTTACTTAATGTATACTTTCAAATATTTTTTTTTAAGTTTGAAAAAGTATTTAAAATCCATGGATTCAAGGCAATGACACTAAGGTACTATTTCATTGTACTTGTGTGAAAGAAGAAGTGAAATATAAAAATATATTATGGATACATTTATAACCTTAAATATATTTACTGTAGTTTAATAACTCTAGACCTGATATTATATATTGTAATGTACACCTTTATTGGAAGTTAGTAAAAGGGTTTAATAAATTAATGTTTAACAATTAAAAGACAAGCTAATCTAGTTCTACTAGTGCAGGGAAAAGAAAATGGCTGCTCTGTAGTTTCCCAAGAAGGAAAATCCCAAAGAGGAGAGGGAAAAAGGTTTTTGCTTTTGGCAAGCAGTTGTTGGTGTTTGGGTTCCAATGGGTAAAACCCAGTAATAGTATTACCATTTTGGAAGTTGTGTTTGACAGAACATTGGAAAGCATTTGAAGACAAATGAATTTAGTGCAATAAAGGAAGAAACAGTGTATATAGAAAAAAGCTTAGCTTGCCAATCCATATTGACTTTATTTTAAAATCAAACAGTGTTTAGTATAGTTAATTTAAGTTTGTCTGATTGTCAGTAACCCACACCTGAGATAAATAAATATATTAATACTCTTATAATTTCGTTTATTATTATAACAACCTCTTGTTTCTTTTGGAAGTATCCTAATGGATAAAGTGATCTTCCACGGTTATATTATTATTATTTGTAAAATAAAAGAGGGATGTTACAATATCTAAATAATTAGGTATCTATCGTCGGTTTTTTTTTTTCCAAAAATGCTCATGTAACCTTTTAGAAAATTAAATTAGTGAATAATTTGATGAATTTTCCCTTTGTTATATTCCAACAGTATCCACTTCCAATTAGTGTGACAACGTTTGACCTGTCTATGTCAGACAATGCAAATCTCTTAATTCTATTTTAGTAAACTTTGCAATGGAAAAGAACAGTTTAATAACTAATAGTCGTACAATCCATAATCAACGGATCTTACAACCCATAATTAACCGGTGATATAATAAATAGGACTTTTGTTATTTTAAAGGTATTTATGATTTGTTTGCTGCAATCTTTTAGCTTTAGCTCAGTTAAAAATGCAATTCAAAAATTTTATAACAGCCCAACATAGCCAGAAAATAATTTCTATTCAAAGTTGAGCGGTAAGTGAAAGTTGTGTATTGCGCGCACCAGATTTTTTTTTCTAACGAATAATAAATAAATTAATTATTATCTAAAAGATAATATATTTTTATTTATTCATTATTCCAATAAAATTTGCCCAAGTGTGGCCATTACCTGCAAAGCCCAATTAATATTTATTTAGGGTTTAAGTGATTGGTCACTATGAGACAGCACTGGTTGGACAGTAGAGGTATATCTCTCAACAACAAAGTAGATTGAATTATTCACTTAACTCGATTAAAAAAAACAAAAAACTCACTTATATCTCTCTGCTTCTAGGGTCCAAGTAAATACTAGTAGATGTACAACTAATGTGTGCTAAGTTAGAGGTGAACTGGTAACATTCTTCTTCAACCAATGTTGATTGTTGCAGGTTCGAGGGCTGGCTGTCTGCAAACATGGCGACGAACCTGATCGGGCTGTGGAAGCTGGCCGAGGAGTACAACGAGGTTCACAAGATCCCGGAAGTGGTGGCATTGGCCAACGGAACTTACGACCTGGTCTTGGTCGAGATGTTCAACACGTACCTCTTCTACGGCATCGCCTACAAGACAGGAGCTCCCATCATCGGTCTCAGCTCTTGCAGCATGTTGCCATGGTTTTCCGACAGTATGGCCATACCCAGCCAGACAGCTTACGTACCCAACAGCTTAGGAGGTATAGTAGTAGGCTTTACCTATTAATATACTGACAGGCAAAAAATTCCACCCACTTGATTTTTTCATCTAAAAATATTTCTGCTTTGGATTGGTCTATTGTTTTTAATGAATAAATAGATAATATTTTTCTTTTTTTTTTCAATTAGGAATGTTAATATTGAGGACAATAACCCGTAATCCTTAATTCAATTAAATGATTCTAGATTCCAATGTTTACTTTCTATGGAATCAAAGGTTTATTCAGTATCATTAGTTCAGTGCCGTTTCTTGCAGCACATTTCTTAGTCTCTGGCTTTTAATTTTTTCAATGTTAATTTTAAAAATGCTTCTTAGTGCTGAGGATGCTGCGCGTGGTGTGGCACTTATTGATGATGGACGTTCCATTAGATATGCAGCTAATGCCATCGGAGTTCCATATGAAACTTTACGAGACGCCGTCAGGCGTTTTCGGAAAACTGGTTTTTACAATAGAAGGCCCGGTTCTGGATGGCCTAGGGTAACAGATCCACGTGATGAACGGTTTTTGACTTTGAGAATTTTACGAAACCGGCACCTTACCGTTGTTCAAGCGATTGTTCATGCAAATTTCTGAACGTACCGCTCGGAGAAGATTAAATGAGTATGGATTAATGGCTTTTCGTCCAGTAAGAGGTCCACAGTTGACCAGAACTCACAGAGTAACACGGCTGGCTTTTGCTCGAGAACACAGCCATTGGACTATGGATGAATGAAGTGCTGTACTTTTTACAGATGAGTTGAGATTCGCTCTTCAATCTCCAGGCGGGCGTGAAAGGGTGTGAAGAAGAAGAAACAAAAGATATACAGCCTGTAATTTTTCCCAGAGCCAACTTTTCCAATGTGGTTCCTAAATGGTGTGGGCTGGGATTTCAATGGAACGTGGCGCAGAATTGATTGTTGTTCGTGGAGGGTCTTTGACGGCCATTCGCTATGTAGGTGAGATTTTGGAACCTCATGTGTTGCCTATCCTCAACGAAATCGGCGATCATTTTATTCTAACGCAGGATAATGCACTCCCACATGTCACCCGCATAGTGCAGACGTTCCTTCAACAGAACAATATTGAGGTTTTAGCCTGGTCAGCATGTTCTCCAGATTTGAACCCCATTGAGCATTTATGGGATAACCTCGGAAGACGAATAAGAGCGCGTGCAACACTTCCTGATACACTGCAGGACCTTGAAAGGGCTCTTCGGGAGGAATGGGCTATCCTCCAGCAAAGGGATATTTCCCGACTGATGGAAAGTATGCCCGAGGCGTCTTCAAGAAGTAGTGAAGGCAAGAGGAGGAAACACGCGCTGCTAAACGATGATGTAATTAATTTCTTTTAGAATAATAATGGTTCTTTTTTCAATTTTTTTTTCTCTAATCTTTCCTACCCAATCAAATTTTGATTATTAAAGGTAAAAAAGATTATAAAATTCCATAAATACAAAGTATTATCTACAAATACCATGTATTATATACAAATACATTTTGTTTTACAAGTGGGTGAAATATTTTTAGATGAAAACATGAAAAAATCAAGAGGGTGGAATTTTTTGCCTGTCAGTGTATAAATAAATTCATTTTTGAATATTCAAATTATATTTATTTCTTAATAATTATGTTGAATTTTACACATAATATAAACTCCACCATTTATTTTTTTCGGTCCCTGTCCTCCTCCCAATCAAAATCGAAAGTCAGATGATTGAATGCAAGATTGAACCTAAGACCCTTCATGTGGCACAGGTTTTATTTTTTTATACACTTTATCATTGCATAAAAAAAAAAAAAAATTATGCTCTCAATTTATAAAATTTGACTAAATATTAAAATTTAAAGAAAACCTCATTTTCTTAGATAATGAGCTAATGAACTCATCTTTTTCAGGCTGGCCTCACGAAATGAACTTCTTCCAGCGAGTGATAAATACCGTAGAATACTGGCTTGAAAGGGTATTCCACAAGTTGGTTATTGACAGAAATGCACAGACTATTGCAGAACGCTACCTGGGACCTCTGCCACCTCTTTCAGAAATTGCTGCAAACACCTCTCTTCTTCTTCTTCAATCACATTTCAGCTTCCTTGGCCACAGTGCTTTTCCTCCTTCTGTTGTAGAGGTTGGAGGGATAAATCTTAAACCTATCAAGCCTCTAGCACATGTAAGAAAATCATGATATACCTAATACAAATTTCTGATATATGAGATTCACTTTTCCCTAATTTTTTTCCTCCTTATAAAAAATGTTTGACAGGGATGATGTTAATTATAACTCCAAACATTTTAATAAAATATTTAATAGAAGTTCAACCCTACTGTTTTATTACTATAATGGTTTGTAAAACCATGACTTGTGATTTTATCTTAAATTGTTGGGAGGTATTGAGAGCCTTCTTGTTAGGCATCCCAGACCAATGCTTCATCTCGATTTCTTATAACTGCTTCATGGTGGAACCAAGCTTGTTATTTTAAAAAATCCCTCGAGCTAAGACAATCTCCATTCCAAAACCAACACCTCTGATAGGTATACCAATGTTGTTTTGGCATTTGAATATTACACACAAATCATTCACAATCTGTATAAATTTAATACTGCAATTGAGTTTTATATATTATGTAATATATTAGTTTTATTAACAAAGGAACCATTGTCATAAATAATAAAAATGTTAAAAATTACTTTCTTCTTTACGATTCCTACACATAATTAATATTAATGTTTCAGGATATAGACAGGCTACTAAATAATTCAAATGGTGCAATTTACTTCAGTATGGGATCAGTTTTGGTTGGTAAATCTATGAGCGAGAAAAAGAAACAGATGTTTGTCAATGTGTTGGCTGCAACCGGGAAAACAGTTTTATGGAAACAGGAAGAAACCATTCATAACAAACCAAACAATATTATCACCAAGCCTTGGTTTTCCCAAAGAGATATTCTTCGTAAGTATTCTATTAATTTTTTGGTACATTAACTTTTAATGAAGTATTCATTTCTAAAATATATATGCAGGTTATAATTATAATTTAAACACCAACATTTAGCTCATTGACTATATGATTATTTTATATATATATATATCGGGGGATATATATATATATATATTAAGGGATGAGGGGAATATATATATATTAAGGGATGAGTAGCGTCTTAAGGTTTTTGAAAATAAAGTATTGCGTAGAATATTCCGACCGAAGAAGGATGAGTTAACTGGAGAGTTCAGACCGTTACACAACGTCGAATTGCGTGAACTGTATCCGGGTAATATAATTGAGGTAATTTCATCGTGGCGAATCAAATGAGCTTGTAAAGTTGTTGGGCTTAGTAACGAGAGAATTCCTAAAAGATTAATATTTGCTGTGCCGAATGGTAAGTGTCCGAGGGGTAGACCGAAGCGAAGGTGGGAAGATTGCATTAAAGCCGATCTGAAGGGACTGGGTTTGGACGGCGAACGGTGGAGGGAGGTGTGTAATAAGCGATTGGTGGTGTCGGCATCGAACCTTCGGGTTCGCTAAGCCTTTTATTATTATTATTGTTGTATATATATATATATATATATATATATATATATATATCAAATAATTTTAATTGACGAGCAAGTAAACAAGCATGAACTCCAAATATTCTTATCCGCTTTTGAATACTGTTTTCTTGGATACTCCTCGATAATAATTAAATTAATTAAAAATAATTTGAAAATAAGCATGATACAAATGTTTAGTTGTCTTAGAGTCATCATTTCAATAATACACCTTGAAATAGAAAGTATGTTGTTGGCTATTTAATGGTTCCATCCCTACTTAAATTCAATCTTATGGTGTTGTAACACTCTTCTACTTTCCAATCTCCGCCCATCTCTTAATAATTTAAAAAACAAATAGTATAGCGTACTATATTTATTATATACTTTACCCTCAAATTGGCTCATACCTATGTGCAATTTAGACAATTTGTTTAGGTAGGAGCCCTAAAGATCTTAAAAATGTAATAATAGTAATAATAAAAGGCTTAGTGAACCCGAATGTTTGATGCCAACAACCCAGTCCCTTCAGATCGGCCTTAAAGCAATCTTCCCACATTCGTCTTGGTCCACCCCTCGGACGTTTACCATTCGGGACAGCAAATATTAACTATTTAGTGATTCTTTAGTTACTATGGCCAACAACTTAACATGGCCATTTTATTCAGCACAACGTAAACACCTGAAGTATAATAAACCAGAAACAGTTCACTCGATTTGGCGTTATGTAACTATCAAAATTCCCTGCTTGACTCATCCTTCTAAGGTCCAAATATTCTATTGTAAATAACCTATTAAGAGTTTATTGTGAATAACCCGCTTTGGCGGCAATTGTAAATATTCCTTCCATTTATTGGGGGACTAAGTTATTTACTCTCGTGAATTTAATTTTCTTAAAACAAAACCCCGGCTCTGGATATAGACTTTTTGAGGGTGTTTAACTGTCCTTGGGAATTCGGGAACCATGCTTTTGTGACACTGAGTGACAAGAAATAATAATAATATATATACATATATGAAATGTGGGACTGAGTAAATACACTTTGAATGAATTGACTCACATGGTGTGTTATTCTTTAATTGTAAGGCATATAGGACAACTAAATAAAAGGACTATTCACTCCTGTATAAATAATTTATTTATACTGTACAAAATAATTTATTTCCACAACTGTAATCAATTTAATCTATTTAAATCTTATAACTGTAGGCTTGATATTCTTAATCTTCAGTGTCATGGGCTTCTCTTCTCAGGTAACCTCCTTCCTTCCTCTTCTCTCTCTAGGCCTCAAGTCTCATTAGTTCTTTGGCACCCTTCTCCAGCTGCTGCCATCTACTGGCCCTTTTCCAGACTTCTTCCTTCTTCGTCGATTGTTTGTCGATATGCGACTTTTCAATGAACAATTCGTCTACTGCACAATTGAGTACAATTCATAGTGCAACCTTACATTCCTACTTATTCCTTCTAATTCCCTCACTCAATGTCACATAAAGGAGTAAATACTGGAGGCCATCTACTACACTATGCAATACTTTATTTTCAAAAACCTTAAGACGTTGCTCATCTTTTAATACCTTGAAAATGCAATAATTTTTTTTTTTTTTTTATTTCTTAAAGACATTTACAACTGTATTAAATAAATACATCTAGTAAATTAGAACATAATTTATATAATGACATGAAAAACACTTGCTGAGTAACTACCCAATGGTAGCACTCTTATGATATGTTTACATTAGGAGATCACGGGGCCATCTTCTTTTCAAACGCCTCGGAGGGTTATCAGGAATTGAAGAGGAAGCAAGGTTAGAAACGAGAGGGTTGAGATGATTCTGAAGTTTATTATGGAAGGTTAGGTATCTGGATTGGGCCAGATCTGAAACAAAAGGAACATTAAGGTCATTATGGATGGTTTTATTTGTAACAAAGTAGGGAGCATTGAGGATTTTACGAAGGATTTTGGATTGTAAGGATTGGATACGAGAGGAATTCAATGGTTTAGTGGAGCCCCATAGCTCAACTCCATAAGTCCAAATAGGCTGTATTATAGTCAAGTATATGAGTCTTTTGTAATTAATTGGAAGATTAGAGCGTTTGTCTAGTAAGTGCTGAAGTAATTGGAAACGTCGAGCGGTTTCTTGTCGTTTCAGTCTAGTATGAGGATTCCAAGTTAGTCGTTTGTCCAGGTGGAGTCCTAGGTATTGGATTTGCTCAACAGGGATAAGTGGAGTATTGTTAAAGGAAACTGTAGGACAGGAAGTTGTTGGTTTACGACGAAGGGTAAAGGTAATTTGGTGGGATTTATTGGAGTTTATTTTAATTCTCCAGTTTTGACACCATTCTTCTAGATTTATGATGTGTGATTGAAGCATTTGGGATGCAATTGCTGGGTCATTATTTACTAACAGGATACATGTGTCATCGGCATATGTGGTGATGACAGCGTTGGGATAGGTAGGGATGTCAGCTGTATAAACTGTATAGAGGATAGGGCCTAGGATACTACCTTGAGGAACACCAGCGGACTGGGTGCAATAATTTAAAACACTGTCATTCTGCATCTGTGGAGCAAAGGTGGAACTTCTTACACCCCTCATCTTTTTATCAGGAAAGATTAGATTCATGGTTGATGGTTCAGCTGAATCTTAAAATGTTTTTCTTGTAGTAAAATCTCCTAAGAAAATTAATTAAACAATAAAGGAACCAACGATCCAAGTATTTAACAGAGAAGATGAAGAAGATATGAGAGGAAACTCCGTACCTCAACAGAGCCAGCCTACCACAAATGCATAGTTAAGCAGGTACCAGATTGATTTCGCCCCCAGGAAAAGGAACAAATATAATCAATGCTTGAAACGGGAAAAAAACTATTTTTTATTGTGGAAGTTTTTAAGTTCTTTTGGAACTAGAACATTTTCTTTTGCAACTTTTCAAGTAAAGGTTTTATTGAAAAGTTCTTTTGATTTTGCTAAAAAGTCTATGTACAAAATGATTTTTATTTTTTGCTATTCATAGAAACTACACATCAGATTCACGGGTAATTCATTTAGGACCAATTGTAACTCTTATCTAAGCCTATTTTCTGTTTATTTTTCATTTAACAGCATTTTTTTTAAGAGCTTAAATAAATTTAAGTTAAACTTTTATCATAAACCTGGAACTTTATTACAAAAATCTTCTTTAAAACTTTTATTTTAAGAATTTTATTCCTAAAAAATTTCACTGAAATTGTTTAAATGGATCTTTTTTTAAAAAATTCCATTAAAGTTTCAACCGTCTGAATATGAATGAATGAATCATACTAAAAAAATTAAATTAACCAACTAACCATATTTAATCCCAAATTTTGGCTTATTCCGCTCACTCAAATATTACTTGTGCTATTATATAATACAAAATTTCATCCACATGTTTGTTTCTAAACAAACCGCAAGTCACAAGGCAAATAGCTCTCACTCTATTTAGACACACTGTATGATTAGCAATAGAAATCTGCCGATTTTTTAAATTAAAGGCTACTGCAGGTATATTATAATGTACACCTTTATTGGAAGTGAGTAAAAAGGTTTTAATAAATTAATGTTGAACAATTAAAAGGCAAGCTAATCTAGTTCTACTAGTGCAGGGAAAATAAAATGGCTGCTCTGTAGTTTCCCAAGAAGGAAAATCCCAAAGAGGAGAGGGACAAAGGTTTTTGTTTTGGTAAGCAGTTGTTGTGTGGCTGCAGTGAAAAGAGCATAGGAGAAGTGATCCTGGCTCCAGTAGGTAAAATCCAGTAATAGTATTACCATCTTGGAAGTTGTCGTTTGGCAGGGAGACTAGTTGTTTGGAATTACAAGAGAGACGATGAGTAAAAAAAAGTGTCACCATTTAGGAAGTTGTGTTTTGGCAGAAGATCGTAAATCATTTGAATACAAATGAATCTAGTGCAACAATGGAAGAAACAGTATCTATAGAAAAACGGTTAGCTTGCCGATCTACATTTGACTTAACTTTAAAATCAGTGTTTAATTTTAGTTATCTTCTTATTTTCTTTTTTTATTAGGAAACTTACGTTTATAATTTTTTCATATTTAAGGCAATAATACTTCCAATTTTCTTCAATTTTTTAAAAATTACATTTGTTGTCTCTTACGTTTTGGGACAATTTTCTCATCATCACAGCAATCTTTATCTTTACTTTCTTTTTTTTTAAGTGGCACCATTTGTCAAAAAACAAATATTTGTCACATTTTTTAAAACTAAAGATAGCCAGATGTTGAGTAGTGTATTAATGAATATGTAAAGATGTGTAACACCAAAAAATAGTTTTAAAAAATATGACAAATATTTGATTAAGAGACAACAAATGTAATTACAAAAAATTTGAAGAAACTTGTAAGTATTATTGCCTTAAATATTAAAAAATGTTTAATTTTAATATAAATAGTGTAAGAAATAATAGTTTATCTGAGAGTTTTGATCTGATTGTCAGTAACCCACACCTGATATAAATAAATATATTAATACTCTTATAATTGTATTTATTATTTAATAACCTCTTATTTATTTAGGAAGTATCCCAACGGTATAAAGTGATCTTCTGAGGTTATATTATTATTATTTGTAAAATATTAGAGAGCTGTTACAATATGTATAAAATTATATATATTTTATTTTTATCCATTTTCAATTAAAACCCATTAAAGTTTCTTTGAACAATGGTAAAATTTTAAAAATTAGTTAAAAATATGGAATTTAGCATGTTACTCACATACGAAGTTACTACATCATTTATTCCATTGTTTTTTTTTTTCTCCTTGGAAAGCTCATTTCATAGCTGAAGTATCATTTATAAAACAAGGTTTTTTTTTTTCTCATCACACGCCAGAGCCCGCAGAACTTGAGTGGAGGTGTCAATGCGGCCTGTGGAACTTAGTCGAGATCTCAATGTGGCCTGTGGAACTTAGTCGAGATCTCAATGTGGCCCGCCGGTCAAAAAGTTTAGAGACCCCTGCACTAGAACACAAATTGATCATGTAAGAATTATTGTTACAATCATACGACATTACATGTATTTTTTTTTTTAGAACACCCAAAGATAGAATTGTTCATATCACACTGCGGCAACCTCGGTCTAACAGAAGGCGTGGATGCAGGAGTTCCCGTTATATGTTTACCCATGTATGGTGATCAGCACAGAAATGCCAGAGCTGCTGAAATGAGTGGTTTTTCTATCTTCCTTAATTACCAATCTTTGACTGAAGATACTCTTAGAGCTGCTATAAATGAAATACTCACAAATAAAAGGTTATTATATTTTTATATATTTCTAAATACTGTCATTAATCATAAATTTTTAATCAAATAATGATAATAAAAAATAGTTTGCATAAGTTAATAGGCATTTTTATTTATAATCAGATATCAGATTTAAATGCTGTAAAAAAACAAAACAATTAGAAAATTTTAAGCAACAGAAAAAATTTCAGTGTGCCTCCTAGATTTCTATGTAACTTTTTTTAGTGAATCTGAAAATATTGGAGTACTACAAATATTAGGAGAAGGAGTCAAATAAATACTAAATTTTAAAAATTAATATTTTTAATTATTACGCTGAAGTTTCAACCCACCTTGCTATTAGAGGCCAATCCGGAAGTTTGCGAAGTCCAAAACAAGTGTTATCTTATCGATTTCATTCTAATGAACACAGAAAAATAATTTTAGCTCCAGAAAGTACCAATATTGAAACATTAAATAATAGAAAAAGTTTAATTTACATGTGAAACATGTAAAACTATTTCGATAAAACTTCAAAGCTATGAATGGCCGAATTTTCAGAAATATTTTTTTAATTTTTTGATTTTCATAAAAATTAGGATTGAATTCTTTCTTGGAGTTGAGAATCTCAGTTCCTTGTTCGAGAAAATATTAGTTTCCCTCCAAAATCTCTATTAATGAAATTTTTGAAATTGGGCCTCAAATATTGTAATTTTTATAGAAATCATTAATAAGATATAAATTTTGATTTATTTTATAAGTTTATTTGAAAATCATTAATAAAAATATCTTTCATCATGTCTTCAATAATCTAAATTTTGGGCTGAGGGCTTACAGGTTTGGTCACTTTGGAGGGTTTGAAGTATAAGAAATGATTTAATTACACACATAAAAAAAAAATAATAACCTGCACCACTACAACCCGTGAAGGGTACTATTTAGGGAAAGTACTGTTTCAAGGACAACAGTTGTGCAGGGAGGGGATCGGGACAGGATCATGCTCAACCACCAGGTTTTTCCCCATAATTAATTATATAATTAGGGGTACCCACTTTATAGAGGCTGGGTGTGCGCCAGGAGGGTCTCTCTAGCCCAGGGTGGCCCCACGGTCAATGAAACAGAATAAATAAATTTTCTGCCATGAGCGGGGATTCGAACCTGGGACCTTGGACATCGGAAGCTTAGTGCCCTACCACTGAGCTACCCCGCTTCATATAAAGATACATATATTCATAATTAAATGAAATACATATTTTATCTGATAACAGGCACTAACTGAGCACTGTGGCATGGGTCGCCCCCACCACTAAATCTCTAATTTAAAAGTATTACAACTTACGGGAAATTCAAATTCAAAATGGCAAATCAATAAAGTCACAACATATTATTTAAAAAAATATATTTTTCCTTTTTATCACTATTCAATCCTAAGAATTGGTAAACTGGTTTAAGTTGGTCAGTTAAACAGGATTCTACAGTGTTTAGACTATGTTTTTTAAGAATGTTATTGTTAACCATAATGGTGAAATTTTATGTTATGAAATACGATATATTTAAGAAAGTTATCATGAGAATTAATTCAATTGTATTTTGCAGGTACAAGGAAACAGCTAAGAAAGTACAAGCAGCCTTTAGAGATCGCCCAATGTCGCCATTGGATACCGCCGTTTACTGGGTTGAATATGTTCTTAAGCATGGCCCTGTGACACGACCACGATACACTCAACTGCCCCCTTGGCAAAGGGAAGGCGTTGATGTTGCGGCCTTCTTATTCCTCATTGTACTTTTATCAGCTTATATTGTGATAAAAATTTTCATATCTTATTTTAATAGTAAGAGTTATATAAAGAAAGAAAAACAAAGTTGAAGAACACAGTTTCTATTAAGTTGTTTAAAAACTTTTTTCATAACATCCTATGGATGAAATGAAAATTCGAAGACACCATACTATTTTTGTAATTAGTAAGTGACTGTGATTTTTTTTACTTTACCCTGAAAAGTAAAAATGTTAAATAATTCCATACATCTTCAGACTTATTGATAGAGTACCAATATTTATTTTCTTATAATATTCCATTTTTAATAGAAATAATTTAGGTAATGTAAGAAGCTGTATAAATTTTAAATGTTTCATTTTTTTAAAAAAAGATGCGTTAAGGACTTCTCACAGATATTTTTTGTTAAATTTTGGTTTTGTATCTAATTTGTTTTATACAATTGTATAATGTTATATATTATGTTTATCTTCCCATAAAATGTCTATTACATTTAACTTTGTTACAATTTTATCTAAACATATATTTAAAAAAATAATATATATATAAAAACTACAGAAAAAAAAAATTGTATTTAAAACAAAATTAAATATATTTTTCCAAAAGAGGTTGTTTCCTTTTTCCATATACACACTAAAAATTTTTGTTAAGAAGTTAAAGTTAGTTTGAGGTAACTGGGTTTTAAATATGTAGGAATTCACCATTAAAAAAATTTAGATCAGGATTTTGTAATTTTATTCTCCTAACCAGTAGGTTGGGCATAGCTAAGGAAATTTTTATCTTTTGTGTAATGATGTAGAGATGGTTGACCTGATATAATATGAGAAGGAGTTGATCGGGGGGGGGGGGGGGGGGGGAGGGAGGGGGAGGTGCGGTCAAATTGATAATAAATTAAACAAGTAGAATTATTTAATTTTTGCCGACGTTTCGACTCACTTTGCAGGTCTTCATCAGGGCGTAGGATGTAGCACTGCGGGAGGCAAAAGGTCGAAATGTCGGCAAAAATTAAATAATTCTACTTGTTTAATTTATTATTAATTTGACCGTACCCCCCGATCAACTTCTCATTTTATCTTTTTTGGTTTATGCCGTAATTATTGTAGTTATAAACTTCTCTGTTGGACATTTAGAATCTCTTGGGGGTCTCTTTTTTTCTATTTAACACTTTAAAATTGAAAAAATATTCAGTTATGCAGGTATAATCTCCATTTAAAAAAAACACCTTTTTGCACTAGTGATGAACACCCCGAAATTCAATTGTTGTAGTAATGGACTGGGGGTCATTACCAGTAATGGACATACCTCGGAAAAATTCTAAATTTTTATTTAACTATTAAGATAAGATAAGATAAATGTTCAACTTAGCAAAACTGTTAGCAGGAAGATATGAAACAAACTGATCTCAAGAGCACTATAGAAACAACAATGATAGGCATTTTAAAATTTTCTTTTGGGAACTTTGTTCATACAGTTGTCAATAGAGGCATTGTTCTTCAATCTAGAAAAAACTGGAACCTTTAAATCAACAAGGAAGCTTATTGTTTACATTTAAAGTCCAACCTGTCCATCATTGGGTCCCCTGTTCATAAGGTCCCCAAATCTAATATTTGGGGGAGGGACTTATTTCATTTTAATAATTACTTTGAAAGAACAAGTTAGAAATTATATGAAATGTTGTTTTATTGGTCTCTGAAAGTCTGTTAAAAAAGACAAACAAAATGTAATTACAGGAACTATAATGCTTTTAGGGATAATTAGTAGAGAAAAAAATTGGGATTGTTTAAGTATTTAGCTTAGAAAAACAAATATGGCAAACAAAATAATAGTTTTCGTTTTGGGAGCTTCAGCTCAAAATCTCCCTCCTCATCTCTCTTCAAACACTTTCGACACTGGTGCTTCAAACACTATAAAGAATAAAGCTGTTTGTAAACTAAAATTATGATCATACCAACTCTACTGTTGGTGAGAGTGCATATAAACTAATAGTATATTAAATTGATGTTTGTAAACCATGACTTGTGTTTGTATACTACCTAGGCAATGAGTTAAAAAGGTCCTTTTGTTGATTTAGTTAGTCAAAATTTCTTTGGCTCGCTCACATCAGTTGGTTTAACCATTATAGTCCAGTTAATGACTGCTCGAAAAGGGGATATTGAAGGAAATGGCAGGGACACAATTTTTGACTTTGGGATGCTTTTTGGACTGGTAAGTAGGTAAACTTACTAAAAGTCCGTGGGATGTGGGAGAGCGTCTAATAGGTCACTTCTTTTTCGGGTTTTGTCTTATATCAGGAAAACTATCCATTACATTGACAATAACGTTCCATCCGAAATTAAAGCTGATAAAATTTACAATATAATTGATTATTTACCTTTTTTTTTTCTATCTCACTTTTAGTTTTTGAAATATCAGCTCTCAACTATCGCTAATGTGAAAAAAAAAAATTACTTTGTTTTTTTTACTGTATTTGACTAGATAACTCTTGATCGCTTCATTATAAGATGATGTCATGTGGAAGACAGTTTTTACTAATTAAATTTTCTTCAAGAATATTTGTTATTTTACTAGGTTATCCTCAACGGTTCAAAAGTTAGATCAATTATAACTTTAAATGTCAATCCTGAGAATTTGCAGAAAAAAATACTTTTTATAATATTCGTTGTTGTATGTATGTATATGTATATAAATTATTTTTATCTGTAAATTCTTTTTTTTTTTTATTTTTCCTACCCTCCAGGAATTTATTTACTATAAAAAATACAATATATAAATATATAAAGAGCTATATATACAAAAATTTCTAATTTCCTTTTACTGCCCAAAGGCTATGCATGCTGTATGCGTACTTTGCATCTGTGGCCAGAGGCCTTTATTATACCACTGGGTGTGGAGGGACCGCCCTGCATTAAGTCTGTAAATTCTTGGAATTGACATATAAAGTTATAATTGATCTAACTTTTTAACTATGTGAGATAAACTTATAAAATAATATATTTTCCTGAGAATGACTTTATCAAATAACGAACCAATCAAGAGTTATCTACTCAAATATAATAAATAACATGAGGTAACATTTTTTTTTTCCACATTAGTGATAGTTGAGGAGGGATATCTCGGAAACTAAGCGAGATAGTAAAAAAAAAAGGTTTAGATTCAATCATATTGCAAATTTTACCATCTTTAATTTTGAATAGAATGTCTTTGTCAATGTGATGGATAGTTTTCCTGATATAAATGAAAACCTGGAAAAAGTGACATTCTAGATGCCCCCCACATTTGGCTCACCACCTAGGAGTGGAGACTTTTAGTACGTGTACCCCATTGCTAGTCCAAATCCCCCAAAATCAAAAATTGTGTCTCCGCCATTTCCTTCTATAATCATTCATGCACTGCACTATTAGTTCTTGATTTTCATTAGATTTTTCTATATGTATATATTTTGGAAAAATATCAAACTGTTGGATCCTTTTATAGATTGATAATATACTTTAATGTTTAAGGCTCCTTCACACAGAAAGCGATATGTCCCAGCGATAGGATACCTTTAGCCGGTATCTCTGCAGATTATTGTTCTCTGTGTGGCTGTTATAATGCATAGACAGTAATACACATATATCTCCATATCATCGTCGACAGGAATGTTGCAGAGACATATCGCATTATACATGTAGGAGTCTTTATAATTTAAATTCTTGTACCTGATAAGTTTTTAAATGCAATCAGTTCTCTTTTATAGTTTTATGGTTTAATAACTATAGGTTATTTTATTACAATACATACAGAAATAAATAGAAAAAAAATTACTTTTATTATTTTATTGGAATAGATAGATGGACTGTATTATAATTAATAAAAATACAGATGACAGAATACTTGAAGAACTGGAGCCATACGGAGATGAAGTGACTGAGGAAAACTCTCCGATCCGGGAAGCATACCTCATCACAGTAGCTACATAACTCTGCTCGTGTATGCGATGAAATAGATGAGCATAAGGACCTGTGTATACAAAATTATTTATTGATTGCTCATTTAATCATTTTCAGTTATATAATATTAAAAAAAGTAATAATGAGGTAATAGTTGCAAAAAGAACATTCAAAATTTTTTACTGAGTACTCATTTATAGCTTATAATATGTTCAAAGAAACTTATTTCAGGCCAAAATAGCACTTGTGATAGGGTGTCATACTGATCATTAATTGATAGCTTTGAATAAATAAGAAGCTAAAAAGGAGTTTTCTGCAAAAACAAGCCCACAAACTCAAGTGCTCTTGTTACACATATTGCCTATACTCCTATCCATAAATATTGAGCACTTATATTTTTACCTGAAGCATAAACAAAGACATCGTTTCCACCATGTGTATTCTCATCCTGAAGTACAGCAGCTTGCTGCCCATAGTCCCAAGACATTGTGTCTACCTTTGAAGGATCTTCTCGGACAACGGTGCCATTGACTGCCGTGTAGTGATAGTTTGCTATACCCGAGTTTGCGTACCCCAGAGTGGTGTATGGCACTCCATCTACTTTTGATTTGCCTGCGAGGCCTTTAAAATTTCATGGATATTAGTAAGAGATATAAACAATGATATGAATTTATATTTTGATATTAGCTCTATCGTAGGTTTCAGTCTTAGATATAAAAGATCAAATGAAAATACCTATATTATTCTGGGATTAGTGTCTCTTTAGAATAAATTATAAATGTAGAATTAAAATAAACATAATATAATAGTGTGTCCATAACTTAAATTAAATTTTTACAAAATAATTGGTAAAATAAAGCGAAAATACAGATATTAAAGAGAAATAAAACAAACATAAATAAATATAAAATAAACAGAGAAAGATAAAATAAAATAAATACTAAATAATAGGGTATATAAAAAAAAAATGAACGTTTTCAACCAAATATTTGTATTATTATTTATTTGATATAAAATACAATTAATACTCAAAGTATAGTCCCTTGGTATCAACCATCATTAGCCATCTGCTAGCCAATTACTAATCCCATCCAGATACCATTCTTTAGGATGGCTGTCAAAGAATTCTTGGACCACAATTTCAATCTCTGCAAAATTATCAAATATTTTTCCTTGAAGAAAATGGGTACTTTTTGTCTAGCAGGCCGGACTGAAACCTCACCTCTTATCTAACATCACATCACATAACCTCCCTCTTCTTATCCCACCAAACCTTTCAGTTATTGCATTGTTTAGTTTTCAGTTATTCCCTTATTACGTTCACTTATTAAATTGTTTACTTTTGGTCCGTTTGTGTTTATTTTTTATTATTTTTAGTTTTTGACCCGTTTGTGTTTATTTCACTTTTTTTTTTAGTTTGTGGCCCCTTTGTGTTTCTTTTCGTCATATTATGGATCTTCTTAGAATATGGAATTTGACACCTTCAGAAGAACAGGCACTTCAATATTTTTAAAATGTTGGGGTACTTGCCGACGTGAGATCGAGGTCATCGAATGAAGTCAACCAGGAAGGCCAAATGGAGATGCTTTCGTAGGACTTATGACACAAAACTTTCAATAAGGAAAGGAACATGGTTGGAGGGCTCGAGGATTTCGTTTTTAACAGCTTTAAAATTGATTTATGGATGGTCCCATAGCTTGACAACGATGAAGTGGGCCAAAGAGCAGCTGAAACTATTCAACAGAGCTATGGTAACGTGGAACAAATGTCTAAGAGAGGTTTGTGCCCATGACATGTTATACAGGCCAAGAAAAAAAATTGGACGACCTGGCAAAGTGGTTGAAGTAAAAGAAAGTCTTTTTTCTAAACGAAAAAATCATGTGGGGAGAATTTTATCTCAGCAGTGGATGTTTGGTGGAGTTTGCCGATAAACAGATGAATGTTTTATCTTTTTATAAAACCGATTTCGTTTTATATTTTTCTTTTCTATGTAAATATGTTCTTTTAAATGTGTTTCTTATTATTTCATTTTGATGTTTTATATGTGCATATCTTCTTAAAGTGTTTTTTTTATTATTTCATTAATACATGTGTCGTCAAATAAAAGTATTTTTTTTGTTATTAAATTTGTTTTTGTATCTGTTTACACTTTCAATAATACGAATTTAATACAATAATACGAAGATATGAAGTAAAAGAAGGCTTATCAGTGCTTTATGGGAGTTATCAGTGTTCAGGTTATAAACATTGGCAGATAGCAGTCAGTAGCGGCCCCCTAGACGAAAAGTACCAGAAAATGGGCCATGGATCTAAATAAGTAGAAATCCGATGGTGAGAGGTCTGGACTATATGGTGGATCAGGCAGGAGTTTGAACCCATGAAGTTCTTAAAACTTTTCCTTGGTTGGACGGAAAGTGTGAGAATCAGCATTATAAAATTCCTTTTCGGTTGATCAAAGAAAGATAAAGCTCTGACAACTTTGAGTACAATCTTTCCATTTTTTTTCCAGTAATGCCTTAAAATTAAGAGAATTTCGTAAGACACTGTCATGTTTCTTTTTTGAAACAAATAACTAAACTGAGCCTTTTTTTGAAGTAGTTAAATGGGATTAGACAAGCTTATAGAATGCTCTAAAGGAGTTATTAAGTATTGGTAAGTATTAAATAGAATTAAAATATTTACAGTCCTTTAAAATCTTGAATTTGATAAAACGGTCATTTTTTTATACACCCTATTATAATAAGATTTAAACTCTTACATGCATTTCATGATCGAGTGGATTGGTAATGGAATAGGTGCATAAAGAGGTAAGATTTGAAAAAGGAGACTGACTTTGAGTGTCGAATATCGGGAGAGATAGAATTTCAGAGGGAGACGGCTTGAAATACAAAGGAATTCTCATACGCAACAGTTCGGTGGGGAAGAGGATAGAGGTCTGACATACAGGATCTGGTGGTACTGGATTGAATGGAGGATTTAAAATATAGGCTCTATAGAATATAGGAGGGTCGCTGAGATCTAATAACCTGGTATAAGGTAGCAAGGAAGTACTGACGGCGTGGGAATGGATTGAGCCACTTCAACTCGGCGTAATACTGGGTAATATGCGTATCTCTTGAGATCTCTAAAACAAAGCGTATTGAACAATTCATTAGGCGTTTAAGATTGCCTTCCAGTTCTCCCGAGTCCCCTCTACCCCATACAGCCGTAGTCGAAGTGAGGGAAAACAAGAGAGGAAACAAGGAGTTGACTGGTTCTGAATGGAAGGAAATAGCGTAGTGGGTTGAACTATTTCAGAGTGGAAATAGTACGATGGGATATGTGTGATTTTCAGGATAGAGTTAAATCAAAGATAACACCAAGGTTTTTAACAGTAGTATGGAAGAAGATAGGTGAGTTGTTCAGTAGAAGATTTAAGGTACAAAGATAGTTTGTTCTTTGACTACATACTTTTTGTATACAGTATAAGAGCTTTATTCTTTTCAAATATAATTAGTAGTATTATCCTTTTCCATGTAATTATATGTTATGTATAAATAATGCTTTATCAACCCTATTGTTGGCATAGTCCAAAAAATCTTACCCAAAATACTGTTTCCTTTATCTGCATAACCACTTATTGTCAATGTATGGGAATGGTCGCTAGTCACAATTAGCAGGGTCTCTTTTTCAATTCCGGCATCCTTGAGCAGTTTGATGGTACTGTTGACAGCATCGTTCAATCCCATAACTTCATGCAAAGCTATCCTCGCTTTACCAGCATGATGAGCAATATCAATCATTCCACTTTCAACCTAAATAAAACTAATATTATAAATAGTCAATGAAATTATTCTGTTTACAATAATAAAAGTTAAATTTACCATCAACAAAAATCCGTTTTCATTTTTCATAAGAAGCTTGACTGCAGTCGTAGTCATTAATTCTAGAGAAGGGACACCATTCTCAGACTTATCCCTTATATAGTCATAAGGAAGGTAACTATTTTGGAATAGTCCTATAAAAATAAAAAATTGTCTTGTTATTTTATAAATTATAAGAATTTCAATCAGATGATATTTTATTATTAAATGGCCAACATTTTTTTAATCCCAGCATAAATCATAGTATCTAATACTTGTCATTAGAGCTAAATTTTCAGAACCAAATTCCATGTTTAATATGTTTTTCAAGAATAAGAGTAGTATAATTTAAACACAACTCACTGGTTAAATTTATTTATCTATGGATAGCATTTATTTATCTATTTGTGGAATTATAAAGAAGAATAAATTTTGTTATGAACAAACACCAAATCATCATTAGCCAATATGTATTGAACTTGATATCAAACAAGTATCATTTTAATAGCATTCATCAGGATCAGTGATTATTTACTTATAAAGTTATGGATTCATAAATAGGATTAAGTTCCATGTTCCTAAATAAAACATTCAGGGAACTTTTTATTAATTTTTGAACCATTATATGAATCATTGAACCAATAATAAATGGCTATCTGAATCTGGGAAGACACTAGATATTAGTGATTTGGATTTCAGTATTTTAAGTTAATATATTTTAAGTTAATATATGATGTAATAAATATATTTATTAACTCATAATTTCTTTTTTAATTTTTATATTTCCTCATAACCTTGCCAATATGTGAAGTTTTAGAATACAAAAAATTGTAAATTTATAGTGTTTTTATATCTAATTTAATGCTTCAGGGATGCTTTGTCTCCTTTTTCAGCGTTTGATGTGTTCCATTATTGGGTGAGTACCAGAATAAGTCTATTGACCAAATGTATTCTTAGATTGGCTCAATACTTGGGCACATTATGAGCTGAAAGGGGGACACAAGACCATCCCCAAAACGTCCAAATGAGAGATAAAAACATTATAAATTACAGGTGTTTATTTTCTTAAATTTGAACTATAAGAAATTTTGCGAATAAATAGTAAATATTCTCTTATTAACAGTACTTGTGACTTAGCAGGTCGCCAAGGAACCTACCTCCTTATCTGGTGTAACCTCTTCTTATCACTCGTCTCAGCTTAGTTACTTGTGTGTTAAAGGGACCCTACACGGTCAATCGGAATTGCACTAATGACGTTCCGAATTGTCGTGTAAGGTAGTGAATGAAGTACTGATGGTGGTGCGCTGCGGATTTCCGAACATCCGGACATCAAAGGTTCATTCACGAGAAGTGATAGGTTAGGTTACCTAGGCCTCACAACCATTATAAATTTCTAATTTTCATTATATGTAAATAGTTAAATAATTTTTCATATCCCTTGTTTATAATTTTAAACCATCTTCAACTATTTCTTTTAAATAGTCAAGTGGGCAACAAATTAAAAAAAAAAAATGAGGAAACTTCACAATTTACTTGAGGAAAAAAAAACTTTAACGTTGTGTATATTTATCAGTTATTTTCCCATTTTCCTCAACAAATTTATTATTTTCGCAATACCTTTCCTTAATTTTTGTAAGTAGTAGACTTATATTTTACTAACTTTTGTCAAAACGATTTTCTATGAGACTAACCTTACTACTAGATAGGTTAGTTTACCTAAGTCTCGTTATTAAGTAAATAATTTCATAAAAGTAAATAGTTGTTTATATCTCTATTCTATGTTATTATTAACCATTTTCAACTATTTTTTCTTTAAAAAGTCAAGTAGACAATAAATTGGAGAGAAAAAAAAGTGGAAACTTCACATAAGTAATGATCAGTAATGACTGAACGTGTAAGGGTCTTCATGATCAAAGCGATAGCGGGCAATCTTTGAACTTCTTGTGACGTTCATTCATGAATTACCGTGTAGGGTCCCCTTTATATACAAGCAACTAAAAAAAAAATGGAAGGCTTAAAGGAAAAGAGGTTAAAATAGAAGAAAGTATTTTTTCTAAAATAAATAATCATGTAATAATGTTGGAAAAGTGCTGTCGAAAAATAACCGAGTGTTTCATTGTTAAAATAAAAGACAGAAAAGTAACAATTCTATAAGAATGTATTAAAAATAAAATAGAAGAGAGAACCACTTTATATTCTGACTGTTGGTAAGGATACAACACCCAACAAACTGGGGTTCTATCTCCCCTCCTCCCAAGATATTTCATTGCTCATCTTTTCTTGAAAACAGAGCAAGAGAAAGTAGAGTTAGAAAAATCATAGATCATATACATTTATACTTTTGTTTTTGGGTCCTCCCCTTCTGATAGCATTTCCTGTATTTTCATCTTCATCCTTCTATCAAGTATTGTCATTGAGCTTTCTGGGAATTCCCAATTCAAGCATTTTATTCAGTAATTCTTCTCTATCAATACTGTGGTATGCCTGCGTAAAGTTGATAAATATAAGCGAACACTCGCTGTCCTAATAAACCTTCTCTCTATCTCTCTTCCTATTGTCTGGTAAGTTTAAAAATTATAATCATTGTTGATCATGGAAGAATCATTGTTGAAAACTACTAAATCCTGGTGGGCAGAGAAGAATACTCTGAATTTTAGAGTGGTCGACACGGTTCTTCCTCCAGTAGACACCTCTGGATGACATGGTAAGAGCTGTTTCTGTAACTTCAGAACCTATTCTGCAAATTATATATATGCTAATAAATAAAGTAAATATAGGAACTAACCAAAAAGATAATCGGTCTGGGATACATCAACATTCAACAAATCTCTGGTGTTGTTGGGCAGAGCGTAGCGCGCTCCCCAAGACTTTTTCTCTTCTGCCCACTCTGCAATCAGGTCTCGTCCGTCTGTTCTTACGCATGAGTCGAACATTACAATCGGATCCTGTGGTAAATCAGGAGAATTCGCTTGCATAAGCTGACGTCCGCCGCCCATGATCACCTGAGGAACGAAAATGCTGTTAATTCTTATTTATTTTGAGATACTAGGAAATTTTGTAGGTGATCGCCTATCTTAGAATCAAGATTAGAAGAAGTTTCAACATGATACCTCATTTGGACTGTTTGAGAAGTAGGTAAAAAAATGGAATAAACGTTATCACTGGACAAGGGACCTTCTGAGCTCTTTCAAATTGGAAAGAGTATCGATTATCTATGGCCACAGTTGCTGCGTACCAGAGACTGGCGCGAATATTATCTCAGTCTGTATTGCCTGTAAGGCACTGAGAGCCAAATAGCTGAGTGAAACGGGTTTCTATGTTTTAACAAAGAGAGATTTCTCTCAACCAATAAGTAAAACTACACGTACTTCAAGACTTTACAGTGGGTATGGAAAACAATTATTGGTCTAACTCGTTTCTTCTTGAGAAGAAAGGCTGCTCTAGGAAGGTCATCTGACAGAAGAAGAAGTTGGCGAAACTTAACTAAACACGAACAAGCTATGTACACTGTTGAAGAACATCCTAAAAAAGTAATTCTTAGTAAGCAGTATTATTAAGCAAGCAGGCGTAATAGACACTGCTGCTAATACGCTTATTATCCATCAAGTACAGCCAAATTGTAAATAAATAAAAAACTAGATAATTTTTCATTTTGAGGACAAATTTGATTAATAATTTGAAGCAAAGCTTCCCTACCTTATAGTCAGTGGTACAGACACATTGTTAAAATAAAATTATTAACATCCGAATGAAACTTCATGAATAGCTTCATCTCATCGTAACTTACAAATATTTCATTTACGAAAACTCTTGGAATTGGGGCGTTTTCAACCAGGAGATCGGCAAACTTTGTATATTTAATTAGGTACTAAAATCTCGTAAATACCCATTTGCTTTCCACTTGGATCCTAAGATAATTTGATCATAAAATCGAGGAAAAAGGTTTCCTAGAAAAATTTTGGTCCGTTTGGCCTATATAACCTCGTTATTTTTAGATTTTAGGGGTATAGGTCACGCCAAACGAGTCAATATTTGTAAAGGCCACCTTTTTTTGTTCTGTGCTCAAATTATGTTACGATTCAAGTGGAAAGCTAATGGGTTTTTACCTCCCATTCCAAGAGTTTCCGAAAATAAAATAGTTGTAGATTACAATGAGATGAAGCTATTTACGAAGTTTCAGAATGATCTTAATAATTTGATAAAATGGAGTATGAATCACGGACTATTAGGCATTGCGGAAGTAAATTTGAATATTGTTATAGACCCTTCGTATTTCGTTTTCCTCCTAACTATAGTATCTATATCCACAAACAATTATTTGGCTACAGGTTACCGAAAAAACAAATTAGATGAGCTTACATTGAACTTTTTTCCTGGTAGATCTTCAACCAACTGCCGACCGATGTCTTTGCAGTTCGATGCATCAGGAGGCAGGCTGGAATCGCATTCCCAGTCCCTGTCAGCAGAGTGTGCAAAAAAACCTGCTGGAGTCGCGTGCGTGACTCGAGTCGTTGTGATGAAGCCTATAATTTAAAAATTAGTCATTTTAATTATAATCTTTATTTATTTATTAACCAAACAAAAATGTGGAACATTAGATTAAATTTGCAATCTGCAAATTTCTTTGCAATAAGCAAATTTTTTAGCAGCTTCACAGCTTCCCATCACGTCCGGGATATAAATTAGATCAGCAGGTCTCTTGGCCAACGCCTACGTAATCGTCGTAGTGGGCTGTACGGGTTTCTTGTACGATGAAGAATTTCTGTCAGGGGATTCATGTTGTACGTCAGTCTTTGGTGAAAGTTATTTTAGTTCTATTTTGCAGTATCTAAAATTGTAGGTACGTTTAAGTCTTTATATAGTGTATCATTTGCGACATAAAACGGTGCGTCAACTATCCTTCGCAACACTTTTGACTGAACTTTTTTAATGTTGGAAGTTTTAGCAGAACCCCACAGTTCTATGCCGTAAGTCCAAATAGGTTTAAGTAAGACTTTATAAAGAGTTAGTTTGTTAGTTAAAGATAATTTTGAACGTCTGTCAAGTAATCTGGATAAGAGACCTGTTTAATCGTTTATCGTCTGTTTAATTCTATTCTTAATTAATTCTAATAATTACAATCTAAAGTAATTTAGTGATATAAGAAATGTAAAATTAATTTACCCGTAGACTTTCCGGCTTCCTGAGCAGAGGTTGCAACTGATATAAGTTTGTTTTCTTCTACAAGACTAGCTTCACAGTCGTACCTCTTTACGTTGCTGTCGACCCCCACAGTTCCGTAATTAGTTTTCGTGCCAGTAAATAAGGCAGTTGCAGTGTTGGCAGAATCAGGGACTTGTTTATCTGCAGCGTATGTCTAAAAATTTTACAGGTTAGGAAGTATAGATTAAACAAACCATAAATATTTTTTTTAAAAATTAATTTCTTTTGTCTATGAAATTTAAATATTGTTTGCCATATATGTAGATAGATTTTAATTAGAGTAGTAAGATCAAAGAAGAAATACTCCGATAATTTTTTTTATTTTATTTTTTTTTATTGATGATATTTACAACTGTATTAGAAGTAAAAATACATTCAGTAAATGTGAACAAAGGAATAAAATAGCATGAAATCACATGTTGAGAAACTACCCATTGGTAGCACTCTAAAAATGTATTTACAAAAGGAGATCTCGAGGCCATCTTCTTTTCAGACGCCTCTGAGGGTTGTCAGGGATTGAAGAGGAAGCAAGGTTAGAAACGATAGGGTTCGGATGGTTCTGAAGTTTGTTATGGAAGGATAGGTATCTGGATTGGGCCATGTCAGAAACATAAGGAACACTAAGGTCGTCATGGATGATTTTGTTTGTGACAAAGTAAGGAGCAGTGAGGATTTTACGAAGGATTTTGGATTGTAAGGATTGGATACGAGAGGAATTCGATGGCTTAGTGGAGCCCCAGAGCTCAACTCCGTAAGTCCAAATAGGTCTTATTGTAGTCATGTATATAAGTCTTTTGTAATTGACTGGGAGGTTAGAGCGTTTGTCTAGTAAGTGCTGGTGTAGTCGGAAACGTCGAGCTGTTTCTTGTCGTTTCAGTCTGTTATGAGGATTCCAAGTTAGACGGTTGTCTAAGTGGAGTCCAAGGTATAGAATTTGTTCAACAGGGATAAGTGGGGTATTATTAAAGGATACTGTAGGACAAGAGGACATAGGTTTAGCCGATAAATTTAAAATTACGTGTGCTAACGTTTTGTAACTAGTGTTGTCCAAATGTGAGACCGAGACGAGTCTTGGTCTTGCAAACTTAGTCTTGGTCATGTTCTTGGTCTTGCGCAAAAGTCTCGCAAGAGTCTTGAAGTTACTTATCAGTTTATTATTATGGTGATATTACTGTAATTTTTTAGATAGGAGAAACTTAACTGAGCCTGAATGAAAAATTAGAGGAGTTAAATGCAAAAGAACATTGGTTACACCAATTATTAACATATAGTAATTAAGATTGTCAAGTATTAGTAACTATTTTGCCTTAATTTTTATTTTAAAAATCGATTTTTTTTTTACCAGTCCTGGTGATGGTCTTACAAAGTGTTGTTACACTATTTGTAACATAGTTGCCGAAGTATTTGTAAGCCTTCATCCGAGCGACGAGTTCAGAATCCCAGATCAAGTCGCCATTTAATAGATTGGAAAGGGTGAGACCGATTGAAGAAGTGAATATATTGAACAAATTCGCAAATTTTCAAATTTAATAAGAATTTTTTTTAACTTATAAGGAAAGAGATGATAATTCAAGATTATGGCGTTTGGATAATGTTTTTGAGAAAATTATTGATAAATTCAGGTGGAAGCAGAGGTGCTCAGAAGGGGATTTCACGGCGCAAGTTAAGATTTTTCTAATTCCATCTTAGCTTGCTCTGTTTTTAAGCAAAGATGAGTAATAAAATAACTTGGGTGGAGGGTAGGTTCTTGTGCCATCGACCTCTTAGGGGAAGAATTGGCTGTGGAAGGGGACAGGCACGACATTTGAGAAGTAAAATTAGTCGTTTTAAACTGAAAAAGTGATTCTAGGGACGCAAAGGTGCTCTTCTCTCTCCCATAGTCGATGACGCATGAACCTTCTCCCACCATTCCCAAGATATCTTATTACTGTCCTCTTCTTCAAAAACAGTGCAGGCAAAAGTAGAATTTAGAAACCGTAGATTATATACAATTACAAATGCTGCAGTTTGTTTTATCATTCATCTTACTTTCTGGTTTGAAACTTTACAATTCGAGAATCCTGTCGAAACGTGTCCCCCTCAAAGATTTAATACCCCGTCAAAATGTGCCCCCTCAAAATCGCATACTGAGCACCACTGCCCAAGACGTCACATTATGTAGGAGGTGATGTTACTTGCAGTAATATGAATATCATAGAAGAGGAATAAAAGTAAATTTTATTCTGGGACAGTAAGTCCCCTCAGAATCACTTCAATGTACGATGTAATGACAGTCGTCTGACATTAGGAATACATTAAATTATAAAGTTATCTAGATCTAAAATTAAAATAAAGAAAAGGCATTAGTAGACGTATGTAATTATATATAAATCCAGATGTGCGAGTTCTCGTATTTGTGGACATAAACAATGTGGGTGATATGTAATTATCTGTAGGATAACGTTAAATGCGACTGAAAGCTCTGAAAAACGTAAAAATTATTTTACGCAAATTCGGAAGATTTATTGCTGAGCACTAGCGGATCCAGGATTTAATTTTTTTTTTTGGGGGGGGGGCTTCAGCCCGAAAGATTTTTTTTCATATACATACAACGATAATTAATTTGAAAAAAAAAGAATAAAATTAACTACCTATATGAAATGGTGTTTAAGTGGTTCCTGAAGTCCTATTCAATGTAAGTACAGAAACAGGAATACTTTAAGAGATAGTTTTTAATATTTTTTTCTGTAAAACATAGTTATATTTTACCATTTTGGAGGGGGGCTTCAGCCCGAAAGCCTCCCCCCCCCCCGTAGATTCGCCCGTGCTGAGATCTAGAGTGAAACGAATGGACAGAGGAACAAGAAGTAAACAAATCGAGAAGGTAAGAGAGTTTTTTAGTTGAAAAAGGAATACTCCTAGGAATACGTAGGAAAAAAAGGAATCATAGTTTTACAAATGTGCAATTCGGAATTATCCCACCATTAAACCTTGTGGTAGATCCAGAATACAAACATACACAAACACCAGATTCATGGAATACAGCGAAACAAGGTTTAAGACAGATAAAGAAATAATACAGAATAGTCCTTATATGTATTATGTCCTTATATGTATATGTATTATATAATTATTAATACGTTTTATTGATAATTATAATATTAATATGTTTTAGTACCTTGATAGCTCCAAGGTGAGGGAATCTTTCCCAGGACAGGTATCCACTTTCGCTTTCGCTATAGATTCTTGCTGCGGTGACGGTATTCGGACCCATTCCGTCACCGATGAAGATGATGACGTTTTTAGCGATGTTGGTGTTGTATGCAACATCCAAGCTTTCGTGAAGATCATTCAAATCGGACTCCTTCCAGTAATTTTTGTCTTTGGTAAAGAAAAACAACATTATTTCATGATGAAGTACAAATAGTTAGAAACTAAAAACCAGTAATCTATTATTTTTTTATTAATGATAATATAAAAAAAAAAAAAAAGATAAAAGTTCTTCAAGCCAAACAAAAATCATGGCAAGAGTTTGGTCACAAACTGGAGAAAAATGCAAAAGAGAACCAACAGATCTACAAAGTCATATAAAGAATGAGGAAGGAAAGGCCCAATTCCCTCAAAGGAATCAAGGATAAAGAAGGAAGAATTTTATTGCTGGAAGAAGATATAATGGAAAGATGGAGAGAGTACTTCAAGGAGCTGCTAGAAGGGAGAAACGTTAATCTATATGAGAACCACAATGCGGAGACGGAGTATTCGGAAGATGATTTTATCAGCGAGGAAGAACTGAAGGAAGCTATCTCTAAGATGAAGCTGGGCAAGTCTGCAGGGCTTGATGAAATAACTCTCGAAATGATGCGGTTCATGGGCAGTAAATGTGAAGAAATGTTTCTCCATCTCTTAAATGTTATCCAAATCTTAAATTAAATAAGTACATTAAAATATAAACAGAGTAAGCTAACTAACAAGATCCTAAACTGAAGTTAATAGGTGGTAACATTGTTGTATTGTAATATATAATATATGCAAATGTGAATATACTTCTACAGATCTACAGGAGAGATTGGAAAAAAAGAAAAAAAGGATATAATATGTAATAATAGACATAAAGAAATGTGGAGACAGAAAAGAAAAAAGAAAACTAAAAATAAATAAATAAGTATATAAAATTAGAAGAATAAAAATAGAGAATTACAGGTGTGTTCTGCTAGGAGTTTCAATTAGAACTCTAAAATCAGGGTAAGGATAGGTATTGGGGAAATTTGCTGACCGGTTTGGGTAATGGGAAAAAAAATATTAAAAAACCTGGAAAATTACTGGAAATTAAATTAACCTGGAAACGTTGGCTTTTAATAAAATAGTTTTGCCACTATTTAACCTTTTTATGGCCATCTCCTTCCTTTATAATCCAACGGTCAACAATTAAATATTCAATTTTTTTCTTTTTTATCTAGGTGTATATAATATTTATGTAAAATATTTTATGAACGTTCGACAAACAAAGAAACACAATGTATCCACAATATAAATTTACTCATTATAAGGTAATCCAGATTTATTACCTCCTTGACGGGTTTATTGCAAAGTGTAAACATTGCATAGCAGTAAGAATTATTCATGTTTCTGTGATAATGAAATCTCGCTGGAGGCCTCAAAACGTATCATTGACTTCTACCATTTCAATTTTCATTCATCAGTATCATAGTGATTGTTTCAACCTAGCTTATTATTTATTTTAGTATAAGTAAATTTCATCGAAAGAATAAACTCGTTAAGAGATATATTAAGTTATGAATGAAGATATTTTAAATTCAAATGTCTCGGGTAAGATGAGCAGACGTCCCGCTTTTGGCGGGAGAATCCCGATTTTTAATATTTTGTTATGCGTCCCGCTGCACTTTAAAAATGTCCTGATTTCTGGAAAGATTGCACGACAAGCTAGAAAATGGCAGAAGAACGGGAAGAGAATATACGGTTTTCGGCGTCCCTGTGGCTATTTCGCCAGGATTAGAGTTTTATATTATTTTTTAAAAACATTAATAATAAAGAATAACTAGTTGGCCCGTGCTAATAATTCGTAGAAAATTTTGTTTAGTGAAGAAATAGCAAAAAAATATTGAAATAAGTAGTTTCTATGTATTATGTAAGGAAGGAATTTATATTTTTTCCTTGGTCGATTACAATATTCCATTAATGATAATAGACAAAAATATTTCTGCAAATTGCTTTGTTAGGACCTATTTTTAAACGTTGACTGGAAAGTCAAAGAAGGAAGGAAAGAAACGCAAATAAAGTTTCTTTTCCTTCATAACCTTTTTTTCAGTAATTTCGAGGGGATAAGACAACTTTTTGCATGTGAAGGATCTTCAAATATCTTCAAAATGAGTAATCAATCATTGAATTTGATGAAGAATTGACGAAGTTATGGCTTATCGAAAAAAAAATAAAATGCCTTTTAGAAATAATAAGGAGGTTGTTGACAACTGATTATCCAAAACTGCTTATCAAAGTTCGCATTGTTGATCAGTTATTAGAATTCAACCACTATTGTTTGGAGTTAATAAACCATCTGAAAAAGATATTTTTAATAAGGTATCATGATTAAAAAATATATTGATGAGGAAAAGGATAAATCTTGAGCATGAGTAAGTTAACTTCATTTGCTACTTCGATTACCGAAGTTAAGTCATCTTCAATAAGTTTGAAAATTTTGAGAGGGGCGTATTTTGATAGGTTTTTGAATTTTTGAGGAGAGAAAATTTCAATGGGATTATGAGTTTTTGGACTAAGGGACGACAAAACTAAACATGGAACAGACAGCAGCAAGTGTAATTGTATATTGTCTACGATTTTTCTAATTTTGCTCTGTTTTTAAGAATCGGTGAGCAATAAAATATCTTGGGATGAGGGAGAGTAGATTCTTGCGTCATCGACCATGGGGGGGATGGGTAGCCCTGATTGAAGTCATAAACTAGACGTTAAAAACATCAAATTATTCGCTCTCAAAAATATGCCTTCAAGACTAAAGGATCAACATTATAATTTTTATTTTTATTGTTCTTCCCTACCTCGCCTTTTAGGCTATACGGGATTTTCGGAGTTGAGCTTTGGTGCTTCATTAAACCATCGAATTCCTCTCGTATCGAATCCTTACAATCCAAAGTCCTTCTTAATGTCCTCAATGCTCCTTACTTTGTTACAAAAAATCAGATACCTACTCTCCCATAATAAACTTGAGAACCACCCGAACCATCTCGTTTCTAACCTTCCCCTTCGATCCCTGATAATCCTCCGAGACGTCTGAAAAGAAGATGGCCTTGGGATCTCTTAATCTAGAAATCTTATTACAGTGGTATCAGTGTAATTTCCCTGTAATATTCTTAATCTCATTATATTTTCCCGGTCATATTTATTAGATGTGTTCTTATTTTAATACAGTTCTAAATATCATTAATAAAAAAAATTACTCCTTCACAAGTTGCACAACAAATCAAACAATTACCTAAAAGAAAAGCGGCAGGTTATGATTTGCGCCGAGGCACTCCAGCAAATGCCCAGGAAAGCAGTAGTGTTCTTTACTACAATTTACAACTGTATCCTGAGGAAAACTAAATTTCCACTACAATGGAAATATTCGCATATTAAAATATACACAAAAGGGACAAAGACATTTACAATCCTTCATCCTACCGACCTATTAGTCTCCAAAGTTTTCGAAAAATTAATGTACAAAAGATTGATTGACCAACAGACCAAAAAATAATTCCTGACCATCAATTCGGCTTTCGAACATTTCATTCAACTACACACCAATTACACAGAATTACAGACTACATTGTTGGAGCAGTAGAGCAAAAATAATATGCAACCGGCGTATTTCTGGATGTTGCCCAGGCATTTGATAAAGTCTGGCACCAGGAACATTTCTTTAAACTCAAAACTATACTACCTCATACATACTATCTAATTATTCAGTCTTTCCTTTTCGATAGGTTTTTCTCTGTCCGACAGAGTTTAGAAATTTCCTCAATTCGACCAGTGTCAGCAGGGGTACCTCAGGGATCAATATTGGCACCTTTACTCTACATTGTCTCTACGCATGACATGCCTACCACCTCCGAAACATTGATTGCTACATACGCTGACGATAAAACAATTTTTAAAAAAACACCATAACTCCAGGCTAGCCTCACTGAATTTACAAAACCATTTACTACATTTACAAAATATGTATTCACTTTGGAAAATTAGATTAAATCATGACAAATCACAACATTTACACTTCGACAAATGCCCACCAGATTATATCGGCGACAACCAAATTCCTCAGACTGACACTGTACGTTATCTCGGGCTATTATTCGACAGAAGGATAATCTGGGACCCACATGTCAAAATGAAACGAAAGACTTTGAACAAACGACTGAAAATATTATACTCCCTTTTTTCCAAATCATAATTGATAATCAGACAAAAACCAAATACGTACACTCACCTACTCAAACCCATATGGACATACGCCACACAAATTTACGGTTCTGCAAAAAAGACGCACTTACAAAAACTACAATCATTTCAATCCAAAATTTTAAGAATAATAACAGCAGCTCCCTGGTACGTAAACAACAAAACTTTACATACTGACTTAGAACAACCAACTATCGACCAACACATAGGTACTCTCTACTCTCGATTTCATCTTAAACTACATGGATACCACAACGGACTTATCTACGACATGGCAACAGCTGACATGTCCATTAGGAGACGATTAAAGAGGAGCTGGATGAGAGATCGCCTTTCCTAAATTATGAAGTAGATCAAGACCAGAAAGAGGTACTGCTGGGTACTAATCTACCTCATGCCTTAAATTCTAACTTTCTTCACAATGAGATCACATCTGCTTATTGTCAATATTATGACAGATGTGGATAGAAGTATGAAGAGAGGAAAAAAAAAATCTTTCTTGAGCGAATCTTTCAAAAGTAAAAATATCTGGTACTAATTAATAAAAAAATGGAAAGATTACCTATTTCTGTTAACCCATACGTGAACCGGAATAATAAGCATAATAAGAAGATGGACATCTTGTAAGATCGTAGGATGTGGAAGGAGTACCGGACCTGGTTGTTTAATGATATCTTATAGTGGCACCCCACTTGTTTAGATATCTTATAGTGGCACCCCACTTGAAGGGATCAAACCTGTCAGATTGTTTACTCGTGATGTGAGTAGCAATTAACGTGTAAGGCTATTTTGTGCTAGACGTTGTAAAATTATACATTTTTTATTTTTGCTTATTACGTTCATTTCAAGGACAAAGGACACTCAAATTTATTCGGTTAAGCGGTTAATTTTAAATAATCGTACAGTTAACCAAAAAATGTATACTTGTTGAGTTATTTACAAATTCCTTTTTTTTTTTAATAATCATTTTATTGGAAGAATAACAATACAATCTGCCACAATCAAGGGGATTGGGTATTAAGGCTCTATGTGTGCATTCATAATATTATATAAAAATTGAGAAATAAGAAGAAAACATCGAAGTAAAAAATGTATAAAATAAAATAATAACTAAAATATAAGATACTTGTAAAAAGAAAAAGGAGAAAAAAATGCATTAAAAGGATAATAAAAAGAAAAAAATACTTATCACGCTTATTCCTATATACAATATTTACATTCAGCCTGGGTAACCCCGAACTATGCTTTGCCACTCTCACATGAGAGGGGCTTCTCTCCCAGTCGTATCACTGTTTGAAAGTCAGTGGAGACTGAGTGAGATCGCTAAAGCCATATACAGTCAGGACTTGAGCGGAGAAGCTGGCCACTGCCAGAACTCCAGTGGCGTATTTACAAAAGGTCTCGGGGCCATTGCCGTTTCAACCTTCGTGGGAGATTATATGGATGGTTGGAGCTGGAGATGGATTAGGATGATAGATACATTTTTGATGGAAGTTTAAGAATCTGGATGGAGGTCAAGGACAAATAGGATGTTGAGATCATGTGCGGGGTGGCCGAATAGGCTAAAGCGTGTGTAACAGCACCGCTAGTTGCCTGGCAACCGGATAACAGAGAGTTGAGATGATACAAAAAGTACGAGTTCGCGTCCCGGTGCCGGAGGGGATTTTAAATTCCCCGCCCTCACCCCTCGGCCCGGGAAAATCCCGTATAGCCTAAAAGGCGAGGTAGGGAAGAACAAAATAATAAAAAAAAAAAAAAATAAAAAAAAAAATAAATAAAAAAAAAAATAAAATGATGTAGAATTTTATTTGTGACCTAGTATGGAGCACCAACTTTTGTTCGGAGGACTTTGGATCGAAAGGATTGGATGCATAAGTTCAGATAGACTTCAATGTGGTCTTTTATATTAGCACGGATCTAGAAAATAGAAATAGAAAATAGAAAATAGAAAATAACTTTATTCTGGGACAAAGTTCCTTTAGAATAACAAAATAGAACATAATTAAAATACTACGTCTGGCCAAAATAAACAATAATAAAAAAAGAGAAAGTAAAGAAAATTAAAGAAAAGAAAAGATCTACGGGGGCTTTTGGGCTAAAGCCCCTCTCCTCCCTCAAATGGTAAAATATAACCATGTTATATGAAAAAAATTATCTTTAAAAGAATTATTGTTCGTCTAATTACAGTCAATAGGACTTCCACAATCACTTCAAGACCATTTCATATAGGTAGTTAGTTTCTTTCTTTCTTCCGAAGTCATTATCCTAATATATTTGTACAAAAAAAAAATCTTTCGAGCTGAAGCCCCCTCCCCCTCCAAAATTAAATCCTGGATCCGTTAGTGGTAATGAGCTATTATTCAAAATTGTATCTCAACCGGACGCTGTGTTATAGAGGTTGTAAGGAAAAAAATACTACCGAAAACCAAATTATAACGAGTTTTCAATTACATTCACTAGCGGATCCTAGATTTAATTTTGGGAGGGATTCAGCCCGAAAGCTTTTTTCATATATATATATATATATATATATATATATATATATATATATATATATATATATATATAATGATAATTAATTTTGAAAAAAAAAAGAAACAAATTAATTACCTGTATAAAATGGTGTTTAAGTGATTCTTGAAGTCCTATTAAATTTAATTAAACGAACAAGAATACTTTTAGAGATAATTGTTAATACTTTTTTTTGTAAAACATATTTTACCATTTTGTGTAGGGAGAGAGGGACTTCAGCCCGAAAGCCCTCTCCCTCCCTTTAGATCCGCCTGTTATTACATATAAATAAATTATAACGAAATAAATTGATACATACTTGAGTATCTGTTTACCTAACATCCCTCCAAATTTGAGCCAAATTAAACGTGCAGATTTAGAGATATAGACGTATCAAGGAAAACAAATTTACGCATATATAAGAAAACGTAGAGGAAGGAATTCAATGAAATTGATACTACATTAATTTTTTTACTGATTCATACTTGTTGTCCAAATTTGAGCCAAATCAAACGAGTCGTTTCTGAAATATTGGTATATATACAAAAAAAAAAAAATGTTTGCGCGTGTGTAAGCGAAAGTGCTGGATGAAATTGATCTTGGACCATCTAGACATAAACCCGCACAATCCCTGAAAATTTCATGAAAATCGGATAAACGGTAGTAGATGATATGCGTTACATCGATTTGGCTACAGACAAACAGACACCGAATCAAATTTGATCCTTGATGTCTGAACATAAAACGCGAATGCAAATTTTCAATTATTAGCAAATTTTTTTAAATCTTAAGCACGAATACAAAGATTTCCTAATTTTGCTAGTAAGGAAGAAAATATTGGATGTACCTGAATTTGATCAGAAAATATCGATTTCTGATTAATTACTAGTTGAAAAAATAAGACATACACATAATTTAAATTTTTTATACATACAAATTTTCATTGGTGTCTTGAACGTTTTCAAGATTCTTCAAATCTTGGCCTTTTCCTAGATTGAATTAATTGAATTTCAGGATCTTTTCCATTATGAAAGTTTTAAAAGTAGGGCAAATATTTAATTTAAACTAAAAGGATTCCGGGATCAAACCATCTAAACTTTGACTATTTTGATAAAGAATGAGATGATAAACTGGATCTTTTGATATTATTTTTGAAGGATCTAGACGGCTTTGAAACAAACACATCTAATATATCATTTCTGGCATTAAAAAGTTATGAAAAATAAGAGAAAAAAAATTGGTGTAACCGGTTTTGAAACCAAACGTCTCAACTAATCCAGTTTTATTCAAATTCAAATAGTGATTTAACAAGACCGCGAAAAAAGGTTTGATTGAAGCTGATTGGAATATAAATAAATTAGAACGATGTATGAAAAAATATTCATGTTATTATATATTTTAAACATTATTTATTTATTTATTTTAAAAATTAATATTTGTATTTATAAGTACATGTATTTTAAATCAACCTGCTTGAAAATATATTAATCATATACCATTCAAGTTGTTTATTCATTTAAATAAAATTTGTAAATAGTTATTCTGTGTTAAAAAAATAAAATAACTGAATCGAAATATATTATTCAAAATTTTAACTATTATTTTATTTTAAATGACAAATAGTATTAATTGTTGATAGTTTAATTTTTGAGAACACATTTTAGTTTTTAAACTGATTTTACTTTTATTAAGTTTAATTATTTAATTTTTAAATTTTAAAAGGTAATTATCGTTAGATTACGAACCAAATTGAATAAAATTATCAACAATATTTTATTTTTTCATGGGATTGCCCACGCAGTTGGCAATATTGTTCTTTCTCGCTGGAGCCGATAAATTCAATTACTAAGTAATGCTCTACAATCAAATTACTTTTTTCAGACAATTTGATTTCCGCGCTAAAACACCGTTTCAGTTAGTAGTGACGAAATCTTGTATGTGTCAAGTGTTAAAGAATTCGGAGTGATTTATAGTTATTTAATCGGTTGTGAATTTTAACGAAATTTTTCTTTTTGATGTTCCTGTGAATTCAATATGGTGGTAACATATCCCCCACATCCTTTCCCTTTTTTCATTAACTATCAAATTAACCTTTAACATTTTAAATCATCACTTCAAGCATTTATTAGATTTTGAAATATATTGTATATATTATTGTTAATATTTCTATATATTAAAATATGTCTGTATTTTCCATGTAGGTATCTACACATTAAAATTAATATTTTTTTAGTTTTTTAATAACATTATCAGAATACAGAGACAATTTTTTACATACAATACACAAATAAAATACAGGAACTATAAAAGAATTTAATATGAAAGGGGTGATAATATTTTATTTTTTTTTGTTTTTCCTTTCGCTTTAGGCCAGAATGTTTCATTTAATTTGATTTTTTTAATGAAATGACCATTCAATCAATAGCAGCAAACAATGGTAAGTATTTAGTAAATGCCAACTCTTTGAGCCATGTTGTACGTTTTCAACAGGGTTGGAACAAAGAGATAATTACCATTAACTCACCAATTACCATAAATGAAAATGCCATAAGATAAAAAAAGCACCAGAAAAGTAATGTCTCTGGAGATTGACAAAGTCTGTAAGGTTAGACAGAATAAATTAACATATACAGAAAAGAAAAGTTTTCATGCTTTATACCTAAAAAAAGCACCAATTATTTAAAGGCAATAACTAATTAATTTTCTTCTGCCAGAACCATAAACTTCCTTGATTAAACACTCAAGACTTATGTATACTTTATTTTTTTATCCAGAACTTTGTAATAAAAATAAAACATTTATTTCATCTTCTGTCTAGCTGTATCACAATTATATTTAGTGAATATAACTTTTAATAATAGTAGTAATTATTAATAATCAGTATTTTTGTCGCTGATAGTAAAAAAATTCAAGTTTTCAAGTTTTTCTACAAAAAAACAGAAACTTCACATTGCATTATATTATTGTACTGTTGAATCAAGTATTTTCTGTGATATTAAATGTATTTTTTTTTAAATATTCAACTCTATTTTATATTTTTTCATCGTTCAATGAAAAGTTAATTTTAATTTATGAAAAAAAAAGAAGAATGAAACTAAAATTAAAGTATTATTGTAAGACTCCTACACAAAGAGATAGGTTGACACCTACTCATCTCCTTGTTGCGGCCCTAATGAAGAACCAAAATGTGGGTCAAAACTTTGGTGTTTAATAAATATGTAGTCATTTAATGCTATTTGTTTTATCAATACCCATGCTCCGATGTGCCTTCTTGAAAGGGAAGGGCTAAAACAACTCAATTCCTGCCTGTGATGGTAATTATAGACGTGTATTATATATTGTATATAAGTATATAAGGGCACTGTCTTATGAAAATTACAGGGGGGGGCCGACCTATAAGATAATAGGAAAGGATAGTCTGGGAGGGTAGTGATATTATATCCTATATACCTATAGGCAATGTATAATACACGTCTATATGAAAAATTACCATCACAGGCAGGAATTGAGTTGTTTCAAACCCTTTTATTTCAAGAAGGCACCTCTGTGTATGGGTTTTGATAAAACAAATAGCATTAAATAAGTACATATTTATTAAACACAAAGTTTTGACCCACATTTTGGTTCTTCATTAGGGCCGCAAGAAGGAGATGAGTAGGTGTCAACCTATCTCTTTGTGTAGGAATCTTCCAGTAATACTTTAATTTTAGTTTCATTCTTCTTTTTTTTCATAAATTAAAATTAACTTTTTATTGAACTTTGAAAAAATATAAAATAGAGTTGAATATTTTAAGTAAAAATACATTTAATATCACAGACAATACTTGATTGAACAGTACAATAATATAATGCAATGTGAAGTTGCAGTTTTTTGTAGAAGTATTTTTTTGTAAAAACTTGAATTTTTTTACTATTAAGCAACAAAAATATGATTATTCATAATTATTACTATCATGAAAAGCTATATTCACTAAATATAATTGTGATACAGCTAGACAGAAGATGAAATAAATGTTTTATTTTTACTACAAAGTTCTGGATAAAAAAATAAAGTATACATAAGTCTTGAGTGTTTAATCAAGGAAGTTTATAGTTCTGGCAGAAGAAAATTAATTAGTTATTATCTTTAAATAATTGGTGCTTTTTTTAGGTATAAAGCATGAAAACTTTTCTTTTCCGTATATGTCAATTTATTCTGTCTAACGTTACAGACTCTTTGTCCACACTAAATATTTTAAACTAAAACAGTATAGTATTTTAATAGATGATTTCTTTTACAGTTTGGTTAGTTTATAAATCCAAAATAGGACAATGTTAAACAAATTATACTATACCTGCTAGTAGATAGATACAGTTCTTTGTAATGGAATTGTAATGTACACAATCAATATGTCCATGAAGTTCATACTATAGCGATTTGTTGAGAGCGGCTGAGCCTCCACTATGACAGCATTGGGAGGACTCAAGCCCCACAATCCCTCAGTAATCGGCCCGTAAGTCCACGCTATATCCTTCTTGATTTACCATACTCCCCGTTGGTAAGGCCAAGTTCCCAAACTCAGTGCTCAGATCTATTGTGAGCATCGGAAATCCATCAAAGTGAGTTCAAGAAAATATTACATATTAGATGTTGTTTTGTTTGATTTCCCATACTAGATTTTTTTGATGGAGAGAAGAATAGTTGGGGTGATCAGTCAAATAAGAAGGCAAAAATAAATGATACTATTTATTTTGACATTAGCCGACATTTCGACCTGAAGTTCAGGCCATCATCAGGGCTAAGAAAATAACCAGATAACAAGGTATGAGAAACATAAGTAGTGTAGGAGAAAAAATACTGTTTATTTCCATTTCTTATATAACTTCATATTTTCCTTTTTTTACATTTTATTCCAAGATTCCCATTTTAATACTTATGTCACCTTTTTTTTTTTTTTTTTTTTTTTTTCATTATGTTTACTTCATCATTCCACACTTTGTTCCGCTTATTATCATTTATCTCTTTGTTCTTACTATTGTCACTATTCTAACAACTGAATTTTCTTTAATTCCTACACTACTTATGTTTCTCATACCTTGTTATCTGGTTATTTTCTTAGCCCTGATGATGGCCTGAACTTCAGGTCGAAACGTCGGCTAATGTCAAAATAAATAGTATCATTTATTTTTACCTTCTTATTTGACTGATCACCCCAACTATTCTTCTCTCCATTATTCACGACAGTCAACCATTTACCAATTATAGATTTTTTTGAAAGTGAAATCATTTTTTGATGGGTATTTCAAGATTTTTTTTTTAAATTTTAATAAAAATGTAGGTCAAATTACATTGACATCATGAATAGAGTTATAACTATGGAATCCTGTAATAAAATAGAGATGATAATATGGATGATAGATATTCAGGGCGCAGTAAATTTTTAAGATTTTTACTGCCAACATTTTAACTCAAGCTCTATGGGTCATCATCAGGATATGTTACCAGCACTGATGATGTCCCATAAGATTGAGTTGAAACTTTGGAAATAAAAATCTTAAAAACCAGCTGGTCCTGATTATCGATCATCCATGATATGTAGAATATTACAAACTTCCCTAAATAAAATTATTATATTGAAAACTGAAAAAATAAACAAAACACAAATATATTAAAATTATATTATTTATTTCTAAATTTGTTTGTGAAAAATGTAATTGTTTTATTTTTTTTTATGTTTCCATAATAAGAAAATAATCTTTGTACATCAACAGACATAAATAGAAAAAATTCATACCCAGTAAAAGTTATTAATATGTTGCTTTCACTAGTAATTTGTTTTGAACAATATATGAAAAAAAAAACTTTTCCATGTGTTTTAAAAACTGTTTCATCTTCATCATTTTAAATTTAAAGAAAATTATGCACATTTTTTTTTTTTAAGTGATGTAAAATAAAAAAGTGCATCATTTTCTTCAAAATTGAAATGTTTGATCAGCTCTTAAAAAATACTAAAGATAAACTAGTTTCTAAAGATGCATCGGTTTTTTTAAAAATAATATAAACGATACACTTACTGGCATAACTTCAATCACCGGCATTTAAAATTATAATAAATAATATTGTTTGTCAAGAAAATTTGAAACAAATTGAAATTAAAACTAAGTGCGGTGTTCATTAAATGAGGAAAGATTAAAGGCTGAGAAAGTTAATAATCTATGTTCTAAGAAGTCACTTATTGAAAGTATAGTTTGATATACATTTTTTCTTGTTAGTTGAGATGATTTATAATGATTAATTACAAGCTTACAATTGTAATATTGAATTACATCTTAAATATTGAATTTTAGTTTTTTATTTCTATTTTTTGAAATAGAAATAATTTAAATTAGCAATTTAATCTAATCTATCTATCAATCTAATCTATCTAATTTAAATTAGCAAAATATTCAATTACATATATGCATTTATCATGAAATAAGTACAATAAAATTTGGTTGATTCCATTTGAGTTCATTGATTCGTAAAGATATCCAAGTTTTAAAAATCATGACAATGTTATAAAAATCCGGGCTCTGATTATATTCCGACATTGGTTAGTGCTGTTAAATATTCATTGAAAATAGTATTGAGTTTTTTACACTGACTATGACACTAAAGTTCTACGGGGAAGCTCAAAGACCGACTATTTAATACTGGAAATTTTTTATTTTTAACACATCTGCTTAACCAAACAGCTTAAATATTTCTAAATCAGCTTTCTTATATCAGATGTGTTATCAGTGCTGGCCTTAAACATTTTGCGTCCCCATGCAATGATGTCATCCCCCCTTAAAAAAAAAATATATATATATATTTCTCAAGCTGTTTTATTTTATGTAATATTTGAGTTTTATTTCATTCAATATTTCTCTAATGGGGAGTGGGGTAGCTCAGAGGTAGGGTACTGAGCTTCCAATGCTAATGGCCCCAGGTTCGATTCCCGGCTCATGGCAGAAAAATTATATATTCTGTTTCATTGGCCTTGGGGCGATCATGGGTAGGTAGACCCTCATGAGGCACACCCAGCCTCTACAAAGTGGGTACCCTTAATTAAAATAATTGATTAAGGGGAAAAACCTGGCAGTTGAGCGTGATCTCGGTCAAATCACCTCCTTGCACAAACCGTAGACCAAGAAACAGTGCTTTCCCTAAATATTGCTGAACCCAAGACCCTTCATGGGTAGTACTGGTACAGGTTTTTTTTTTATTTCTCTAATACAGTTGCTTTATTAAAAGGCTAAAATTAATTATTTTAATACGCTTTGTGTATATATATATATATATATATATATATATATATATATATATATATATATATTTTTTTTTTTTTTTTTTTTTAATTCATAATATATTTGAGTATCCCTGATGATCATTGCCCATAACAGATGCCCTTCTAGATCGGCACTCTGAGGCAATTGCCCTTCTTGCCCAACATTAAGACCAGCACTGTTTGTAACAACCAAATACTCTGAAATATTCTTAAATCAGCCTATCTATATCATATGTGTTACAACCTTACTCTGAAAATTCCTAAATCAGCCTACTTATATCAGATGTATAACAACCAGACACTATAAAATATTCCTAAGTCCTCTTACCTCTACCTATATTACATGTGTTGCCACCTCGTTCTTCAATCCTCATTCCTCATTTTACTCAACGCACTCAAAAAACAGGTAAGACTTTTTCCTTAATATGAATTTTAATATTGTTGTTTTTACAGGTTTGATTTAGTAGTTTTTTATCAATGTTCTTAGAAAACATTTTATTTGTTTATTAGTTTTGTGATTATCCAGATTAAAGGCAACTTTCACCATTTAAATTATTTTTCACGTCTTTCTGTTGAGATAACAAGAATCATTTTATGAAAGTAAAAAAAAAAATGTAATTTGATCATAATATTTGACTCCTTAATAATGTCACAATTGGAAATATTCATGCAACATATAATAATAAATTACATTTAATTTATTTCCATGGTCTGCCATTTTATTATCTAAGAATTCTTCATATAGGTCTGAGATCTTGATTTGTTTTTTTTTTAGTATTTATATTGCTAAAATGTTTATGTACATAATGTAAAGTATATTCATTCTTTATATACAATTTTACTAATTAAACATATTATTATATATTACAAATTACAAGTTATTCATATGTAATTATAAACAGATTGAGTTATAAGGTTTTTATTGCCTTCCATCGGTATAATAAATAAGATTTGTGTTATTTTAAATAATTACTTTACAAAAATTTAAGCTATAAATATAACAACCTTAGAATCTGAGATGCTCATATACTTATATTTATTTATCTTCTGTTTAGTAAAAAGAGAGCCATGAAAATGGAGGAAGTTACACTTCCTAATAGCTGAATAGCTTGTTTGTCTAAATGCACATTATTAAAAGAAAATCGTGCCAATTAGAAAAATAGACCATTTAAAAGTAAATGTAATGATTATGCACAAATGGATCCAGAATTTAATATTGGGAAGCTTCAACCCAAAAGATTATTTTTTTTATATGTATGTCTATAATGCTAATTACTTGAAGAAAAAGAAAGATGCTAACTATCTACATGAAATGGTGTTTAAGTGATTCTTGAAATTCTTTTAAAAATATCATCACATGAACAATAATACTTTTAGAGACACTTCTTTTCATAAGACGTGATTTTATTTAATAGATTTATATACATAATTTAAAAAAATAGAATATAGATGTTGGCCCCATGTTAGTTAATGTAACGAATGTACAACATTGGACAGGTTAACATTCGTTATTTTAACATGGTGCCGACTATATTGTTTAAATATTTAGCTTAGATCACTCACAGTAGTAAATATGGACCAATGTTAGAAAAATAATTTATTGATTTGAGCGGGAGAGGTAGGGGGGGGGGTTGCCAAAAGCTTCCTCCGTAGATCTGCCTGTGCCGTTGAGGCCTGGATTTATAAGCAACTGCATTTTTTTTGCTTCATTTTTCCAAAAAAAATTTAAATATCTTTATGAAACAAGTCATTCAAAATCTTCTCGCAAATTTTTATGTTGCATCTTTGGCCAAAATTTATATTTGTACATGTTTATCTCAAGGGATACGCATCTCAAGGGATACGCATATTACCCAGTTCTACACCAAGTTGAAGTGGCTTTATCCATCCTACCACCGTCAATATTTTCTGGCTACCTTCCTATACCATGCCATTAGAACACGGCGACAGGCCTATATTCTACAGCTCCTTCAATTCAAACGCTCCTTTCAATCCCGTCCCACCAGATCCTGTGCGTCCGATCTCTATCCTCTCCCTCACCGAACTGCTACATTTGATAAATCCTTTTTAATACAAGTTGTATCTCTCTAGAACTCTATACCTTCAGATATTCGACATGCAAAATCGATATCCTCTTTCAATTCTCTCCTCTTCGAACACCTACTCCATTCCCAATCCAATTGATCACGAAATGCACTTAAAAAACTAAGCTGTAAAAACCTCAAACTACACCCAGATACTCTGATCATTTTGTAATTCATCAATATTTTGTTCGCTTAATTACTTTCTCTGTATATTTTATATTTACATGTATTTATATCTTTTTATCATTTATAACTTTATTGTACTCCAAATCAACCTATAAATATTAAATTGTATTTCATGGGCACACCAAAATATTGATATATATTCTGTATTTGTGACTTGTTCTAAAGGGACACTAGTCCCAGAATAGTAAAATTATTTTCATTTGTTCATTCATTCATTCATTTAGACTCAAAGGGTATGCGAATTAAAAGTTCAGGATTTTTTAATATAGCCAGTCTCTATTTTATTTTAAAACTTTATTTTATATAATATTATATATTTAAGTACATTCTTATCAATATATCAATAACAAATTATTTGATAAATGTTTTAAATGTTTCTGGTAGCAACTATATTTGGTATCAATAGCCATAGCTTTATAAAATTCATATATATATATATATAATATATATATATATATATATATATATATATATATATATATATATATATATATTCAGATCTAGAAGACAAATAAATTATCACAGTAGGTAAATTAATTGTACAGCGAATAATAATAAAATAGATGACAGAATACTGGAAGAACTTGATGTAGCTGAAGAAAATTCTCCAAGCCTGGAAGCGTACCTCATCACCACAGCAACGTAGTTCTGTTCATGGATGCGATGGAACAGGTGAGCGAATGGACCTGTGTAATCAAACATTTATTAATACTTATATTATATCAAATTGTGTCACAGTAATAAATAATTCGGAGGTGGGGTGGCCAAGTAGGCTAACTTGTGTGCACACAGGTGCGTTGCTAGGCAACCTGATAACCGAAGTATGAGTTCGAAAAAATTATGAGTTCAAATCCCGGTGCCTGGTGGGACTTTTAATTCCCCTGCCCTCTCCCCCAGCCTAGGAAAACTCTGTGTAGCCTATAAGGCAAGGAAGGATAGATAAAAAAATAAAAAGTAATAAATAATTCTAAAAAAAAAAAACTGATGTCCTTAATAATATTTACCTGATGCATAAATAAAAACATCGTTTCCACCATGCGTATTCCTGTTCTGAAGTACCGCAGCTTGAGGTCCATAGTCCCAGGATGTTGTATCTACCTTCGATGGATCCTCACGAACAACGGTACCATTGACAGCTGTGTAGTGGTAGTTCTCTATGCCTGAGTTCGCATATCCCAGAGTGGTGTAAGGTACTCCATCCGCACTCGATTTGTCTGCCACACCTTTTAAATTAAATGATTTTTTCATAGGTTAAAAAAGAAGACAGTGAAAGCAGCAGAACTCCTCTAAATTTTTATTTGCTATTTATAGTTTTTTATAATTATTTTGCTTTTATTTATGTTTTCTGTAAATATGGTATATATATATATATATATATATATATATATATATATATATATATATATATATATATATATATATATATATATATGTATTTACACTAAGTACTAGGAGTACTTAGTAATAAGAGTAATTAGCACAGAAAAATAGGGAATTAAATGCAGGAAAAAAAAATTTAATGCACAACATTATTCAAGTTTTTTTTCATGAATAAGCGTTTAATAATTGAACTGCTGAATTTCTTTCTTTTAGTTTTGAATTTATTTCTGCCTTTTAATTTATCAAAATGGGAGTTGTAGAAAATTGAGGTTGAAACCACTTCTTTAGTATTTAATATCAACCCTCACCAATTTTTAACCCTGTTTGGATGGACTGTACCGGATAAAATTTAAAATAATTGCAAACAACTGTTTAAAAATGCCCAAATTATACCTGAAATTTACCCTCAATGGTATTGTTCTGCCTGGAAAACAGCCCTAATATGGCTGTTGGCATTCCCATAGTTCTTAGACCCCCCTGTTTTCTAGAAGACTTCTATAAGGGTTTTAAAATGGATATAAAATACATTATTCACACCCTCTGGTGGCCTTTATTGCAGTCGTCAGAGATGGGCAATTGCTAATCTGAGTAATGAGTACCATGCATTTTATTGAAATACTGACCCTTTTTGAGTACCAAATAATTTAATTACTACTTCATTTGATGTCAAATTATTTACTGAAGTAGTGATTGGATTCCGAATGATGATTCAATTTGAGTAAAACACTTGATACTCGGTACTCAGAATAGCATTTGTCCATCTCTGATTGCAGTGCTGATGTTTATTGTTTTCTTGAAAAACTAAAATATAATTTCTTTATGTCTGACTAATAATGATGGTTACCTCTTATGTAGGTGTTAATCCTAGATAGAAAATATAGTTAATACCCTTGCTATGTATTTTGCTTGTTACGTATTATATTTTTATGCAGTGTTTGTTTGGGTTAGTTTATTACAAAATCATTAATAGTCCTTAAGTCTTTTAATAATATAAATAAAAGTATGAGAAGGAGTTGATCGGGAGTTGCAGTAAAATAAATACTAAATTATAGAAATAGTAGTAATTAGATAATACTGATAGTTAATAATTAAATAATACTATTTCTATAATTTAGTATTTATTTGACCGCACCCCCCCGATCAACTCCTTCTCATATTATATCACTGTAAACCACCTCTACATCATTATAAATAAAAGTAAATTTTACCTAAAATATTGTTCCCTATATTTGGATATCCACTTATTGTGAGTGTGTGGGAATGATCACTGGTGACAATGACTAGAGTTTCTTCTGCGATTCCGGTATCTCTAAGTAGTTTCATCGTACTGTTGATAGCGTTGTTGAATGCTATAACTTCTTCTAGAGATTGACGTGTCTTACCAACATGATGAGCTATGTCGATCAGACCACCTTCAACCTAAACAAATTTTAAATTTGTTCTTTAAACTTGTGATTTTTATCTGACATTAACATGTTTTCCTGAATAAGGTATGGATTAGAAGAGGAAACTGTTTAGGTTAGAAGAGCTCCTCTTCTCTGCATAAATAGCAAACAGGATGGTGATGAAGAATATGATACTAACTGTTGCAAAATTTAATAATTAAGGAGACACCATAATGATTAAAAAACGTATTCTTAAATTTTTTGTCTCAATAAAACAGAGGAGCGGAAACTTTGAATGTTTTTAAAGAAAAGCGCAGATCCAAAAATGTTGATTTAAATAATAATAAAAAAATAAGAAAATAAATTATTTACCATCAAAACAAATCCATTTTTATTTTTCATCATGAGTTTGACAGAAGTTGTGGTCATCTGTTCTAAAGATGGTACTCCGTACTCAGACTTATCTCTTTTATATTCATGAGGAAGGTAGCTGTTTTGAAATATTCCTGTGAAATGAAAAACTAGACTTTGATATGCAAATAAAAATTAAAAAATACTATAATATAGTTTCGTATATAATATTTCCCAACCAGTTTTCATTTAATTTTATCGGTCAAACCTTAAAATAAAAACTTTTATATTTTTTTTTACAATGATTTTAATGATATAATTAATCACTGTTTAACCTTGATTATTTTTAATTGACTAAATTATCTCCATTATTTCCAAGATTAAAAAAAAAAAAAGGATTGCTTTACATATTTTCAAGTACATAATTGAAGTCAATAAACTTTTGGAATCAGAAGTTGTATTGATATTCTGCAAATTATATGTCAAAAACATCCATTAGTAACAATTTTATACTTCTGAGTACTTACTTAGTAGCACTTCTGAGAAGTACTTTAATAATATTGTAATAGTAAGTACTGAGGACTTACTATTAAAATACGGTTGATCATAAAGATTTTTTATTTCTTGGTGTTTCATTAATTTAAGCATCAAGAACATGAAAATAAAAATTTTTTCATAGGGTGTACTTTGAGACATGGGCAGAGCTTGAATTGTTACACAATTCCGTAGTTTATGAAGAAAAACTTCAAGATTTTTCTTAAATAATTCAAGAACTAATTAAGAAAAATGGCAGTATTTTGTAGAATGAAAACAAAGAAATTGATTCTTGGTATTTTAAATATTTATATATGTTTAAGAGTATTTATTCATTTCATTTTTTTTTTTTCAGAAACGTTATAGCTTCTTAAAATTTCACACTTTTTCAAATTTATTTTTCTAGAAAGGACAATATATCAAACAATTATTTCTGTGAATTAATATTTAGTTATATTTGTGAATTTAATTAAATTAATAAATAAAACAGTAACTTAAAAAAAAATAAATAGACAAAGTAGTGGAGTATCGTGTTTAAATTGGGCATTGATCAGCAACGACTATCAATTAAATAAATTAAAATAACATAAACACAACAAACCGAGAAGGTAGTCTGTCTGGGAAACATCAATATTCAATAAATCCTTGGTATTAGTTGGAAGAGCATAGCGCGCTCCTTCAGAACTCTTCTTTTCGGCCCATTCTGCAATAAGATTGCGTCCATCTGTTCTTATGCAATCCTGGTTTTTAATTGGATCATTTGTTAAGTTTAAAGAGTTTGCCATTAGAAACTGTCTTCCGCCTCCCATTATTACCTGAGAAACATAAGAGAACATAAAAATAGCAAATGTTACATTAACAGGCTAAAAATAAGACCAATGAAAAAGATTTAATAAATTATTTAAAACAGTAGAGCATATATGATTATTCAGTCTTGACAATGCCTGAATTAGTGCTGTCTGACATTTATTTACTGCTATTTAAGAAACTAACTTTTTTTTGTATGAATCTTCCAATAATATTCTAATTATTGTTCTATTTTTTAAAAAATATTTATTCTTATTTAATTAAATAAATCAATTTTAATTTTTATCACTAATGAATAATTAGTATTAAATTTTTGTAATCTATTTAAAATATGTGCTATGATTTACATTAAAGTTTCTTCCTGGTAGATCCTCAATCAGTTGCCGAGCAATATCTTTACAATCACATCCAGCTGGTATACTAGAATCACATTCCCAATCCCTCTCTGCAGAGTGTGCGTACATTGCAGCAGGAGTTGCGTGCGTGACACGAGTTGTTGTGATGATTCCTACAATTAAAATATATATAAAATATATATATGTTGATGTATATGTTATTCATAGAATATTGAAATATACATACCAGTCGACTTCCCTGCCTCTTGCGCAAGTGTTGCGATGGTTGTAAGTTGGTTTTCTTTTAGAATACCACTGTGACAGTCTTTTCTCTTTACATTTGAATCAACACCCAGTGTTCCTAGGTTGACTTTTATGCCAGTGTACAATGCAGTGGCGGTATTTGCTGAGTCGGGTACTTGTTTGTCTGCAGCATATGTCTGAAAATAATGCTATTACTAATTGATGTGTTTATAAATCTGTGAGGTTGTGTCAAATGTTGATAAGTCATCTTTTAGACAAAGTCATTTATTTTTTGTGAAATATGAAGTAGCTCAATCAAGTTTTGCAATTTAATTTTTTATATGGTTGCAATTATTTTATATGATGTTTGAAACTTATCAGTATTATAGACAAAGCATCAGAATGATACATTCTTATCTATCACCATTAATAAAAACAAATATTGGTATTGATATATTTGATTACCTTGATGGCTCCGATGTGAGGGAATTTTTCCCAGGACAGATAGCCAGTTTCACCTTCTCTGTAGATCCTTGCAGCAGTGACGGTATTCGGTCCCATTCCATCACCGATGAAGAGGATGATATTTTTAGCGATGTTGGTGTTGTATCCAACATCTAAGCTTTCATATAGGTCTGCAAGAGCTGACTCCTTCCAGTACTTGTTGTCTTTAATAATGAATTAAATAATAATGAATTATGAATAATAATGAAAAAAAAATAGTAATTAGATTAGATTAAATTATTTAAATTTCTTAAAATCTATTTTAAAACACTCATTTTTGGTGCTTGAACCAAGAGCTCTAAAAAGTTAAAAAAGTAATAAAGAAAATAAAACAATTAATTTTTCTTTCAAGATTTAGCAATATAAGTTAATTATATTTTATGTTAATGTAAAATTGTAATATATTTTATCTTTTATTAAAGAATTTAAATTTTTTGGTTTTGAGTAAGGCACACAGTTCCAGCAAAAAATAGTGTAGTCAAATTTATGCTCTGCGCAAATACTATGGCTGAAAAATTATTTTCTGCTCTATTGGCTTCATGTTTTTTATTTTAATTATGTTCCTACTAATTTCTAGTTTAAACATTAATGAATCCCCATGAAAAGGTTCTAATTAAAAAAAAAATGTAAAGAAAATTTATTTGATACCAATAGTTTGTGAAATGTCTAAACGCACTTTTAAAGGCAAACAACTCTTATCAGGGCTCAAATTGAGGCAATAGAATGTACACTATAAAGTTGTCTGTGTCAATTATCTTTGTAGGAACAGCTGTTTCCTTCATGTTAGTAGATAAACGTGACTTCAATTCATTATTATCAGAACCTGAAAATGTCACGTGACCTTCAGCCACTTGACCCTTAAATTACATAGGCTGCTAAAGATAAGAAGAAAGGAAACATTAAACAAAATAAAGTTATGATGTTAAGCAATTTGCATTTGCAACATTGTGTAATAGCAGTAATTGGTAAATATCTTGAAGATGTAATAAACATGAACCTACATTGTAACAATCAGCACTATAATATGATACAATATAATAAGTATATATGATGATATATAGTAAAAATCTAATAATATAAAAAATGTTATCGAATGGAATTAAGTTCTTAGGATTCTTGTATAATAAAATTGATGAGTATCAAGATAGAGGCATATTCAGATAACTAGTGTTCGCCCAGTGTTCGAAATTCGACCATAGCCGTTACAAATTTGAGGAAAACATATAAAAAATAAGTAAAAAATAAATTCAATAAATAAAGAGTAAATCACGATTCAAAAATCCTCATTTATTAATATTAATAAAATTTAAATTACAATTAAAAATCAAGCTTAATTCTTTTTGAATGTTCTGTTATTGTTTATTACATAGCCTTGCCCATTGCCATTGGAAATATAAATTTCAAAATTTTAAATGAATATGCTCTACTTGCTGCCACATATAATTGTCCATACGAAATTACTGGATGTTGCAATAATACACAAATTTTTCCAAAACTTTGACCCTGCGATTTGATTGTGGTCCTGACCTACAAATGCAGCTATTAATAAGAAAGTTGTTCTTTGAAATTCGAATGGAAGTATTGTGTCAGAAAATATTAAATTAATACTTGGAATTAATATTCTTTTATTTAAGTAGCTCCCTTCAATACTTCACTCTCATTCGTGATCCATTAACTAATACTTGTGCAGTATTAAAGTCCCGATTACTTCATTAAATGTAAAGTTTTCGATTTATCATGGAAAAAATAATGAAAATGGACTTCGCAAAAGAAAAAGTACTAAATGTTTAAAACTAAATATCTCTGCAACAAACAGTCCGATTTCGATGATTTTTATATTTATTTTCTAGGGAATTTAGGAAGCTTTCAAATAAATATTGGTATTATCAATAAAAAAATTTGTACTTTTTGAGTTATTCGCAAATAAAATACTGAATTCATCATACAAATTTATGCAGCTTGTTTTCGGGAAGGTATGTTCGACTCAGTGGAACTCAAAACATGTATTTCCACTGAAAACTCAGATTCGAAAATTTTCACGATCGCAATACTACTATCGCAATCCCTTTCTATATATTTCATATATAGGCAAGTGAAAGTAAAAAGTTGTCGATTACGATAATATGAAGCCATTCATGTTTTTGCTGGATATTAATGATCAGATAAAAAAGGGATCTGTACCGCAGTATACAATATTTCCCCTTGTATGAAAAGTATATTATAAAAAAAAATATAATAAATAAATATATATATTAATATAAACTGTATACCCATTAGATAAAAAAAACTTCTGCCGAAAAATCAGGGGAAGTCTCACTGGATTGAAAGTGTAATTTTTTTTTTGCACGATATTGCACATTTACAAATATCTTTAAAACAGCTATTCTAATGAAGATAATTTTCATAAATTACTTAGTGGTGCAATGTATTAGCTTTAATTTCTCGATAGTGTGATGATCTATAGTTGAAGGGAATTGGTCTTAAAAAAAACTAAGGTGGTGTGCTTTAGACCACACGATAAAAGTGCAAACATCAACATGGCGAAATTAATAATATGAAATATAAATTATAAATAATAGCTCATTTTAAAGTGGATGAAATGCTGAACATTTCCCTCGCTTAAGTTATTCAGGTCCGATTTTTATTTTCTGAGGTATTTTTATCCACATCTTCAATTAAACTCGTTATCATTCGGTTTTCGACACTATATTTTTCCTTTTCGTCTCTCTAAAATGGCCTCGCAATAATATACCGTTTTAAATAATAGCCCATTACAGAGGGGATGAAATGCTGAAATGTTTTACAGGAATGCATAAAAACTAATTGTTTCGTTATGATTTATTAGTATAATTTCATAATTTATTGTCATCTGCTATTTTTCATCGTAGCAGAATGCTTACGACCTTTTGCACTAACAGTAGTAATATGTACTTAATCGACACATTTTCACTCGTAAAATCGATGTTACAAAACCTCCTTTAGAGAAATAAGAAAAACTAAACTTTTTGTTTTTTCAGAGTTAATGAGACCAATACATTTCTTCAGTCAGAACAAAACTACTTAAGCTGGAATATAAAAATATATTTAAAAATCACACATAAACTCGACACCACGACGAGCTGGTTGAACTTCAATAGAAATTAACACAATCACAAATAAGGTTTTTCTTTTTTACAAACCCAGACTAAAAAATAATTTAAATTTGTTGAAAATTACACGAAATCTATGTAACGTGTTGGAATCGACGAAACAATACAGTATAAATTAACTCTTTGAATAAAACCTAAAATTTTATAATCCCATAAAAATATAGTCATAACCTAAATCCCACTCCATATGGTCAGTGCTTTTAATATTTCACTGTCATTATATTGTTAACAATTATTCATATTAATTTTAATTATTTAATCGAATTCAATGAAATTCATATTAAGAAATTTGTATTCTATTCTCCAAATTTCTTCCAAGTTTGGGTCAAATTGAACGCGCAGTTTTCAAACTATAGGCTTGCCAAATAATACGTTTGCTGATCCGAAAGTGAAAGTATTTTTTCTAGGAGAAGTGAATAGAATTTAATGAAATTCATACCTATTTGATAATCTGTTTACTAATCTCTTAATTCCTTCCAAATTTGAGCCAAATCGAACATGTGGTTTTAGAGATATAGACGCATCAAGAAAAACACGTTTCCGCATATATACCAGAAATTAGGGGACAGAATTCAATAAAATTGACATTACGTTTTTTTTTTCACCATTACCTATCTTTTATCTAATTTTGAGCCCTTATAGAAATATTGGCATATCAAAAAAAAAAAAAAAAAAAAAAAAAATCTCTGAAAATTTCATGAAAATCGGATAAGCAGACAGACACCGAACCAAATTTGATCCTTGATGTCTGAAACGTAAAACGCGAGTAGAAATTTTCGATTCTGAGCACAAATGTTTTTTTAATCTCTCGCACGAACCCAATGATTCTCTACCTTCGGTAGTGAGGAAGCAAAATAAAATGCTTAATCTAGGGTGAAAAAGAGAATTTTCACAGTCGAAAAATAAAATACCCTAATGGTTACATTCGTCAAATTATTCGGTGATTTAATTTGTTAAAATCTTTCTAAATGACTTTTTAGTCCGTATTAAAGACTCCATTTTATCAAATTATTAATATCCGCTTGAAACTTCATGAATTAGATTCATCTCATCGCGTTTTCTATCTGGAGATCGGCCAACTTTGTCTATTTAATTAGGTAGTAAAAACTCGTAAATGGATTCTTTTCACTTGGATCGTAATTATAATTTGATTACTTCCTAAATAGCTTCATCTCATCGTAAACTACAAATATTTTATTTACGAAAATTCTCGGAACTGGGCCGTTTACCCATTTGCTTTCCACTTGATTCGTAAGATAATTTGAGCATGAAATCGAGAAAAAAGGTGGCCTGCAAAAATATTGGCCCGTTTGTCCTATATAATCTCGTTATTTCGATATTTTGGGGATGTAGATCGCGCCGAACGACTCGATATTTTTGAAGACTACCCTTTCTCTCGATTTTGTGCTCAAATTATCTTACTATTCAAGTGGAAAGCAAATGGGTGAACGCCCCAGTTCTGAGAATTTTCGTTAATAAAATATTTGTAGTTTACGATGAGATGAAGTTATTTAAGAAGTTTCAGATGGATGTGTAACAGTATGCACTGGCGGATCCAGGATTTAATTTTGGGGAGGGGCTTCAGCCCGAAAGAATATTTTTCATGTACATAAAACGATAATTAATTAGAAAAAAAAAAGAAAGAAATTAACTACCTATATGAAATGGTGTTTAGGTCGTTCTTGAAGTCCTATTAAATGTAATTACACGAACAAGAATACTTTAAGAGATAGTTTTAAATATTTTCTCTGTAAAACATGGTTATATTGTACCATTTTGGGGGGAAGCTTCAGCCCGAATGTACCTCCCCCCCCTCCCGTAGATCCGCCTGTGACAGTTTGATAAAAAAAGGTCTGTACCACGGACTATTATGCAATAGAGATCGATGGTATACAACCGAAAAATAATTTGTAATCTATAACGCCTCATTCATTCATAAATAATCCTTCTTACCTAGGACTTTGAATCCCTGCGAGGAATGGAATAAGATGAAGAGGAAGACGATGGACATCTTGTGGCAGCTCCGGATTTGGAAGGAGTACCGGATCTGGTTGTTCAAGAATCTCTTATAGCAGAATCCCCTCTTCCGAGGCGCTCTATTTGTTCGTGATGTTGTGTTAATTATATTGTATGATCATTTTATTGCAACTCTATGACAAATATAATAAAAAGTCTGAACGCTGACCTTTTTATTGACGTATTATGTTCACAGAATTAAACAATAATATGTAAACATGTTTTATTGAAAACTATATTACTTCGAAGAAGAAATCCATTCAAAATGGTACATAGCGTATTATTTTAAAACTAGTTGGCCCATGAGAAAAATTCGCAGAAAATATGCTATTGTGAAAAAATAGCAAAACAATATGAAAACAAGTAGTTCCTATGTATTATGTAAGGAAGGAATTAATATTTTTTCCTTGGTCGATTACAATATCCCATTAAACATAACAGACCAAAATATTTGTACAAATTGCTTTGCTAGGACCTATTTTTAAACGCTGACAGGAAAGATAATAAAAGTAATATAGAAAAATCAATGTCCTGATCATAGGATATTTTAAATTATTAAAAAAAATAAAATGTAACAACAACCTTTAAGAAATAATAAAGTTAATGTATCAGCCAGGAAAAAAAAATGTAGTAGACTATTCAATTCCTAAATGCAAAGTTTTCAATTAGAAGACATAATTAAATATATCATAACTAATAGACTCTATTTTTGTTAATAATTGTCAGATTTTTAGGATTTTTTTTTGTTTTGTAGGTAATTTAGTAATCTTAGTATGAAAAAATGCATAATTTTTGAGTTATTCGCAAATAAAGTTTCTTTTCCACCATAAGTTTTTCCCTCGAAAATTTCGGGGATATGGGACTATTTTTCGCATGTGAAGGAGAAAAATATCTTCAAAATGAGTGGTCAATAATTAGATTTGATGAAGAATTGATGAAGTTACGGCGTACCGACAAATAAACAACTTTTTACAAATAATATATAGGATATTATTTCTCAAGGTGGTTTTTTGTCGGTACACCATATTAATTTTTCATCAAATCCAATGATTGAGCACTCAATATTTTCATCTCCTTCTGGTGAGAAAAATTGTCAGATCCTCCAGAAATTTGAGGGAAAATGTTATGAAATAAAATAAATTTATTTCTGAATAATATCAAAAATATTCATTTTATTGTTGAGTTGGATCCTTGAATATTTGAAAGATAATCTAAATTTTCTACAAAACAAAAACTATTGAAATTGGACTAATAATTGCAAAGATACAGCTTATTGTAATTTGTATATATGTTTGCTTAAAATATGAATAAAGTTTTAAAATTATTTTCTTGTTCTTAGTCGATTACAATTACCGGGAAAAAATCTGATGCGCTAAACACACAACTTTCACTTACCTCTATACTTTGAATATAAATTATTTTCTCGCAATGTTGGGCAATTTTAAAATTTTTGAAGTGCTTTTTAAATGGAGCTAAAGCTAATAGCTTACAGATAACAAACCATTAAGACCATTATAATTACAAAAAGTCTATTTATTATATCGACGGTAGGCAATAAAAATCTAGTCACTCCATCTGCTTTTATAAACCACACAACTTTAATATTTGACTAGTTGACAGAATGACTAATTCCAATTTCAACATCTTTGAGTAATGCCATTTTGGCAATATTTCTAGTTGGAAAAGTTATATACAGACAGTGAGTAAGTTGATTCCAGAGTAGGTGATTGCATTGTTGAAATATAGAACTGTGAATAAAGGTATAAATTTTGTCACTAAAATTAATAATAAAGAATGTTGAAATTGGAGTTAGTCATTCTGTCAACCGAAAGGCTCACATATGCCTAGAGATATTTGAAAGTATATCTGAATATTTAACCTATAAATGATTATGGATCGTAGGACTATTAATTATTAACCTGTTATTTTTTCCTTTGTAAAGTTTACTAAAACGAAATTACGTGATTTTCATTGTCTGCCATGGATAGTTCAAAAGTTGTCACACAAATTGTAAGTGGATAATGTTGGAATTTCACACAGGGAAAATTCATCAAATTATTCACTAATTTAATTTTCTAAAAGGTTACTTGATGGTTTGTTGGAATAAACGACCGATAGATACCTAATTATTTAATATAATATTTTATCTAGAGTCAGTACTCTATAGTAAATATATTTGAGGTTATAAACATATCTATGAAATATTTTTATATTTCACTTCTTCTTTCATACAAGTACAACGAAATAGTATTTTAAAGAATGGAATTGGTCTGATTCGCTGGATGTTAAATACTTTTTTTCAAACTTAGAAAAACATTTAAAAGTTTACATATTGTAAGAACATTGCATTTAATTTCCTGTAAAACATGTGATTTACATTAGATAATATTAGTTTTCTGAAATTATTATTATAATTTTTTCACCACTCTCTGTTACCTTCTACAACTTTCTATATAAAATATTATTTTTTCTAAAATTCTCCGCTTTCCACTTATATATTATACGTATACCCCTTGACTAGTATTTTCGGAGAATCATTTTCGATCTGGATAAGCATTTTTATTTTTTTATCATTTATTCAATTATAAATTTCTTTCAAAAGTTATATTTAACATTTTTTCGTAACTTTTAATAATGAAAGATGGTTAATTATTTAAAACAAACCATATTAAAGGAAGACTTATATGAACATTTAAGCTCTGTAAAGTGACATCGATGGGGATAAGACCTAAATGATATTAAAGACCACTTAATTATACAATGATACACCGAGTTTAATCAAAATCGTTATAGCCGTTTTTTAGAAAATTGTAAAAATGTGTTTCAGCGTTGATATAAAGTGGCACTTCCGGTTAGCCGATTTCAAGGAAAATGTTGCTTTTACATCTAAGGCATGTATCTATCTTAAATACGTAATATCAATTTCGTACGACTTTTCGTTTTCGAGCTACGGTGTTCACATTCACACAGACCATTTTTCGGGACTTGGTTATTTGGACTCAGGGTACCTCAAAACGTGTATTTCCGTTGAAAACTCAGACTCGAAAATTTTCACGATCGCAATACTTTACACTTACTATATATTACATATATAGGTATGTGAAAGTAAAAATAATTGATTCTTCCATCTTATAATAAGTTTCTATAATGTCAAATCCGAGAATTGTTAGAAAAAAATAGTTATTATAATATTCGTTTTGTATATATGTATATAGGAGTAGCTACGTATAGATTTAGATGTTTAGAAAGTTAGAGCAATATTAATAAAGTATATCATAAAAAGTATTTTTTTTTTTGCAAATTCTTTTTTTTTTAAATCTTTTTATTGAGAAATAATACATTTTGCTACATTTAAGGACTCTGAGTACTAAAGCTGAGTGAGGTCCATTCATACTATATATACAATGCAATAAAAAAAAAAAAATAAAAAAAAAATAAAAGTATATATCTATGTAACAAAGGTAAAAACTATAAAACTAAAGAAATGTAACTTGAAATCAAATAAAAAATAAATAAATAAAAAACAAATAAATATATAAAAAAGAAAAACATTCATACTTAATATATAAAAAAGAAAAACATTCATACTTAATATATAAAAAAGAAAAACATTCATGCTTAATATATAAAAAAGAAAAACATTCATACTTAATATATAAAAAAGAAAAACATTCATACTTTATTTACATTATTTACAATCAACCAAGGGAGCTCGGAGTCCAGCCCTTTCCCCCACGTATTAAGGACAAAGCGGGACTCTAAGAGATCCCAGCGCTTCTCTCTCAGCCGCGTCACCGGCAGGAAGTTTGCAAATTCTACGAATTGACATATAAAGTTATAATTTATCTAACTTTTGAACCGTTAGAAATAAATAAGTAAAATAATATACATTCTTGGAGAAAATTTAATAATTAAATCTTAATTCCCAATGACTTAATTGTAGAGCGACGCAATTAAGAATTAACTAGTCAAATACAGTAAACAGCATGACGTAAACATTTTGTTTTTCTAAATTAGTGCATATATGTGTATATGTATATATAAATATGTATTTATGTTTGCGTATATACATTTTGGAATTCCATCCCACTTAAAATCCGTCATGCACCATCCTTATCCACATTTAAAACCCTCTTATTCCAATTCCTCCTTACAATTCAATCACACGCTGGGTAGCCATTGATAATGTATATCATATATGTATATAATCTCGTCTATATGTATATTATCTTTTCTTTTCTCCAATCAATCAATATCATAGGATTTAGATTATATAGAAATTGTATAATGTTTACAATACTATTATTGTATTCTTCGAACATACTAAGATACATATGTAAATCATTTAAAGTAAATATTTATCCACTCTTTTATTATTATTTTTTTTCATTAATACAATGACATGACAACAAAAGTTATTTGGCGCTCATTTATAGTTTCATAGCTTATTGTGTATAGCAACTATTTTGCAGTATTAGGACCTTATTGCTCATATTATGTCTTTAATATATCTGTACAGTTATGTAAATACTTCTGTTATTATTTTTTTTTAGTTTTTTTTATTGTAATATACATTTTGGCCAGATGTTATGTTAATTTTATGTATAATATTGTTATTCTCAAGGGACGTTGTCCCAGAATAAAGTTGATTCTTCTATTCTATATGGATGTATTTGTTTTTTTCTTTTTCTGCTCGTAATTTATTGCGTCATAGGTAGATCACAATATCTGTCTAATTTTTCACAATACCTTCACATGTTTTCACTTAAACGTCTTAAAGAACATATATAAATCATTTATTTACTTTAGTAAATAAAGTCTTTTTCGGAAATACAGTAATCCCTCAACGTATACTAGTTTAATATCCACGAATTTTGTTCATCAGCGAATACTAAAATGCGAAAAAGTTCCGCCAATGCAGATTGCATATTTGAAGACTGGGGATTAAAAAAAAAATCGAGTGCACATTGAACATGAATATCATGACAGTTAGTGCAAAAAGTCATATGTAAACAGTGAGTGTTTTACAGGAAGGCATAAAAACTAATTGTTTCTTTATGATTTATTAGTATAATTTCATAATTTATTACCCTCTGCTATTCAATGAATTGCCCTATGAAATTCATATTAGGAAATTTCTATACTATTCTCCAAATTTCCTTTAATTTTGGGTCAAATTGAACGTGCAGTTTTCAAACTATAGGCTTCCCAAATAATACGTTTGCTGATCCGAAGGCATAAATATTTTTTCTAGGAGAAGTGGATAGAATTTGATATAATTCATACCTACTTTATTGCCTGTTTACCAATTCCTAACTTCCCTCCAAATTTGAGTCAAATCGAACTTGCGGTTTTCGAGAAATAGGTGTATCAAGGAATAACAGTTTGTGCATATATACGAGAAATTAGTGAACAGAATTCAATAAAATTGACATTACGTTATTTTTTCACTATTACCTTTTATCTAACTTTGAACCAAATAGAACGAGCTCTTTCTGAAATTATTTATTTTTTTATATTGTATCACTAAAATTGTTTACCGATAAAACTTTTTTTTATTATTTTTTTTTTTTTATTTCAATGGAATTTACAACTGTATTACATAGAGAATACAATAAGTAAATGAGAAATTTGTAACATGGCATGTACAACATGAAGAGAAACTACCCATTGGTAGAACTCAAATTAAAGTTCTATATTAGAAGATCCCGAGGCCATCTTCTTTTCAGACGCCTCGGAGGATTATCAGGGATCGAGGATGAAGCAAGGTTTGAAACGAGAGGATTCGGATGATTCTGCAGTTTGTTATGGAAGGAAAGGTATCTGGATTGGGCCAGATCGGAAACATATGGAACATTAAGGTCTTTATGGATGATTTTATTTGTGACAAAGTAAGGAGCGTTGAGGATTTTACGAAGGATTTTGGATTGTAAGGATTGGATACGAGAGGAATGCGATGGTTTAGTGGAGCCCCAAAGCTCAATTCCGTAAGTCCAAATAGGTCTTATTATTGTCATATATACGAGTCGTTTATAATTGATTGAAAGCTTAGATCGTTTGTCTAGTAAGTGCTGCAGTAGTCGAAAACGTCGGGCGGTTTCTAGTCGTTTCAGTCTGGTATGGGGGTACCGATAAAACTTATTTAGCATTTCTTTCCAATTTTATTAAGTTATTAGTATGTTGTTGTTTTTTTTTACCAATATTATAATATTGTAACCCTTGTACCCATCTGCTATCCTTAATAAACCCTCCAAAACTATGTATATACTCATTTTATTACTTATATTGTAGTTACTCATTATTATAATAGGTCATCTGACCAGATTTGTTGTCAATTATTTTGAAAAATATTGTTATTCTTAAAGGACCTAGTCCCAGAATAAAGATGGTTTTCTATTTCTATTTCTATTCCTAAATTATGTGAACAAGCGAAAATGGATGCAGATCACCTAGTCAAATGTCCTGACAGACAAAAGAAATAAAACATTTTTGAATGAGTATATAAAAAAATCAAACTTATACTGGGCAGCAAGATGTCGGATGGTCGAATGACCAATGACTACGGCATAGGAAAAAAATAATACAGTATTATCTAGAAACCCCATTCAACGCAAACTATAATGATTCACCAATCATTATACTTTATCAATATTGTTAAAATAACTACGAATTAATAATTGATCAGCTGATGCCAAAAAAAAAATATATATCTCTAGTTTAATAATAAAGTAACAAGATAAAGCAATCCCTGCTGAATTTATACTAATTAATTAATTATTTGAGTACGTATATCTCAGAAACTAAGCGAGCTAGCTTCAATCTTCATGTTATCATTTTGTTTCCGACACTATTTTTTCCAGTTCCGTCTCTCAAACACGGTGTGGCGTTAAGATACAATTTTGAATAATAACTCATTACAATGAGGATGAAATGATAAACGAAAATGGCAAACATTGGGTATCGCCTTGCCCTAACCTATTATGATTTAAAAAACAAACAAAAAACGTCTGCCAAGAAAGGTCAGTATAGCTTCCTCACAGATTGCATTGGCTAAAGAATATCTATATTACACGGTCTTAAATTTTTTGTATAAGAATAAAATCTCTGGGAGAAGTCTTTTTCGGAAATGCAGTAATCCTTCAACGTATACTAGTTTAATATCCACGAATTTTGTTCATCAGCGAATACTAAAATGCGAAGAAGTTCCGCCAATACAGATTGCATATTTGATGTTTGGGGATTAAAAAAAAAATCGACTGCGTACTCATGAATATCACGACAGTTAGTACAAAAAGTCATATGTAAACAGTGAGTGTTATACAGGAAGGCATAAAAACTAATTGTTTCGTTATGATTTATTAGTATAATTTCATAATTAATTGCCCTCTGCTATTCAATGAATTTCTCTATGGAATTCAATGAAATTCATATTAGGAAATGTCTATACTATTCTCCAAATTTCCTTTAAGCTAGTGGTGCAATATATTAGCTTCAATTTGAGCCTCGATAGCGTGATGGTCGATAGTTCTAGGGAATTGGTCTTGAAAAAAAGTAAGGTGTGTGCTTCAGACCACATGATAGAAGTGCAAACATCAACTTGGCGAGATTAATAATATGAAATATAAATTATAAATAATAGCTCATAACACAGAAGATAAAATGCTGAACATTTCCTCTACTTACAGTATGCAGGTCCGATTTTTAGTTTCTGAGATATTTTTTTCCACATCTTCATTGAAACTCGTTTTCATTCGGTTTTCGACACAATTTTTTTCTTTTTCGCCTCTCTGACACAGCGTCGCGTTAAGGTACGACTTTAAATTATAGTCCGTTACAGACAGGATGAAATGGTGGACAATTTTCCCACTTACAGTATGCAGGTCTGATCTTTAATTTCTGAGATATTTTAACCCATATCTTCAAGAAAAATCGTTATCATTTGGGTTTCGATCCTATTTTTTTTTTCATTTTCACTGAGCATGAATATTACTACTGTTAGTGCAAAAAGTCGTATGTGAACATTGAGTGTCTCACAGGAAAGCATAAAAACTAATTGTTTCGTTATGATTTATTAGTATAATTTCATAGTTTATTGTCATCCGCTTTTTTTCATCGCAGCAGAATGCTTACGACATTTTGCACCAACAGTAGTAATATGTACATAATCGGCATGTTTTCACTCATAAAATCGACGTTACAAAAACTCCTTCTTAGAGTTAATGAGATCAATACATTTCTTCAGTCAGAACAAAACTATTTAGGCTGGAATATAAAAATATATTTAAAAATCACACATGAACTCGATACCACGACGAGCTGGTGGAACTTCAATAGAAATAAACACAATCACAAATAAGGTTTTTCTTTTTTACAAACTCAGACTAAAAAATAATTTAAATTTATTGAAAATTCACGAAATCTAAGTAACAAGTTGGAATCGACGAAACAACACAGTATAAATTAACTCTTTGAAGAAAACCTAAAAATTTTTTTAACTCCATAAAATATAGTCATAACTTAACTCCCACTCCATATGATCAGTGCCTTTAACATTTCAATGTCATTATATTGTTAACAATTATTTATATTAATTTTAATTATTAAATGGAATTCAATGAAATTCATATTAGGAAATTTGTATACTCCAAATTTTCTCCAAGTTTGGGTCAAAATGAACGCGCAGTTTTCAAACTATATGCTTCCCAAATAATACGCTTGCTGATCCGAAGGCGAAAGTATTTTTTCTAGGAGGAGTGGATAGAATTTGATATAATTCATACCTACTTTATTGTCTGTTTACCAATTCCTAACTTCCCTCCAAATTTGAGTCAAATCGCACTTGTGGTTTTAGAGAAATAGACGTATCAAGGAATACACGTTTGTGCATATATACGAGAAATTAGTGGACAGAATTCAATAAAATTGACATTACGTTTTTTTTCACTATTACCACCTACCTTTTATCTAACTTTGAAGCAAATAGAACGAGCTCTTTCTGAAATATTGGCATATCTAAAAAAATACGTTTGCGCGTGGGTAAACAGAAGTGCTATATGGAATTTAATTAAATTGAGAGTATCTAGGGTCCAATCCGCATAATCTCTGAATATTTCATGAAAATTGGATGAACGGTACTAGGTGACATGCGTGTCACATCGATTTGACTGAAGACAGACAGACAGACACCGAATCAAATTTGATCCTTGATGTCTGAAACGCAAAATGCGAGTGGAAATTTTCGATTCTATGAGCGCTAATTCATTGCGAGGTTTTCTTAAAAGTGTATACTGGTATATCAGTGCAAATAGCTTTAAGTGTCTTGTCATAGTGTTAATTGTTTTGTATATAGAATGTTTACCTTATATTTTCTTTACATTATTTATTTTTTCGATTGATTTTATTTTGGTCAGATGTAATATTTTAATTTTGTTCTAGTTGTTTATTCTCAAGGGACTGTGTCCCAGAATAAAGTTATTTTCTCTCTATCTATCTATCTATATGTAATAAACCTTTGCGTATCAAACATTATTGGATGAAAGTTGTACTGATCCCTTATTGTATTAAAATCAGATACAATTATTATATTTGTGCGAAGTATTCTCATGAGTCAGCTAGTACAAATATAATTTTAAAATATGGGGATATGAGTAAATTATTATAGGATTTTATAGTAGTATTTTACTCAAAGGCGAGGAAGCTATATTATATAGGCATTGTGTTAAATTAATTAATAAACTACACTTTTTATTTGTAAAATAAATAAATAGTGCTATAATAAATAGTAAAATAATAAACAGTGCTTCTGGTTTTTCACACAGAACTTAATTATGAATATTGATATTTGAAATAATATTATATACATACACACTTATATTAATATATAAAATATTATTAACATTATACTATAGATATTATTAACAATCATTTGCATCAATCAACCATAATTAATAATGGGGTGATGTCGTGCAAGAACTATATTTGGTATAAGTAGCTACAGATTCGTATAAAAAAAACATAAATATTATAAAAACTATAAAAAAACATAAATAAATTAATTTACAGTAGGTAAATTAATTGTGCAGCAAATAATAATATCACAGATGACAGAATACTGGAAGAACTGGAAGAACTTGATGTAGCTGGAGAAAATTCTCCAAGCCTGGAGGCGTACCTCATCACTACAGCGATGTAGTTCTGTTCATGGATCCGATGGAACAGGTGAGCGAATGGACCTGTGTAATAAAATCATTTTTTAATATTTATTTGAAATGATAGTGTAATCTATAAAATTAGCAGGCCAGTGCGAATTATTCCCATAGAGTATTCGTCAATAAAAAAAGGAACGAAACATGTACTCAAAGACACTAGCGGATCCAGGATTTAATTTTTGGTGGGGAGGGGGCTTCAGCTCCAAGAAGAATTTCGGAGAAAATGCGCAGACGGACAAAAAATTGATATTCGTTTTTCGAATTCTACGTATCCAGAAATGTAAAACCTCAAATTTTGAGAGGGACTTAATTTTTTGAATTTTTCGTTCGATCACAATGGTTCATTATTGAAAATAATAAACCAAATTTTTGTATATATAAAAGAAAGAAATATACAAAAATTTGGAAGATTTGGAAACAGTCGTAAGGACCACAAGACTGAGGTTGTACGAGCACATGGCCAGGATGAATAGTGAAAGACTGAACATGAAAATTTGCAGCTATAAAAGTATGGAGGAATATGTAAAACAAATAAAAGAGGAACTAGACAGGCTAAAAATTACGGATAAAGATTGTTTTGATAGGGAGCTTTTTAGGGAAAAACTCAAAAGAGGTTGGGGTTCTTGTAGGTGGGAGGGAGAGACGAGGAAGAAAATGGACTAAGAAAGAGCGAGAGGAACAGTCCAGGAGGATGAGAGAGTATTGGAGTAAGAGGAAGGCCGAGGGAGTGAAGAGGAAACGGAAATGATATTCGCGTGGCCGGTTCGTGAGTTAACGAATCGGAGACAGTGGAGACTTTATAAATAATGGCTTTATTCATAATGTTACAAATGGCATCTAAAATATAATATAAGTAATATAGTATGGATATATGAGTTGACTACATCAGTTCACTCCAGGTCTCCTACAGTGAAGAGCCTGACTCAAGAATGCAACTGAATAAGCGTTTTGGTCTTAGCAGGATAGGGGTTATATGCTCAGAAATAGTAGGGGGGGGGATGAATCAATTCTGGACGGTCTAGGAAGCGTGTGAATGAAGTTAACTATTTTAGAATTGATATTAAGTCTGTGAGAAAGTGCTCGTTTGTTGAAAACGGTTATTGTTCCCTAAGTCTTGATAAGTGTCTTCTGCCCAGTCAGTACATTCTAGATAACTATTTCTAAGTTATCAGATATAGCTTGACTTGGCTATCTAGGGCTTTGATAAAGGTCATGAGAAAGGTCAATGAATGATTAAATGATTAAATTAAATTAATAGTTGTTACGGATTAAGTCCATTCCGTAACTGTGGAAAAAAAAATTGTTACATTCAGTCTAAAACAGCTTAAAATTATCCAATATACTCAATATTTCTCTCTTCTACTTCGGTGCATACTATTTATTTTTCAATTTATTTATTTCAAGTCAATTTTACACCTATTTTTAATTTTTTCAACTTAATGACTACGTCTTAATTAAGACGTTTCAAATTTTCAAGTCTAATTTTTCCATTTACAATCATATCTAAACATTTTTTTACATATTTGAAAATATAAAGATTTTTTATACATAATTAGCCATCTGGTATCTGTACATTTGAATTATGCGAATAACATGCGTCTACTCATAATAATATGTTTCACTCCTGGTGGACATGACAAGTTTTATTCATGTGTTGAAAAGAGGGTGAATGGAGAATCCGGAAGAACAGCGAAGAAATATATGAGCTATATGGATCTTGTGACATTGTCCGCTTCATACGAGCAAGGAGAATTGAATGGTTGAGTGACGTAGCACGGATGAATAAACCAAGAAAGCAAAAAAGAATTCTTCTTAGAAAGATGTATCGTACCAGAAGGAGAGGTCGATCTCTGAGAAGTTGGTATAAGGAACTTGAGGAGGAGAGCGTTGTGCAGAGAGGACTAGTGCAATTTTGTCAGGAGAGGCAAGACCCACCTCGAGTTAAGATCTACGTAATAAGTAATTAAGTATAAACATTTATAATATTAATAATAATGATAATAATAATAATAATGCTTTATGTATTCTGCGACGAGTCCCTTTAGAATAATACAGACAGACAAAAATGTGGGCTAAGGAGCCTCAGAGATGCATACATAAACAAGAATATAGTTTGATTAAATAGAAAAAAAAATAATAAGAGAAATTATAAGTTACTTTTTAGTTTAAATTATTTAATAATAAAAAATTGAAAAAAAAACATGAAGTAAAAATAATAAAGAACGATCTAATAATTTATATACATATTTACAGTAGTAACTATTTACAATTTTATGAGGACTGGATGGATAAGAAATGATTAAACAGTCGGGATTTAAAGGTAGGAAGGGTTTTGGATTGACGGATGTGGGGAGGGATGGAGTTCCATAGGGAAGAGGATCGAATAATAAAAGATTTATCGAAAGCAACGGTTCGGTAGGCATGGTATATAAATCTGAAGACCTGGCCATTATATATAATCTATAGATACTGTTTATATATTCTCACCTGTTGCATAAATAAATACATCATTTCCACCGTGAGTGTTCTCATTCTGAAGTACCGCAGCTTGATGCCCGTAGTCCCAGGATGTCGTGTCTACCTTCGATGGATCCTCACGAACAACGGTACCATTGACAGCTGTGTAGTGGTAGTTTGCTTTACCTGAGTTCGCATAGCCCAGAGTGGTGTAAGGTACTCCGTCCACTTTTGATGTGTCTGCCACACCTTTAACATTTCATGATATTTAGCATAAAAAAAAAAAAAAAATCAGGCTTATTATTTCCTAATAGTAATAAAAACAAATATGTGTGACGTGTTCCAATTCTTTCCTTACCACTTATGGAAAAAAAATATTAATTTATCTTATATAATATTTCTCAAATATATATCTCTTTTCCGGCTGTCAAAAGTAATGGATTTTGACGAATGGGGTATCAATAAAAAGGGAATATCACTAATAATTCGTAATTCATATTATTATTGATGTTGATCTTTTCACTTCTATCGTGTGGTCACACACACATTAGTTTATTATTTTTTTTAAACTTAGGAAATTAAATTATTCTTCAAATGACAGTTTCGATTGCTTCTGTAGTTGTATAATTTTTTATTTAATAGAGACAAAAATTAGATAGATCGACTTTGCGTTAGAACATACTGTCAGTTTATTAAAAAAAAACGCTGAAAATTATTTCACAATGGTTCATTATTTCCCAAAAATTATATATCTAAAGTAGTATTACCTTTCTAGTGAAAAATTAGAAGAAACAAAAAGTTAATTCCAATTATTTGCCTAAACTTTTTTTTTTCATCATTTGTAATTTGATAAAAATAAAATAGCATTTCTTCAGTAACACATTCAAAAATCAAAATCCATCATCCATCATTGCTCCTAATTGTTTGATTTTTTTTTTGTTTTATAGGAAATTTCGTAAACTTTTAAAAATGTATCCTGAAACGTAAAACCTAGAATTTTGGGAGGGGGTCAAGTTTTTGAATTTTTTGTTCGATTACAATGGTTCATTATTGAAAATGATAAACCAAAACAATCAAGTGACATTTTATTAACCTTTAATTACTAAAAACATTTATGATTTTTCTCTTTGTCGAATCAGAAAATTTAAAAACAATCAGCTCAGTAGAATCAGAGAAAAGCTGCGAACGGACAGATTTTTTTATTAGGTTTTTGGAGTTTTCGAAATTAATCCGTTGTACAGACCCCTTTTCATCAAGTAATTATCATCCGCCTGAAACTTCATAAATAGCTTCATCTCATCGTAACCTACAAATATTTTATTTATGAAAAATCTTGGAATTGAGGCGTTTTCAATCTGGAAATCGGCAAACTCTGTCTATTTAGTTAGGTACTAAAAACTCGTAAATATGCATTTTCTTTCCACTTGGACCATACTAATTTTATCACAAAATCGAGAAAAATGGTATCTAACAAAAGTATTGGACCGTTTAGCCTATATAACCGCCTTATTTTGAGAGTGTAGGTCACGCCAAACGGCTCAATATTTTTCTAGGCCACATTTTTTCTCGATTATGTGATGAAATTTCCTTACGGTTCAAGTGGAAAGCCAATGCGTATTTACGATCTAATTAAATAGATAATGTTTGCCAACCTCCAGATTGAAAACGCCTCAGTTCCAAGAGTTTTCGTAAATAAAATAGTTGTATGTTACGATGAGATGGGCAGATATTAATAATTTGATAAAAAGGGGTCTTTACCACGGACTAAATAGTTAACATTTTTTTCTTGATCGATTACGACGGTTCATTATTGAAAGTAATGAGAATAAATTTCACTGTTAAAATTCTTTCTGACGTCTTGTTTTTGAACATTGTATTAGATGAGGGGCTTTATATCATATAATTTTTATTTGAGATGAAATAAATGATGTTTTGTTACTACATTATTATGACAACATACGAATCGGGTCAAATTTCCGATATGCGGTTTTCGACGGACCTATACGTTTCAGAGTCCGGAAAACACATTTTTAGCCATTGGTCTGTCTGTCTGTCTTTGCCAAGATTTTCTCGGGAACTACTGATCCAATTCTGTTGTTCCTTTTTTTATTTTTTAGGGTTTTGACTACTAATGAAACTACTAATGGCGCAATAAATGAAAAACATGTTTTTCAATAGACTGTAGCGCGAAAACGGCTCTAACGATTTTGACGAAACTTTCTTGTTCTATGTTCTAATAATTGTCCTTTCAATTTTCGTATATGGACTAAATTCCCGAGAAAATTCGTGAAAACAAGTTATAAAGAAAAGAAAAATGTTATGGGGTCTCCCTAAGTATATATTATAAGGTAAAATTTATATTACAACTTTTAAAACCGCATCACGCTTCACTCTTTCCTCAGCTTTCAACAGAAATTATTGTTTGACAATACTAAGCTATGGGAAAAAGTTTTTGATCAGAAATATTAGAGAGTATTGAAATGTTTACACTGATCTACCTTAAATAATAAATCGTACTCAAATCTTTTCTTTGATCAATTTTCAGAAAAATAAATCTAGTTCAATTCTTTTTTGTTCGTTCATGAACATATATAAAGATATAAAAACTATTCTGAAATAGGTAGGAAAGTCGCGTGAGTGGACACATCAGATATTTTTTTATTAATTGGACGAATTACCTAAGATGTTGTTCCCAATATCTGGGTATCCACTGATCGTGAGTGTGTGGGAATGATCACTGGTGACAATGACTAGAGTTTCATCTGCGATCCCAGCTTCCCTCAACAACTTCATGGTACTGTTGATCGCTTTATCGAATGCCAAAACCTCTTCAAGTGCTTGGCGAGCCTTACCAGCGTGGTGAGCAACGTCAATCAGCCCACCCTCAACCTAGACAAATTAAAAAAATTATATCGTAATCTTACCGACGTTTCGGCCTAAGTTTATGTTCTCTATAAAGCCTGAGCAAAGCTCAGATAACAAATAAATGCTGAAAAGTATTAGACAGTAATAATAATAATATTTACATAATGTAGTGCAGTAAAATAATTTGTAAGTAGTTGAACTATCATTTGCGTTTGAAGAATCCTTTATAATTCAAGCCGTCTCCTTCTGGAATACCATCCCTCCCGATATCCAACATGCGCAATAAGTTTCCTCATTTAAATCCCTCCTTTGTAAGCACCTACTTCTTTCCCAATCCGATTGATCATAAAAAGTATATAAGAGAACTTTTTAAGTTCCCCCAGAAATGGTTTTGTTTAATTATGTTATTTTATTTTTACATGTTTGTATTGTATATATCTGCATGTATTTAGAGTTTTGTTTTATTTTTCTTCCAATATTTTAATTTTAATGAGCATTGTAAATATTTAATTTAATTTTATGGCCACACAGGCATTTCCTCTGTATCTATAATTTGTCTTAAAGGGACCAAAGTCTCAGGATAATAAAAATATATTTTCATTTCAATCATTATAATTATATTACGATAAGATTGAAATAAGCTAAATCCGAAGCCTTAATTCTCTCAAATTCATTGAATAATTAATCAGTGGCGTAGAATTGGGAAAGGGGGAAGACAAATGAGGCAATTGTGCCACTTTTCAATAATTAGCGAAATGCTTAGTGATCAAAACTTCGAGATAAATTCACTAAATAAAATTTTCGATTAAGACTTAAATCGAACTAAAAAGATTTTAGTGAACATTTAATATTTTATTTTAAATAAATAAACAAAAACGGGACGGACCGTAATGAAGACACCATGCTTCTTATTTCTGGAATTATTGCTCTCTCATAGTTACAAATTGGCAATAAGGCGCTATGTATAACGTAGATTTTTAAAGAAATTAATAATTTGTCCGAACTGTGCTTTCGTACAGTTTATTTTATGTTGATAAAAAATAATATAATCTGAATTACATAATACATGTTTTATTTTATTTTTTTATTATTATTTATACATTTACAACTGCATAAAAAAAATACATTGAGTAAATTCGTACATGGGTACAATGACATGAAACACATGTTGAGAAACTAGCCATTGGTAGCACTCTAATGATATGTCTATATTAGGAGATCACGGGGCCATTTTCTTTTCAGACGCCTCGGGGGTCAGGTATTGAATAGGAAGCAAGGCTAGAAACAAGATGGTTGGGATGGTTATGAAGTTTATTATGAAAGGATAGATATCTGGATTAGGCCAAATCTGAAACATAAGGAACATTAAGGTCATTATGGATGATTTTATTATGGATGTAACAAAGTAAGGAGCATTAAGGATTTTACGAACGATTATGGAATGGATACGAAAAGAAATTGAAGGTTTTGTGGAGCTCCTTAGCACAACTCCGTACGTCCAAATAGGCCTTATTATAATCATGTATATGAGTATTTTGTAATTAATTGGAATGTTAGAGCCATTGTCTAGTAAGTGCTGAAGTAATCGGAAACGTCGAGCGGTTTGGTATGAGGATTCCTAGTGAGAGATTTGTCCAGGTGGAGTCCTAGATAACGGATTTGTCCAACAGAAATAAGTGAGGTGTTGTTGAAGGATACTGAAGGACATGAAGTCATTGGTTTACGAAGAAGGGTAAAGGTAATTGGATGGGATTTATTGGAATTTATTTTAATCCTCCAGTTTTGACACCATTCTTCAAGACTTGTGATGTGGGATTGAAGAGTTTGGGATGCAATAGATGGATCGTTATTAACTGATAGGATAGATGTGTCCTCGGCATATGTGGTGATGACAGTGTTGAGAATACATGTAAATCACAGATATACAATTTGAGCAACTAGTACTGTAATCAAATGAACAGTTATATAATTTGTAAAATAAGTGTTGGTCTGTCGTTAGAGGGACAGAGGGTAACCTCATAGTATTTTAATAAAAAAAAAAGTTTTCAAAATAAAGTAAAAAAATATTTAGAAATGTAAAATTATTATTTACCATCAACACAAATCCATTTTGGTTTCTCATCATGAGGTTTATTGCGGTAGTAGTCATTTGTTCTAGAGAAGGTACTCCATAATCAGACTTATCTCTCAAATATTCATGTGGAAGAAAGCTGTTTTGAAATATTCCTATAAAAACAGAAATTATACTATTATATATACACAAAAAATAAATAAATTTTATGGAAGGTATAGTTATATAAATAGGTTTCCTGATTCTAAATAACCATTTCTTGAAAAAAAAAAATGTCTGTGTGTGTTTATACGAGCAGTCAAATTAAAAAACGAAAAATTGTAAGCAACTGAAATTATTTATTTAGATTAGGTGTATACCTGGGATGTTACAGCAACATTTTCGTCTAAATCAATTAGTCCGAAATAGTGCTTTATGTAATCGATTTTATACATTTTAACAAGACTTTGGTGAAGATAGAATAGAAAATAGAACTTTATTCTGGGACTGAGTCCCCTTAGAATAACAAAGATGAATTAATACAAAATAAAATACAAATCTGTCCAAAAACTAACTTGTAAAAATTCTAACATTATATACATTATTTAAAAAGTAGTATGTAACCACTAAAAAATAAACAAAAAAAAGATATATATATATATATATATATATATATATCTTTTTTTTTGTTGGCATATACATACACACACATAAATACACGCACATACACATACATACACACACACATACACATATATATACATATATACATATACTAAGATACATAAGATACAAGTAAGATTATGTGTAAGGATTCACCATCAGTATATACGTAACAATTTTTTAAAGATTCAAATTTTCAGTGAAATCCTGAGAGAGTTTTGAAACAATTTGAGCTAAAACACTGACCCGTATCAATCCATTTGAATCGACAATTTTGCAAAACATTCACGAGATCTCATTGAGTCATTTGATCCATTTAGTTGAAAAATCGATCAAGTCTGGCTTTGCCGCAGTCGGTTAACAAAATTAAACGTGGATAAAATCGCGGGATACTTAAAATGAACAAATAAACAAAATATATATTATTTAAATATATAATATATAAACAAACCGAGAATATAGTCTGTCTGGGAAACATCAATGTTCAATAAATCCTTGGTGTTATTAGGCATAGCGTATCGTGCTCCTTCAGCCCTCTTCTCTTCGGCCCACTGTGCAATGAGGTTCCGTCCGTCTGTTCTTACACAGTACTTTTTAGATATTGGGTCGGTTTTCAGGTCCGTAGTGTTAGACATCAACGTCTGTCGGCCGCCTCCCATGATTACCTGAGGAACATAACACCATATCACACCAAACATAAGCACTCTCACATTGCAGCTGATTTCAAAATGTATACAGTCTTCAAATAAGTAAATGTTTCAATTTATTTTTATATTTTCTAGTTTACTTAATCTAATCACAGACAGATATTGAAATCTCGAAAAATCGAAAATTGGTCAATCATTATCACATGAAATGAAGATGAGGAGGTAATGATGGGCGGAGTATGTAAATTATACCAAAAGTTTGAACTGGCTTACGACAGGAAGAAGTACTATCACCAATGGTCAACTTAACGCTGGAGGAGGCAATAAGAGCATCAAACACGTGAAGATGGGTGCACATGGGGATGATTCATAAAATCGTTGGATATGTAGATGATATAGCTGTCCCTGGAAGTAATCAATAAGACATGGAGAAACTCGCTTAGACTCTGATAAGAGAAGCAGAACAAATCGGCCTACAAGAAAATGAAGACAAAACAAAATATATGATAATAAACCGAAAATTCCAACTCAATAATCTGCTTAGAAGGGAAATCGAAGAGTCGAAAAATTCAAATGCTTCGGCTCCACAATAACCTCAATGAATGACCAATGGTCGAAAAAAGACCAGCGTACAACAAAGCACAGAGCTTTTGTATATTTTTCAAAGTTATTAAAATCCCGAAAAATCTCAAATTAAGAGTATACAATGCTATGATGAACACAGATATGATATATGGCTGCTAGATCTTGAAACAAATGAATGTAGTATTAAAATGATTTGAGAGAAATATCGTACGACAACTGGTACGTTGAAGGAGAAAGACCAATTATGAACTGCTTACAGAAGAAACTGGTCAATCAATATATCACAATATAAAGGCAAGGAGGTTTATAGATGGGTGAGGCATGTAGCTCGAAGTAACCCATAAAAAAGCCTCAACTAAACAATGATTGCTTCATTATTAGACAAGACATCGCATAGAAGGACAAAATTAGATGAATGGATTGAATCAACTAAGATGCAATAGATACTAGCAGATAACTGGAAAGAAATAGTCCAAGATAGGCATACATGGAATCTGCTCTTTAAGCTGGTAAAAGATCTACAAAATATGTAATACCAGCAGAAAATAAATGTATATTTTTTATTTATCTGAAATAAAACATTGTATTATAAAAATAATAATCCCTCTTATTTCGATCCAAAGAAATTCTCCACTTTTGATAACCTTTGAGAAAATAGGTTTTGAATTTCCTTTATTTTTTAAAATTGGTTAAGGTAGAATTTTATTTAGCAGAGGCAAGGGAAGTTTATAATTCAATGATTATTGATAAACGTTTTGAAAATGCATTATTTGGAAGAATTGCCCAGAGTCGCTGTTAACTGAGCCTTTATATCTCAGTTAAAATGCTATTTAATCAGGCGTCCCCTCTACAAGTTCTGTAAAGTACATAGAAATATATATATATATTGGATTGGTATCCAAGAGAGCACGTGAGGAAGAGAGGACGCCCGCCGACAGACTGGGACAAGGAGATGAAGAAGACCTGCGGGGGAGCAGCCTGGAAGAGAATAGCATTGGAGAGGACAGAGTGGAAACCGATGGGACAGGTTCAGTACCTAATGTGGTTCCAAGAAAAAAAAAAACAAAAAAAAAAGAAGAAAATCGAACTCAAAACCTCAACTAAAATGTTGATTTTGTACATAAGAATGTTAAGTATAAATCAAAATGTAAAGATTTTGTATATATCTATTTTTTATTCATTTTTTTTGCATTGTATGTACAAATAAAGGTTATTATTATTATCATTATACAAATCATTTGAACATACATACATATTACATATTAATGCTGGGGTGCCCAGAAGGGAGTTTCATAGCGCAAGCTGCGCCATCAAAATTTTTGAGGAGGGAATATTTTGACGAGTCTTTGAATTTTTGAGGGGGGTACATTTTGACATAGTGAATTTTCTGAATGAAAAGTTTCATACTAAGAGACAAGGAGAAAATATGGAACTGACTGGAGCAAGTGTAATTGTGTATGATCTACGATTTTTCTAATTCTATATTCGCTTTCTCTGGTTTTAAGAAAATATGAGCAATAAAATATCTTGGAAGTTGGAAGAGAGGAGTGGGGGAGGGGTGGGCACGCCTGTATTAATGAGATCTGATATGACTTACATTGAATCTCTTCCCTGGTAGATCCTCGACCAGTTGCCTACCGATATCCTTACAGCCGCACCCAGCTGGTATTCTGGAGTCGCATTCCCAATCCCTGTTTGCACAGTGAGCGAACATTCCGGCTGGGGTTGCGTGGGTTGCTCGAGTCGTCGTTATGATTCCTATAATACAATTTTATATTTATTTATTTTTTAAAATTATATAGATAGATAAATAGATAGAAAATAACTTTATTCTGGGACATAGAGCCTTATTGATAATAACAAAATAGAACAAAATTAAAAGAAAATATAAGGTAAATATTCTATATACAAAACAAACGAAACTATATACAAAACAATTAACACTATGGCAAGATACTTAAAGCTATTTGCACTGATAGACCAGTATACACTTTTAAGAAAACAATAAAGAATTAAAAAATAAAGATATATTAAATTCTTTATTAAAATGAGCTTTGTGTTTCTGTTGAGAAAACAGAAAGCCGAATCTGACAAGATAAAATGCCTGATTAATATATAAATACATTATTATTTAGAATTGATATTTGACAATGAATTGCATGAAATAAATTTATGTTGTCGAATGGTTAGCAACTATCTGACTGTTTTTGGGATAGGAATTGGAATAGCAGGATTTTGAATGTGGAGCGCGAGCTATAAAGGAGTTATGAAATGAGGCAGATCTGAGAGAAGGGATGTAGAGGTCAGAAGGTCGAGATCTTGTTGAAAGGGAATGGACTGAGGACTTGAATTGGAGAAGGTTGTAGGCGTAAGAAGGACGATGGTTGCTAATGATTTCATAGAGGAACGTACCTAGGAAATATTGTCTTCAGAAGGAGGGGAAAAGCCACTTTAACTCAGCGTAGTGGTGAGAGACACGGGAGTATCTTGGGGGCCCGATCACAAATCGTACGCAGCTGTTCATTAGTCTTTTCAGTTTATCACGGAACTCCACAGAGAGGCCATCATACACCACACAGCTGTAGTCAAAGTGGAGGAAAATGAGAGAGGAAACTAGGAGTCTATGTTGAGGTAGGAGATGGCGGAAGCGATGGAATAGTTTGAGGGTGGAAATTGTCCGTCGAGAGATATGAGAAATATGGTGATTCCAAAAGAGGTTTTGATCAATGAAAAATCCTAAATTTTTAACAGAGGAGTAGAAGGAGATTGGCTGGTCATTAAGGTGTATGGGAAAGTCTGTATGGGATCTAATAAGGGGCTTGGAACCAATGATAATGGTCTGAGTTTTGGTAGCATTTAACCTTAATCTGTTTACATTTGGCCATACGTACATTACAATACATTATATTTATTATAAATATTTGAAATAAATTCAAAATATACCAACCAGTGGACTTCCCGGCCTCCTGCGCAAGAGTTGCGATCGTCGTCAATTTGTTTTCTTCTAGACAAGATCTTGGACAGTCATCTCTCTTCACCCTCGGATCGATTCCCAGAGTTCCTCGATTTACTTTTACGCCAGTGAATAAGGCGGTGGCAGTGTTTGCAGAGTCGGAGACTTGTTTGTCTGCAGCGTAAGTCTGCAAACATTTAACATTCAGCCTAATAAAACTGAAGATTTTAAAAGTTCGAATAGGCTAATTTAAGGAGCAGAAGTCTGATTTAATAAATTAATTTTACACTATATCTCCCGTTTATTGGAGATTTTTTTAAAACTTAAGAAGACCACGTTGTAGAATAGAATAGTATAGAATAGAAATTAATCTTATTCTGGGACGAAGTCCGATAGAACTGCAAAAAATTACAAAATTATAGTATTATATCTGGCCCAAGTAAAAACAAACATAAAAAGTAAAAATAAAGAATAAAAAAGTAAAGTAAATATTAGTTAAAACATACCATGTACAAAATAAAAAAAAATCTATATACAAAACACTTGAAACCATGCCATGACAGATAAAACTATGTACAGTGGTAAATTATAAGTACACACTTGTGGAGGTGAAAAATAAAGGAACAACAGTTGTCTTGGTATGGGTACCAGCTCATTGCGGAATTTTAGGGAATGAAAAGGCTGACAATGGAGCCCATTTAGCAAGGAGTGGAGCAGAAGAAGACGAAGTGACTAGAGTGAAATATATCACTTTAGAAGACTGAGTACACGAAATAAAGAAAAAACAACTGGCTGAGTGGGAAAAAGAGTGGAGGATCAAAGAGTGTAAGCTGAAAGAAGTGAAACCCACTTGCGATAAATGGCTCACTAGCAACCGAAAGTCCAGGCGTGAAGAAATTATACTGTGCCGCCTAAGGATTGGGCACTGCCAGTTCACTCATAGCTTTTTTTTTTCTTTTTCTTTCTGTTCTTCCCTACCTCGCCTATTAGGCTATACGGGATTTTCCCGGACCAGAGGGTGAGGGCGGGGAATTTAAAATCCCCTCTGGCACCGGGACGCGAACTCGTTTTTATATCATAGAGTCATACATCAGGTTGCCAGGCAACGGCGGTGCAGTGCACACGCGTTAGCCCATTCGGCCACAAGTTCACTCATAGCTATCTTTTAAGAGGTCTAGAAGCTCCTACATGCGAAAAATGTAATAATACACCGCAAACTGTGAAACACCTTCTGGTAGAATGTCCCCAATTCGAAAGGCACAGAGAAAAAATAGAACTAGGAAAAACACTAAACGAAATACTAAAAGACAATGAAGAGAGAGTCTCTATCCTGTTTAAATTTTTAAAGATTATTAACTACTATAAAAGAGTATAAATTATATAGAAAACGCCAATGACCCCTTAGGGTAGAGGCGAGAAAAAGAGAAAAAAAAAAAAGTACACACTTTAAAAAAAATAAATAAAAAAAACATTACATTCTTTTTAGCAATAAACTCTGTGTTTCTGCATAAAAAAAAAGGAAAAGAAGACGAACCTGATAGTAAGTATCTAAGTGATGAACTATATGTAAATATATCATGATGTGAATCATTTTGAAGGGGATGTCTGGCTGTTTTTGGACAGGAATTGGAATAGGAGGGTTTTAAATGTAGATAGGGAAGGAGAATGCCAAATTTTGATAGGGAGGGAATTCCAGAAATTAACAGAGCGAGCAATAAACGAGTTTTGGAACGAGGCAGATCTGTGAGAAGGAATGTAAAGGTTGGAAAATCGAGATCTTGTGGAAAGGGAGTGGACTGAGGACTTGAATTGGAGAAGATTGTAACCTTAAGAAGGACGATGATTGTTGATGATTTGATAGAGGAACGTACCTAGGAAATATTGTCTTCGAATGGAGGGGAAGAGCCACTTTAACTCATCGTAGGAATGGGCAGGATGTACCTCAGGAGGGTCTCTTGATCCCTGGATAAATCCACGGCTTTTGTAACAGAATAAATAAATACCTGCCATAGCCGGAATCGAACCCAAGACTTGAGAATTAGAAGATTTTAGCCTTACTGAACTACCCCACTCCTCTCGACAAAAAAAAAAAAATACATGTACCTCTACAATTCATGAAAGATCTTAGGTTCAGTACTATTTAGGGAAAGCACTGTTTCTTGATAACTGTTGTGTGAGGAGGTGATTTAACCGAGATCACGCTCAAATGCCAGATTTTTCTCCTCAATTAATTATATAATTAAGAGTAAACACTTTATAAAGGCTAGGTGTGCTCCAGGAGTAGTGTTGCCAAAATGCCAGACCGAGACAAGGTCTTGCAAAATCAGTTTAACAAGAGTCTTGCAGTTACTTATTAGCTTATTACTATAGAAATATTACTGTAATTTTTTAGATAGAAGAAACTAAGCCCGAATGAAAATTAGAGGAGTTAAATATAAAATTATATTGGTTATAACAATTCTTTAAATATAGTAACTAAGATTGTCGAGTGATACTAAATATTTTGCCTTATTTTTTATTTAAAAAATCGATTTTTTTTTACCAGTCCTGGTCTTGGTCTTGCATCAGTTAGGCGGCCTTGGTCTTATAAAGTGCAATTGAAAATTGTAGGCGATTAGGGTTGTTAAATTGTCCCATTAAGGTTTATAGAAAATACTATGAGATTTATTTGGTTTCCGAACAGTTTCTTGAATGAACTCACAATGCTTGAGAAACTTAACCATGTAAAAGGGTTTCATAAAGTCTTGGGACCAAATTCACCTAACAATTTGAAAATTTTGTTGCGTATTCCGTCAATGTAACTCATCTTATTTTTTTTTTTTTATAAACTTTGAGGTTGACATGTCGTTGACACCATGTTAAAGTATCGAATAGAAAACAATGGGTAGGTTAAAATTCGACATACATACCGACGATGTTCTTTGAATAAAACTGTAGGTTTTTTTTTTCAATTTGTAAAATTGATTAAAATGATAAGCTAATGTAAAAATTTTTTCTGCTCCTGAGGTTAACTTCTTTAAATATTTCTCTTTATTTACTGGACGTGAGAATTTCCGTAGATAAAAAAATGTGTATGTTACGATAAGATAAAGCCATTCATAAAGTTTTAGAAGTATGTTAATAATCTGATAAAAAGGGATGTGTACCTCGGACTATATGAAGTTGAATTGATAAAAATTATATTTAATTTTTTATTATTTTAATAAGATAACTATTATACAATCCCGACTTAGTACGAGAAACGACCGTGTAAAAGGATTTATGAACGCTTTAGCGGTAGTACTGAAAATTAATAATTAATTCATTTTAACATTTAGAAAAAAAGTTATAAGAATCGTTTCTATGGAAGTACTTTAATTTTACCTGAAATAGTTTTAAATATACTACGTTCCTAAATAATGTAATGAAAATCCATCAGACTGAAGACGTTTTCTGTAAATCAGTTCTTTTGTTTTTCGGATTTTATTTAGTTAATTAGATAAGCTTAGTCATGTATTCATTATATGTATGGGGCAAACATATACAGTATGTCCCGTAGGTAGAGGAAATTATTAGCAAATAAAATATTAATTTAACTTCAAGAAATACAAAAAAGTTTATATAAAGGTTCGACTTTCCGCAGGTAAGTAGAAAATTTAAGTAAGTCACGTTAATTGTAAAATAGGAAGCGATAAATAAAAAAAATATTTAATTTAAGAAATTAAAGAGTGTTTCACATTAAACTTGACAAAATTTGATACAAATGAAAGCAGAGTTTGTCATTGTTAAAACTATTTAAGAAGGACTATTTAAGTTTCGTTTAAAAAACATCTAGTGTTTCCTCTTACACGACTTTTCTACCCGGTTCAGAAACATTTTTGTATCTTTACATCTATCAAGAAAAAAAAACAAGATTTATTTTCCTGAAAATTGATTTATTGAAACTAAAGCAATGTAAACCGGCTTAAGGTAGATCAGTGTAAAAATTTAAATACCCTCTAATATTGCTGATCAAAAACTTTTTTGCCATAGCCTAATTTTGTCAAACAATAATTTCTGTTAAAATAGAGGAAATAGTGTAGCTTGTGTGATGCGGGCAACAGATTTTCTTACTTTCACTTAGTCATCTTTTTTCTCTCATTCATCCCTTTCTGACACCAGGATATGTACCCGTAATCTTACATTGAAATTGAAAGAGGGGGCGGGGTGGCCGAATAGGTTAAAGCGTGTGCACAGCACCGCTAGTTGCCTGGCAACCGGAGAACAAGATTTGAGATGATTTAAAAAGTACTAGTTCACGTCTCGGTGCCGGAGGGGATTTTAAATTCCCCGCCCTCACCCTCCGGCCCGGGAAAATCCCGTATAGCCTAAAAGGCGAGGTAGGGAAGAATAAAAAAAAAACAAAAAAAAAAACATTGAAATTGAATAGCTGTAACGTCGTTAATAGTCGCTTCCGATGATTTTTTTGTTTTTGATACTTTAATTATCTTTTAAAATTTTTATTATAAATTTTATCATAGAATATATACTTAGCGAGTTAGGCCCCAAAACATTTTTCTTTATAACTTTTTTTCCTGAATTTTTTCGGGAATTCGGACTCACAGGGCTCTGTAACGTATACATCCGTCGAAAACTGCATATCTGAAATTTGACCCGATTGCAATACTTTCCTTACCTAGTATCACAGGCGGATCTACGGGGGAGGGGAGGGCTTTCGGGCTGAAGCGCCCCCTCTCCCCCTCCCCAAGATGGTAAAATATAACCATGTTTTATAGAAAAAAAATATTAAAAACTATCTCTTAAAGTATTCTTGTTCGTTTAATTACATTTAATAGGACTTCAAGGAACATTTAAACACCATTTCATGTTGGTAGTGAATTTCTTTCTTTTTTTTTTTCAAATCAATTATCGTTATATGTATATGAAAAAAAACTCTTTCGGGCTGAAGCCTCTCCTCCCCCCCCAAATTCAATCCTGGATCCGGTAGTGCCTACTATAGCTAGGAAAGTAAAAATTCATAATTACTTTGTGCTACATCTATCCCACTTTCACAAAAACTTTCTCCTTTAAATAATTTCAAAATTAAGTTGAGATTTATTAGGAAAAAAATTGAGATTCATCTCATTTCACGTTTGTCATTTTTAAAACCATTTAAAGAGGGGCTGCTTTAATAAAAAAAACCTGAATTATTACCGGTTTTCTTTTTTTACGCTCCAACAGATACTCACTTTTTGAAAACGTTCCTTGTTTAATAAGCTTTAAGTGTAAATTAATCACTTTTCAAATATTTATTATTTAAAGTGATAATGAAACTGTATTTTTCGCCATCTAAACTGTGTTAATCTCTATTATAGGGATCGATCTGTAATCAAAAGTGACCAACTAAACGTTATTATTCCTAATATTTACGTTTTCATGAAATCAATTCAAGCAATTAGCAAAGAAAAGGAACATGTTTCATATGAAACTTATTGTCGCTCTTGAGGTCTACTGTTATTTATTTATATATTTGCCTTTACTTTCGTGATACCTCGTACGATCAATATGTAACGCTGATAAAATCGCAAAGTAAAGTTAATAATAAATGATATCATTATGAGTTCACCTTGCTGGCTCCCAGGTGAGGGAACTTCTCCCAGGACAGGTAGCCGGTTTCGCCCTCGCTGTAGATCCTTGCAGCGGTGACGGTATTTGGTCCCATTCCATCGCCGATGAAGAGGATCACGTTCTTAGCGATGTTAGTGTTGTAGTCTACCTTTAAGCTTTCGTAAAGGTCTTCCAGAGCAGTCTCCTTCCAGAATTTGTTATCTGTGGCATTGAAAAAAAAAAAAGTTTAATATATTTGGAACATAGAGCAAAAAAGATTTGAAATAAATCAATATAATATAATATAGTATTTGAAGCCTTAATAGTCAATCTCTGGAGGGTGATTCTAGAAAAAAAATCCTAAAAAGAAGTTCATTTGATGCATGCGGACGGAATAACAGTTAAGACCAATTTTATGTTTTTCTTAAGGTAGTCTAATGTTTATTGAATAAGAAAGAATTTCTAAAAAACTGTTCAAGATAATTAAATTCTAAGTACACCATACGTAAAATAGATAACATTTTTTTTTTTTTTTTTGAGGAAACAGTGATTAATTTTACTTAGTTCAACGATAAAATAGACTTTCAGGAGGTCTGATACGGTCGCCTTACTGCTGTAGTCACAGTACCCATACTGTAGCAGCATATCTCTGAACAGTGGCCATATTAGATCTCCTGAAAGTCTCTTTTATAGTTGATCTTAATAAATTTAGTCATTGTTTTCTTAAAAAATATTTAAGATATTTTTTACTTTACGATGGTGTACATAGAATTTAATTATTTTGAACAGTTTTTGAGAAATTTCCTTATTATTCTTCCTTTAAGAAAATCGGTTCATGCATCAAATGAACTTCTTTTTTGGAAATTTTGTCTAGAAATCCAGAATATGCCCCAGAATTTGACCATAAAGAACTAAACATCCTGTAGATAGTATTGACTAAACTTGCGCACTCAGTCTTGGTCTTGCTCAAGAGTCTCGCAACAGTCTTGCAGTTAACTTATTTCTGTAATTTTTCAAATAGGGGAAACCTAGTTAAGCCCGAACTGGAATATATAAATGCAAAAAGTATATTTAGTTAAACTAATTCTTTACACGTGGTAACTAAAATTGTCAAGTATTAGTAACTATTTTGACTTTTTTATTCACAACTTTTTTTTTTACCTGTCTTGGTCTTGGTCTTGACCGATTTTGGGCAACACTACCTGGAGACTCTCGCCGATGTCGTTCAAATTTGCACAGATGAAGGTGGGGTTTACGTCAGAATGAATCATAAAATCCTGAAATGCTCTTTTTGAAGCAATCAAGTGAACATTAAGAGACTTGTTAAGACTCCAACAAAATAAACAGATTAAATCATCTTACAAGTAAAATTTAGATAAAAGAGAATAGACCGAAAATTCCACCTTTCGATGGAATTAAAGACCATATAATTAAACCAAGAAAAAAAAATTGATATGTATATATATATATATATATATATATATATATATAGCTAAAAAATATAAGGGTGTGATAAAGTCAGTCCTTTGAAATTCTTGGACCCTTGAAAGAAGTATCGAAGGATTCTAGAGAAAAACCTTTCGAAAATCTTGGATTAGAGTAATATCGTATATAGAACCTACAAAGAATTGCTTACAGACTTACAGAAACAAGTAAATCAATATCACGTGATATGAAGGAGAGGAGATTAAGATGGGTTGAGAAAAAGACCTGTAAAGGCAATAGGATAAAAGTATGTATTATATATATATATATGTATACATATATATATATATATATATATATATATATATATATATATATATATATATATCAGTAAAAAGAGGATACACGTAAAAATGGCAGATTTGACAATGTCAAAAATTAATATTTGATGTACAAATATATGGCTTTTACATTTTTGCGTAAATAAACATCAATAAAAGAAAATTTTATACGTTTTATCTTATTATACAAGAGAACATAATCTTCATGGGTATAAATACCTTAAACTAATTAGTACAGGATTACAACTACGCACGCTTCTAAAGATAAGAAAATGAAAAACAATTAAAATATCAATTCATAATTATTCTGAACGTACGATTAACAAGAATCATATTTTTCAAATATTATTGACAAAATCCATAAAGCACTGACATTCTCAAATGTCATTACATACATCTTTCCATATGTATTGATAATTGTTTCAGCGATATTGATATTAAATTAAGTAAGAAAGTTTTCTTGCGTTTAGACCACACGATAGAAGTGAAAACAATCAATAAGGCGAGATTAATAATATGAAATAGAAATTATAAATAAATAATAGCCCAATACAGAGAAGATAAAATATTGAATTCCTTATATTCAGTACGCAGGTCCGATTTTTAGTTTCTGAGATAATTTAATCCATATTTTAAAGAAAACACGCAATCATTTGGTTTTCGACACTATTTTTCCTTTTCGCCTCCCTAACACGACGGTTATACATTATATTATACATTTTCGAATAATAGCCCATTACAGAGAGGGGCTGAACATTTCTCTCGCTAACAATATGAAGACCCGATTTTTATTTTTTTGAGATTTTTAATATCAATTTCAGTTGTTGATATATTTTAATCCATATATAAAAACATTTCAATTAGTCTACTCCAAACAACTTTACCGGCGCGTTACACATCGGAAATCTGACGGCTCAATCGAATAGACTCTCCACATAAAAGTGTAAAATGCGCCTAAAGAATATTTCACTTCAAAAATCTGGTTTACTTTAGAAATAATTTTAAATCCCAAAGATACAAGAGGGAGTGGAGTAGCTCAGTGGGTGAGCACTGACTTTCAAAGCTCAAGATCCCAGCTTCGAATCCGGGTGATGACTAGTAATTTTTCATGTGCCGTGGATCGACCGTAGTCGGGATATTCTTCTTGGGCACACTCAGCCTCTAAATAAAGTTGGTACTCTTAATTAAATAATTAATTAAAGGGGAAAACCCAGCGGTTTGAGCATGATATCGGCCCAATCACCTCCTTGCACAACCGTTGGCTAGTAACAGTACTTCCTCACATTGCACTTAATAAAGACTCTTCATGGGTTTTTTTAGTGATACAGTTTTTTTTAATATACAATAATATTAATAAAAACATCTTAGCACTAGAAAATTAATGTCTAATATTCAATTTAAATTTTTAAATTTTAAAAAAATTGTTGAAGACTCGTTTTTTTCTGTCTGTAATACCAACAGAAAAAAATGTATCAATTTCACATTGAAAATCAATTGGCGAAAACTTATATACAGATTACAATCGCCTAAATTTTTGCTAAAATTGGTTTGATTTCGGTAATATTTACTTTCCTACCTTTAGTTGGTAAGGAAAGTAAATACAGAAAAGGAGTCCAAAAAAACACATTTTAGGCCATTGGTCTGTCTGTCTGTGCCAAGATTTTCTAGGGAACTACTGAACCGATTTTGTTGCTTCTTTTATTATTTTGTAGAGTTTTGACTACTGATGCCTGTGACAGAAATTAGGTGCTCCATGCGCGATAGCTACTGCACAATAAAACATATTTTTCTATAGACTGTTGCACGAAAACGGCTCTAACGATTTTGATGAAACTTTCCTATAATGTTCTAATAATTGTCCTTTCAATTATCGTACAAGGACTAAATTCCCGAAAAAAATTCAGGAAAAAAAGTTATAAAGAAAAGAAAAATGTTTTGAGGCCTAACTCGCTAAGTATATATTCTATGGTAAAATTTATAAGGAAACTTTCAAAAGGTAATTAAATTACCAACAAAACAAAAGGAAAGTCATCGGAATCGAACCAATATTAGCTATGATACAGCGTATTCTATTTTCTTCACATGTTTTAATTTATTACTTTCCTACTTATACTAGGTAAGGAAAGTATTGCGATCGGGTCAAATTTCCGATATGCGGTTTTCGACGGATCTTTACGTTTCAGAGCCTACAAAACTATATAAAAATCGTTCATTTCGGATAACTATTAACGAAGTTACAGCTATTTAATTTCCAATATAAGATTACGGGTACATATCCTGCTGTCAGAAATGGGTGAATGAGAGAAAAAAATATAACTTAGTGAAAATAAGAAAATCTGTTCCCTGCATCACACAAGCTTCACTATTCCCTCTACTCTTAACAGAAATTATTGTTTGAAAAAATTAGGCTATGGCAAATAGTTTTTGATCCACAATATTAGAGGGTATTGAAATTTTTGCACTGATCTACCTTAAGCCGGTTTACATTGCTTTAGTTAATCAAATAAATCGCTCTCAAATCTTTTGTTTGATCATTTTCAGGAAGATAAATCTAATTTAATTTTTTTTTTGTTTCTTAATAGAAATATGTAAAGATATAGAAAGTTTTCTGAAATAGGTAGGAAAGTCGTGTGAGTGGACAAACCAGATTTTTTTTTCAATTTGTGAGGGATTACTAGTTATTACCGGTATTATCAACAATAAATTGTATAATTTTTGAGTCTTGGGTAAATAATGTTTTCTTTTACACAGTAGCGGATCTAGTATTTAATAATTTTTTTTTAATAATGGTAATTACTACTTATATGAAAAGATGTATTTGGCATTTCGAGACAAAAAATGTAATTACAGGAGCATAATGCTTTTAAGTGAAAATTCTTATATTTTTCTTAACACATACTTACATTAAGTAGCTTTAGATCAGTTATAGCTTAAAAAGAGAATATATAATTTTTTTTAAAGTATTGATCATAAATATATAAATACCGGAGAGTTCAGACGGTTACACAACGCCGAATTGCGTGAGCTGTATCCGGGTAATATAATTGAGGTAATTTCATCGCGGCGAATCAAATGGGCTTGTAAAGTTGTTGGGCTTAGTAACGAGAGAATTCCTAAAAGGTTAATATTTGCTGTGCCGAATGGTAATGGTAAGCGTCCGAGGGGTAGACCGAAGCGAAGGTGGGAAGATTGCATTAAAGCCGATCTGAAGGAACTGGGTTTGGACGGCGAACGGTGGAGGGAGGTGTGTAATAAGCGATTGGTGGTGTCGGCATCGAACCTTCGGGTTCGCTAAGCCTTATTATTTATTTATTGATCATAAATATCTAACATATACATATACACCAAAAAACAAAAAAAAAAATCTTTTGTCCGAAAACCTCTTCTTCCCAACCGTAAATCCACCATTGCTTTTCTACATAACTACCTTCCTGTCTTTTGAGGGGATGTGCTTTGGTTTACGTACGTTAAGGAGAAGATAATCATAACGACGATATGAGATATCCATAAAAAACACCTCAGAAATAATACATAAAGAAAAATATCTAGAAAATTGTATTTAAAGAAACACTTATACGAATTAGATCTTAAATAATAATAATAATAATCCATACCCAGAACTTTTACTCCCAGCGAGGAATGCAATAAGATAGAAAAAAGTATGGTGACATGGAAGATGGAGGACATCATATGACAGCTCCAGATTTAGATGGAGTACCGAATTTAGTACTCCCGAATCTCTTATAACGAAATCCCCACTTCTGACTGCGAATACAGACTATTTGTTCGTGATATAGTGGCAGTTAAAGTAGGAACAATTTCATGTCAAACACAATAAAATTCCTATATTGTGGATTTTTATTGACTTGTTATGTCCGAAAAATTAAGCAATAACCAGTTAGCGCGTGCAAATAATTCGCACAATTTATTATTCAGCGATCAAATACTGATATGATATGGAAATAATTAAATGTTATGAGAAGGGTAAATTTATTTTTACTTTGACTTACTTATATTTATATATTTACAAAATTTCTTTAATCGACTTTTGAGCATTGTATTTTAACATAATTATTCAATTGGTAATTAGGTCACTTAATAATTATTCAATAAACTACAAAATGTTCATTGATCCTGCTGTTTATTCGACAATTATAAACTCGGATCCACGAACAACTTAAAAAAAAACTTTATTGGTATGAAAACACAAGTACAATGTTACATAATGAGAGCTACAACGCTACTGAGACATGAGCTACTATCTACTACTGCTTAGAACTGAGACCTATATATAGTGGTGGGGAGAAATTGCTGATGTTGCAGTTAGACCTGGGCACTCTTGAAATAATTTATTTCTGAAATAATTCATATGGTTATTCCACGAATGAATTATTTCCGGAATAATGGTTATTTCTGAAATAATATTTCAAACTGTCAATGAAATAATCTCGATGGAATAACTCTGAATTTATTTCTGAAATAATTATTTCACTATTCTGACATTCTTTGGAATAAAGTAAATTATTTCGAAATGAGTTATTTCTGAAATAAATTATTTCAGAATTATTTATTTCATAAATAAATTATTGCAAAAATCAAGAAATGAATATTTCAGAAATAACATTGTTCTGAAATAACACAAAATATTTACCAATATGCACTCATGTTTTCGGGGTATCTTTTTATGAAAATAGTGTCGAATTTGAAATTGCGCCCCTCCCCCCGTCCCCAACCAGCATCGAATTATTGTAAATTTTCGAATTTAATCCATATCAGGGTCGAATATAATGTTTACGGGGTAGCTTATTATGAAAATATGGTCGAATTTGAGATTGGGGGATGGTGGGGCGCAATCTCAAATTCGACCATATTTTCATAATAAGCTACCCCGAAAACATAATAGTCGACCCTGATATCGATTATTTCAGAAAAGTTACAAAAAGTCGATGCGTGGGGGGAGGGGGGTGGCGCAATATCAAATTCGACAATATTTTCATAAAAAGCGCCCCCAAAAACATAGTAGTCGACGCTGATATGGATTAAATTCGAAAAGTTACAAAAAGGCGATACTGGAGGGTGGGGGCGCAATCTCATATTGATCTTATTTTCATAATAAGCTACCCCGAAAACATAATAGTCGACTCTGATATCGATTATTTCAGAAAAGTTACAAAAAGTTGATGTGAGAGGGTGGGGGGGGCGCATTATCAAATTTGACTTTATTTTTATAATAAGCGCCCCCGAAAACATAGTACTCGACCCTGATATCGATCAAGTCCGAAAAGTTACAAAAAGTCGATGCGTGGCGGGGAGGGGGGGTGGCACAATATCAAATTCGACAATATTTTCATAAAAAGCGCCCCCAAAAACATAGTAGTCGACGCTGATATGGATTAAATTCGAAAAGTTACAAAAAGGCGATACTGGAGGGTGGGGGCGCAATCTCCTATTGATCTTATTTTCATAATAAGCTACCCCGAAAACATAATAGTCGACTCTGATATCGATTATTTCAGAAAAGTTACAAAAAGTTGATGTGAGAGGGTGGGGGGGGGGCGCATTATCAAATTTGACTTTATTTTTATAATAAGCGCCCCGAAAACATAGTACTCGACCCTGATATCGATCAAGTCCGAAAAGTTACAAAAAGTCGATGCGTGGCGGGGAGGGGGGGTGGCACAATATCAAATTCGACAATATTTTCATAAAAAGCGCCCCCAAAAACATAGTAGTCGACGCTGATATGGATTAAATTCGAAAAGTTACAAAAAGGCGATACTGGAGGGTGGGGGCGCAATCTCCTATTGATCTTATTTTCATAATAAGCTACCCCGAAAACATAATAGTCGACTCTGATATCGATTATTTCAGAAAAGTTACAAAAAGTTGATGTGAGAGGGTGGGGGGGGGGGCGCATTATCAAATTTGACTTTATTTTTATAATAAGCGCCCCCGAAAACATAGTACTCGACCCTGATATCGATCAAGTCCGAAAAGTTACAAAAAGTCGATGCGTGGCGGGGAGGGGGGTGGCACAATATCAAATTCGACAATATTTTCATAAAAAGCGCCCCCAAAAACATAGTAGTCGACGCTGATATGGATTAAATTCGAAAAGTTACAAAAAGGCGATACTGGAGGGTGGGGGCGCAATCTCCTATTGATCTTATTTTCATAATAAGCTACCCCGAAAACATAATAGTCGACTCTGATATCGATTATTTCAGAAAAGTTACAAAAAGTTGATGTGAGAGGGTGGGGGGGGGCGCATTATCAAATTTGACTTTATTTTTATAATAAGCGCCCCCGAAAACATAGTACTCGACCCTGATATCGATCAAGTCCGAAAAGTTACAAAAAGTCGATGCGTGGCGGGGAGGGGGGGTGGCACAATATCAAATTCGACAATATTTTCATAAAAAGCGCCCCCAAAAACATAGTAGTCGACGCTGATATGGATTAAATTCGAAAAGTTACAAAAAGGCGATACTGGAGGGTGGGGGCGCAATCTCCTATTGATCTTATTTTCATAATAAGCTACCCCGAAAACATAATAGTCGACTCTGATATCGATTATTTCAGAAAAGTTACAAAAAGTTGATGTGAGAGGGTGGGGGGGGGGCGCATTATCAAATTTGACTTTATTTTTATAATAAGCGCCCCCGAAAACATAGTACTCGACCCTGATATCGATCAAGTCCGAAAAGTTACAAAAAGTCGATGCGTGGCGGAGAGAGGGGTGGCGCAATATCAAATTCGACAATATTTTCATAAAAAGCGCCCCCGAAAATATAGTAGTCGACGCTGATATGGATTAAATTCGAAAAGTTACAAAAAGGCGATACTGGTGGGTGGGAGGGGCGCAATCTCAAATTGATCCTATTTTCATAATAAGCTACCCCGAAAACATAATAATCGACTCTGATATCGATTATTTCAGAAAAGTTACAAAAAGTTGATGTGAGAGGGTGGGAGGAGGCGCAATATCAAATTTGACTTTATTTTTATAATAAGCGCCCCCGAAAACATAGTACTCGACCCTGATATCGATCAAGTCCGAAAAGTTACAAAAAGTCGATGCGTGGCGGGGAGGGGGGTGGCACAATATCAAATTCGACAATATTTTCATAAAAAGCGCCCCCAAAAACATAGTAGTCGACGCTGATATGGATTAAATTCGAAAAGTTACAAAAAGGCGATACTGGAGGGTGGGGGCGCAATCTCCTATTGATCTTATTTTCATAATAAGCTACCCCGAAAACATAATAGTCGACTCTGATATCGATTATTTCAGAAAAGTTACAAAAAGTTGATGTGAGAGGGTGGGGGGGGGCGCATTATCAAATTTGACTTTATTTTTATAATAAGCGCCCCCGAAAACATAGTACTCGACCCTGATATCGATCAAGTCCGAAAAGTTACAAAAAGTCGATGCGTGGCGGGGAGGGGGGTGGCACAATATCAAATTCGACAATATTTTCATAAAAAGCGCCCCCAAAAACATAGTAGTCGACGCTGATATGGATTAAATTCGAAAAGTTACAAAAAGGCGATACTGGAGGGTGGGGGCGCAATCTCCTATTGATCTTATTTTCATAATAAGCTACCCCGAAAACATAATAGTCGACTCTGATATCGATTATTTCAGAAAAGTTACAAAAAGTTGATGTGAGAGGGTGGGGGGGGGGCGCAATATCAAATATGATATTATTTTTATAATAAGCGCCCCCCAAAAACATAACAGTCGACCCGGATATTGATTATATCTGAAAAGTCGATCAGAATGATATAATCAACATACATTATTTCTGAAATAATTATTTCAGATATCGTTATTCCTGAAATAATTTATTTCCGAAATAATCATTTCGGAAATAAGGGTCAGGTTATTTCATGAAATAAATTGTTTCGGAAATAACTATCGAGGTTTATTTAGGGATTTATTCCGGGAATATTTTTCAAATAAATTCTGCCCAGGTCTAGTTGCAGTACAATATTAGGCTTAATGGTGTCTACTGACGTTTCGATCCTGTTTTTTTTTTTTTTTGTAGTTAACAATACGACCCTCTTCAATGCTAGATCAACAAATAGCTCAATTGGTACACAATTATGCTTCTATATGTTTCAAATAACAATTATTTCAAAATTTAACCTACTTATAAAATAGAGCTTCGATCAGGCCAGGGACACACCGACAGTCTTAGCACCGTCCACTAGCATATATATTAAGCTACTGGATCTCTAAGCGTCTGCACAACTAACCACTAACAATAAACTACAAAACAATGAAAAATGCATCTATGTTAAATAAAGCAATTTAATGCATCCATGATAAATATAACATCATCAAGAACATATCTATATCAACAACAAAAATTATTTGTATAACAACTCTTGGTGATAAATTAAAGTATCAAAATTAACTAACATTAAATATACATATTATCGAACTAACTTTCAAATTATTAAAAATATCAATAAATATCAACTACTTAAAATATATGTACACTAGTCTATAAAATTTTATTAACATTATAAATTCATGAAACAATATTAAAAAAGAGCTCAACTATAGTTCCCATTCTTTAATTGTATTTTAACCCTAATAAAACAAATATAACATCAAAAGACAACCAGCTGAAAATTCAAACGAAATCTCTCATATAAATTATACCAATTTTAAAATGTTACTATACACAAAATTCAATTTCGCCTAATTATTCCGGGTATTTATTAAGTTTTTGGTTCTTCCAATGTACATCATCTTTAGAATATTTTTCGTTGATTTTTTTTCATGTCTAGTATCTTACAGATACTACGGATAGTCTGACACTCTAGACAAAATAAAAAACATCATGGCGCAAGACAACTATTTATTTCCATGTTTGGAGCCTCATGGTTTGGTAGTTTGGATTTTTCCATCAATAATAGAATTAATAAATTAAGTAAAATGGATAGTTGCAGAAGTAAATGGAAAGTAGAGAGAACCGCATTAATCTAATTAATAATACGGTTGTGAAAAGCATACAATAATTGTTTTAAATAATAGTCTATAATTTTTACTTTCACTGACCTATAATTGAAAATATCTATACAGTCTCTATGTAGATATATATATATGGCTGAAAATATAGTCCTCGAATCCCTGGGAATCATTCACCACCACATGCATAGCTAGGCTGAGAGTTTAATTTATGTATTTATTTATTTAATGAAAAATAGAAAAAAAAATAGAGGTAAAGTAAGAGAAGTGATAGAAAGGGAAATTAAATGTAAAAAAAAGTAAAAAAACATGAACAATGAAAGGAAGGGGAAAAATGTATATATATATATATATATATATATATATATATATATATATATATATATATATATATATATATTACTAATATAAACTAACCACTTCTGTATATTTATATATAAGTTCATTTACTGTCCTAAGGATTAACGATTATGCTGTGTGTATAGCAACCCAATATAATTGGTCAGCAATCTTTTATATATCTTATATTTTTTATGAAAATAAAGTGTTTCCCTATCTCTACTGAAGGAATGATAGTAAGTTAATGTCAAGTGATTCGCGCAAAGCACCATTTATTTCTTTAAGATCTTAATATAGTTAATTTTTGAAAATATATCAAAAGTATCTTTGCTAATAATGGTCCAATTATCTTTATTTCGTTTTGTATATAATTTATAAACCTCTCAAATTATTATACTGAAACAGTATAAATAATAATAATAATAATAAATTGAACGAAACAGTGCATAAAACCACGTTAAAACAAAGGATACTTACATGAAGGAACAAAGATCTGGGTGAATGAGAAATTACCTGAAGAATGGAAAGAATCTATTCTTATTCCGATTCACAAAAAGGGTCCGAGGACGGATTGTAATAACTATCGAGGAATTTCACTCCTTCCGGTATGTTATAGAATATTTACTTTAATTTTAATCAGTCGAATCACGGAATACGCCGAGGAAATTATCGGAGACTACCAATGCGGATTTAGACGGAATCGTTCGACTATTGATCAACTATTTTCTTTACGGCAAATATTAGAGAAAAAATTGGAGTACAACGGTATTGTTCACCAGCTGTATATAGATTTTAAAAATGCTTACGATTCTATTGACCGCCAGAAACTGTATAATATTCTAATTGAGCAGGGGATTCCTAAAAAATTAGTAAATCTAGTCAGGATGTGCTTGACGGAGGCACTTAATAAAGTTAGAATCTGTAATAATCTGTCCGAAAAATTTGAGGTTCGTTCGGGTTTAAAACAAGGGGATTCCCTTTTGCCTGTACTGTTCAATTTGGCATTAGAACATGCCATTAGGGAGGTAATGCTTACCGAGAAAGGGTTGGATCTGGGTGGGACAACATCCGTGCTGGGCTATGCTGATGATCTGGTACTGTTAAGCGAAGACCTTGAAACTATAATACTAAATACGACAAGGTTAATGAAATCCGGTAAAGAACTAGGACTCGAAATAAACGTGGATAAAACAAAATATATGGTTAGCTGCAAAAATGGCGATACTACTGGTGATATCGATATAGATGGTAATATGTTTGAGCAGGTAGATAAGTTTAGGTATCTAGGTTCTACGATAACTAGAAAAAACGAAATTGAAGAAGAAATTAAGGTTAGCCTGAAGGCGGGAAATGCTTGTTATTTTTCTGTGACAAAACTACTTAGTTCGCGCCTTTTGTCCCGAAACTTAAAAATTAGAATCTATAAAACAATTATCTTGCCTACAGTTCTTTATGGGTGCGAAACTTGGCCGCTTACATTAAGGGATGAGCTTACAAGACAAGCTTTGCAGCGGGAAAATTTAGAGAGTTTGAAAATCAGATATGGTCGTGGACAGTACTTCGCCATATAACATCACCTTATGAGCAGTAAAGAAAAATCTATGGAGGGGATGGAAAAATATAAGATAATAGTAGACTTCGTATTGAGAACATCCTGGATGAAAAGTATACGATCTAATATTCAGGACTCTAGATTTGAAGGTGAGATAAAATTTTCTGTTGAGAAATTAGGCTTAGGAGAGGAGCAGATAACCTTTTTGGGATTTCGAAGGAGGGGATCAGACACGATAATGAAAAGGTAGAGGCGATCCAGAGCATGGCTACACTATAACAAATTAAAGAACGTTAAATTTTGTGTCGAACGAGTACCTAAACCTAATAATTTGATTAAGCAGTATGGCAGAAAACCGTGACCAACCAACGCTGATTTTTACCAAATTTGTCAAAAAAATGAGAAAAATTCCTATAAACGGCTCTGCAGATTGGAAATCAGTTTATAATTACTTATATATTTACTTCACATCTCTAAGTTGTACTTTCAGGTTATACATTATCTTACTTTGAAATTAACAGCTGATCAGTGTGCCCGCGCGCTCTGTGACGAATCCTCGTACCTCGAGCCTCGTACAACCTCGTACAATTGTAGGCCCAGAATTATTGTTTTTTTATAATAAAATTAGATCAGAGCTTTTTATTTTTACCCCTATTCATATATTTTAAAGCCTTTTTAAATTTTTTTTTTTAAATTTAATTTGTCAAGAATTAAATTAGCTTAATAAAATATATAAAAAAGTTTATATATTTTTAGAAACTACTGGAAACTTTATATAAAAGTCAAAATAGCAAAAAAAAAAAAAGTTCTTTAATTTCTTGTTCTTGGTTTTTTGTTTCGATTAGTGTTGCCCAAATGCGAAACCGAGACGAGTCTTGGTCTTGTAAACTCAGTCTTGGGCATGGTCTTGGTCTTGCGCAAGAGTCTAGCTACTGTCTTGCAGTTACATATTAGCTTATTACTATAGAGATATTACTTTACTTTTTTAGATAAGAGAAACCTAACTAAGCCGGAATGAAATATTAGAGGAGTTAAATGGAAAAGTATATTGGTTATACTAATTGTTAACATATAGTAATTAAGATTGTCAAGTATTAGTAAATATTTTGCCTTAATTTGTATTTAAAAAATAGTTTTTTTTTACCAGTCCTGGTCTTTGTCTTGCAACAGTTAGGCGATCTTGGTCTTGGTCTTGCAAAGTACAAGACGAAGACCGATTTTGGACAACACTAGTTCGATGCACCGTTGTATTTTGCTATATATACAGAAGTGAAAAAAAAAATATCCTAAATTTTTAATTTCACGTTTTGATTCTCAATTTACTAGCCTAATATTATCTAAATCACCCGCCAACTTTCAAAGCTGCGGCTTCGGAATGGCAGACAAGATTTAGTTTACTTACAATTAGAATAATACATATTTTCGTACTTTAATTTTAAACCTTTACTTGCGATAAGGTCTCTTTTTGGGCTCTAGCTCATAAATTATGAGCAAACAATACTTATTGAAAAATGCTTATCATTTGTTTACTTCTGGTAGTATTTGGCTTTAATATTTTTATCAGTTAGTTCTTTTCAACAAAGCTAAAACGGTAACGCATGTTTAAATATTGCTTAACGTCTGAAAGTAGACAATATTTATTGCATAATGTCTGCAATCAGACAAAGAATAATACTAATTATGCAATGTAAAAAACCTCATTTCTTACATCAGTTTCCTACATTATTTATCTAAATATAGCAAACTGCGTTTGTTAGTTTTTCAAAGGTATGAAATCCTCTCCCTTTATACAAATATTTATTCTTTGTTTATTTTTAATATTTATACATTGATATTCACAACTGTATACAATATACAGCTACAATACAAAGCTATATAATATTCAAGCTATAAATGTATTGAAAAAATCTGGTGGGCACAACACACAACTTTCACTCACCGCTCAACTTAGATTAGAAATTATTTTCTGGTCATTATAAAATTTTTGAATTGCATTTTTAACTGAACTGAAACTAAATGCTTACAGCTAACGAATCATAAATACTATTAAAATAACAAAAGTCCTATTTATTATATCACCGGTTGATTATGGATTGTACGACTATTAGTTATTAAACTGTTATTTTCCATTGCAAAGTTTACTAAAATAGAATTAAAATATTTGCATTGTCTGTTATAGGCAGGTCAAAAGTTGTCACACTAATTGGAAGTGGATACTGAGGATAAATTATTCACTGATTTAATTTCCTAAAAGGTTACATGATGATTTTTTCGGAATAAACGGACCATATATACCTATTTATTGAAATATAATATCGGATCTAGAAACATCAAACTACAGTAAATTTATTTAAGGTTATAAATATAAACATGGAATATTTTTATATTTCACACAAGTACAATGAAATAGTGTCTTAAACAGTGGCATTGCCATGAGCTCCTGGATTTTAAATACTTTTTCAAACTTAAAAGTTTACATTTAGTAAGAAAATTTTATTTAATTTCCTTGAAAACACGTGATTTTTTTTTTATTTTTTTTAATTTCTTTATTGAGTATTATAACAATCTGTCTGTTCGACATTGGTTATAGTGAGGTAGGATGACATTCACACCATATGTACAAAAAAATAAAATAAATAGAACAAAATAATAATCAAAAGTATATACAATAGACAATAAAATAAAATAACCTAAAAAATAAGAAAATTAAAACTAAGGAAAAAAAAAAAATAAATAACATGCATACCTATATACAATCAGGCGAGGGAACTCCAGGAGAACCCTGCGCTACTCTTCCAACCGCGTCACTGGTACTAAAGCCAGCGGAGATTGGTCGAGAGCACTTTAGCCACATACACACATGTCTTGAGTGAAGAATCTGGCCATTGCCAGAACTCCAATTTATATAATTTACAAAAGGTCGCGAGGCCACTGCCGTTTCAACCTTCTTGGAGGATTATAGGGATGGGAGATGCTTGATAGGGATTGTGCAAGAGGATTTGGGTGGTAAGTAAGGTTCTGGTGAAATTTGGAGAACTTTTCTGGGATAAGGTCTAGGACAAATGGGATGTTAAGGTCATGATGTAGGGTTTTGTTGGATACATAGAAAGGAGCATCGACTATTGTTCGAAGGACTTTAGACTGGAAGGATTGGATGCGCTTGATGTTAGAAAATTTTGCTGATCCCCACAGTTCTAGTCCGTAAGTCCAAATAGGTTTCAGTATTGTCTTGTAGATCAGTAGCTTGTTTTCAATGGAAAGTTTAGATTTTCTGCTTAGTAGTCGGTATAGTTGGCCGTATCGTCGGTTGAGTTCTTGTCTTTTGAGTCTAGTATGCGGGTTCCAAGTTAGTCTTCGGTCTAAATGAAAGCCAAGATACCGGATTGTGTCTGAATAAGGAAGCTGGATGGAATTAAAGAGTACTGGTGGACAGGAATTGCGTCGGAGTGTAAAAGTAATGTGTTGGCATTTAGATTCATTAACTTTAATGCGCCAGTTATTACACCAGTGCTCAATCAAGGTGAGATGACTTTGGAGATTTAAGGATGCTATTTCGGGATCAGAGTTGGATGATAAGATTGCGGTGTCGTCAGCGAATGTTGCAAGAAAAGTATCGGGATGAACAGGGATGTCAGCAGTAAAGAGGATGTAAAGCACGGGACCCAAGACGCTGCCTTGGGGAACACCGGCTTTAACGGAGTAGATATTGGAAAATTCTGTTCCACAGCGAACTCGAAAGGAGCGGTCAGAGAGGTAGGATCGGAGGACTAGGTACAAGGACTGAGGTAAATGGATTTTAAGCTTGGAGAGCAGTCCGGAGTGCCATACCCGGTCAAATGCCTGTGCAATGTCCAGAAAGGCACCCGAACAGTATTCCTTGTTTTCTAGGGCTGAGGAAATATGATCAACGACTCGGAGTCCTTGTTGAACAGTAGAATGTTGAGAGCGAAAACCAAACTGATGGGAAGGGATATTTTGGGATTCTATAATGGGTAGGATTCGTTTCAAAAGGATCTTTTCAAAAATTTTTGAAAGGATTGGGAGTAGGCTGATTGGTCTATAGGATGTTGAGCTATTGAGAGGTTTTCCTGGTTTTGGGAAAAGGATAATAGTGGAGTGTTTCGATAACAGAGGGAAGTGGGTGGTGCGTAGGATACAATTGTAGATATATGTAAGGAATATGACTGCTTTGGATGGAAGTTGTCGGAGGATTTGAGGTGTAAGGAGATCATGTCCAGGAGCTTTACGGAGGATTAGTTTTTTTAATTGAAATTTTACTTCGGAAGGATGAATAGCTTTTGGGGGCAAGGAAAGTGGGATTGGTGATGTAAGGAGTTCTTCTACTGTTACGGTGTGGGCAGGATGGGATTCCGGATGTGAAATATATGTATTGGATAGGTGAATGGCGAACTCCTCAGCTTTATCTTCGTCAGATGCTGCCCAGGAGCCATCACCTCGTCGGAGAGGATGGGAAATGCGGTGAGGATTTAGGATTTTTGTTGTGGTTTTCCAAAGGGAATTGTCGCGAGAAGAGAGGGAGGATAGGTAGGAGTTGAAGGATTGTGATCTGAAGGTGGCTAATTCCAGTTTTAATTGGAAAACACGTGATAATGTTAGTTTTCTGAAATTATTATTTCTATTTTTTTTCGCCACTCTTCGCTACCTTCTACAATCTTCTATGTCAAATATTGTTATATATTTACGCATACCTTTTGACTACTATTTCCGGATATTCATTTTCGTCCTGGATATGTACTTTTATTTTTTCTCTCATATTCAATTATCAAATATATTATAAGTTATATTTAGCACTTTTTCATAACTCTTAACAATGAGAAATGGTTATTATTTATAACAAACCAAATTAAAGATACTTTAAAGGAAGACATGATATTGTTGAGATTCCACAAAGGGAAAATTCATCAAATTATTCACTAATTTAATTTTCTAAAAAGTTACATGACAATTTTTCGTAATAAATGGCCGTTGATACCTAATTATTTAAATATAATATCACATCTAAACAACATTGTTTTTTCTAAAATTCTCCGCTTCCCAACGATGCATTATACGTATCCTTCTGACTGGTATTTCTGGAGATTCATTTTCGACCTGGATAAGCATTTTTATTTTTTTCTCCTTTATTCAATTACCAAATTCTTTCAAAAGTTCAAATATTGTCCAAACCATTTTTTTGTTAATCTGAATAATTTGAGATCATTATTTTTTTTAAATAAACCATATTAAAAGTACTTTAGAGGAAGCCGTCTTTGAACATTGTGTATTTAAGCCCTGTAGAGTGACTTCAATAGGGATAAGACCTGGTTGATATTAAAGGCCACTTAATTATACAATGATACACCGGGTTTAATCAAAATCGTTATAGCCGTTTTTGAGAAAATTATAAAAATGTGTTTCAGCGTTGATATAAAGTGGCACTTCCGGATTTTAAAGGAAAAGTTGCCGTCACATCTAAGGTATATACCTATCTTAAATACGTAATATCAGTTTCGTACGACTTTTTGTTTTTGAGCTAGACTGCTAACAAACATACACACAGACCATTTTTCGGGACTTGGTTATTTGGACCCAGGGTACCTCAAAACGTGTATTTCCGTTGAAAACTCAGACTCAAAAATTTTCACGATTGCAGTACTTACACTTGTGAAAATAAAAATCTCTCAGGCTGAACAAATCCTGGATCCACTACTTGTCGCTATTGAATATTTAGAGACTTAAATTTCCGTTTTTCTTTCGTAATTATAATCTGAATAAATACTGGTACTATAATTATTTGTCTACCATTGTGGTTACTATATTGTTTGGTTATTATAAAAATTTGGTCCTTAAAATTTTTACTAGTTTAAATAAATCCGTCGAAAACTCAGATTCAAAAATTTTCTCGATCGCAATACTTACACTTACTATATATTACATATATACGTAAGTGAAAGTAAAAACATGGTATCCAGGACTAAAAATCGAATTGACACTTTAAATAAAAGTGGCTACTACTTGGGTACAACATGTTCGTGTTCTGCCGTTAATATCCGGCAGGCGAGAAGAAAACTGAAAAGCAAAATCAAAGAACACCTCCCTGGCTGGCCTGAGCCATGCAACACATTTTAAAGATAATTTTTTAAATTTGTAAATAACCTACAGGAAGTTAAATGAAAAATAAAGATGTTTTGGTGGGAATAGCGAATAGGCTTCCGGGGATATCGGGGATTAAGGTTATTTACACTCGTGAATTATTAAAACAAAACCCCGGCACTGGATATCGACTTTTTGAGGGTGTTTAACTGTGATTGGGAATTCGGGAATCTAATACCTTTTATGACACTGTGTGAGAAGAAACAATAAGAATACATATATGAAATGTGGAACCTAGTAAACACTGAATGAATTGACTCACCTGGTTAATTCTTCAATTGTGAGGCATATAGGACAACTAAATAAAATGACTTTCACTCCTGTATAATAAAACAATTTATTTTGACAACTGTAATAAATGAATGTATAAAAGTCTTATAACTGTAGGCTTTATATTCTTAGTCTTCAATGTAGTAGGCCTCTCTTCCCAGATGACTTCCTCTCGCTTCCGTCCGGTTGCCTCAAGTGTTTGGCGTCCTCTTCCCCATCTGTTGCCAGCTACCTGATCGGACCTTTTCTTCTTTTCGATTGTTTATCGATGTATGATTTTCCAATGAGCAATTTGTCCACTGCACAATTGAGTACATTTCACAGTGCAACCTCACATTCCTATATATTATATATTCCTTCTCATTCCCTTATAAAATGTCGTCTAAAGGAATAAATACAGGGGGATGTCTACTACAAATTGTTCACACCCACAAAAAAGTAATAAGATAAAACTGTTACATACCATTTCAAAAAGGAAAAAGAATGGACTTTTTTGAAAAATTAGAAATTAAGAAAAAAATTACGGTATATAACTGAATGTGCACAGTACTCAATTTGAGGATTCTGCATTCATATAATTAGTGGCTGCTAATGAGAACAAGAAGTGGGGGTAAGGATAGCCCATCTGGCCAATAGTTTTGTTTTTATTTTTAGTCCTCATTCGACAAGCAGGAGAGGACGACCAAGATAAATTAGTTGATTATAATTTTCATTAAACAATTTATTAGGACTAGTAGGCCCGTGCGAAAAATTCGTACAGCATATTGTAATCAAATGCCAAATTAATAAGAAAATAAAATAATGCAATGTATCAAAAGATAAATAAATCAATTGTTACTTTATCGATAAATACAATCGACATAGGAAACAGAATTTATTTAAATCTTCATTTTTGTTTGGAACCAACATATTTACAAATTTCAATAAGCTGTATCTTTGATAAAAATTGTCGGATTTCAATGATTTTTTTTCCTTTTGTAGATAATTTAGTAATGTTTTTATTAAATCATGGGAATAGCCAAGGGGAAAGGTGTGTAGCTTTTTAGTTATTCGCAAATAAAGTTTCTTTTCTTTCATAACTCGTTTGCCTGAATTTTCTGGGTGATTGGACTATTTTGCCAGCCTGAAGGAGAAGGAAGCCTTCGAAATTGGTCGCTCAATCTTGAGATTTGGTGAAGAATTAACGATGATATGGCTTGCCGATCAAAAACACCATCGATAAATAATATAAACTCCTCCTCTCTCGATCATAGAGACCTCAAGTCGACGAAATGAGACATGTATCCAATGCCAGTACTACAATTAACGTCAGGTTGCGTGGATGCGAACCCTTTTCCTTGCGTTATCTCGAAAATAGTACGTTTACCCGGAGGAACTATCCGGGTCTTGCTGTACGCATCAAAATCTTCTAGATCCAATTTGTCCCGTATCGATCTACTGACCTACCACCGTTCCAGTATTGAAGTCTAGCAAAATGTTTGTATCGACTTTATTTATTTTAGAAAGAAAAACAAAAGCGGAGAATACGATTCGCTAACCCCCCGTGAAATTCTGAATCCAACGGTACCCCATTCATGGTATTTGAGCATGACAGCTTGTATTTGGTACAAAACCGATTTCGAGCCTTACTGTAATAATATATGTGGGGATGGGGATTGGATTTTAAATTGTTAAATTTTAATAGTTTTTCGCCACTAGACCTGTTTCGCCTGCCAGTCTACCAACTGGTTTCTGCAGTGCCCGATACCATGCCCCGATGAAGACCTACAAAGTGGTTCGAAACGTCGGCTTAAACAATAAAATACTATTTTGATATATAGTATTCATTTGACTTCACCCCCGACTAACTCCTTCACATGTTAAATTTGAATTTAGGTTTTTTATTATTTGATTGCTTTGCAAAAATTTTTTATTGTTTTATTATTTTACCAGCCTGATGAAGGTCTGATAAAAGACCGAGAGAAAAATAAATAATTATACAGGAAAACAATGTCTTTTTTTTTTAAATTATAATTATTTTTATAAACAAGAAGAAGATTTTATTGTTTAACTAGCTTTACCAGGCCAGGCGCTGCAGTGGCTTAGCCTGGCAAAATGAAAAAGAAAGAAAATAGAAAGCACATATGAGTAGATTAGTAGCAAAGGACATCTGTCATTTTAAAAAGTTGGGAAACAAATTTGTCTGTAAAATGGCTTTAATTTAAACTAATTCTAATTATTTTTTTTTTCATGATTCAAAGTGAACATTCATAACCATCTGAGTGAATACGCCGTCATTCATAGTCATCAGAAACAGAATGAGTTGAACTTATAAAACTAAATTGAAAAATTAATAAAAAAAACGTATAATAGTATTGACCTACATAAGGAGAATTTTATAACTTCTTCAAATGATAACTTTAATTACTGCAGTATTTACAAAATTTTCTATTAATCAATAAAAAAATAATTGCCTACCTTCGGTATTGGGGAAGCAAAAGGAAACGGCCTTTTTTGAAGAGAAAACAGTAAATGTAAAAACTCTATAACTCTGCAACGAATTTCGATGATTTTTTTTTTTATTTTGTCGGCAAATCAGGAATCTTTCATATAAATATAGGTATTATCCATAAAAAATTGTGTACTTTTTTAGTTATCGACAAATAGAATATTGAATTCATCGTAACATTTTTCAGCTTGTTTTCAGGAAAGTATGTTATACACATAAATTAAAAGGGTTTCAAAGGGAAGACTTTAGTCAAGTTTCGTTAAAATCGGTAAAGCCGTTTTGGCGCTACAGTTTATAGCTACACATTTTTTTTGAACAGGAAAGCATTTACATTTTTATTTTTTTTTACATATATAAAATTATCGTAAGACAGAAGTACTATGCCAGAAACCTTCCCAGGAGTGTACGGAACAACTTCCCAAAGTTTCATGGCGATCGGATGAATGGTTTAGTAATGCATAGAGGACAAACAGACAGACAGACAGACATACATTCATTTTTATATGTATAGGTTATTAGGCATTCATCATACTTTTAGGTACTGATTTTATTGACTTCATTTATTAACGGAATATTGGTCGTTACAAAATAAAAAGAATTTTATTTTGTATTAGGAGGGTTTAAAAAATCTATCATCTACAAACAACTAAACAAATCATTTTATTGAAAGAAATGAAACTACATTGTATAAAAATCATTTTTATAAATAACTTATTACTCCTATTTGAACAGTCTTTTTTGATAAGGATACATCATATTAACATTTCTTTTTAATATGTTCCAGATGATAGTGAAGTTTTTTAAAACTTCATTTATTTATTTTTATTTCCAAATTAGAAAACATATTTGTACTAAAAATAAGAGTATCACAGATGGTAGGAATTTCAAAGATCCTGATGTTTGTTGGGTTTGTTGGGCTGGTTCAGCATGAGAGAATTCTTCCAGGCGTAAAGCATATTTGATGGCAGTGTTAATGTAAGTCTGCTCATGTATGTGATGGAAGAGATGTGAATGGGGACCTGAAAATAGAAGGTTTTTTATATAAATAAAACATTATATAATTTTATATTAAAATATATCAATTTAATGGTGTCAACTAAAAATATCAAGACATATATACATAATAGTTTGGCTATTTTAAATAGAGTGTGTTCATAATGTTCATATTGAAAGTAATGACAGTTTGGAATCAGATTGTTTTGGGTGGAGTAATGTTTTAGTTGTATTAATAGTTTAAACAGCATATATATTGAGATTATTATTCTGTTTAAATTTTTTTCTTTCTTAATTAAAATAAATCTGTCTTAACCCTTCATGATTTTAAGGATGTTGATATAGAGAGAAATACCTAGTCCTGTCATAAATATTGTTATAAGGAAATATATACAGATTTCAACAGAAAAATTAATTTGTTCGAAAACTACAATAGAAAATAAATTGTATATATATAGAGAGAGTAAAGCAAAAAAGTAATTACTAACAATGCCCCCCTTTTGCCTTGACACAGGCATTTAATCTCCGTGGTCAGTCATCGATAGCAGCACGCAGCACTTTTTGAGGAAAGCGCTCAACTGCTCGGACCAGAGATTGTTTGAGGCTCTCCAAGTTAGGGTGTGCTCTGTGGCATGCCATTCTCTCCAATTTGGAGCAAAGCTATCTAGTGGGTTGAGATCAGGGCTTCCTGAGGGCCAATCAGAGACAGAGATGAACTCTGGAATATTCTTTTGTAGCCATTGCTGAGTTGTCCTGGCCTTGTGAGCTGGAGAGGATGACTTCCAGCAAACAGAGTATCATTTAGAGGCTTGACAACAGGTTCCAAAATATCGTCCTGATAGTTTTTAGAGGCAGTTTTAACACATTTTTTTCGCAAAAATGGAGCTTTGTGGTGCCATCAAACTTCCCAGCAAACCATCACTGATGAAGGGTGATCACCTGTTTCCATTCTTCGAATGACTTACTGGGCTTCTTTAGAGCTATGTGCGTACACACGATCATTTTGGCGTTTAAATTTTTCTTCAATTGTAAAAATTTTCTCATTGCTAAACAAAATTTTTTGATGATAACCCACCAAGGAGCACTTTGCATCTATGCACTCTAATTTTTTTTAGTTAAGTGGTTATTCTTTGCCCTGTCATTCTTCGAAATAACCCATCCTAAGGTCACTTTTTATTATGCGAGACATTTTTCTGACAGAGATTCCCATTTCTCGAGACATGATTTGTTGTTTTCGAATGAGATTTCTTATGATTCGAGCAGCCACTGCTCTCACTGCATTTGCCGTTCTCAAAGTGTTGGAAATCTCTGCCTTGCAACTTTGTTTAAGGCGATCACAGCTATTCGGTTTTCTTTATCATCCCATTCTATACTAACTGAGCTAAAGAAAAATACAAACTAATTGGAATTATTATCCTGACAAGTTTAAAGATTAACCTGATAGAGGTAAGGATTATCTAAATAATACTCAAGGATGTAAACAAAGTTAAACTTTTGTAACAGTATTTATGGCAGGATTAGGTATATTCATGAATGTTTACTCCTACTGCATGTATAGATAAATGAATTCAAGCTGAAACTAATGGCAAGTTAATGACTGAAAATAGTTGTTTTTTCCTAATTAAGTGTGATCGTGTCTTAGCTGAAGAAAATTGAAAGTAAGAATTAAAATAAACTACACTACTTCCTGCAATTTTTAGTAATACAGAACCTGGCTGTTTATCTTGAGGAAATATCAATATAATAAGGTTTTAAAATATATTGAATACTTAGCTCAAAATAAAAATAACCTAGAATTTAGACCACCAGATAAATTTAACTAGAGTAATATTATTATTAATTGCAAGAAATTCAAATTGTTTTTCCAAATTATTGAGGAAAGATAAGTCAGATAAAGAGTTGGCCTCATAAAACACCAACATTTATTTTGACTATTATTATTTTGTTGTTTAATTTATTTTTCTTTATTGTACAAAGAGTGTTAATGAGCTGCTCTATTACTATTGCTAATGTCCATGAGTTTGACAGTAAGTAATATTTCTCAATAAAGAATTACAGAATAATAAAACACTAGAAAAAAAATCCGAGTATATAATGCCTACATTGAATAACATGTCTTCGGCATGTTTTTTAGAATTGATGAAATGAGAGAACCTAGGCTGTATGATTTGGGATTAGTCTATGAAGGAATAAAAAAAAAATTAATCTGTACTGGTAAAGACTTCTAAAGGGTCGAGTGGGATATAAATAAATGGTTACATCATGGACTTTCCGGTTAAAGCCCTCTTCCCCTCCCCCCCGAAATGAGGAAAATATAACCATGTTTTATGTAAAAAAATTATATCTTAAAGTATTATTGTTCGTGTAATTACATTTAATAGGACTTCAGGAATCACTTAAATACCATTTCATATTGGTAGTTAGTTTCTTTCTTTTTTTTCTCAACGTAATTATCGTTATATATATGAAAAACAAAACTCTTTCGGGCTGAAGCCACCCACCCTCCCCAAAAATTAAATCCTACATCCCTTAGTGACCAAAGGTATGATGTTTTCACTGAAAGATCATTGTTCCTGAAACATTAAGTGGACTGTGAGAGATCTTCCTGATTTGCCATCCATTATTTTGGTAGCGGCAAGATTAAATCGAAACAAACAATCCCCATCCCCACATATATTATTACAGTAAGGCTCGAAATCGGTTCTGTACCAAATATAAGCTCCTGTCATGCTCAAATACCACGAATGGGGTACCGTTGGATTCAGAATTTCACGGAGGGCTTCAATACTGAAACGGTGGTAGGTCTGTAGATCGATACGGGATAAATTGGATCTTGAAGATTTTGACGCGTACAGCAAGACCCGGATAGTTCCTCCGGGTAAACGTACTATTTTCGAGATAACGCAAGGCATAAGGTTCTCATCCATCGCTACATTAATTGTAGTACTGTCATTGTATACATGTCTCATTTCGTCGACTTGAGGTCTCTATGATCGAGAGAGGAGGAGTTTATATTATTTATCGCTGGTGTTTTTGATCGGCAAGCCATATCATCGTTAATTTTTCACCAAATCTCAAGATTGAGCCACCAATTTCGAAGGCTTCCTTCTCCTTCAGGCGGGACAAAATAGTCTTATCACCCCGAAAATTCAGGCAAACAAGTTATGAAAGAAAACAAACTTTATTTGCGAATGACTAAACAATTACACACTTTTTCCTAGGTTATACCCATGATTATATAAAAGATTACTAAATTCCCTACAAAATGAAAAAAAAATCATCGAAATCGGGCAATTTTTAGCTAAGATACAGCTTATTGAAATTTGTAAACATGTTTGTTCCAAACAGAAATGAAGATTTAAATTCATTTTAATTTCCTTTGTCGATTATATTTATCGATAAAGTAACAATTGATTTCTTTATCTTTTGATACGTTGCATTATTTCATTTTCTTATTAATTTGGCTTTTGATAACAATATGCTGTGCTAATTTTTCGCACGGGCCTACTAGTGAGAAAATAATCGAATAGAAATAGAAGCCATAAATTAATGAAATAGAGGTCTAGAAGGTCCTGAAATTTTATTATTTCCATATTTCGAGGGGTTGTCAGATATCGATATACTGTAATCAACTGGTGCTTTTACAGTAATATTATTTCTATTATTGAAAACAAATAATCGATTACCTGTAGCGTAGACGAAGACGTCGCTTCCTCCGTGGCTATTCTGATTATCCAATATGGCGGCAGGAACATCGTAATCATAAGATGTCGTATCTACCAAAGATGGATCTTCACGTTCAACTTGTCCATTCACAACTTTGTAATGGAAGTTTCCTCTTTTGGCGTTGACGTAATTCAGAGTGGTGAATGGAATATTATCAATCCTTGATTTACTTGCAACACCTAATAATTATTTTCAATATTATTTATAACACAATGAAGATGAATTATAAAAATCTGGTGCGGTGAGCGCATCATACAACTTTCACTTACCACCTTTTTTTGTAAGCTGAAATCGGTATTTTCAGATTAAGGGAAGTAAAAGTAAACAATTAAGGAAGGTACAAATTATAATTCAAAAGAATTACTAACCATATCGCTACTGTTAGTGCAAAAGGTCGTACGTAACTATTTTTTATTTTAATTCTATTTGTGTCAAAGGTGACATTTTGTTGTCTGCAACTGATATAAGTAGTCTGCTACTATGGAAAATAGCAGAGGGAAATAAAATATGAAATTATACTAATAATTCACAAAGAAATAATCAGTTTTTATTCTCTCTTGTAAAAAAAAAACTCAGTTTTCACGTACGACCTTTCGGACTTACAGTAACCATATTTTTTTCATAGCCGTCTGATATACTATATTTATGATTTTTCTGTACTTCACTAACCAATTCCTTTTTGGACTGTATATATAAACTTTTTACGTTCACTTACCTACATATATATAGTAACTGTAAGCATTACGATCGAGAAAATTTTTGAATATGAGTTTTCAACGGAAATACACGTTTTTAGGGTACCCTGAGTCCAAATAACCAAGTCCCAAAAAATGGTCTGTGTGACTGTGTGTATGTGAACACTAGCTCGAAATAGAAAAGTCGTTCGAAACTGATATTACGTATTTCAGATAGATATATGCCTTAGATGTCCTGGTAACTTTTTCCTTAAAATCGACTAACCAAAAGTGCCACTATATATCAACGCTGAAACACATTTTTACAATTTTCTCAAAAACGGCTCTAACGATTTTGATTAAACTCTGTGTATCATTGTATAATTAAGTGGCCTTTAATATCATTTAGGTCTTATCCCCGTTGATGTCACTTTACAAGGCTTAAATGCCCAATGTTCATATGCGTCTTCCTCTAATGAACCTTTAATATGGTTTATTTTAAATAATTAACTATCTCTCATTATTAAAAGTTACGAAAAAATGCAAAATATAACTCTTGAAAGAATTTGATAATTGAATAAAGCTGAAAAAAAAAATTCTATACAGGTAGAAAATGAATCTCAGGAAATACAAATCAGAAGATATACTTATAATATATCGTTGGAAATCCGAGAATTTTAGTAAAAACAATATCTAATATAGAAAGTTGTAAAAGGTAATGAAGAGTGGCTAAAAAATATATAAATAATAACATGTTTTCAAGGAAATTGAATGAAATTTTCTTACTAAATGTAAGCTTTTAAAATTTTTTTCAAGTGTGAAAATGTATTTAAAACCTCCGGATTCCAGGCAATGATATTGTTTAAGATACTATTTCATTGTACTTGTGTGAAAGAAGAAGTGAAATATAAAAATATTTCATGGATACGTTTATAACCTTGAATATATTTACTGTAGTTTAATAACTCTAGATCTGACATTATATTTAAATAATTAGGTATCTATCGTCGGATTATTCCAAAAAATCATTATGTAACCTTTTAGAAAATTAAATTAGTCAATAATTTGATAATTTTTCTCTTTGCGATATTCCAACATACTCCACTTGCAATTATTTTGACAACTTTTGACTTGTCCATGAGAGACAATGCAAATCTCTCTATTCCGTTTTAGTAAACTTTGCAATGGAAAATAACAGTTTAATAACTAATAATCGTACAATGCATAATCAACCGGTAATATAATTAATAGGACTTTTGTTATTTTAATAGTATTTATGATTTGTTACCTGCAATCTTTTAGCTTTAGCTCAGTTAAATATGCAATTCAAAAATTTTATAATAGACCAACATGGCCAGAAAATAATTTATATTCAAAGTTGAGCTGTATGTGGAAGTTTACCAGAATTTTTGGTTTATTATTTTCAATAATGAACCATTGTGATCGACCAAAAAATTCAAAAACTTAACCCAGTTTCAGAATATGTAGAATTCGAAAAACGAATAATTTTATTTTTAAAGCATGTAACAATATGAAATGGTTGATTATTTGAAATTAAAAAAAAAAAATTAAAGTTATTTTAGAGAAAGAAACTTTGAAAAACATTGAAATCCTGTTAGAGAACAGCAATAAGTATAAAACCTACATTATGTTCAAAACTGTTTAATTTTGCAATGGCATATAGAATTTAATCAAAATTGTCATAGCCGTTTTAGAGAAAATTGAAAAAAAATTTTACGGCAAAGTTGCTGTAGCATCCCATGCACGGGCGGATCTAGGGAGGGGGGCTTTGGGGCTGAATCCCTCCCCCACCCAAAATGGTAAAACATGACCATGTTGTATGAAAAAAATTACCTTAAAAGTATTATTGTTCGTCTAATTACAGTCAATAGGACTTAAACAATCACTTAAAGGCCATTTCATATAGGTAGTTAGTTTCTTTCTTTCTTCCGAAGTCATTATCCTAATATATTTGAAAAAAAAAAATCTTTCCCTCCGAAGCCCCCCCTCCAAAATTGAATTTTGAATCCGTTAGTAATCCGATGCACATAGAAACCTTTACTACGCAAGTTCAGTTTCGCACAACTTTTTATTTATTAATTAGATTGTTAACATATTTGCACACATACAGGTCATTTTGCGAGACTATGTTATTTGGACTCATGGGGCTTCAAAACATGTATTTCCGTGGAAAACTCGGATTCGGGATTTTTCACGATCGCAATACTTTTCTTCACTATTTATATTTCATATATTTCAATTTTTAAATCTATTTATTGAATAATAATACAATCAGCCACTGCTGGAGGGCTATACGCATTAGGGCTAAAAGTTCTCATTCATACAATATATACAAATAATAAAGAAAGAAATATAAATATAAGAAATAAATAAATAATACTGATGAAAAAGGTAAATAAAAAAAAATAAAAACGTCTAAACACAATCATAACTATGTATAATATATACATTCGCCCAAGAATCTCCGAGCCACGCTTTTTCCCCCACATGTAGAAGGCAAAGCAAGACTCCGGAAGATCCCAGTGCCACTTTTCCAGCCGCATCACTAGTATTAGAAGCCAGTGGAGACTGAAAGAGGGCACTAGAGCCACAGACGCTCAGGACATGAGTGGAGAAGCTGGCCATTGCCAGGACTCCAAAGGCTTATTTACAAAAGATCTCGAGGCCACTGCCGTTTCAACCTTCGAGGGGGATGGTATGGATGCTCGGAGCTGGATAGGGATAGCGCTAGAGGATTGGGATGATGTCATGGACATATGGGATGTTAAGTTCATGGTGTAGGGTCTTGTTCGTGACATAACATGGAGCATTGACTATTGTTGGAAGGACTTTGGACTGGAAGGATTGGAATATTTCATATATAGAAAAGGGAAAGTAAAAATGTAAAAGCAAAATAATAAATTAAAAAAATACCTAAAATATTGGATCCTCTACTCGGATAGCCGACGATAGTGAGTGTGTGAGAATGGTCGCTCGTGACAATGACGAGAGTATCGTCTTTGATCCCAGCAGTTTCCAGTAAGTTCATCGTCGCATTGACTGCTTTGTTCAATTCGACGACTTCGTCAAGAGCTGCTCGTGCTTTGCCCAAATGGTGTGCTTTGTCTATTAAGCCTCCTTCGACCTGATAATGGTTAAGTGTTAATAAGTCATTGTTAATATTTGTTTGTTAATTTGATTAAAAGGAGAGCGGAGTAACACTGACTTCCAGGGTACTAGGTTCGAATCCGGCTTGATGAATAGTAATCACTACATCGAAGGAAAAAAAAGTGGCCTACAAAAATATTGGGTCAATGGGCCTCGTTATTTTGACAATTTGAGAGTGGAGATTTTTTTTTTTTTACTATGTGATCATATTATCTTACGATTCAAGTGGAAAGAAAATAGGTATTTACGAGTTTTTAGTACCTAATTAAATAGACAAAGTTTGTCGATCTTCAGATTGAAAACTCCCCAATTTTGAGATTTTCGTAAATGAAATAGTTGTAGATTACGAAGAGAAGAAACTATTTACGAAGTTTCAGCCAGATACATGGGTGGATCTACGAGGAGAGGGGGAGGACTTTCGTGATTAAGGCACCCTCCCCCTCCAAAATGGTAAAATATAACTATGTCTTATGAATAAAATATTTAATAATTTTCTTTAAAAGTATTATTATTCCTGTAATTATATTTAATAGTATTTAAAGAATCGCTTAAACTTTATTTAATATAGATAATTAGCTCCTTTATTTTTTCTTCCTAAGTAATTATAGTTATATATATTTAAAAAAAATCTTTGGAGCTGAAGCCCCCCCAAAAACTAAATCCTGGATCCGCTAGTGGGAGGATGTTAATAATTCGATAAATAGGGATCTGTACCATGGACTACACTAAAAACCATAAAGAGTCTTGGATTTAATACTTTGTAAGAAAGCACTGTTTCAATTACTACGGTTGTGCAGGGAAGTGATTGAGTGCTCAACCGCCATGTTTTCCTCTTTAATTAAGAGCATTCATTTTATAAAGGCTGCATGAGCCCTAGGAGAGTCTCCTAAAGTTGTTCTACGGCTGATGTAACATAAAAAATATAAATTATCTGCAACAGCTGAACAAGAAGTTGGGACCTTGAGCATAGGAGTCCTGTGCGTTACTCAATGAGCTACCCCGTTTCCTATGACTTAATTAAAGACAACTAATTTAAAATAAATTAATAAATAATATTGTACCATTAGAAAGAATCCATTTTCATTTTTCTTCAGGACTTTGACAGCTTTCGTCACCATTTGTTCTAATGAAGGTACGCCATATTCTGTCTTGTTTCTCAAATGGTCGAGAGGGAAGTGACTATTGTAGAATATTCCTGTAAAATAAATAAATGTTTTATTTAAAAAAAAAAAGTGAAGAATTTATATATGTTTTTAAAAATATTTTTTGGCATACCAAGTAAGTAGTCAGTATTTTCAGTGTCAACATTTGACAATTCCTTGGCATTCTCCACCACGGCATATCGTGCTCCTTCTGCTGCTTTGTCTTGCGCCCATTCGTTTATCAAATCCCGTCCGTCTGTTCTGATACAGTTGTCACCACCAGATAATATTGGGTCGTAAGTATAGTTTGGAGTGTTTGCTTTTAACACCTGTCTGCCACCACCCATAATTACCTAACATAGAAATTACAAAAAAAATTATATTTTATATTATTAGTTATTCATAAATTAATATGAAATAAATATAATATATAATCACCCCCCCTCACTCTTCCCCTGAAGTTTGCGCTTATATATACTGGTAAATATAAGTTTTCTATCAACTTACGTTGAAACGTTTTCCAGGATTGTCCTCAACAAGTTGCCTAGCAACATCTTTAGTTCTGCACCCAGCTGGTACCACAGAATCACATTCCCAATCCCTCTCTGGAGTGTGTGCAAACATGGCTCCTGGAGTTGCATGAGTTACACGAGTTGTGGTCAGGATACCTAGAAGAATTATTAATTATATATATTATTTTATTCAATTAAGTTCTACTTTTTGTCTTGGGATTTGCACGTAATCAATCTCAAAGTAATAATAACTGATAATCAACTTGGAAATTAGTTTAAATGTTTACAGTTCATAATCAAATTATATTCCAATTACTGAATTATTACTTATTGATGAATTTTATTTAATATAAATCTTCACCTGTTGCTTTCCCTGCTTCTTGCGCCAATGTTGCCAGTGTTACTAGATGGCTTTTTTCTACAAGACTTGCGTTACAATCAAGTCTTTTCACTGATACATCAACTCCCAAAGTTCCTTGATTAACTTTTACTCCAGTGTAAATCGCAGTTGCTGTGGCTGCTGAATCAGGTACTTGGTAATCATTTGTGTATGTCTGAAAATAATTTAAGGAATGTAGTTTATATATAATATTGATAATATCTACGCAAGGTGAAAGTATCCTCACACCTTATTTTGAAATGTCTCAATGATTCTTTTTTATTGACATTTTCTCTTTCCAACCACTACTAAATAAGAAATGTATTGTAATCGAGTCAATACTTTTAGATGGACAGTTTTCAACATATGAGATATGAACTAATAAGAATAATTATTCGTAAATTCAGTGAGCCAAAAAAAAAAAAAATAATATAAATTATTTATTTTTGCTTTTTTAGAAGACTACATAATTTTTATTGACATTTTCTCTTTCCAACCACTACTAGATATGAAATGTATTGTAATCGAGTCAATACTTTTCAATGGGTAGTTTTCAACATATGAGATATGAATTAATAAGAATAATTATTCATACATTCAGTGAGCCAAAAAAAAAATAAAATAATAGAAATTATTTATTTTTGCTTTTTTAGAAGACCACATAATTTTTATTGACATTTTCTCTTTCCAACGACTACTAGATATGAAATGTATTGTAATCAAGTCAATAATTTTCGATGGACAGTTTTCAACATATGAGATATGAATTAATAAGAATAATTATTCGTAAATTCAGTGAGCCAAAAAAAATAAAATAATAGAAATTATTTATTTTTGCTTTTTTAGAAAACAACCTAATTTTTATTGACATTTTCTCTTTCCAACCACTACTAGATATGAAATGTATTGTAATCGAGTCAATACTTTTCAATGGGTAGTTTTCAACATATGAGATATGAATTAATATGAATAATTATTCATAAATTCAGTGAGCCAAAAAAAAAAATAATATAAATTATTTATTTTTGCTTTTTTAGAAAACGACATAATTTTTATTGACATTTTCTCTTTACAACCCCTACTAGATATGAAATGCATTGTAATCGAGTCAATACCTTTTGATGAACAATTTTCAACATATGAGATATGAGTTAAAATGAATAATTATTCATAAATTCAGCGAGCCAAAAAAATAAAATAATAGAAATTATTTATTGTTGCTATTAATAAATCATTACATATCTTAAGAGATTCAAGTTTTAATGGATTGTGTCTTTATTTAGGCAGGATACTTAAACATCATATGGAACTACAATCTGATTTCAGATTGTTGTTATTGGAACTGAGATGAATTAAAATGATAATCATTCATAAATTCATGTTTTTAAATATTTATTGAGATTTACAACTGTATTAGTTAAAAAAGAGTACAAGTAAATTTAAATTGGTAATATGACATGTACGACATGAAGAGAAACTACCCATTGTTAGCACTCCAACAAAATAAAAAAATATGGAATTATTTATTTTTTCCATGAAGAAATCATTATATATTCTAAGAGATGGAAGTTTTAAGGTATTGAGCCTTTTTGAGGAATGATACTTAAATATTATGTAGAACTAGACTCTGAATTCAGTTTGTAGCTATTGGCACTGTCTCATCATAGATTTTTTTTTATGGGCAATTTATTGTAAAAAACTAAAATAAATCTATCTTCTGAAGATCCCATATTCTGTAGACAATGTGTTTAGCACTGTGATTCATTCTATTTGATTGATTTGATTCATCGGCTTTATTTATCCTAAACTATCTATTTTTTTTTTATTTATAGTTGTTTAAAATATTGATAAAATTAATGGTTACATCATACCTTTATTCCTCCTATATGGGGAAATCTTTCCCATGAAAGATACCCAGTCTCTCCCTCGGAATATATTCTTGCAGCTGTAACAGTATAGGGTCCCATCCCATCTCCGATAAAAAGAATGACATTTTTAGCTACATTAAAATTATGCTTCAGGTTCAAAGTTGCTTGGAGGTCTTCTACGTTTTTCTGTCTCCAGTAGCTGTCATCTGAAAAAAAAAAAAAAATCAATATATAATATATTTTTAAACTATTCGGAAATATATTTAAATATCTATGTATGTTCCAATGTGATTATCCCTAGAATATGACATTGCTTAAATAAAAAATAAATAAATATAATAATGTTTAAATAAAAATTTCATTTTTTATGACTAAATAGAGAGGGAGGAGCTCTCTCTTTTTGACATTAAAAAAAAAGAAATTTCAATACATTTTTGAAAATTCAATTGACTTAAGCAGTTTTTTAGTGTATTAATATTTTGAAAGAAACAAATTACAAAAAAGGAGCACCCTCTACGTGGAAGAAATCTCTCCCCTCTCTCTCACCATTTCGGGCCTAATTTTTTTTGAGCTAGCTACACCTTTCTTACAGAACCCACTTTATAAGAATCTGGAGAACCCGCAAGAAACTTTACTGACCCTTAAGTAAATAGTATAAAGTAGCCTAAAATATCCTAGATTTTTTTAAAAATTATTTTTATGGTGTTTAAAAACTTAATTGGATTTAAAGCCCAATAAAACTATATGGTTTTTAAATGGTCCTTGAATGTCTGACCAAAATATTTCTCAATAACAGCAATATAAAAAATTATCTTGTTTAAGTTTTTAATCTTTTCATCTTTATGGTATTGTTTTCTTGATTTGAATTGCGTTGAGATAATAATTAGTAATCTTCTTTTATGTGTTTTGTTTGTAAGAGTTTTGTCTCTTTGTAAACATTTTGAAAGTAATTAATCTTCATTCATTGCTAATCAATAGATGAGAATATCAGTTCGACTCCCAACTCAATTATTAAAATTAAAATAAATACCAAATAAGGCCCAGAAGTATGTAAACATATTTTCACACCCTAAAAGTCCCTATTATTTCAATTTTTATTCACATTCAAAGATAATAATAAATACAAACATTATAATAAATTATCATAGCTTTATTGTATATAACAGATTTTATTAGTTTCTTGCAACTTTTTCAATTTCTTATTTAATTCTCTGATTATTGTAATTTAATTAGAATTATTATTTGTAATTATTTTCATTTTTCAATAATAACCAATTTTATCTTTACCTCATATCAAATACGTTAGCTCACAAAAATATTCAGATTTCCTCGTAAGCATTAAAAAAATTATATGTTGAATATTTAGGTCAACATATTTTTTAACTAAAATCAATTGTGCGTTTTGTTATATAAGGTGTCCCGTAAGTAGAGGGAGATATTTATAGGAGGGAGATATTTGTAGATTTCAAGAGCTACAAAAATGTTTTTGTAAACGATGGAACGATTTTCGGCAGAAAAATAGGAAATTTGAGTTTTATGTTTTTGTAAATAAGCCACGTTTTTTTGTTGAATAGGAAGCGATAATTAAAATTTATCTTATTTAAATAATTAAAAAGTGCCTAACTGTAAACTAGATAAAAAATTTTTCAAAAGAATGTAGAGTTCATCATTGTTAAAACCATTTAAAGAGGACTTTTGAATGGCTAACCTAAGCTAAGTTCTGTTTTATAAAAAATCAAACTATTTCGTATCCTTTAACTATACTAAAGGTACACTAGCGGATCCAGGATTTAATTTTTGGGGGGTCTTCAGCCGATAACTTTTTTTTAAATATTTATATGATGATTATTACTTCGGAAGTTTAAGTGATTCTTTAAGTCCTGTTAAATGTAATCACATGATCAGTTATTCTTTTGGAGTTAATGTTTTAATATTTTTTTCATAAGGCATGGTAATTTATTTTACCATTTTTTTGGGAAACTTCAGCCCGAAAGTTTCCCTCTCTTCCTCTCTTACCTCGTAGATCCGCCTGTTTATAGTTACACTTTCACTTTCACATCAAGAAAAATTCCCTTGTTTAATAAGCTTAAGTCCATATTAATTAAGCTGAGAATAATTAGGAAAGAAGTTGAAATTCACCTTAGAATGTGTAAAAAAAAAATGATGTGATTTTATATTATATTACCTTAAAAGTACTCGTGTTTTCAGCAAAAATGACTATATACACACTAATGGATCCAGGATTTAATTTTGTGGAGGGGGGCTTTAGCCAGAAAATTTTTTTTTGTATAAATATATTATAATAATTACTTTGTAAGAAAGAAAGAAACTAACTACCTATATGGTCTTTAAGTGATATTAACTGTAATTAGACAAACAATAATACTTTTAGATAATTTAGAAATAATTTTTTTTTCATAAAACATGATTATATTTTACCATTTCGAGGGAAGGAGCTTCAGCCCGAAAGCCCTCCCCCCTTAGATCCACCCGTGACTATATTTTATCTAGTTGAATTTGATAGTTTTTGCTTATTTTCCACCGTTATTAATACTTTACAGTAACTAGAACCACACCGCTTCCATTACTATCGACTAAAAAATTGATTTAAAATATTAATCTTTTTCTTTTTTATTTCTTTATGACATTTACAACTGTATTACATAAATACATCGAGTAAATTTGGACATAATTGATATAATGACATGAATACACTTGCTGAGTAACTACCCAATGGTAGCACTCTAATGATATTACTACATTAGGAGATCACGGGGCCATCTTCTTTTCAGACGCCTCGGAGGGTTATCAGGAATTGAAGAGGAAGCAAGGTTAGAAACGAGAGGGTTGGGATGATTCTGAAGTTTATTATGGAAGGATAGGTATCTGGATTGGGCCAGATCTGAAACATAAGGAACATTAAGATCTTTATGGATAATTTTATTAGTGACAAAGTAAGGAGCATTGAGGATTTTACGAAGGATTTTGGATTGTAAGGATTGGATGCGAGAGGAATTCGATGGTTTAGTGGAGCCCCATAGCTCAACTCCGTAAGTCCAAATAGGTCTTATTATAGTCAAGTATATGAGTCTTTTGTAATTAATGGGAAGTTTAGAGCGTTTGTCTAGTAAGTGCTGAAGTATTTGGAAACGTCGAGCGGTTTCTTGTCGTTTAAGTCTAGTATGAGGATTCCAAGTTAGTCGTTTGTCCAGGTGGAGTCCTAGGTATCGGATTTGCTCAACAGGGATAAGTGGAGTATTGTTAAAGGAAACTGTAGGACAGGAAGTCGTTGGTTTACGATGAAGGGTAAATGTAATTTGGTGGGATTTATTGGAGTTTATTTTAATTCTCCAGTTCTGACACCATTCTTCTAGAAAATATTAATCTTAATAGTGTAATCAGATTATCAGATTTATCTTATCAATAAAGAAAAGCCAATGTCAATATCACAACAGGAAGAAAATAATTGTTTGTTTAACCCAGTTGTAAAATATAGCTACTGAAGTGCTAATCTCTGAGGGGGTCTGTAAAACAATTAAACATTTCTCCTCTGTTTGGGTTTGACTGATTCATTCACTGCATCAACAGATGTAGCATAAGCTCTACGATAATGTTACATTATTTGCACAGTTTTAAATCTACACAAACAGCTGATTACTTGTTTATGTAAATGTTATATATTTATATTTTAATCCTACATTGGTAGGCACAGACTTTCGATTTTGATTAAAGGAGTGGATAAAAAAAAAAAAAATGGAAGGAGTTTTTATTATGTGTAAAAATTCTACATATCTTATTATTGTGAAACGAACAAATATAATATTGAATATTTTATATAAATTTGTTTATATGTTTGTATAGTTGTAAGGATTTTTATTTATTAATTGTTTTTGTTTAACTTATTATATATACTTGAAAATAAATTAAAAAAAAAAAAATTGCGTCTATAACGTATTTGTTTAGATTAAACGCAGGGGGAGGGGAGACAGCCTTCATAACTTTGATATATTTCTAGAACTTTTTCGGTTAAAAATAATAATGTAAAAAAGTGAAAAATATCTTTGATTTTTTTTTAGTTCAACTAATTTTCCGCGGAAAATGTGATATAAAAATGTCATGTGAAAATTGAGAGGTGATTGAATTATGAAATCTTAGGATATGTTATATGTATATGTATATATATATATGTATATATATATATATATATATATATATATATATATATATATATATATATATATATATATATAATTGGTAAATGGTTGACTGCTGTGGATAATGAAGAGAAGAATAGTTGGGGTGGTCAGTCAAAAAAGAAGGCAAAAATAAATGATAATATTTATTTTTACATTTGCCGACGTTTCGACCTGAAGTTCAGGGCTAAGAAAAGAACCAGATAACAAGGTATGAGAAACATAAGTAGTGATGGTAAAAAAACAAAAAATAAATAAATAAAAAATAACAAAAAATATAATAAATAAAAAATAAAAATAAAAATAAAATAAATAAATATAAAGTCAAATGAAATTGTTAGAATAATGACTAAGAACTAAGAGATAAATAATAATAACCGTTACAAAGTGTGGAATGATGAAGTAGGCATAATCAAGAAGGATGACATAAGTGTTACAATGGGAATGTTATAATAAAATGTAAAACATAAAAAAAAAAGGTCGGAACGTCGGCATATGTAAAAATAAATATTATCATTTATTTTTGCCTCCTTTTTTGACATATATATATATATATATATATATACATATATACATTCTAATCATTCCAAAGATAGCGAACGTTAGGAATCGCATTTCCTTTAAACCTGTTAGAATTTTAAAAGGAAAGAAAAGAAGCCGTAAAATTGATCTTAGAATTTTAATATTTAATATTTTTCATTATTTTGAAATATTTAAACGTGCCTTTAAAGGTATATTCAGTAAAAAAGAAAATTAATCGCATTATCACATTTAAAATTCTTTTAAAATATCATATCTGACAAAGCCAATATTTACGTTTTAAATGTTTTACGATATTAATTACTGCTGTTCAAAATAAAATATCTTTTATTAATAAATACTTGCATGTTTGCTTCCTCACTTCCGAAGGTAGGAAAGCATTATTTTCATGCGAGAGGTTAAAATAAATTTGTGCTCAGAATCGAAAATTTGTATTCGCGTTTTACGTTTCAGGCATCAAGGATCAAATTTGGTTCGGTGTTTGTCTGTCTGTAGTCAAATCGATGTAACGAGCATATTACTTACAAACGTTTATCCGATTTTTATGAAATTTTTAGACATTGTGCGGGTTGGTGCCTAGATGGTCCCGTGTCAGTTTTATCCAATCCATTCAGCAATTCCAATTACGCACGCGCAAACGTATTTTTTTAAATATGCAAATATTTCAAAAACAGCTTGTTTGATTTGACTCAAAGTTGGATAAAAGATAGATATTTGTGAAAAAATAATACAGAGCCAATTTTATTTTTATGGGGTTATAAAATTTTAGATTTTATTAAAAAAGTTAATTTATACTGTATTGTTTAGTCAATTCCAAACGTTACTAGAATGACACTTATTGCCGTTGCATAGTTTCCGTTTAATTTTTAGTAAATTCAAATTAATTTTTACTCTGAGTTTGTAAAAAACTAAAAGAGTATTATTTGTTATTGTTTTAATTTCTATTGGAATTCAACCACCTCGTGTTGTCTTGATTTCACCCTTAAATATCAAAGCTATGTTCTGTCAAATATCAACTATATCAAATAAAAAAATTTCGAATATATCAAAGTTTTATTCTGACTGAATAAAATTATTGGTCTCATTAACTCCGAACAAACAAAAAAGTTTAATTTTTCTCATTGATTTTTTTTCCATCCATTTTACGAGTGAAAACATACATATCAAGCACATAACGCAACTGTTAGTGCAAAAGGTCGTATATAAAATTTTCAGCTTTTTTCTATTTGTGCTAAAGTTGACATTTTGTAATCTGCAACTAATATAATGAGTCTGCTACTATGGGCAATAGTATAGGGCAATTAAATATGAAATTATACTAATAAATCATAAAGAAATAATTAGTTGTTATGCTCTGTTGTAAAACACTCAATTTTTACATACTACCTTTTGCTCTAACAGTAGTGATATGCATGTTCAGTATGCACTGGATTTTTTTTTTCAATCACGCATCATCTAATATGCCATCTGCTATAATGAGGAATTCTTTCGTATTTTAGTATTCGTTGATAAACAGAACTCGTGGATATCAAACCCGTATATGCTGATGGATTTCTGAATTTACGGCTTCTCTCAGAGATTTTATTCTCAAATGAAAAATTTTAGATTTTGAAATATAGATATTTTTTGCCAATGAAAACGATGAGAAAGCTATACTGATCTTACTAGGCAGACGTTTTTTTCTTTTCACATAATATAACAATTCGCTTTCTGACCTAATATCACATACGAGCTATTCGCATTACTTTAGAAAAAAAAATTTACATATTATAATTTTTTTCAAAAATTAGGCCAATTATCACCAAAAATTTTATTGATACGCTATTTAATTCGACGTTTCGACCATACTAAGGGTCATTTTCAAGTCTTGATGAGTCCTCCGTTATATATTCATCATTAATGTCGCAAATAATATGTTCAGTGAACATTAAATTGTCTTGGTCTATAGGGGTTTCACCTACGTCATTTCTGGAGGGAGTACTGAACATATTATTTGCGACATTAATGATGAATATATAACGGAGGACTCATCAAGACTTGAAAATGACCCTTAGTATGGTCGAAACGTCGAATTAAATAGCGTATCAATAAAATTTTTGGTGATAATTGGCCTAATTTTTGAAAAAAATGAAACCTTAAGACACCAAAATTAGGATAAATGAATAGAAAAAATTACGAAGAGAAGAATAGTTGGGGTGGTCATTCAAAAAAGAAGGCAAAAATAAATGATTATATTTATTTTTAGGCACATGTAAAAATAAATATTATAATTTATTTTTGCCTTCTTTTTTGACTGACCACCCCAACTATTCTTCTCTTCATTATCCACGACAGTCAACCGTTTACCAATTAAGAAAAAATTACATATTATAAGTTTCTTCTACATACCCAAGTCCTCGAAACTGAGAACACTCCCTGAGCACGCCAGGAAGACCAAGAAGAGGAACATCTTCGGATGCAGCTGGGCCGATCTGAGTGGAGTATAGAAGCTAGAAGCCGTGGTATCTTATATTTATGATTCCCCTCTTCTAGGCCTGGCACGGGGACGTCTTGTCGTCGCTATTTGCTCATGTAAGGTAATTAAACTTTAGGATAGATTACCAATGGCCTTGTGAATAATTGTATTTGCAGAGGAATCACACATTTACGTTGATAATGGCGGCATACGTAAAAGCTTAATTCCTCGATTTCGAAATCAAAACACAAGAGATAAGAAACCATTGTTTAAGCTGTATTACGAAGGAATTGTTGACTTATGTTATAAAAGAATCCCTGTTGCACTTCTTGTTCATTCATAAACTATCCACGTTTTAGTTTAGGTATATTGATTATTAGTTTATTGTAATAAGTTCCCCATTTTTGGACAACAGGGGTTTTGACAACATCAACAAGGTTCTTATATGCAAGCCCACTCCTTGTTTCCGAAGTGAACAATATTTTCTTCTTATGTATCCGATGGCTTTCCAGCGATTGAAATAGGCTCGTCCCATTGCCGTTTCCAGTCCATGAATGCCCGAAAAGGGTGTATTGAAGGAAATGGGGGGAGATACAACTTTTGACTTTGGTACATTGTTTGGACTAGTAAGGAGATAAATATATTTAAAGTCCCCATTCCTAGGCATTAGGTGGTAAGCCTGATGTAAGGGGAGGGCGATTTTTCGGGGTTTTTTTCGCTACCTCGCTTAGTTTCCGAGATATTCGTCCTCAACTATGGATAATATTGAAAAAAAATTTTTGCCTTGTGTTCATTGCTGTTTTTTTTATTGCTTCGAGCAACATAATCAGATGAAGTCGGATTTCTTTTTTAATTACGTCTTTAATTCTTATTAGTTATGAATTATAATCATAAATTCCTTATAAATGTATTTGTTTGCTTTCCTACCTATACTAGGTAAGGAAAGTATGGCGATCTGGTCAAATTTCCGATATGCGGTTTTTGACGGATCTATACGTTTCAAAGCCCGTTTTTTTTAAGGTAATGAAATCCCGTACAAAACTATATACAAATCGTTCATTTCGGACAACTATTAACGAAGTTACAGCTATTCAATTTCCAATGTAAGATAACGGGTTCATATCCTGGTGTCAGAAAGGGGCACAGGCGGATCTACGTGGGGGGAGCGGGTTTCGGGCTGAAGCTCCCCCCAAATGGTAAAATATACAGAAAAAAAATATTAAAAACAACCTCTTAAAGTATTCTTGTTTGTTTAATTACATTTAATAGGGCTTCAAGAACCACTTAAACACCATTTCATATAGGTAGTTAATTTCTTTCTTTTTTTTTTAAAATAATTACCGTTATATGTATATGAAAAAAAATTCTTTCGGGCTGAAGCCCCCTCCCCAAAAAATTAAATTCTGGATCCTCTAGTGGAAAGGGAAGTGAAAGTAAGAAAATCTATTGCCCGCATCACACAATCTTCACTATTTCCTCTACTTTTAACAGACATTATTATTTGACAAAATTGCTATTGCAAAAAGTTTTTGATGCTTTAGTTTATCTAATAAATTGTACTCAAAAGTCTTCTTTGATTAATTTTCAGGAAAATAAATCTAATTAAATTTTTTTTGGTTCTTCATGACATGTAAAGATATAAAAACTTTTTTGAAATAGCTAGAAAATTTGATTGAGTGGACACACCAAATTTTTTATCGGAAGCTTGGTATCAGGATGATCCAGACTATTGCCACTGTTGATTGCCAATATGATAAATTGCAAGGCGATTCATTAATATGCCTTTAAATAAATAAATTAAATTTAAAAAAAAAAATCTGTTTATTTTGCTCTGTAGTACAATAAATATTTTTCAAAGATCTTTTTGGCGATATCAGAATGATGTCTTTCAGAACTTTTTAGGATATCAAACCGATAACTTCATGCATTTTTGTTTTTGTATAAATATATTAGAATAATTATTTTGGAAAAAGAAAGATAATAACTACCTGTATGAAATAGTGTTTGAATGATTCTTGAAGTCCTATTAACTGTAATTAGACGAACAATAATATTTTTAGAGATAATTTTTTTCATAAAAAATGGTTATATTTTACAATTTTGGGAGGGGAGGGGATTTCAGCCCGAAAGCTTTTTGATGTTTTAAAGATATCTTTCGGTATATCTTATAGCCAGATGTATACCAAGACATGTGTTAGCTATCTTTTAGATATATTTTTGCTGGTTGGGATATTAAATGGCAGGTTGACGCGCTCAGATTTAGGTCTCTTCCTCCCAACAGTTCTTTAATTTTGTCTGCTAATGGTTTGTACGTTAAGCAACCAGAAACAAATAATCCCTAAGCTCTATGTTGTCAGGGCCTAGAAAAAGACAATTTATTCCTTTTGATTGTTGGATTATTTCTATTTCGACACTATAAGTTTTTAGTTCGCGGTACAGACCCCTTTTTATCGAATTATTAACATCCTCCTGAAACTTCATTAATAGTTTCATCTCATCGTAACCTACAACTATTTTATTTACGAATACCCTTGGAATTGGGACGTTTGAAATCTGGAGGGGGACAAACTTTGTCTATTTATTTAGGTACTAAAAACTTATTAACACACATTTGTTTTCTACTTGGATCGTAAGATAATTTGATCAAAAAGTCGAGAAGAAAGGTAGCCTTCAAAAATATTGAGCCGTTTGGCGTGACCTACACCCCCAAATTTTCAAAATAACGAGATGATATAGGATAAACGGCCCAATATTTTTGTATGCCACCTTTTTTTATCCATTTTGTGATCAATTTATCTTATGATCCAAGTAGAAATCAAATGGGTATTTACGAGTGTTTAGTACCTAATTAAATTAACAAAGTTTGCTCTCCTCCAGATTTCAAACGCCCTAATTCTAAGAGTTTTCGTAATTAAAATAGTTGGAGGTTACGATGAGATGAATTTATTTACGAAGTTTTAGGCGGATGTTAATAATTCGATAAAAAGGGGTCTGTACCACGGACTATTTAGTCTGGGAGTACGTTTACAATACATTAGTACTGGTTATACAAAAAAGGTTATAAAAACAGCTGATATAAACAAGTTGTTAAAACACATATAAGATGAAAGTAGGATTAATTAAAAAATTCCATCTAAGCAAAATATATATTTTACTACATATTTGATGAGGTATATTTAAAAATAAAAAAATAAATCTTTTTAAAATCAACATTTATATTGCCTCCATATCCATTGTGCTTTACAATAGAATTGACAGATTATAAAATAAATATTAATTTTTGACAATATTTCTTACATTAGATAGTGCCTTTAATATTAATAAAAATAATAAATAAATAAACAATCTATTAAAGGCCATTATTTTTTTTCTATAAAATATAATCTAAAAAAAAAATTGTTAACGTATATTATTTGGAAAGTACCATAAATAGAAACACACCAAAACAATAAATTTCAACGATGTTTGTTTTGAAAACGCTGTCATAGATTTTAAATGACAGCTTCAAAATCTTATCTAAGCGTTAGATAAATTTTTGTGAAAACATTTTACAAAATTTTTAATTCCATCGTATAAACATTTCGAATTGTTCTGTTTATTACTTAATATAAAAATACTGTTAAATATATTATTAAATTTATAATGTTTATAGTAAAGTTAAAATATTATTAGAGCATTTATCCTGAAATCACAAAATTAAAAATTAAGTGAACTGATGAAGAAAACAAAGATATAAATATAATAAATAAATAATTTACAAAATTTAAATAAGTTTCAACATTTTTTTTACATGAAATTAGATAACCTAAAAATTAATTGCGTCGTAATTAGTAATATCACAGATGACATGATCATTGATGATCCTGACTTCCTGGCCTTCGCAAGAAGAATATGTTGGTTGCTATGGGAACCAATTCGAGAAGCATACTGAATCACCTCGTTGACGTAAGTCTGCTCGTGCATCCGGTGGAAGAGGTACGCATAAGGACCTGAAAATTTAAATTAACATAAATGTTATGTGCATTTTGTTTTCCCCTACCTTTTCGGATATACGAGGTTTTCCGGAGAATTACCACAAAGAAAGGGATATACTGGGTCGGCAAATAAGTCCTTTCGGTTTTTCTGTTTATTTTTATGTCACTATGATACACTTCTTATCTGATGAATTAATCCCTAAGGTGGGTTGACTATCCTGTTTGTAATATGTCAACAACTATATCTGTTAACTCTTTTTGAAACTAGCTTAGTATTGTGTTTGCTACTGCAATGTGAATATCAAAGAAAATAACATTCATTATCGCCATATTTTGTTGTATTATTTTCGCCCACATGAAATTGAAACAATGTTAAGGCCATTGTTGATCGAAATCCCACCCAATCAGTGCGAGAGATTGCTATGGCCCTAAATGTGTTGCACACAAGCGTAGAAAACCATTTGCACAAGCTCGGCTATGTTTCCAGGCTTAATGTTTGGGTCCCTCAAATGATTTTTTTTTTTTCGAAAATTACAAAAAATGTTATAACTTCAATACGACTTTAGCTATCTACAAGAAATTTAGCATGAATTTAGGGCCACATAAACTACACAAAATGACCTTCTTAAACAAACTACAAAATATAAAAAAATAATGGTGATAAAAAATAAAAACCCCTAAAGAGTTTTTGTTTACTTATTCCTTACGTAGTCATTAAATCAAAAAGCCATTCATAGAGCTTTGAAGAGCAATAATTCAACTTAGATATAATATAATAACATAATTTGGAGAACATCCCGAAGAGTTATGAATGATCAGAAGTCTGTTGGGTTCCAACAAGACAACGCTATAGGCCCCACCCTCCATATTCACCAAACCAATCAAGCGATTACCACTTATTCCGGTCTCTGCAGTACTCCATGATTGGAAAAAAAAATCCCAAAAGATACAGAACATCAAAAACCACATGGATCAGTTTTTTAACATTAAACTCCAGAAATAATATATCGGGTACTAGACGTTTCAAAATAACAACGATGTGTTCTTTAGACCACACGATAGAAGTGAAATCATCAACAAGGGGAGATTAATAATATGAAATATAAATTTTTTTGTGTGATATTTTAACAAAGTAATTGCATTTACAAATCATATAATTGCAATTGTGTATAAATTACTGTAGTTAACCTTTCTCTGACTGATCGTCAGTTGTTTAATACTCTAAAAATGATGCAGCAGGTTTATGATAACTAAAATACATATCGAATACTTGCAATGCTAAATATCTACTAAAACTCTCAATTTTTTTAATATGACTTCTGTAATGGGGGTTAGTAATTTGTCGAAACTGTGTCAAGTGTAACAGAAAATCAAATCGAATGTTTTATTTATTGAAGAGAAGAATAGTTGTTAGGGTCAGAAATATCAGTCAGAAATAAGAAGGCAAAAATAAATTATAATATTTATTTTGACATTTGCCGACGTTTCTACCTGAAGTTCAGGCCATCATCAGGGCTAAGAAAAGAATCAGATAACAAGCCAACCAAAGAACCAGAGAAACGTAAGTAGTGTAGGTAAAAAAATTAAAGTAAAATGAAGTTGTTAGAATAGTGAAAATAGTAAGAACTAAGAAATAAATAATAATAACCGTTACAAAGTGTGGAATGATTTAGTACATAAGTACTAAAATGGTAATCTTAGAATAAAATGTAAAACAGAAAAAAGGAATATGAAGTTATACAAGAAATGAAAATTTTAATACTTATGTCACCTTTTTTGATTATGTTTACTTCATCATTCCACACTTTGTAACGGTTACTCTTAGTTCTTATTATTTTCATTATTCTAACAACTTCATTTTACTTTAATTTTTTTACCTACACTACTTATGTTTCTCATACCTTGTTATCTGGTTCTTTTCTTAGCCTTGATGAAGACCTGAATTTCAGGTCGAAACGTCGGCAAATGTCAAAATAAATATTATCATTTATTTTTGCCTTCTTATTTGACTGATCACCCCAGTTATTCTTCTCTTCATTATTCAGTCAACCATTTACCCACAATTATGTTTTATTTATTAATTGTATGACTAATAAAAAAAAAAAAATCTATATTGGCTTCCAAGAATCAGTTTCTGAATTCTCCGTGGTATAAATTTTTTACAATATTTTAGTTCAAATTGCTCAAACTAGTCGTTCTTATTTAATTTATTTCTTTGTCGTTTTCTCTTTGCGACTTGCTGATTCGGCGTCACGTCAAAATACAATTTTGATTTACGGATCATTATAAAGAGGATGAAATGCTGAACATTTCCCTCGCTTACAGTATATAAGTTCGATTTTTAGTTTCTGATATATTTTAATCCATATTCAAAAATACTTCAATTAGTCGACTCGAGCCAACTTTATCCGAATGAACGTTACAAATCCGAGCCTGACGTATCAATTTCATAAATTCTCCAAAAAAAAAAAGTGCAAAATGAGCCTAAAAAGGTTTTCACTTCAAAATGTTAATGAATATTGGTTCTTCATTCTTTTAAATATATAGCATATTCATTTCCCAAATTACTATATTATTTTTGTGGTTTGAGGCACTGATTGATCCAGGATTTAATTTTTTTTGGGGGGGGGGGCTTTATTCCGTTTTTTTTTTTTTTTTTTTTTTTTTTATGTATTAGGATAATTACATCGGAAGAAATAATTTGGTAATTATTATTATTATTAGATATACATATTTCTGGCTCACAATAAATTTGCTATCTACATCGGTATTCAGCAAATGTGATATCAAGGACAAGAAATGATAACATAAGAAAAAAAATAATAGTAATAAAATAAAAAGACAAAAAAAAAAAAAAGAACAGTAGTAAAACAACACATCATAACACATACATATTAACAGAATAACACACAAGAAAAAAGAAAAGATAATGCAGCAAGTAGCTCAATGCAATAAGTCTCTTGGTCAGCGCCTCAGCAGTCTTCTGGGCGGATTATATAGATCTGTGGCAGTAGATAGAGCTTGAGTAAGTGGATTGGAATTTAGAGTCAGTCTGTCATGAAAATTATTAAATGATTCTTTAAGACCTATTAAATGTAATTAGACGAACAATAATACTTTTAGAGATAATTTTTTTCTTTAAACATGGTTGTATTACATCGTTTCAGGGGAGCTTCAGCGCGAAATCTCTCCCTCCCCGCGTGGATCATCCTGTGGTTTGACGGGTTAGGTATTCATGACATGGTTGCTGAGATTTCGGATATTAAATAATGAATAAGATAACCTGTATTTATTACATTGGCATTAGTTCTTACCTGTTGCATACACGAATACATCACTGCCTCCATGAGAATTTTCAGCGAGTGGAACCGCAGCCTGGGGTCTGTATTCGTAGGATGTTGTGTTTATTTTTGAAGGATCTTCGCGAACGACACTGCCATTGACAACTGAATAATGATAGTTATCTTTCCCAGCTGTAGCGTAGCTCAGAGAGGTATAAGATGTGTTGTCTACTTCAGATACGCCGGCCAAACCTAAAAAAAGAAAAACATAAGTTTTACTAAAACTAAATTTTAGGAATATATTTAAACTTCCCAAAAAGGTTTCTATAAACACACTCACAAACAAAAATTCATTCATTCTTGTACAATATATTTTATTTTATTTATAATCCTTAAGCAGCGTTTACACATTTTCCTAACAGTGAGAAACACGAGCGAATAATCCAAATTTTGAATAAAAATATTTCTCTGTAACTATATATATATATATAGTTATCTTCTCACAAAATACAGCTTTCGTTACTTTTTTTTAGTTGTATGCACTTTCATTGTTTTCAAAATTTGTATACCCGCTTTTGTATTATAATCTAATCTTAGTTATCCTCATTTCGTTAATTTATTCATTATTTATTCAGATTAAAATGCTGTAGACTCTCGTTAATTCGAACTTGGATATAACAAACTACTTATGAAATGAAACCATCGGAAACCCCTCCCCCTCCGTTCACCATGACGCGGACCTCGTAGTTATTTTTTATTTATATTTTATTAATAATAATAAAAGGCTTAGCGAACCCGCTATTACACACCTCCCTCCACCGTTCGCCGTCCAAACCTAGTCCCTTCAGATCGGCTTTAATGCAATCTTCCCACCTTCGCTTCGGTCTACCCCTCGGACGATTACCATTCGGCAAATCAAATATTAACCTCTAAGGAATTCTCTCGTTACTAAGCCCAACAATTTTACAAGCCCATTTGATTCGCCTCGATGAAATTATCTCAATTATATTACCCGAATACATATCCGTTTAATATAATTGGATATGTATTATATCATATCCGAATCAGCCAATTCGGCATTATTTATATTTTATTAATTATATTATATTATTTTATAACTACGGGAGTTCTGCATAGGTGTTAGTCCATTCGGCCATTCTGCCCATTTTCGCAGGTACAATAGATACCAATTAAGTAAGTTTTTTTTTTAAATGTTGATGATGCATAAATTGAAGAAATGTTGAATGCTTGATTAATAACTGCTATTTAACTGGTCAAGAATTTTCTTTTAAATATTTTATTAATATCTTAGCAATGTTACTATTATTAAAAGCGTTGTCTCTTTTTTATTTCACTTTAAAATATATTTTTATACCAGACTGAAGGACAGGAAACCTCTCCACGTTTCCGATTACCTCAGCACTTACTAGACAAACGCTCTAAACTTCCAATTAATTACAAAAGACTCATATACGTGACTATAATAAGGCCTATTTGGACTTACGGGGTTGAGCTTTGGGGCTCCACTAAAACCATCGAATTCCTCTCTTATTCAATCCTTACAATTCAAAATCCTTCGTAAAATCTTCAATGCTCCCTCCCTAGTTTGTTACAAATAAAACCATCAATAATGACCTTAATGTTTTTTTTTGTTTCAGATCTGGTCCAATCCAGATACCTATCCTTCCATAATAAACTTCAGAATCATCCCAACCCACTTGTTTCTAACCTTGCTTCCTCTTCAATTCCTGATAAGCCTCCGAGGCGTCTGAAAAGAAGATAGCCCCTTGATCTCCTAATGTAGACATATCATTAGAGTGCTACCATTGGCTAGTTTCTCAACAAGTGTTTTCACGTCATTATATCCATATGTTCAAATTTACTAAATGTATTTATTTAATACAGTTGTAAATATCATTAAGAAATAATATATATATATATATATATATATATATATATATATATATATATATATATATATATTTACCTAAAATGCTAGATCCTCTGTCAGGGTATCCACTGATAGTGAGGGTGTGAGAGTGGTCGCTGGTCACAATAACCAAGGTATCATCTTTGATACCAGCAGCCTCAAGCACCCCCATCGTGGCTTTGACGGCTTTGCTCAGTTCCACAGTTTCACTCAGAGCGACTCGAGGTCTGCCGGAGTGGTGGCCGTTGTCAATCAGTGCGCTTTCCACCTGAGAAATAGTAATTAGTAATAAATAATAATATAATGAGGCGAATATAATAAAATAATTTAATATGAAACTTGAAAATATTAAAGAAAAAAGGACATGCCATATGAAATAAAAAGGCATTTCTATAATAAAATTTGCTTTAAAAAACTTCACGAAGAGAATAATTTAGAATATATTTTTTTTTAAATTTTATTATCTTGAAAAGAAAATATAAATAAGACTTTTGGTATTTTAAAAACTGTTACAAACAATCTATTTTATATTACTTATAAAATACAAAATACCAATTTCTTTTTTACTTTCCTACCGATACTAGGTAAGGAACGTATTGCAATCGGGTCAAATTTCCGGTTTGCGATTTTCAACGGATCTAAACGTTTCTGATCCCCCTGAGTCTGAAAAACACATTTTTCGCCATTGGTCTGTCTGTCTGTGCCAAGATTTTCTCGGGAACTACTGAACCAATATTGTTGCTTCTTTTTTTATTTTGTAGGGTTTTGGCTACTGATGCCTGTGACAGAAATTCGGTGCTCCCTGCGCAATAGCTTGCGCGCAATAAATGAAAACCATGTTTTCTATAGACTGTAGCGCAAAAACGGCTCTAACGATTTTGATGAAACTTTTCTATAATGTTCTAATCATTGTCCTTTGAATTTTCTTATATAGATTAAATTCCCGAAAAAATTCACGAGAAAAAGTTATAAAGAAAAGAAAAATGTTATGGGGCTTAACTCCCTAATTATATAGTATACGGTAAAATTTATAATTAAACTTTTGAAAAGTAATTAAATTACCAACAAAACAAAAAAAAATCTTTGGAATCGAACCAGTATTAGCGATGTTACATCTTATTCTATTTTTTACACATTTTTTAACTTATTACTTTCCTAACTATACTAAATAAGGAAAGTATTGCAATCAGATCAATTTCCAAAACTATATAAAAATCATTCATTTTGGACAACTATTAACGAAGTTACAGCTATTCAATTTCCAATGTAAGATTACGGGTTCATATCCTGGTGTCAGAAAGGGGTGAATGAGAGAATAAAGATGACTAAGTGAAAGTAAGAAAATCTGTTGCCCCCGCATCATACAATCTTCACTATTTCCTCTACTTTTAACAGAAATTATCGTTTGACAATACTAAGCTATGGCAAAAAGTTTTTGATCAGCAATATTAGTGAGTATTGCAATTTTTACACTGATCTATCTTAAGCCGGTTTACATTGCTTTAGTTTATCAAATAAATCATTCTCAAATCTTTTGTTTGATCAATTTTCAGGAAAAATAAATTTAGTTCAATTTTTTTTTTTGTTTCCTTACGGACATATGTAAAGATATGAAAACGTTTCTGTATAGGCAGGAAAGTCGTGTGAGTGGACACACCAGATATTTTATTCTATTTTGTAGGTCTTGCTGTATATACGTTATAATTTAAAAATAGTGCATTTCGTGATTGTCAAAGAATTTAGCTCAGATAACTCAGAGAAAGAAATATGGAACAATGATAAAAAAAATAGTGCTCTAAGATTGCGAATATATCTTTTCTTGTTAACATATTTATTTTATGGTTTTTTAAAAATAGCATCACAACCAACAGTATTAATTCAATATTGTGCTGAAGAATTTGTGCCAATTTTCCACTTCACTTCAAAACTCATAGAAGTGAAGAAATATTCCCCACCCAAGAGGAACTATATATATTGATCCTTCTAAATATAGAATAATTTATCGAAATGGAAGTGTGCAAAACAAGAGTTGCCCGACAACGGGATGATAAACCGAAGCTCACAAGATATTAAATAATTACGAGTTCGTGTCCCAGTCCCTTTTAACTCTAGCATTAATTCTCCGCCCTCTCTCCATGTCCGTGGAAATCCGCGTATAGCCTAAAAGGCTATTTCAACAAGTGGACAAAAAAAGAAAGAAAAGAAGAAGGATGTACAGGGGTCACTGTCGACTCAATAAACACATCTTTAATCTAGAATTTACTGAGGTACCGGTTTGTAGGTTTTGCAATATTTTCCCCACTGTGCCTTACTATGACCATGTTGTTGTTGCGCCGTCAAATTTTTTGAGAGGGGAACCTTTTGGCGGTTTTTTTTTTAATTTTTGAGGGGGCTAAATTTCGGCGAGATTATGAATTTTCGGACTAATGGACAAGAGTAACACATGGAACTGACCGCAGCGAGTGTATTTATATATGATCAATCATTTTTCTAATTCTACCTTAGCTTGCTCTGTTTTTAAGAAAGTTAAGGAATAAAATATCTTGGGAGGAAGGGGGGTAGGTTCTTGCTCCATCAACCTTGTGGGAGACAGGCACTCCTGACTGACTTTCTTGTTAGTTCAAGCATAATATGAATCAAACCGAAGTTGTTAAGTTATGTTTAATTTATCAACAATATTTTACGTATATAATATTTACATTTTAGATAAAAAGATATTGTTACCATTTAAAAGAATCCTTTTTTGTTATTGCTGAGCACTTTGACCGCAGTGGTCGCCATCTCTTCTAATGAAGGTATTCCTTTTACAGTATCGTTGATTTCGTAAGCGAATGGAAAGTGGTCGTTTCGAAATATTCCTTTGAAAAAAAAGGAAAATTATTCATAATATTTCTCAACTTCTTCTTCGGTGAACTATTTTCAAGTTTATTCATTAACAACCAATTTTACACCAATTTTTAAAAAATTTTCAACTTAAAGACATCACATCTAATTACGACGTTTCGGCTCGTTGAGCCATTTTTAAGTCTAAAAAATGTTTTACAATTTACAATCATATGCAAAACATTACATATTTCAACATATAGAGATTCTTTTTATGTACCTGAATACCCATCATGTACCTGTCCTTTTCACTTATGCGAATTGCATGCGTCTACTCATAATATTTTTTTTTATTTTCGTCATGTCCACCTTTAATTATTTTATAACATTATTACTACTCAATTATTTCTTATTAAATGATTTAATTAAGTTAAATCACCTTATCATGTGTCACCGACGTGTCATCAGTCTCGTTTCTATTCAGTGACTGGTTATTCTTATAGGAGTAGGGGAAGACTATTTAATATAAACATCTACAATGATGTTTCTCAATATTATATGCGGTCCTATTTTAAGTAAAAATTAGCTTATTTATTTCAATTTTTAATTTTTTCAATTGAACTCGCGTAAAATGTATTCATATTATCCACGTCTGTATTTACCGAGTTTTTTTTTAATTTTTAGTTATATATATTGCTTCCTTTATTCTACGTTTACGTTGAGCCATTTTCAAGTCTAAAACAGCACAAACAAAATTGTAATTCAAAAAACACTAAAATTAAATTAGCTACTGGACTCTCTCAACATACTATGCAAACAAAACATGAATTTGATTTCAAAAACGCCAAAATCCTGCATAATGAAAGTAATACGAATAAACGTAGAATAAAGGAAGCAATATATATAACTAAAAATAAAAAAAAACTCGGTAAATAATCATACAGACGTGGATAATATGAATACATTTTACGCGAGTTCAATTGAAAAAATAAAAATTTGAAATGAATTAGCTAATTTTTACTTAAAATAGGTCCGCATATAATATTTGGAAACATCATTGTATATGTTTTAAAATAAATAGTCTTCCCTACTCCTTTAAGAATAACCAGTCAATGAATAGAAATGAGATGGATGACATGTCGGTGACACATGATAAGGTAATTTTAACTTAATTGAATCATTTAATAAGAAATAATTGAGTAGTAATAATGTTATAAAATAATTAAAGGTGGACATGACAAAAATTATGAGTGGACGCATGCAATTCGCATAAGTGAAAAGGATAGGTACATGATGGGTATTTAGGTATATAAAAAGAATATGATTGTAAATTGTATATTTTTTTAGACTTGAAAGTGGCTCAACTAGCCGAAACGTCGTAATTAGATGTGATGTCTTTAAGTTGACAACATTTAAAAATTGGCTGATAATAAATTAACTTAAAAAGAAAAATTATTTTAATTAATATAATGTTATTTTAATAAAATAAGTTTATATATCACAGAAGACTTCACTCATCTAGGTAGACTTGTGAGTAGTAATATATAAAAAAACGGTCTTTGAATTGCATCCAAACAAATATGATGGAAACTGCTAATTATGCAAATAATATATAATTGTCTTATTTTGAACAGTTTGATAGTTGCTTAAATAAAATAATCAAAATGATGATTATCTTCCTTTTAAAACAAACATGTTATTTTGAAAAACCGTTTCTTTAACCATTAAATATAAATAACTATATCATAACTCCTCTTTCATTAGTTTTAAATTACACTCTTTGACAGCAGACTAGTGCAAATTTTGCTATCAGTATCTCATTTGCTCATCCCATCTTTAGTCAACAAATCAACGTAACGAACTTCACAACTTTAACAGTTTCTTGTTTTACTAAATAAAATAATTAACATAACAAAAGTTATTTTAATGACTCACCTAGGAGATAATCAGTCTTTGTTGTATCTAAATCTAACAGTTCTTGCTTGTTCTTGGGCATCGCGTATCTTACTCCCATCATTTCTTTTTGCCGGCCCCATTCTGCCATGAGATTCCTGTTATCAGCTCTTGTGCATGTCCATCCGTCTGCAATGGGGTCCTCTTCAGTCGCAGGGGAATCGGTCACCAGCTGTTGCCTTCCACCGCCCATTATCACCTAAAATGTTTTTAATATGCTTTTATTGATACAGCCGTGGTCATAGAAACCGCATCGCTTATTTATTTTGATTCTTATGTTGATTCCATTGAATGTTTTTGTTTTTCTTTACTTATTAAGGTTACAATAAAACATTAACAATATTACTCCATTTTAACTAGTGAAAGGATATTCACTGTAATTATGACCTGTATCAAACTACCATTGAGTGACAGAAAGAAACTGAGAGGAGAAAAAAACAAACGATCGATTTGACCGCTTAATGGTGAGATTGTTTTTAGAATATAATTTCAAAACTGGCAAAGAAACACCCGGAGATCTTGCAGATAGCAATCTGGTAAATAAAATGAGTAGTCCATAGTACAGACCCCTTTCTATCGAATTATTAACATCCGCCTGAAGCATCGTAAATAGTTTCATCTCATCGTAACCTACAAATATTTTATTTACGAAAACTCTTGGAATTGGGGCGTTTTCAATCTGGAGGGAGGCAAACTTTGTCTATTTAATTAGGTACTAAAAACTCGTAAATACCCTTTTGCTTTCCACTTGGATCATAAGATAATTTGAGTACAAAATCGAGAAAAAAAAGTGGCCTACAAATATATTGGCTATTTGTCCTATATAACCTCGTTATTTTGAAATTTTTGGAGCGTAGGTCACGCCAAACGGCTCAATATTTTTGAAGGCCACGTTTTTTTATTGATTTTATGATCGATGATGATTTATAACGTTTGCCCCTCTCCAGATTGAAAACGCCCCAATTCCAAGAGTTTTCGTAAAAAAAATAGTTGTAGTATATGATGAGATGAAACTATTTACGAAGTTTCAGGGGGATGTTAATAATTCGATAAAAAGGGGCCTGTACCACGGACTAGAAATTTAATAAAACTTATACTGGGCAATGTACTTTCTATGACCGCAACTGTGTATCTTATTCAGAAAATGTGGGGTATCAAAAATGAACTAATATCATATATCCAAATGGACTAAATATTAAATGAACTTCAAATGGCTTCGGGACCTCCTATTTAGAATTTTTTTTAGAATGCTACAAATGGTTAATTTCTCTATAATTCTTTTCATGTTCATGTTAATACAGTTTTAAATTTCATGAATAAAAAAAAAATTTAAGAAACATAGATTTTTTTTTTAACCTACATTGAAATTCTTTCCTGATTTTTGAAGGTCACTTTTTTTTATCAATTTTATGATCAAATTATCTTACGATCCAAATAGAAAGCAAATATTTATTTACGAGTTTTCAGTACCTAATTAAATAGACAAAGTTTGCCCCTCTGCAGATTAAAAACGCCCCACTTTCAAGAGTTTTCGTAAATAAAATCGTTGTAGGTTACGACGAGATGAAACTATTTACGAAGTTTCAGGCGAACATTAATAATGCGATAAAAAAGGGTCTGCATTCTTACTTATAACTGTATATCTTATCCAGAGAGTGTTGGGTATCAAAAATAAATTAATATCATACATCCAAATGGCTAATTTGAGACCTCCTAATTTAGAACTTTTTTTTGGAATGCTACAAATGCGTAGTTTCTCTATAAGTCTTTTATGTCAATATATTTGATTGTTCAAATTTACTGGTTGTATTTTTACTTTTATTAATAAAGTTAAATTCCATGAATAAAAAAAAAATTAAGAAACATAGATTTTTTTTTAACCTACATTGAAATTCTTTCCTGATTTTTGAAGGTCACTTTTTTTATCGATTTTATGATCAAATTATCTTACGATCCAAATACAAAACAAATATTTATTTACGAGTTTTTAGTGCCTAATTAAATAGACAAAGTTTGCCCGTCTGCAGATTAAAAATGCCCCAATTTCAAGAGTTTTCGTAAATAAAGTAGTTGTAGGTTACGATGAGATGAAACTATTTACTAAGTTTCAGACGAACATTAATAATGCGATAAAAAAGGGTCTGCATTCTTACTTATAACTGTATATCTTATTCAGAGAATGTTGGGTATCAAAAATAAATTAATATCATACATCCAAATGGAACTTCAAATGGCTAATTTCATGAATAAAAAAAAAAAGAAACAGATTTTTTTTAACCTACATTGAAATTCTTTCCTGGTTCATCTTCTACGAGTTGACGTGCAATATCTTTACACTGCTGAGCGTAGTATGGCATCTTAGTATCGCATTCCCAATCCCTGTTGGCTGTGTGGGCGTACATCGCAGCTGGCGTAGCATGGGTGATACGAGCCGTAGTCACGATACCTAGAAAAATTATACATTGAGCAATTTTATATTGTTTTATGTTGGCAAGAAAATGTAGATTATCCATCAAATGTTCTGAATATTGTTTGTTAGAAGATTAACTCTGGCCGTTGTTCCATATATACAGGATATCTGAGTTCTTAATGGCCTAGAGAGTGATTATTGAAAAAATTTCCAATAAAAAAATTAATTTGATACATGACCGACTCCCAACGGAAAATGTGTTAACACTAATTTTTAATCTTCCTTAAGGTGGTCACGTTTTTTTTTTGAATAAGAAAGAATTGCTCAAAAAATATTCAAGATAATTAAATTCTAAGTACACCATCCTATTGTAGACAAAATATTCTTTCAGAAATCTGTGAATAAATTTACTAAGGTCAATGATGAAAGGGACTCTTAGGAGTTCTAATACGAACGCTGTACTAATGCATATGAATCAGGAATACAGACATATACAACTACAACGGTACAGCACATTACAAGACCAAGACAGCCTAACTGTTGCAAGACCAAAACCAAGCCTGGAATAAAAAATAGATTTAAAAACATATATAAAATTAAGGCCAAATAGTTACTAATACTTGACAATTTTAGTTACTATGTGTAAATAATTGGTATAACCAATATACTTTTCCATTTAACTCTTCTAATTTTTCATTCGGGCTTGATTGTGTTTCTCCTGTCTACAAAATTTCTATCACTATGTAAAGAAATAAAAACCTTTTCTGTATAGGTAGGAAAGTCGTGTGAGTGAGAGAGACACACCAGATTTTTTTTTATTGACTAGGGAGAGCAACCTCCAAACTATTCATAATAAGCTAATAGGTAAATGCAAGACTGTTGCGAGACTCTTGCGCAAGACCAAGACTTGTCTCGATCTCGCATTTGGGCATACTACTCCAGAGCTACAACAAAAGTTTTTTTTATAGATAACGATAACAAAAATAAAATTTAATTTAGGTAGTTAACAATTGATTTATGGCAAACTAGAGATAAAATTTTCTTCAAACGGGAGTAGAGTTGGTAATTGTTGAATTTAAAAATAAATAAAAAAGTTTTTTAATTTAGTACCTATACTAGGCAAGGAAGCGAAGACATTGAAGCTATAAAACTAAATACGACAACGTTAATGAAAGCCGGTAAAAAACTAGGACTCGAAATAAACGTGGATAAAACAAAATATATGGTTAGCTGCAAAAATGGCGATACTACTGGTGACATCGATATAGATGGTAATATGTTTGAACAGTTATATAAATTTAGATATCTAGGTTCTACGATAACTAGAAAAAACGAAATTGAAGAAGAGATTAAGGTTAGACTGAAGGCGGGGAATGCTTGTTATTTTTCTGTGACAAAACTACTTAGTTCGCGCCTCTTGTCCCGAAACTTAAAAATTAGAATCTATAAAACAATCTTGCCTACAGTTCTTTATGGATGCGAAACTTGGCCGCTTACATTAAGGGATGAGCAGCGTCCTAAGGTTTTTGAAAATAATGTATTGCGTAGAATATTCGGACCGAAGAAGGATGAGTTAACCGGAGAGTTCAGACGGTTACACAACGCCGAATTGCGTGAGCTGTATCCGGGTAATATAATTGAGGTAATTTCATCGCGGCGAATCAAATGGGCTTGTAAAGTTGTTGGGCTTAGTAACGAGAGAATTCCTAAAAGGTTAATATTTGCTGTGCCGAATGGTAAGCGTCCGAGGGGTAGACCGAAGCGAAGGTGGGAAGATTGCATTAAAGCCGATCTGAAGGGACTGGGTTTGGACGGCGAACGGTGGAGGGAGGTGTGTAACAAGCGATTGGTGGTGTCGGCATCGAACCTTCGGGTTCGCTAAACCTTATTATTATTATTACTAGGCAAGGAAAGTATTGCGATCGTGTCAAATTTCCGATATGCGGTTTTCGAAGGATCTATACGTTTCAGAGCCCGAAAAACACATTTTTAGCTTAGAAAGGTAATGAAATTCCCTACAAAACTATTTAAAAATCGTTCATTTCTAACAACTGTTAACGAAGTTACAGCTATTCAATTTCCAATGAAAGATTACGGGTTCACATTCTGGTGTCAGAAAGGGGTGAATGAGAGAAAAAAGATAACTAAGTGAAAGTAAGAAAATCTGGTGCCCGCATCACCCAAGCTTCACTATTTCCCTTACTTTTAACAGAAATTATTGTTTGACAAAATTAGGTTATGCCAAAAAGTTTTTGATCTGCAATATTAGAGGGTTTTGAAATGTTTACACTGATCTACCTTAAGCCGGTTTACATTGCTTTAGTTTATCAAATAAATCGTACTCAAATCTTTTCTTTGATCAATTTACAGAATTAATTTGTTTTTTTTTTTTTTGTATCTTTATGGACTTATGTAAAGATATAAAAACTTTTCTGAAATAGGTAGGAAAGTCGTGTGAGTGGACACACCAGATTTTTTTTTATTGACTAGAGGGAACAACCTCTATTTACAACTGTTTATTTAATTATACTTCTCGTTGCTCAAATTTTATAAGTTTAATTTACATCTATTCTTTTGTAGCGTGGCTGTCATTATATTTTTTTTTTATATATCGTTGTTTCAATATTTGTATACGAAAATTTTTTCGAGTTTAATATTTCGAAAATTAACTTACATCAATATTTGTTTGCGGAAACAGTCCTTATAGATTAGATTAGGTGTTTATTTGGTTTAGGGATTTCCCGTTACAAATACAGCTGGCCTTGGCCTTTCAATATTAAAATACAACGTAAATGTCAGTGTAAAATTGTTGTAAAAATCAAAGAATAATTTTAAAAAATAAACAAATGAAAACAATAACGAGATAAATATTAATGTATTATTCTTTTGAAAAGCTCTTCGAACATAGCTAAAAACGCTTTTAATAAAATTAAAATATTTAGAATCTTCTAACCTCTGAAGTTCTTCGAATTCTGATTTTGATTTTTTTGTACTGATGAAATATTTTTAAGCAAACCAAAATTGCCCTTTTAAAAAATTCTCATAATCGTATGCTTTAATGTATTTATTTAGATTTTTTTTATAATTGAGATCTTTATTGATTAAAAACTGAAATTTGTTGTTACAAATTTAATTTCTATACTTTACTATATTACAAAGTGTAAATGCTTCCGCCAAGTTTACTGCCTCTTTCAGTAAGATGCGTGGATATCGTGGAAGTATAAAATATTGGTTTGGCAGATAAGTCCTTTCGGTTTTTTAGGGTGAAATAAAACTGAATTTATTATAGACATAACATTTATTTTAATGCACAATATACTGACCAATATTTAATATGACTTTTCCCATCTTTCCACTAACTACATAATGCCATGTTCATAAAATGTCTGGAGTTGATTATTAAATAACCGATCCAAGTGGTTTTCATGTCATTTTCCATTTGGAATTTCTTTCCATTCATGGAGTTCTGCAGAGACCGGAATAAGTGGTAGTCACTTGGAGTTAGTTATGGTGAATAGGGAGGGTGGAGCAAAAGGTCCCATCCAGGACTCAATAGTTTATTGCGAGTGACCTATGAGATGTGGGACCTAGTGGTCTTGGTGGAACACAACATTCTTCCGACTTGCCAGTTCTGGAGGTTTATTTTTAATTGTTTAAACCAATTTTGTTAATTGTAAGCAGTATAGAGTTGAATCAATTGTTTTTCCTGATTTCAATAGCTCATAGAAAATAACACGCTTGAAATCCCACCATATGGAAAGAATTATCTTCTTTGGATAAAATCCGTGTTTTGACATTCTTTTAGGAGCCTTATTACTAGGTCCCCAAGATTTTCTACCGACTACATTATCGTAAAATATCCATTTGCCAAGCTGACTTCGGTTTGAGAGTGAGGGGTCCAAACATTAAGCCTGAAAACGTAGCCGAGCTTGTGCAAATGGTTTTCTACGCTTGTGTGCGACACATTTAGGGCCATAACAATCTCTCGCACTGATTGGATGGGATTTTGATCAACAAGATGCCTCAACATTGCTCGTTTTAATTTCATGTGAGCGATCAGACCGTCGAGCATCATTGACAGTTTATAGTAGTAATTTTTGCTAAAAACACGGGTACTTTTAGGTGATTGAAAATCACATTATTTCTTTACACGACTTGGGATGAATCCCAAATTTTTCCTAATTAAACTCAACTTAATTAATATGGAATTAAAGTTTATTAAACAAATAATTTCTGATTTTTTGTTTAACGCAACTTAGCTATGTTTGTCCGCTCAATAGTCCTTTTTAAATAGTTTTAACAATGACGAACTCTTCTTTCATTTAAAATACATTTTATCTAATTTACTACGAAGAAATTGTGAATTACTTAAATTGAATATTTTTGTAGTTGGTGCTTTCTATTAAACAAGAAACGTAACTCATTTAAAAAAAATCACTAATCTTGGATTCTCTACTTTTCATCTAGTAATCGAGCAATTGTTTGTATAAACTTTTTTGTAGATCTCGATGTCTACTATCAGCTTATTAAATACTTTCTTATACTTACGGAATAATCTATATATTATATACAATATAAAACTAAAAATAAAAATATTAAATTCTGCTCCTCTTACCAGTTGCTTTTCCAGCATCTTGAGCTAGCTTCGCGATCGTGGTCACTCGATTCTTTTCCAGAACACTTGCGTCGCAGTCATACCTCTTCACATCCGAACTTAAACCTAAGGTTCCAAGATTTGTTTTGACGCCAGCGAACAACGCGGTCCCCGAACATCCGGAGTCAGGTACCATTTTATCGTTAGAGTAAGTCTGGATATGTTATAATACTCTATAAGAATAACTAAATCAAGAGTGTATATGAAGATTTTGTTATAATATTATTATTTATACCTTTAACGCCCCAACATGGTCGAACCTCTCCCAGGATAGATACCCATGTTCGGATTCCTTGTAGATCCTGGCCGCCGTGGCGGTGTTCGGTCCCATGCCGTCGCCGATGAAGAGGATCACATTTTTAGCTATTTTTTTGTTGGGTTTGATGTTGAGGCTCTCTTTCAGATCTTCATAAGATGTCTTCTTCCAGTATGATCCATCTGAAATCATGAAAATGTATTCGATAACAATATTTATACACTAGGAGCTAAATACATTCGTGGTCATAGAAATCGCATTAAACATGAGATAAAGCTTTTTACAAAGTTTAGTAAACATTTATATTAAAGTTCTGGTGATGATTCTCACTTTGCTTCCTTACTACCGAAGGTAGAAAAGCATTGTGTTCGGGCATGATGTTAAAAAAAATTTGTGCTCGGAATCGAAAATTTTCACTCGTGTTTTACGTTTCAGACATCAAGGATCAAATTTGGTTCGGTGTCTGTCTGTATTCAAATCGATGTAACGGGCATATCACCTAGTACCGTTTATCCAATTTTCATGAAATTTTCAGGAATTGTGCGGGTTGGTGTCTAGATGGTCCCATATAAATTTTATTAAATTCTAACCAGCACTTTCGCTTACGCAAGCGCAAACGCATTTTTGTAGATATGCCAGTATTTCAGAAATAGCTCGTTCGATTTAGCTGAAAGTTGGTATAAAGGTAGGTATTTGTGAAAAAATAATGTAGGGTCAATTTGATTGAATTCTGTCACATTGCGTTCTCTAATATATACGAAAACGTGTTTTCCTTGTTACGACTATATCTCTAAAACCGCAAGTTCGATTTTGCTCAAATTCGGAGGGAATTTAGGGATTGGTGAATGTAAAATGAAATAGGCATCAATTTTATCAAATTCTATCTAATATTCCAAATAAAAATACTTCAGCTTTCAGTATGTTTTAGTATTTATAAAATATGCCTATAGTTTGAAAACGGGGCATTAGATTTGAACCAAACTTGGAGGAAATTTGGAGAACAGTATAGAAATTATTTAGTATCAATTTCATTGAATTCCATTTAATAATTAAAATTAATATAAGTAATTATTAATAATATAATGGCTGTGAAATGTTGAAGGCACTGATCATAAGGAGTGAGAGTTAGGTTATTAGAATATTGTTGGGTGGTTATAAAATTTTAGGTTTTATTAAAAAAGTTAATTTTTACTGTATTGTTTAGTCGATTCCAAGCGTTACTGGCATGACACATACAAGCCGTTATTTTGTGTAATTTTCAGTCAATTTAAAGTAATTTTTACTCTGAATTTGTAAACAAAGTCTTATTTAATGTTTATTTCCATTGAGGAAAAATCAGCTCGTCGTGGTCTCGATTTTCTCCTTAAATATCAAAATTGTGTCCACTTCACTCATATTTTTTTATTCCAGCTTAAATTAGTTTTGTTCTGATTGGAGAAAAGTATTGGTCTCGTTAGCTTCGAACCAACAAAAAGTTGAATTTTTTTTATGGATTTTTTGTTCCATCAATTTTACGAGTTAAAACATACCTTTTAAGTATATATCACTACTGTTTGTGCAAATGTCGTACGTAAATGTTTTCAATTTTTATTCTATTTTTGAAATTATGTAGTCTGCAATTGACGTAAGTAGTCTAGTACTATGAAAAATTGACAGAGGGCAATAAAATATAAAATTATTTTCAATAAATAATCATAAATCATAAAGAAATAATTAGTTTTTTAGTCTCCTCTAAAACACTCAATTTTTAGATATGTAATTTGCAGTAACAGTTGCGAGATACATATTCAGTACACGCTGGAATTTTTTTATTTTTTTATTACGGATTATCAAATATGAAATCTGCTTATGCGGAACTTTATCGCATTTTAGTATTTGCTAATAAATAAAACTCGTGGATATCAAGCCCCTATATGTTGAGTGATTGCTAAATTTCCGAAAACGGTTTCTTCCAGAGATTTTATTCTCATAAGAAAATTTTTATACCTTTTACCAGGTCCGATTTTCAGTTTTTGGTATATATTTTAATCCTTATGCAAAAACACTTCAATTAGTCAATTCCAGCCGAATATACTTACGTTACACATCGGAAATCTTACGGCTCAATCTAATTCACTCTCCACAAAAAAGAGCGAAACGCGCCTAAAAACGTTTTCACTTAAAAAAAAATTCTACTTACAATAATTATTACGCTTAATCATTAATTAAAAAACATACGCCGAACGGTCAAGTGGAATTCTCGATTTTATCTGCTCAAATTAAGAGCTTTTTATGTTTTTATTTTATCAAGATATTATATCTTCTTTCCACATGCGTAATTCGACCTTTAATTTTTTTTTTTTTTTTTTTAAATGCTGAGGCTTCATTGATTTTTTTGTTCTATTCATAAATAGTTCCGCATATTTTGTTCATTAGTTCCTGTAGGATAATTTTTTTAATGTTGTTATTTAATCCATTGATAATAATTGGAAAAAAATATTTAATTTGTAATTTTTTTTTTTACTTATTTATTGAAAAATATTGCAATCTGCCTCAAAAGATATGTACAATAAATAAAAATAAATTATACAAACAAATAATGTATATTCAATAAATAAGAATGAAATAACCTAAAAATAAATAAATAATCTTTTTTTTTCTTTATTCTGAGAAGTTGTATATTATTCTTTTTTTTTTTGGCAATAATGACTTCCAATTAAACAACAATTGAATTTATTTGTTATTTACTGTAAGGAGCCAAAACATTCAGTCTAGAAACAGCCGAGCTTGTGTAAGTGGTTTTCTACGCTTGTGTTCGACACATTTAGGGTCATAGCAATCTCTCGTGCTGATTGGGTGGGATTTTGATCAACAATGGCCTTAAACATTGCTCGTTTTAATTTCATGTGGACGACCAGACCGTTGAGCATCATTGATCTCAAAAGTTCCTGAATGAAATTTGCTAAACCAATTTTGACAGGTGCATTCGGTTAAGGCATCGTCCCCATAAACACTGAAAATCTTTCTATGATCTTCTGCAGCACGCTCACTAATACAACAAAATATGCCGATAATGAATGATATTTTCTTCCATATTCACAGTGCAATAGCAAACACAATATTAAGCTAATTTCAACAAGAGTTAACAGATATAATTGTTGACATATTACAAACAAGATAAACAATCACCTTAGAGATCAATTCATCAGATAAGAATTATATCATAAAAAGAAAAATACACATTAGAAACCGAAAGGACTTATTTACCAATCCAATAATTAAAAAATCGACTAACTCTTCTACGGTTCGAATTTTTTTTTCATTTACAATTTATTGATAATTCAAACAAAAATAATTTGACAAATGTGAAATATCTATTTATTACATTAAAAAAAAAATGTACAAATCTTAAATGAGCATTGTGATGTAATAGAGATAACGTAATGATTAGGTGAAAATTAAACAGCAGCTGATGATTGACGCAATAATTTCAACAATATTTGCATTAGAATTCTAAGAAAATAAAATGGTTGAGTCAATTATAATCTGGAGGAAAATAATTACACAAAATATCGAAAATCGTGACATTACAACTTGATAGTAATTCTCTGAATTTTATTATTCATTTTTCAACACGAAATAGAGAAAAATAAAATATAAGGCAGAGAAAATGTGTTCAAAATGAGTTATCGTCTGTCTGATTGTACTCAAGAACATACGCGAGCTGAATGATATAGTCTGTAGGACAGACCTCTTTTTATCAAATTATTAACACCCACCTGAAACTTCGTGAATAGCTTCATCTCAACCTAACCTACAATTATTTAATTTACGAAAACTCTTGGAATGGGGGCGTTTTCAATCTGGAAGGGGGGCCAATTTTGTTTATATAATTAGGTACTAAAAACTCGTTTGCTTTCCACTTGGGTGTCAAGCTAATTTGTTTACAAAATCGATAAAAAATGTAGCCTACAAAAATATTGGGTTTTTGTCCTATATAATCTCCTTATTTTGGCAATTTGGGGATGTAAGGTCACATTTTTCTCTATTTTGTGTTCAAATTATCTAGCGATTCAAGTAGAAAGCAAATGGATACTCACGAGTTTTTACCTAATTAAATAGACAAAGTTTGGTTATTAGAGCTATTTCTCGCAGGCAGCGAAATTGGTACTAATCCCGTTTGACCGAGTCCCCTTGGTGGGCACCAAAAAAGAAAAAAAATATATCAAACAGTAAATATTAACTGCTCTGGTGTATTCTTCAACTATATTCAGTGAATAATCAAAGAGATTCCGCTGGAAAATAGGCAAAAACTGAGAGACGAGTTCAGAGTACAACTTAGCATCAGCTGATCCACTGCCTTCTAGTGAATACAAATTAAGGCAACATAGTTACTATTACTCGACAATTATAGTTATTATATGTAAAGAATTGGTATAAACAAAATACTTTTGCATTTAACTCTTTCAATTTTTCATTCGGACTGAGTTAGGTTTCTCCTATCTAAAAAATAACTGTAACATCTCTATTAACTATCTAGTATATACTATCTAGTAATAGGCTAATAGGTAACAGCAAGACTGTTGCGAGATTCTTGCACAAGACCAAGACTCGTCTTGATCTTGAATTTGGGCAACACTAAGCTGTATTAAAAATTTTATTTCATGTATCTCAAAAAAACATATATTGTTAATTTATTAAAAGTCATTAAGTGAAATTTCATAACCTTGAATCATCACGAACTTTCATCAAGTGTTCTTAAACGTTCAACTCCATTAAAAATTTACTTAGTAAATTTTTACAATAAACTGACTAGTGTTGCCCAAACGCGAGACCGAGACGAGTCTTGGTCTTTCGCAAGAGTCTCACAACAGTCTTGCAGTTACTTATTAGCTTATTACTGTTATTTTTTAGGTAGGAGAAACCTAACTAAGCCCGGATGAAAAAAAAAAATTAGACGTGTTAAATGCAAAAATGTATTGGTTATACCCATTATTTACATGTAGTAATTAAGATTGTCAAGTATTAGTTACTACTTTGCCTTAATTTTTATTCTTAGGTATACCTGCATCTAAGATGTTTATTTTCATTACTTTTTTTTTTTTTTAAAGATAATTTTAATTCTATTTTATTCATTTATTTATATTCTATTATTACTATTATTCATATTTTCTTCCTTCACTATGATATTTTATTTTGTTCTTATTTGGCTTTATATTATTTGAAATTACCTTATTTATTTAAATTTTATTAAATTTGTAAATATGGTGTGAATGTGCTCTCAGAACTCTATTATAAATGTCCTTTATTGAGACAGATTGTAATATTTATCAATAAACTAATAATCCAAAAAAAATTAATTTTTATTCAAAAAATCAATTTTTTTTTACCATTCCTCGTCTTGGTCTTGTAACAGTTTGGTGGTCTTGGTCTTTAGCGTTTTCGGCAAAGTACAAGACCAAGACCGATTTTGGGCAACATTAAAACCGACACAATAAATGGTCCTACTATTTCTCAGTTTTCTCTTCAATTATATTTTCGCAAAAGGTACTATTATAATTTTAAACAACAAAAATAATTCACTGTTTTTTCGTGGTTCGTTGACCAAAATAAAAAAATGAGTTTCGGGATTCGCGGGGCGCTGAAACGTGAAGATCTTATGAAAATTGCCCATCAGACATTCAACCTGCTTAGATTACACTTTTTTACCGAGTTAATAATTTTTATTTACAATAGCAAAGTATGTCTATATTTAATTTGTTATTGTGATTAGTTTAAGTTTATTTTTTGTTTATATATATGTATATTATACTCATTGTTAGTATTATTATTTTTCTGTTGTTATATTTTTTTTATTGTGCTTATGTGAATGAACTATATCAGTATCACTGGTGTCCTTAATTGTGACAAAATGTAAAAAACATTTAAAAATAAAAACAAAGGCTCTAAACTCACCAAAGACCTCTGAGGCCAAAATACAAGGACCAACTAGAAGAAGGATTAAAATCACTGACATCCTATCGCGAGGTAAAAACAGACTAATTCATTTGATTTGATAATATTTATATATATATCTATAACAGAGTAGTCATATCCCCTTAAAGCTACTCGAGTGGATTGAGAATTGTTTTTTCAAATATGATATCTCATCGATTTAAGATATAGATGTCAGACATATGAAAGAAGTACGTCACGTGTATATACTGATTGCACAAATTGTACCAAATTCAGTTACAATTATAGTATCAAGGTTATTGATATGTTTGGTACACAAATTAATGGATATTAAAAAATGAGGTTAGTACATAAGGATGTTAAACCTAAACAAACAAAAATAAGTCGTATCTTTTTCCTAAGGTTGTAACAAATTAGATCGTAGATTCCCCAAGGATTTGTTCCAAGTATCATTTAACTCGAAATATGCCATACTCATACAGAATTGATAAATAGATTGACTACAAGATAAACTTTAAATACCTATATCTGTCATAAATATTGTTACAAGGAAGTATATACAGATTTCAACAGAAAAATTATTTTTTTCAAAAACTTTCTTAGAAAATAAAATTTATATATATAGAGTAAAACAAAAAAGAAATTACTCAAAATGTCCCCCTTTTGCCTTGGCACATTTCAACAGAAAAATTATTTTTTCAAAAACTTTCTTAAAAAAGAAAATTTATATCTATAAAGAGTAAAACAAAAAAGAAATTACTCAAAATGTCCCCTTTTGCCTTGGCACATGCATATAATCTCCGTGGCCAGCCATCAATAGCAGCGGCAGCACTTCTTGAGGAAAGCGCTCAACTGCTCGGACCAGAGATTGTTTGAGGCTTTCCAAGTTAATGTGTGCTCTGTGGCATGCCATCCTCTCCAGTTCGGACCAAAGCCGATAATCTAGTAAGTTGAGATCAGGGCTTCCTGAGGACCAATCCGAGGCAGAGATGAACTCTGGAATGTTCTTTTGCAGCCACTGCTGAGTTGATCTGCCTTTGTGAGCTGGAGAAGAATTCTGCTGGAAAACCCAATGTCTTCCCGCAAATAGAGTATCATTCAGAGGCTTATATATAAAATTATATAAAGAGGCGTAGTACTTTTTATTATTATTATTATTAATGATATTTACAACTGTATTAAAGAAATATATTTAGTAAATTTGAACATATGGATATAATGACGTGAAAACACTAATTGAATAACTACCTATTGGTAGTACTCTAATGATATGTCTATATTAGGAGATCACGTGGCCATCTTCTATTCAGACGCCTCGGAGGGTTATCAGGAATTGAAGAGGAAGCAAGGTTAGAAACGAGAGGGTTGGGATGATTCTGAAGTTTATTAAGGAAGGATATGTATCTGGTTTGGGCCAGATTTGAAACAACTTGGGCCAAATTGGGCCAAAAAGAAACATTAAGGTCATTATGGATGGTTTTATTTGTAACAAAGTAGGAATCATTGAGGGCTTACGAAGGATTTTGGATTGTAAGGATTGGATAGGAGAGGAATTCGATGGTTTAGTGGAGCCCCATAACTCAACTTTGTAAGTCCAAATAGGTCATATTATAGTTATGTATATGAGTCTTATGTAATTAATTGGAAGTTTAGAGCGTTTGTCTAGTAAGTGTTGAAGTGATCGGCAACGTCGAGCGGCTACTTGTTTCAGTCTGGTATGAGGCGTAATATAAAAATTTAAAACTATCGTTTTCAAAAAGTGCTAGGAATTATATATGAATCTGATCGTCTGAAAAAAAATTATACACATCTTGCACGTTTCTTATAGAATATAGCACGTAGTAGAGAAAAATATCGATATTTGGATAATATCGACTATCAATGACCATTCCTGATTAGAGTTGAATAGCGCGCGTGGGACCCTTCTCACTCAGTGAACTCAATTTGCCCAAATTTGTTAGTTAGAACCATTTCAAACTAAGGCCACGAATTATCAAAGAAATCTATTTAGAATTCAAATAAATTATCACTTCACTTAATCAGATCTATGAATGAATGGAAGGCATAATTAGATTAAAAATATACATGAAAGATAGACAGTAACTAGAAAATTAATTTTATTAAGGGGAAAAGAATAATTAATATTTCCATCAAATAATCCTATATATTATTTCTAAAAGGTGTTTTTTTGTCGGTAAGCCATAACTTTGTCAATTCTTCATCAAATCCAATGATTGATCACTCATTTTGAATATAATCTTCTCCTTCACATGCAAAAAACAGTCCTATCCTCCCGAAATTTCTGGAAAAAAGGTATGAAGGAAAAGAAACTTTATTTGCGAATAACTCAAAAAGTATTGCATTTTTTCTTGATTGTACCCAGGATAATTACTAAATTACCTACAAAACAAAAAAAAATCGTAAAATTCGGACAATTATTAACAAAGATACAGTCCATTAGTTTCGGTATACTTAATAATATCTTCCTGTTAAAGATATTGCATTTAGGGATAGAATAGTATACTACATTTTCCTGGCTTTTATATTAACTTTATTATTTCTTAAAGACATTTGGTTGTTCTTACATTTTATTTATTTTTAATAATTAAGAATATCCTATGATGGGGGTATTATTTTGTCTTTATTACTTTTATTATCTTTTCAGTCAGCGTTTAAAAATAGGTCTAGCAAAACAATTTGTATAAATATTTTGGTCTATTATGTTTAATAGAATATTGTAATCGAAAATATTAATTCCTTCCTTACATAATACATAGGAACTACTTATTTCTCCATATTGTTTTGCTATTTCTTCACAAAACAAAATATTCGGCGAATTTTTCGCACGGGCCAACCAGTTAATTTAAAGAGAAAAATAACGTATTTGGTTATTCGCCTATGTGCTAAAGAATCAGTATTTATATTGATATTCATATTTCAAAAAGGTTTATAATATTAGATGAAAATATCGATTATTTATATTTCAGGTCCGACATATTGAAGGTATCGATATTAGTTAATATATATGAAAATTTCGATATACACCTTCGATATCCCATCCCTATTTGGAACTAATACGATATTCTGACGTTCCGTGACATAGCTAATGTTACTCTATGCTTAAATTAATTAAATATACGGAAATTTTATTAAATAATATTATATCATTACTATATATTACATTTTTCCAGATTGATGAACGATTATGATTACGTGTTTATTATTATGGGAAAATCCTTAAGACTTTCCAAATCAATCTAACATTAAAAGAAATGTTCAAATCGACAGATAGCATCTGATATTAGCGCATTTGAACAAACAATCTCACCAGCTTCATATATTAATAAAGATAAATAATCAAAAAAGATTGATGACAAAATATATTACACAAATTGAAGAAAATTCCTTTTTTTGACCACAAAGTGTTTTCAAGATCCGTATCAATAAATTAATATATATTGATACATTAATATGATGTTTGTATTCGTTTTAGATTGTTATCACTCAACTTGAAATAAGACAGTTTCAATACTCGACTGATTACACAATAGTCCATAAACTTTAACACACTTTGCAACTAAGAGTTGATATCATTGTAACAAACATGACTTTTTGAGTATTCAACAAAGCTTTGTGTATGTACTAATATAAAATGTTTTATTAATTTTTGTTTTGTTTTTAACGACTTAATTGGACTGTAGCTAATTCTATTCAACAATGTAAAAAAAAGCATAACTCGAAATATTACTGATTTTTTCTTTTCTTTCAAGATCTTTATCCGCACCTTTCATTTTAGGCTTGATGAAGCATCTACTCAGCAAAAATAATAAATAAAATCTATTACAAATAGGAAACCTTTATACCCACAACACTGTTTTTAGACATAATATATCTATAAGGCTAAACACGAAGAAACAATAGCTGATCATTATACGTAGTTCTGCCATAAATACTGTTACAAAAGTTGAACTTTCTTTACATCCTTGTGTATTATTTAGATAATCCTCTATCAGGTTATTTTTTTTTACATGTGAGGATAATAATCCCAAATAGTTTGTATTTTTCTTTCGCTCTGTTGACATGAAGTAGGTTGATAAAGAAAACCAAATCGCATCACACAAAGTTGGAAAATAAAGGTCAGAGATTTTCAAAGCTTTGAAATCTTTGGGTTTCAGCCGTATGTTCCTGTACCGCACGATAAATAGATATAATGAGATCTTATCTGTATGTGACAGACCTCGACCGGGCCTTCCCCGCCTTGTGAGAACGGAAAATGCAGCGAGAACAGTGGCTGCTCGAATCAGAAGAAATCCCATTCAAAAAACACCAAATCATGTCTCGTGAATTGGGAATCTCTGTCAGATCAATATCTTGCATAATAAAAAGTGACCTTTGGATGGGTGCATTTCGAAGAATGACAGGACAAAGGCTAACCACTTCCCTAAAAAAAATAAGAGTGGATAGATGAAGAGTGCTCTTTGGTTACACTAATGCTCTTCATCGAAAGAATTTGTTTAGCCATGAGAATTTTTTTACAATTCAAGAAAAATTTAATCGCTAAAAGGATTGTGTGTACGGACACAGCAGAAGTCATTGGAAGAGAGGAAAGACGTCATCACTCTTCCTCAGTGATGGTTTGGTACGGGGTTTGCTTTGATGGTACCACAATACTCCTTTTTTGTGAAAAAGGAGTTAAAACAGCCGCCAAAAACAATCAGGACGATATTTTGGAACCTGTTGTCAAGCCTCTAAATGATACTCTGTTTGCTGGAAGTCATCCTCTCCAGCTCACAAGGGCAGGTCAACACAGCAGTGGCTGCAAAAGAACATTCCAGAGTTCATCTCTGCCTCGGTTTGGCACTCAGGAAGACCTGATCTCAACCCTCTAGATTATAGGTCCGAACTGGAGAGGATGGCATGCCACAGAGCACACCTTAACTTGGAAAGCCTCAAACAATCTCTGGTCCGAGCAGTTGAGCACTTTCCTCAAGAAGTGCAGCGTGCTGCTATTGATGACTGACCATGGAGATTAAATGTCTGTGTTAAAGCAAAAGGGGGTAATTTTGAGTAATTTTTTTTTTTTTTTGTTTTACTCTTTATAGATATACAATTTATTTTCTAATAAAGTTTTTGAATAAATTAATTTTTTTATTTATGACAGGACTAGGCAGATTCCAATCCTTCACTGTACAAATTTATATATAATTTTTGTTAACGTAATTTTTGAGCAGATATTTTAGTAATGATATTTCTGTTTATTAGTGGGTACTGGTTATTCTCAGGGTTTTTTCAATCTATTTATTTAAAAAAAAAAAAATCAAAAATGTGCATCTGAATGTCCGATGTTTTAAGGATTCCACGCCTGTTATTCCTCATTTGTTTTATTTCATTTATTTACTTTTTAGATAACAGATTATTTTTAGTCAGCTCTGTTTAGGGTTAATTTATTTGTACGAACGCTAACTTCTTGCACGTGCTAATAGCCTTATTCGATATGTCTTTTAGTTCAATGAGGCCTACTAAATCGAATTTCACCATCTTCTGTAACTTTTAAGCTTTGTAAAAATCGAATGCTAATCATTTTTCGTTTGAGTGCAAAGAGACAATAAAAATACTTGAAGTACAAGTGGACTTGGCAAGGACGTTACACGCGTAATACAAAAAGATAACTCGAAAGTTTGATGACCAATGTCTAATTTGTACATTTCGTATTTCTAAATCTTTAAGTGCATCAGAAGTTATCTCTTTCCATATAAATCCCGTCAACTCCTGGTTTCCTCCCTTGTGTTCCCCCACTTCGACTATGGCTGTCTGGTGTACAGCGGACACTCGGGAGAATTCGAGGCCAGACTTAAACGCCTAATGAACTGCGCGATACGTTTTGTTTTCGGAATCTCAAGAGATACGCATATAACCCAGTATTACACCAAGTTGAAGTGGCTCTATCCATCCAACCGCCGTTTGTACTTCCTTGCCACTTTTCTTTACCAAGTCATCAGAGCTCAGCGGCCTTTCTATATTTTTCACAACCTACAATTCAAATATTCCATTCAATCCCGTCTCACTAGACTCTCGTACCTCCGACCTCTATCCACCTCCCCACCGAACTGCAGCGTTTGACAAATCCTTTATAATTCAAGCCGTCTCCCTCTGGAATACCATCCCTCCCGATATCCGACATGAACAATCAGTTTTTTCATTTAAATCTCTCCTTTTTAACCACCTACTCCTTTCCCAACCCGATTGATCATGAAATGTAGATAAGAGAACTTTTAAAGTTCCCCCAGAAATTATTTTCTTTACTTATGCTTACTTATATTATACATATCAGAATGTTTTTAGTGTAATAGTTATATTTTTGTTTTATTATTTTTTCAAAATCTTAATCTTGATAATAAATGTAAATAATTAATTTTATGTATGGCCACACAGGCATTTATTCTGTATCTGTAATTTGTCCTAAAGGGACAACAGTCCCAGGATAATAAAAAAAATATATTTTCATTTTTTCATTTCATCAGAAGATTATAAAGTTAGAGTGGTGTAGAGTGAAAGTAAACGAAAAGCTGGACCAAACATTAGTAGTAAAGTCAGGGAGTTAGACTAGGGGAGGGGCTCTCGGGTTGAATCCCCCCCCCCCAAAAATAGTAAATTGTAACGTTTTATCGAATGCTTTATCGAAAAAAATATTAAAAAATTATATCCGAAAGTATTAATGATTGTGTAATTACATTTAATAGGACTTCAAAAATCACTTAAACACCAGTCAATATAAGTAATCAGTAATAATAATAAAAGGCTTAGCGAACCAGAAGGTTCGATGCCGACACCACCAATCGCTTATTACACATCTCCCTCCACCGTTCGCCGTCCAAACCCAGTCCCTTCAGATCGGCTTTAATGCAATCTTCCCACCTTCGCATCGGTCTACCCCTCGGACGCTTACCATTCGGCACAGCAAATATTAATCTTTTAGGAATTCTCTCGTTACTAAGCCCAACAACTTTACAAGCCCATTTGATTCGCCGCGACGAAATCACCTCAATTATATTACCCGGATACAGTTCACGCAATTCGGCGTTGTGTAACCGTCTGAACTCTCCGGTTAACTCATCCTTCTTCGGTCCGAATATTCTACATAAGTAATTAATATCTTTCTTTTTTTTTTCAAAGTAATGATCATAATTAATTAAAGTAATCTGGTTCTCTACACTATTTTTTCCCTTTTCGCCTCTTTAACACGGCGCGACCATTTTGAATAATAGCTCATCACAGAGAGCACAGACGAATCTACGGGAGGGAGGAGGCTTTTGAGCTGAAGCCCTCCCCCCCAAGTATAACCATGTTTTATAGAAAAAATTATTAAAAACTATCTCTTAAAGTATTATTTTTCGTGTAATTACATTTAATAGGACTTGAGAGGGCGGGGTGGCCGAATGGGCTAACGCGTGTGCACTAAACCGCCGTTGCCCGGCAACCGGATATATGATTCTATATGAAAGTAGTCACGAGTTCGAAAATAGTTAGTGCCAGAGGGGATTTTAAATTCCCCGTCCTCACCCTCTGGGCCGGAAAAATCCCGTACAGCCTAAAAGGCGAGGTAGGGAAGAACAGAAAAAAAAAAAAAATTAATAGGACTTAGAGAATCACTTAAATCCTATTTTATGTAGGTAGTTAATTTCTTTCCTTTTTTCAAATTAGTTATTTTTGTATATATGAAAAAAAAAATCTTTCGGGCTGAAGCCCCCCTCCAAAAATTAAATCCTGGATCTGCTAGTGACAGAGAGGATAAATTTCTGAACAATTACCTGGCTTACAGCATGCAGTCCTATTTTTTTGAGATATCCGAGTTTCTGTGATACTTTAATCCATTTGTTCAATAAAACTCGGTATAACTTTGTTTTCGACATTATTTTTCTCTTTTCGCCCTCTAACACGGCGTCGCTTTAAGATACAATTTTGAATAGTAGCTCATTACAAAGAGGATGGAATGATGAACATTTCCCTCGCTAACAATATGCATTTCAGTTTTTAGTTGTTGAGATATTTCAATCCATATGCAAAAACACTTTATTTAGAAGACTGCAGCCGACTTTGCCCGAGCGTTACACATAGGAAATCTGAAGGCTCAATCTAATTGAATCTCTACAAAAAAGTTCAAAACGCGTCTAAAAAAGTTTTCAATTAAAAAAAAAAAAACTGAAATTAAGGAAAGGTTAAGATAAATAAACTCTGGTCACTTTTCATAGCAATATACTATGAATTGTTTATTAGATTTCATTATCTTTGGGATTCCTAGACACTTCTTTGTTTCTTATTATTACGCCGAGTTAAAATCGCTCCGTACTACTTCCCGATGGGATTTCCTGGGATTTCCCTCGTAGTTTTTTTCCTTTTCAAAATCCTCAAAAAAACAGAAAACCTCCATTAGTCTTAGAACTCTTCACTCTAACATTCATTTTTCGTTCTTTGAATTCTCGATTTAAACCAATAGATTTATATAATCTTACCCATAGAACCGCTTCTGTAAATAAATTTTTCCTCATTCCTTCAACCTCCTTTTGTAATTCATTCATTCAAATCTATATTAGTCCTCATCCACATATTTAATTTTCAAGATATCACATCGATTTAAGAACCATTTATTTCTGCAATAATAATTACATCCAACAGATAATCGACAGGAACCATTTTGGAAATATTTTAGGAGGCTAATGAACATGATTTTCGATACATTAAATCATGTAACGATTTTTTCCACTAGGAGTTAATCCGTCCGGTGCTGCTCTCTGTAGGCAAAATTAAAGTCTGGATTTGGAAGCTTATGATAAGCCAGTGTAAGTCTGCAACTCACCAATTAAGAACTCTGTACTTAACCTTGTATAATAAATGTATTAATTTTAGTTGGCAAAGAATTCGCCATTATTTGATTTTATTTATATATTTTTTTGTTGGTCTCAGCGGGAAATTATTTTTATTTTTATTGTTAAATATTAAGAAAAAATTTTAAATTAATTACTTTATAATACTTTTTTAGTTGGTAATATATGTTCACTTATAAGAAGTAAATATAATTGTTGCTGTTGATTTCTATGAAAAATCTGAACTACCTGGACCTAAGCCTGAATCATGTCACAATCATCAGCGTTAAATCATTAAAAAATTTCTCTCTTTAAAATGACAAAATTCTTTTAACTCACTTAAATTAACAGACTAATTCTTCTAAGTGTTTAAAATATAAAATGGTTTGAATCATTTTAGAGCACTTGTATTTTTTTTTTATCAATAAATAAGTTGGAAAGTAATTAAAAAAATTCTTGAAAGTTTAGCTAGATCAAAAATTGTTATTGAGGCTTGATGTCACAGGAGTGAAATCTAAATTCAATAAAAAAAAATACGTCCTATACAGTTTTTTTTTAAATTACACAGGAGGACATCTCTTATATTGAATTTTAATCAAAAATGTTTTTTTGCAACACAACGACCATACATCATATTCAAATTTATCTACAGTTTTGATATCTAGTCACTATTTCTTAAAAATTATTCAGAACATCTCGAGATATAGGTTTACTCATTATTTTCAACTTTTCAAAAAAAAAAAAAAGAAATGTGTAATATTAAATATTGAAGAGTGTCTAATCCTAAGGCAAAGATAATAATGTTCTTAAGATAACAACTACTTATACGTAACAATGGAGAATATGGGTACTAAACCGTCCCATCAAAATATTTTGCGTAAAAAACTTGATCTTGAAATTGTATAGTTTATAGTCATTATGTAATTTATAATATCAAGATAAAGGCGGGGGGAGGGTATATCTTAACTTTTGAGTATCTTATTTCCAAAGTGAAAACTAATATATTTTTGTGAAAATTGAAATAAAAATCTATTCATGCTTAAAAATACCCAATGAATAAAAAAAATATTAATGAAACTTTTATTTCTATTTATAATTATTCTTAAAAAAAAATCTTGAACAAGCTGGCATTGGCGCTGATTTAGTGGGAGTGGTTAAAAAAATATATACAGAGAATAAATGCAAAGTAATACTTAGCTCCTTCACATCAGAAGAGTTTGTAAATAGTAAAGGCCTTCTTCAGAGATGAAGGGGATTGAGAAATTGGCAACAAAAATGTAGCAAAATGGGCATGCCTATGAATGACAAACATTTAAGTCACCTAATATTCACTGATGACCAAGTGATAATAGTGCAGGATTAATTTGATACTAGGTATATGTTTAGAAAATATGAACAATAGGGCCTGAATATTAATTATGATAAAACAAAATATATGTCGACAGAGAACGATGAGTTATGTGGCCCAGTTCTGACAAAGCTTTTAGGTTACTTTTAGGGTTCTGAGAAAGCAATGGAAGAATATTGAAAAAAGAGTGATCAACAGGCGGAAAACGATTGGTATGTTCAATTCAGTTCTCTGGAGCAAAAATATTTATACTAAAGTAAATAATTTAATATATAAGATTCTTATAGAGACTTTAATGCTCTACAGTTATGAAACGTGGTTGTTAGAGAAATCATGGAGCAAAGGATTTCTAACCGTAGAGATGGATTTTTTGAGGAGGTCGGTTAGCGTCTCTAAGATGGAAAGAATCAGAAATGAGACCATTAGAGAAAGAATCTAAGTTAAGAATAATAAACAAGAGATAATGGAAGAAAGAAAATTAAAGTAGTATAGACATAGGAAAAGGATGAATAGCAAATGACTTCCAAAATGGCATTTGAGTGGGAAGCGGAGGGTAGAAGGAGAGGAAGACCTCATGTGAGGTGGAGTGGCGTTGTGACTGAGAGTATGGCAGGCTGATGGATGTCCAAGGAGGAAGCGATGGTCAGAGAGAAATGGAGGTACCGACTGAGGGAAACTTCAATTTATTAAGAAAATACCCTTTAAAAATAATTAAAAGCTGTTTTAACTGCTTGATTGTATTGATAATTAATACTAAATTTACTTTATTTTACCATTATTGCAAACAAAAAGTTTTTATAGTACAGTTTTTATAAATTTTTCCTCCGAATCATACACTATTGGTTCTCTCTATAACATACACTAATCAACCTTTTTTTTGTTCTTTATTTCTAAAATGGACCCTCTTCAAGTTTCAGTGTTTTTTAATTACTGCCTGAATAATCAGTGATTTTCAGAAATATATTCTAAAATAACGAACACATTTTTTAATTTTTTTTTTTTAAATATTGGTTTTAATCTTAAAATTAAAATAGAAAATATTGTTTATTGCATTTTCTGTAAAATTTTTAATATTAATTTGGGTTCATTTTGGAAATAAATGACTCATTTATTAGATATACTCTTAATTTTTTTTTTCTGAAAACATTTAGGTTAAAAATAGTTTGTCAGTATTTACATGGTATGCAACAGTGAGTATTTGTTAATAGACAATAAATAATAACAGTAAATAAATAGATACATTATCATGAGAATGTGACATCTGAATTGAAATGTGAAGCCAACCTTGTGAATCGGTAAAACAAATGTTTTGTTTTAAAAGATAAGGTGTGTGACACTTGTTAATTTTAAACTGATTTTATCATTTGGTTATTTTTAAAACTATTTTCTATAAAATATTTTGTTAACTTACAATTTTTAGTAAATAAAAAAAATAAATTTGAACAAACTTTTCTTAATTTTTTTTTATTTTTGATGTGAGATGTACTGACTCTGATTAGTATTTAAATATCTTTACTCTTATTCTGCATTTAAAGCTTTAAGTTTTATTATTTTTTTCAAAACATCATTTCTTGAGCCTGAGGCAGTTAAGCAAATAAAATAAAACAAAAAAAAAAAAAAAAAAAAATTTGTTGTTTTGTGCTAAAATTTTGATCAATAGAGAAAGAAACATGATTTGTTGTGAGATGCCCAACTACTATTAATTTTATTCTATACAGCACATTGTTGCTATACATAATTTATCCAGGACTCTCAGATCCTGGTATAGATTCAAAGTATAATGATAAATAAAATATATTTTAATTAAAAAAAAGAAATTGACTTCACAAATAACTCTATCCATATTAAGAGATGGAAAATGATGTATATCTAAATAAAAATATAAATGGGTTGTTAGTCAGTGTATGAAAATTGAAACTTGGCGTAGTATTCAAAGTGTCTTCTACACCTGAAAGAAACTCTAAACTCTTCTGACAATACATTAACTTACCTTCTGTGTGCTTAAACAACATATAATTGCAGGAGCTTTATGAATATTGTTATGTATATATATATGGAATGGAAAGAGCTATAATGTGTCATGGAAGACATTTTTCATGGTGGATATTTTTATGTAGATATAAATCATTTTACATCCATTAAGTTATTTGCATATTCGGTTTTTCTTCTCTTATAATATAAAAAAATTTTTAGTGACTTTGATATTTTATTTTATTTTAGTATTAGTAGGATATAACAGGAGCTCAACTTTTCAAATTATACAGATGTTCATATAATTACATATAAATTGAGCTCCTGTCACCTCCTACTCTCCTAATACAAAATAAAACTTTTAGACTAAAAAATTGTACAGGTGGTATTCATTTGGAGGTGGTAGTTTGATTTTACCTAGATGACAGCAGTTATTTTTCAATTGAGATACTTTAACTATATTAAAGCATTTGTTCAGTATTTTGTGCTCAAATTGTTTCAAAACAATTAGAGGATCTCACTGATTGTGTGTATGTAAAGCTGTCAAAGTTAAATATCAGTCAAGCCAAATGCTCAAAATATCGTAACATATCATTAACGGATTGGTTAAACACACTTTACACTGTTATTCATCATAAATTTGGGCTTGAATTGTTTCAAAACACTCAAGGGATCTCACTGAATAATTTATGGTATATAACATGAAAATTGCTTATGTTGTTCACTTAAAACATCGTTTGAAATCTTTAAGTAAGTTAATTAAACACTTTTACTCAATCACGGGTCGGTGATTTGTGAACAAATTGTTTAAAAACACTCATGGGATTTCTATAATTATTTTTAACCATCAAACTTAAAAAATCGATCCAGCCGTTTGTTCAAAAAATTGTTACATACTTGAGACTTTATTTTTTTTAACCTTGCAATAATATCCTATTTTATTTTACATTTACTATTCTTTTTTCACTTTCCTAGTTGTTTCATTACTCTTAATGATGATAATTTGTAACACATAATGAAATTGTCAAAATAGTATATATTTTAAGAACAAAATAAAAATATACTCATTGATATTATAAAAGATAAAAACAAAACACATTTTGTCATGAAACTAATTTAAAATTATACAATAAAATAAACTTTATGTAATTCAACCATCAAATAAAATCTAATGACTATGAAATAATTTTTACCATTCAAATAATTTAATTTTTGACAAAAAAACAAATCATTGAGAGCTCTCGAATTGTTCTTTATCTTCTCTTAGTTATCTACTTTTTATTTCATATTGTTGTCCTTCATTTGGTATAATCTCTTTCATTTTCTGCCTTTAGTGGATTCAAATCTCTGACAAAACTATAATCAGTGATTAGCTATGAAATAACTAAATAAAAATAACGATCATATTTAATAACCATAATTTGAATTATTTATATTTAAATACAATTAAAATTTATTGATATTAAGCGTACAGGATATTGCTGGTTATAAATGATATATTCTTTAATATTTAAGGACCAGATCTTCATTACTTTAGATTATTCATTGATCTTTTCAGTTTTAGTTCTATCTTCTTTCTTATAAGAGTCAAATGAATTTCATAATATTATTTTTCTCAGTTTTACAGTCCAGAAATGATACTTACTCCAATAAATGCTAGGATAGACTTATCCTAGTTTATAGCACATAGAGCTCTATATATATTGGTTGTTTAATATAAAAAATTATAAGAAGCACTATGGATGTTTTCGTAAATTATATACATATACAAAACCATTCTTTCATGATAAAAAGTGAACAATATAAATCTATATTAAATATAAATTATACCATAATACTTATAATAATAGTCCATGGTACAGACCCCTTTTTATCAAATTATTAACTTCCGCCTCAAACTTTGTAAATAGCTTCATCTCATCGTAACCTGCAAATATTTTATTTACGAAAATTCCCGGAATTGAGGTGTTTTCAATCTGGAGATCGGCAAACTTTGCCTTTTTAATTAGGTACTAAAAACTTGTAAATATCCAATTGCTTTCCTATTGGATTGTAAGATAATTTTATCACAAAATCTATAAAAAAGATGGCCAAAAAAATATTGGGCCATTTGGCTTATATAACTTTGTTACTTTGACAATTTGGGGGTGTAGATCACACCAAATGGCTCAATATTTTTGAAGACCACCTTTTTTCCCAACTTTGTGCTCAAGTTATTTTACAATTCAAATGGAAAGCAAATGGGTATTTACGAGTTTTTTGTACCTAATTAAACAGGCAAAATATGGCGACCTCTAGATTGAAAATGCCGCAATTCTGAGAATTTTTGTAAATAAAATATTTGTACGTTACAATGAGATGAAGATATTTATGAAGTGTCAGGCGGATGTTAATGATTTGATTAAAAGGGGTTTGTGTCATGGACTATAAGTTACTATATCTGTGAAATTATCTCAATGGTACAGTATTTCAGACATAAAAATTTGAAAATTGATATCATAATAATTTATTCATAAATAGTATTCTTATACTGTTTAATGATTTATTACTAAATAAATACACTTACAAGTTTACAAAACAAAGATTCAGAATTTAAGCTTTATAATTAAAACTTAAAATGACCATTAAATTTCAATAAATAAATAATCTTGAATCTAAAACGGATTCAATTTTTTCATAAAAATAATACCTATAGAACAGGTACTAACAATTTGATAGATTACATTAATTTTTTTAAACTAAAAATTAATTGCACCATAATTAACAATATAACTGACGACATCAATTTTGAAGATTTTGAGCTATGGTACTCAGCGGGAACTGGCTTTGGAGAGTATTTGCCGATACGCAAAGCATACTTAATCACTTCAGCCACATATGTCTGTTCATGCATACGATGAAAAAGGTATGCATTTGGACCTGAAAATAAACAATTATTTAATAATAAATTAATTTCTTTTTAAAATATGTTGTAGGGATATTACTATTAGTGTTAATTGAAAATTGATTATTTTTAACATAAGGTTTTAATATTATAATGAATTTATTTATATAAAATATAGAAATATAAGACAAAGGTTCTAAATAGTTTGAATCAATAGTCTAAACCAATGAGATTTAAAGAAATGGTCGAGTCCCTACAAGGAAGTTCTGTTGATTATATAAACCTTTGCAATCTCCAGTAAATTTGTTAGTTCCTTAAGGCTCGGTCACACAGAACGCGATATTTATCGCGGCGATATAGCACCACAGTTGTATTACTATCTATTCTACTATAACAGTCACATAGAGAGCGTTACGCTACAGCGATACATGCTGTAGCGCCGGGGCCGGCGATAAATTGATACAAATTACAAAAATATCGCCCTCCTTCGGCGTTATTCTCTACCTAATGAAGGCAGAAAAGTTAGCTAATACCCAAGTTAATAGGATTATTGCAGGATTATAACGGCGTGTTCACACAGAAGGCGTTATTTATCGCGGCGCTACAGCGCTACAGTTGTATTGCTATCTTTTCCACTATAGCAGTCACATAGAGGGCGTTACACCTCAGCGATACATTCTGTAGCGCCGGGGCCGGCGTTACGTTTGAAAAATATTACAGGTGTATCGCCGGGGCCGGCGTTATGTTTGAAAAATAATATAGATAAAAATTACAGTTGAAATTATTTAGTGGTAGTATTCATATAGATATGTTAAACACCGAATTATTTATATAAAAAGTGAGGAATTTTCCATTTTTATTTGATGTGAGACCTCAAGCAAATATTAAAAAAAATTATTAAAAAGGAGGTTACATGGAAAAAAATTGTGGAAGAGCTAAATATCACAAGTAATGTATTAATTGATATTATTATTATAATTATTGAACATTATAATAATTATATGTTATATACTTTTTTATCTTGAAATCATTTAAAAATTATACTTACGTTCTTTTGCTAATTTTAATTTTGCCTATACTAAAGACATAAATGATAAAAAAAAAAATCTGTGAATATTGCATATTTAAAACGGTTGAGGAACAGATAATAACTATCCAAGATATATATGGCAATAAAAGAAATTCGTTACTACGAAATTAATATTAAATAGATATGTCATTTGAAGTAAATAATAATTTGAAATAAATCAGGTTTTACATAAAAAAAGGAGAACGAAAGTTCATTATTAAAATATCTTCTGGAATATATTAAAAAATTATATATATATATATTGTTTCACACAAGTAGACTTAAATAGTATTTTAAACAATGACATTGGCATGATTCGATGGATTTTAAATACTTTTTTTCAAACTTAGAAAAGTACTTTAAAAGTTTACATTTAGTAAAGGAATTTCGCTTAATTTCATTGGAAACATGTGATTTACGTTAAGTAATGTTAGTTTTCTGAAATTATTATTTCTATTTTTTTTTTTTGTCACTCTGCGTTACCTTCTATTTATTTATTACATTTATTTATTTAATTTTATTTTTTCTGAAATTCTTCGCTTTCTAACGATATATTATACGTATACCTTCTGACTGTTATTTCCGGAGATTCATTTTTAATCAGGATAAGCATTTTTCTTTTTTCTTCAGTTTCCAGTTATCATATTCTTTTGAACATCATATTTACCCATATTCTTTTAAACTTCATATTTAGACATTTTTTATAGTTACTGTCAATATAAGAAAGTTGATTTTTTCAAATAATCCATATTAAAGGTGCTTTAGGGAAAGATGTATATAAATATTGTACATTTAAACTCTGTGAAGTGAGATTAATGGGGAAAAGACCTAAATGATATTAAAGACCACTTAATTATGCAATGATACACCGAGTTTAATCATAATCGTTAGAGCAGTTTTTGGGAAGACTGTAAATATGTGTTTCGCTCTTGATATAAAGTGATACTTCCGATTAGCTGATTTTATATATAAAAACCTTAAATACGCTATTTAAGTTTCGTGCGAGTTTTCGTTTTCGAGCTAGGCTGTTCACTTGCACACAGACACAGACTAACAGACACACAGACCCTTTAGCAGGACTTGGTTATTTGGGCTTAGGGGACCTCAAAACGTGTATTTCCGTTGAAAACTCAGATTCGAAAATTTTAGCGATAGGAATACTTTCCCTTTGTTATATATTACATACATAGGTAAGCAAAAGTCAAAATACCAATATATTTTCTTATAGTTTTGAGGTTAAGCCAATTAATTAACAACTGTTTTGGTGACATTTCAAAATTTAATTTTTCTATTAATAAATATGAGAGGACGATTGGTTTGATTATTTTTGTTGAGATGACTATTGACGTGAACCACTAGTCAAAAATTACGAATCACTCCATTCAACACTAAATAAATGGGGACTTGACAATCTACAATCGAAAAACCAACTATTTTTTAATAATATAATAAAAAAATTAAATTAACAATAAGGCCATAACTTTATAGATAAATAAACTATGTTTCAATTTAATTTGTTTTTATTAAGAAATCGTTTGCTTTATATTTATTAGGTTTTCCAACAATTTTTTGCTAGTGTTTGAGTTTTTGCTTCACGTTTTTCGAATATTTACTGCCGGTTTCTAGCGATGAAGCTTGTTTCTCTTTAACAAAATTGTATTACATTCCAATTCTTAAAAATTGTGCTAATGAACATAAAATTATAAAAAGATATGTTATTTGGTTATTCCTGTATTTCTTGCTTTGAAATATTAAAAAAATTAAATATATATATATATATATATATATATATATATATATATATATATATATATTTTATTTACAGTCTTCCCAAAAACTGCTCTAACGATTATGATTAAACTCGGTGTATCATTGCATAATTAAGTGGTCTTTAATATCATTTAGGTCTTTTCCCCATTAATCTCACTTCACAGAGTTTAAATGTACAATATTTATATACATCTTTCCCTAAAGCACCTTTAATATGGATTATTTGAAAAAATCAACTTTCTTATATTGACAGTAACTATAAAAAATGTCTAAATATGAAGTTTAAAAGAATATGGGTAAATATGATGTTCAAAAGAATATGATAACTGGAAACTGAAGAAAAAAGAAAAATGCTTATCCTGATTAAAAATGAATCTCCGGAAATAACAGTCAGAAGGTATACGTATAATATATCGTTAGAAAGCGAAGAATTTCAGAAAAAATAAAATTAAATAAATAAATGTAATAAATAAATAGAAGGTAACGCAGAGTGACAAAAAAAAAATAGAAATAATAATTTCAGAAAACTAACATTACTTAACGTAAATCACATGTTTCCAATGAAATTAAGCGAAATTCCTTTACTAAATGTAAACTTTTAAAGTACTTTTCTAAGTTTGAAAAAAAGTATTTAAAATCCATCGAATCATGCCAATGTCATTGTTTAAAATACTATTTAAGTCTACTTGTGTGAAACAAGTGAAATATAAAAATATTTCATGTATATATTTATAACCATAAATACTTTTGATGTGGTTCTATAACTCTAGATATGATATTATATTTAAATTATTGGGTATTTATTAGCCCTTTCTTAAAATCGTCAAGTAACCTTTTAGGAAATTAAATGAGTGAATAATTTTATGAATTTTCCCTTTGTGAAGCACCAACATTGTCGACTTCCAATTAGTGTGAAAATTTTCAACCTAACCATGGCAGGCAACGAAAATCTCGTAATTTCATTTTAGTAAATTTTATAATGGAAAATGACAGTTTAATAACTTACAGTCCTACAATCCATAATCATTTATATGTTAAATATTTAGATGTACTTTCAAATCTCTCTAGGCATATATGAACCTTTTGGTTGTCAGAAAAACTAACTTCAATTTCAACATTCTTCATTATTAATTCTAGTGATGTTTCTATTGGCGAACTTTATGCCTTAATTCGCAGTTCTATATGTCAACGTTGAAATCACCTACCCTGGAATCAACTTGCTCACTGTCTGTATAGATACAACTTTTCCAACTAGAAATATCACTAAAATGACATTACTCAAAAATCTTGAAATTATAGTTATTCATTATGTCAACTGAGAGACCTCAGAGACTGAAGTTATGTGGTTTATAAAACTAGATTTTCATTGGCTACCGTCGATATAATAAATAGACTTTTTGTAATTTTACTGGTCTTAAAGATTTATTATCTCTAAGCTTTAAACTTTAGCTCCGTTTAAAATGCACTTCAATTTTTTTTAAATAACCCAACATTGCCACAAAATTATTTCTATTAAAAGTAGTGGGGTAAGTGAAAGTTATGTGTTACCCGCACCAGATTTTTTTTGTTACTTGTTTAACCTGTTTAAAGATTTAATAAATTATTTAGATTTTACTGACCTAAATGAAGTTGGTTGGTGGTTTGTCTCTCTGGATAAAGAACATCCAGGTTATCAATCAATCCCCGATCAATTAAATAACACTACTTTTAAACTAATCAGGTTGTAGTTTCAAAATAAAAAAACGTCTGCCAAGTAAGGTCAGTATAGCTTCCTCACCGTTGTCATTGTATATTACAATGTATACCATTTTTTGTATGAGAATAAAATCTCTGGGAGAAGCCGATTCGGAAATATAGTTACCCTTCAACATTCAACAAAAGAGTGCTGTATTTGAAGATCCCATATTTGATTATCGTTAATAAAAAAAAATAAATAAAATGCACCATGAACATGAATTTCAATACTGTTAGTGTAAAAGGTCTTATGTAATAATTTATTGTTTTACAAGAGTGCATAAAACTCATTATTTCTTTATGCTTTATTAGTATAATTTCATATTTTATTGTCATCTGCTACTATCCATAGTAGCAGACTACTTATATCAGTTGCAGACTACAAAATGTTACCTTTAATACAAATGGAATACAATTTGAAAAATTTTACATACGACTTTTTTGCACTAATTGTAGTAATATACAGTAGCGGACCCAGATTTAATTTTTGGGGGGAGGGCTTCAGCCTGTAAGATTTTGTTTTCATATACACAACGATAATTAATTTGAAAAAAAAACCGCTGCAAATTATTGCACAATTTCCAAACAATTATACATTTAAAGTAACATTACCTTCCTAGTTATTAAGAAAAAAGGTGATTTCAATTATTGGACTAAACTTTTTTTTAATCATTAGTAATATGCTAAAAAAATAATTTAAAACCCAAAACAAAAGATATATATATATATATATATATATATATATATCTTTGCAGTAGAAAAAACTAGAGACCATATTTTTGCTCCTAATTATCCGGTTTTAATGAATTATTTTTTTTAAGGAAATCCCTTAAACCTTTAAAAATCATTATAGCCATTAGGCGAATGGCGGACGGCGGACTGACAAAAAAGTTTTTATTCGTTTTTCGTATTCTATGTATCCTGAAACGTAAAACCTCAAATTTTAAAAGGGGTTTACGTTTTTGAATCTTTTGGTCGATCACAATGGTTCATCATTGAAAATAATAAACCAAAAATATATTAAAATCGCGATATCTCTACTAATAGTGCTTTGATTTCTATGAAACTTCACTCATTTTTTAGGAAATTTAAATACCTTTCAAACATCTTGTCACAACATCGACAAAAATGTGTATACTTTTTGATTTATTCGAAATTTAACTTTACCATCCCCCGTAACTTTCTTCCCAGATTCTTTTCGTTGAAATATGTTGTATAAATAAATTTAAAGGGCGTCTGCAAAATGACTAAAGAATTTTCATTGAAATCGCTAGTTCGTTTAGGCGCTATAGTCTATAGCAACCTAGGTTTTTCGGCCGCCATCTTGAAAGTAAAAGGCGGATGGCAATGTCGGTGAAGGAAGATCATCCTCGGACGACTTTTGATTTTATATCCAAATTTGAAAAAAAATCGGTCCAGTAGTTTCGGAGAATGAGCGGAAGGAGGATGGCGTACGGCGGACGGCGGACGGACAAAAAAATTGAATTCGTTTTTCGAACCTCAAATTTTAAGAGGGTGATAAGTTTTGAATTTTTTGGTCGATCACAATGGTTCATTATTGAAAATAATAAACCAAAAAGACTAAATAAATAATTAAAATAAAATAAATACACTTAAAAATATTAGTAATAAGATAAAATAAATAAACTTTAAAAAAATAATAATAATAAAATAAATAAATGAACTTTAAAAATGAAAAAAATAATAATAATAAAATAAATAAATGATCTTTAAAAATGAAAAAAATAATAATTATAAAATATAAAATAAAAGTTCTGCTAAGGATCATTAGTCATAAACACCATATATTTTTTAAAGATTTTCATCATGTACGAACTTCAGTTAAACCTAAATGAAGTTATAACCTGAATTATGAACATATTATTTTATTGAGCGTTTGAAATTTTAATGCACTTCTTAAAATTAAGTAACATTCTTTCATCACAATTAAAGGGTAACAAAATGATGCAGGCAGGAGAAACGAATATTACTCAGAAAATGAAATGTTTCCGAGTACATGATGTGAAATTTTACCTTTCTAAAAATGGTAAAACTATGTAGAGGTGTAAATTAAGTTAAATTTTCGATATTTGTTTTCCATAAAGTTAACCCGTTTTGTGTTTATCTGCTTTTCTAATATTAATGTTTAAAAAAAAATATTTATTTATGACATATGAGATTATAACTGTTTTTCTACTAAAAGTTACTGGCGATACTTATGTAAAAAGACCCAAATATTTATTATTTAACGATCAAGACAATAGAAATCAACATATATTTAAAATTAGAGTTCCTGATTATTTAAAGCATATGAATAAAATCACGATTGTTAAACCCTCTTGAATAGAATAGAAAAATAACTTTATTGTGGAACGAAGTCCCTTTAGAATAACAAAATAGTACAAAAGAAACAACTTAATTTTGGCCGAAATGCTTGGTATTTAATTTCATTAATTTTTTTATTCTATTTAACTTATTTATTGAAAAATATTACAATCTGTTTCAAAGGACATTTATAATAGTGTTCAGAGATAAATACAATAAATAAAATCAATTATACAGAAAAATAATATATATACAATAAATAAGTCATTAAATCAAATACATTTAATGAAATTAGATTAAAAAACACTGAAAACATGAAATAATCTTGCGATATACAAAACATTTAATCATAATTTCATAATAAAATAATCTATGTTTAAAAAAGAACATAAATGTAAAGAAAGCAAAAATAAAATTCGGAAATATTGAAAAAATCTATCTTCGTAAAATTGAAGCAGACGGCCGAGGCGATGGTATTCTACCAATCAGTCTATATGCTCTTTGATTTCATGAATCCTTTTTCTTTTTTTTTTTTTACCTTATGCTGAAGAGCTGAACTAATGAGCCTCCTCGTCAGAATCACTTATTTTCTATTCAAAAAAATGAATAAGAAAATATCGAAAACAAATTATTAATATACAAGTTGTGGGAAGCAGGATCTCTAGTCGACTAGGCCAGGCAGAGCGACGGGGCTGCTGTATCGCTTTCAAAGTAACGCTCTCTGTGTGACTGCCCCGGATTAGTTATCGCCGTGAGTATCGCGCGTTATTGTAACGTAACGTCGGATCGCGTTCTGTGTGACCGAGCCTTTAGTCAATCTGTAGTACACTGACTGAAAAGTGCTGTAAATAATTGAGTATGAAAACTAGCTATTAGTTCCAGTGTTAGTGGGTTCTTTGTGAAGGTTTATGTCAGTATTAAAGTTACATTATTTTATAAAGTATTAATTATATTTGTATTTCTGAAAAATATAAGGCATTCTATTTGGATTTTATTTAAATTGTAATTCATCAATAACTGTTCAGGAAACATCCCTGTATGTCATGAAATGCATTAATTTAAAATCCATCAAATTCATTTAAAACACTGCAAGTGCTGCTATCTACTTCTACCTTCACTACTTGCAAACTTCCGCCTAATTATGCTAGGGAAATCATATATATCACCATAGATATGGTGATGGAAGTTCGGCTTAATCAGATTCAAGTTTCATTTTTTAACTGTCGCCTTAAGATCATTGAGTAAAAAACCAAGGAATCACTGATCCAAGGAAGAAACAGGAAGAATGGAGAAAAATAGAACAATGAAAACCCTCTTATATTAATAGAATCAACCTATTACATATCAATAGTTTATATTAAGTAATGAATTTCACTTCACCTCTCATGAAAAGAAACATTGAATATGATATTCAAAATTAAACTGACAAATTAACGACATTGTACTCCGAAGTTTGACTTAATCAATTATCATCTATGTTATTAGAAAATACAAAATCTCATTTATTCATACATACACACCATACATAAAAAAAAAAGAAGAAAGGTCTTGGGTTCAGCGCCTTGTAAGGAAGTACCGTTTGTTGGCCAACGGTTGTGCAAGGAGGTGATTTGACTGAGATCATGCTCAACCTTGAGGTTTTTCTCCCTTAATCAATTATTTAACTAAAGGTACCCAGTTTTAAAGGCTGGGTTTGCCCCAGGAGGGTCTCTTGATCCTCTGGTTTATCCACGGCTAATGAAACAGAATAAATAATTTATCTATCACAAACTGGAATTCAAACCTGGAACCTTGATCATTGGCCTTAGTGCCTTACCACTACACTACCCCACTCCCGCAACGCCCATCAACTCATTAAAAAAACAGCTAAGACAATAAAAACTAATTTTCCCTGAGTACTTTGTCTATCAGCATACTGCAATGACACAGAACATTGACAATAATTAATGTATTATTAAATTTAGTTGTTATTATTTTTAATCAAGACTGTCTGAAAGACATAATATGATTATATACGAAAAATTATTTTCATGACAAAGTATTATAACTCATTATAGCAAAAAAATTAAAATGAGTAAACAAATATTAGTGATATATAAAGATAAATTAGAAGAATTACAAAATTGGGAAAAAATGTTATAGTTAGTGAAATTGATAAAACTGTGGGAGAGGAAAATATGTTTTTTACCTGTTGCATATACAAGCACATCACTTCCTCCATGAACATTCACTCGATTTGGCGCTGCACCTTGAGTTCCGTACTCGTATGAGGTTGTATCCACCTTAGAAGGGTCTTCTCTTACAAGGGTACCATTTACCACTCTCATTTTCATATTGTCTTTTGCTGCAATGGCATAACTGAGCGTGGTGAAAGGTAACTTATCAGTTTTAGATATGCCAGCCAGACCTAGACATTTTATTGAATATATTGATTAACTGGTTGATAAAATTAACAAAATTAAAATTAATTCCTGTACATACATCCTGTAAGTGAAATAGAACAGTGATATATTGCCCAAATAGTTTGGCTAATGATCTATTAAACTTATATTAAGCTGATAATCTATTGATTTCCTTATTAAAAGTAAATATAGTGACATTTTTCTTTGTTGTTAAATTGTAAACCATTATCAGAAGAATCAAGAAAGCAATCAGACAAACTACTAACTACTATAGGTACTAATCTATGTTATAGAGACGTGGACTCTAATTAGTTCAGAAGAGAAAGAACGTCTTATCTTCGAAAGAACGATTTTGAGCCATATTTTTAGATCCATTAAGAATGGAGAGAACCAGTGGAGGAGGCACTATAAGAGGGAGATATATAAACTCTTTGGGGAAGCAAACTTTGTTTGCTTTATAAAGTGTGGTTGACTGAGATGGGTAGACCATCTAGCAAGGATGAACAAGGAAGAAATCCCCATGAAACTACTATTGGAGAAACTGAATCAGTCAAGAAGAAGATGAAGGCTAAAGCTGAGATGATAAGACACAATCATGAAGGATGCCGAATGATGTCAAAAGACTCTTTTGAGAGTACAGAATTGGAGAGCGGCTGCACAGGATCGAGCCACCTGGAGAAGGCTCTTTGAGGAGGCCCAGGTTCACATTGAAGAAGAAGAAGAAGGCAGACGAAATAGCCATCAAAAAATTAATGCCATATAAAGCAGCAGGAGCCCACAGTTAGGGGTGCCCAGAAGGGAGTTGCATAGCGCAAGTCATGTCATAAAAGTTTTTGAGGGGTAATGAGCTTATGGAAGGAGCCATATTTTTGTGGAGTTGCATTTAAGGGAGGAGCTCATCAAAACATAAAACAGATCACAAAAAATGTAATTGAAGATGATCTATAATTTTCCTAATTCTACTTTCCTTTGCACTGTTTTTATGGAGAAAAGAACAATCAAATTTACTGAAGCGACTTCGATCTCAGAGAGAGAAGGGGATTGGCATCTCTGCCCACAGTATTCCCAGTTAAGTTGAAAAAAGTACATTATAAAATTATAACATCTTACTGTATGTTTCATTGTATATTCAAGAAATGGATAGATTTTAAGAATTTGGATTACAATATGAATTGAAGAATAATAAAGAGATAATACCACCTTAACTGAACAAATCAGAAAGAAATATGTTCAGTTAAGAATTTACAAAATTCATTAATTGTGGATTGATGCTTGACTATATTGAATGACTGAAGAGAAAATTGGTTGGGATGTTCAGTCAAAAAAATGTAAAAATAAATATATAATATTTATTTTTGCCAACATTTCGGCCCAAAATTCATGCCTTCGTTAGGGCTAAGAAAAATCCAGATAACAATGGCTATGAGAAACTATTAACATTAAAAATAAAATAATAATATATAGGTGAAAGGTATAAGTCTAAAAACATTTAGATAGAATAAACTTAAAGTAAAAAATAAATATGGTAGAATAAACATAAAGGAAATATAAAATAACAATAAGTTAGGAATAGAAAGTAGCGGAAGCAAAGTTAGGATATATAACATAACGGTAAAAAGGTTAGGAACTTATGAAATGAATAATAACGGTAACAATGTTAGGGACTAATGAAATAAGGTAACATAAAAAATGAAAAATGAATTAACAATGGAATATGTCAGATGAAAAACATAGGTGTTAGACATAGAATAAATGGGGTGACGTAGTTGCTAAAATATGATGTCTTAGTATGCAAAAAGGAAGTGAGATTGGCATGGAATAAAAGAGCAATTCATTAATTTCTTCAACCTTATTTCAGGCTTAATGCACATTTATTTATTCACTAAGCATCTTTAATCAAGAGAGAAAAAGTACGGGAGAGTGTATAGGTAGATTGGAAAGGTATTATGGATTCTTAAGAGCTGATTTTTGGGCAATTTAGGAAATATATTAAGAGCATCTAAGTTATTTATTGTCACTATTAAACATAAATTAAATGAAAACTTTTTATAATTAACTAGTTGGCCCGTGCAAATAATTTGAATAATAAAAAATTTTGTTTAGTGAAGAAATAGCAAAATAAAATCGAAATAAGTAGATCCTATGTATTATGTAAGGAAGGAATTAATATCTTTTCCTTGGTCGATTACAATATTCCATTAAACATGATAGATCAAAATATTTGTACAAATTGCTTTGCTAGGACTTATTTCTAAAAGCTGACTGAAAAGATAATAAAAGTAATAAAGACAAAATAATGCCCCAATCATGGGATTTTTTAAATTATTAAAAAAAATAAAATGTAAGAACAATCAAATGTTTTTGAGAAGTAGTAAAGTTAATATATCAGCCAGGAAAAAAATTGTAGCAGACTATTCTACTCCTAAATGCAATATCTTTAAAGAGCAAGCCAATATTAAGTATACCAAAACTAATGGACTGTATCTTTGTTAATAATTGTCCGATTTTTATGTTGTTTTTTTGTTTGGTGGGTAATTTAATAATCTTTCTAAGAAAAAAAATGCATACTTTTTGAGTTATTTGCAAATAAAGTTTCTTTTCCTTCATAACTTTTTTTCCAGAAATTTGGGGAGGATAGGACTATTTTTAGCATGTGAAGGAGAAGATTATATTCAAAATGAGTGGTCAATCATTGGATTTGATGAAGAATTGACAAAGTTATGGCGTACTGACAAAAAAAACCCTTTTAAACATAATATATAGGATTATAAATTACAATGTAAATTAATCCCAACATGTATTATTACAGTATGGCTCGAAATTGGTTTTGTACCAAATATAAGCTCCTGTCATGCTCAAATACCATGAATGGGGTACCGTTGGATTCAGAAGTTCACGGGGGTTTAGCGAATCGTATTCTCCACTTTTGTTTTTCTTTCTAAAATAAATAAAGTCGATACAAACATGTTGCCAGGCTTCAATACCTGAACAGTGGTAGGTCTGTAGATCGATACAGGACAAATTGTACCTTGAAGATTTTGATGAGTACAGCAAGACCCGGATAGGTCCTGAGTTTTTAAGCCCAAAAACGTACTATTTTCGAGATAACGCAAGGCATAGTGTTTGCATCCGCACAGCCTTAATTGTATTACTGTCATTGAATACATGTCTCATTTCGGTGACTTGAGGCCAATATGATCGAGAGAGGAGGAGTTTATATTATTTATCGATGGTGTTTTTGATCGTCAAGCCATATCATCGTTAATTATTCACCAAATATCAAGATTGAGCCACCAATTTCGAATGCTTCCTTCTCCTTCAGGCAGGAAAAATAGTGCAATCACCCCGAAAATTCAGGCAAACAAGTTATGAAAGAAAACAAACTTTATTTGCGAATAACTAAAAAAATACACAATTTTCCCTTAATATAAAAGATTACTAAATTTACAACAAAAGGAAAACAAATCATTGAAATCGGACAATTTTTAGCAAAGATATAGCTTATTGAAATTAATAAACATGTTGGTTCCAAAGATTAATGAAGATTTAAATTAATTGTTGTTTCCTTTGTCGATTATATTTAGCGATAAAGTAACAATTGATTTCTTTACCTTTTGATACATTATTTTCTTTTCTTATTAATTTGGCTTTTGAAAACAATATGCTGTGCCTACTAGTTAATTATAAATTAAGTTTTACTTATAAATTTGGTAATAAAAAAAATCGAAATGTCCTTTATTTCTTAGAAAAAAATCTCTTTTTTATAACAGTTATTGATAAGCAATTTTTTTTTCTTTTTCAAATGCAACAATTTAAAGGAGTGATCACACACACACATAAACATGAACACACACATACACACAGCTGACTACACTTACCAAAAATGCTAGATCCTATGTTAGGGTAACCACTGATGGTGAGAGTGTGAGAATGGTCACTGGTTACGATAACGAGTGTTTCGTCTAAGATACCGGCAGCCTCAAGCAGCTCCATCGTACTTTTTATAGTTTTGCTGAAGTGGACTGTTTCACTGACAGCAATACGAGCTTTACCAATGTGATGGCCTTGGTCAATTAGGCCACCTTCCACCTGAAAAATTGTAAATTATCATCAGACACATAGTAGAAGAAGTGCTAGTGACTTTAGCACCCCTCCCCTCCCTGGAATAAGTTTTAATTTTATTTTTCTTAGTATATTTTAAGAAATCAATATCATATTTGTGCATGAAATATAAATGAATCGATCATGAAGAGTCTAACCTTGTATTGAAAAATAATTGATTTTAATCCTCAAAATTTTTTAATTTAACCCATCTCTGATTCAAATACAAAACAAGTCAGAAAATCAAACTGAGATTAAAGAGGATGTGAAAATAGATATACAAATATCAGGATATTTCTGGAACCGAAATTCATCGACAAGAAGTAAAGACTCAAGAACAAACCAGAAATCAAATATTCCACATATGTTTACAGTGGCTTTAAGAAACGCAGACTAAATTCTTATAGACAAATATTAAAAGAATGGACCCCATCATACCAGAGAAATAGGAAAATATTATAAATAGGAGTTAAGTGATATAACTGACATTATAAAATGTATTAGTGAAATAAAAATTGAACTCAAATTATCAGTGATTACACAAGAAAGTATTCATAATAGGAAAAATTTTAAATCAAAAGTTCATACTTGCAGAACTGTTCCAGAAGAAGTGATGGTTATTAAGAGGGTGAAAGGAAGGCTACAGAATGCTTACGATTACTTTGTGTATTCCTGATTGGGTTTACTCGCTTATATATATGTAATTTTTTTTTTAGGGTGAATGTTTGTACAATTATGGGCCAATTCTAAAGCAAAATCTTGACTACATCCTGGTGTTATTTGTAAATGTTAAAATTTTAAATTGATAACCATCTTAGTAGTTTACTTACCATTAAAAAGAATCCATTTTTATTGTTGTTGAGTACTTTGATAGCTTTTGTAGTCATTTCTTCTAAAGTAGGTACTGATGTGTCAGAATAATTGACTTTGTAAGAGTACGGAAAGTGGTCATTACAGAAAATACCTGTAAAAATAAATAATAATTAATAACTCAAACTGAAAATTTTACTCACTATTTTTATATTTATTAATGTTTTGTTTAAGTGATTCAATAGTAAAACATGAAATCAACTGAGTTTTGGAAATTAGCAACAATATTATGGGTAAAATAATTAATTACGTTAAACAGTAACTGATATTTTTTTATTAATGATTAAGTATATTCAACAGCCAAAAAAAATATTTTTGTTCAATGTTGAATTGAATTATTTAGTTTTACAACTCGTTGCAGCCATGATTCTATTTTATTTTTTCAAGAATCTATTTTATAAATCACAAGTTTCAATGCCAGAAATAATCTTTTAGGAGATTAGATTCAAACTTGTGTAGAGAGTTTGGACAATGAAAAATTAAAGATTTGATCTGTTAAAAACTTACTCTATAAATTTTTAGATTATGGTTATTTTATTTTCCTCCCTACGTTGCCTTTAAGGCAATATGGGAGTTTGCAGCAATGACTTGATACACATTTTTTGCATAACAAATCACTGTTGCAAGTTTATCTTTTTACATAATAAAAGATAAATAGCTGTGCTCACAGCATGCTTGATAATTTTGTCTCTTATTTTATCGTCCTTCATCTTCTTCTCCTGGCCTAATCAGTGGCCTTCCAGGTACTGCTTCTTCACGCCTACCCAGGGAGAAGTGGGTTGGGCCCACAGTTTTTTTCCACCCGCATACAAAACTTTTAAAGTGCGGGTAGTTTTGCTGAGACATCAGTTGGGGTAAGTGTCTTTCTATTAAAACGTAGAGCCCTGTATCCTTCATCAATTGGGCCCTCAATGCCTCATAGCTGGTGCAGGCTACAAGGATGTGCTCAGTGGATTCAGGTACTCCACAAGTGGGGAATAAGGGATCGATGTTTTTACCATGTTTAAAAATTTTTGGTCTGAAACCACCATGCCCCGTGAGGATCTGTGAGACCCAGTAGTCTGGGAGGACCCATTTCTTTTCTAGACGCGATTAAACGGCTATCAGGTAATAACAACCAAAAAAAATTCATATTGAATACTTAATGGTTGACCTTTGTTTATTTTAGAGGACGGAGATGGTCCGGAGAGACAGTCATAAAAAGACTAAAATAGTGGAAAAACTATTTTATTTAAAGCCTATGTTTTGACCCGACTATGCAGGTCTGCAAGCAGTTTCAACTCAAACTCCTTGCTACATACATCCCCCTCAAAAAGGCCTGTAAAGTCAGGTCGAAATGTTGACTTTAAATAAAATAGTCTTTCTACTATTTTAGTATTGTTATTATCTGTTATTTTAGTATTACCTCCATGGATGATCGCCTTTCTCCAAAAACATTTCACTATGGATTTTATTTCCAACTACCCTTCCTTCAAACTCTGATGTAGATTTCATTAATAGTCAACAATATTTTTTTTTTTTTTTCGATCTATCCAGTTATTTAAATATGGAATGCAATACAAATTAAGAATAGCAGATTTTACCCACCTAAGACATAATCGGTCTTGCTTGTGTCCAAGTCTAATAGCTCCTTTCTATTTTTGGGCAGTGCAAATCTTACTCTTTTATCCTCCATTCTTCGAGTCCATTCTGCTATGAGGTTGAGACCATCCACCCTTTTACAGGTTCCTATTCCTTCTGCTATGGGGTCATCAGGAGTCGAAGGAGGATCTGTCATGAGTAGCTGCCTCCCGCCACCCATTACCACCTGGAATTATTTTATTATAATTAGAATAATGAGTTAAATAAACAGTTACATAAATTACTAATGGGAGAACACTTTTTAAATATGAATATATACATGAATGATATATTGCATAATAAATTAGAACTAAAGATAAATAAAAAAATCTATTATTTTTTATAGATTTTGCTAGATATAATTTAAAATATAGAGCTTTTCAAAATTATGATGATTTTAATTATTCACAACCTAATAATTATTTTACATTCAATTTTCAATTAAAATAATTAAATTACAAACCTTTCTAGTAAAATGAATTAAATTTTAATTGGATTATGAGAGAATTCAATATTTTTTTATTTATTCATAGGAAATTAATTTCTGTTTCTGATTATAATTTTACTTTATTAGCTTCACACTTGGAAACCTTAGAGATAAATTAATTGAATATTGTATTTATAATCAAATTCATTACTATGAAATATTATTAACTTTGGTTATTTATAGAATAACCAATAAAAAAAAATTAATCCTTCTATGAATTTATATTTTCTTTTATAGTAGTGTTTCTCTTTTTTTCCCCCCAATTACATATATAATATTTTGATGTAGATACAGATGTATCTATATAAATGAACTGAATAACTCTCAAATTTATTAATAAAATAATCACTCTAAAATGGGTAAAGGAACATTCAGAGGTTGAGGGTAATGAACAGGTTGGTTAAAAGCTAAAGAAGCAACTAAAAGTGATTGGTTGCCTTCTTAGCAAAAAATCTCCTTTATCCTATGTAAGGGTTATCATAGGGGCAGGTTGGCTGAGTAGGCTAATGTTGCCTAGCAACCAAGATCAAAAATAATTAGATACAAATAATTACGAGTTTCCATCCCGGTGCCCAGAGAGGAAGGACGATGGAACTTTTAACTGTGGCATTAATATTAATCCCCTGAGGAAAAATATATATATACAAATCCATACACACACTTGATTCTATACTATTTAAATATTGTATAAATATTTAACGATTATTTTTTTTTTTTAAATAAAATGTTAAGTAGATTTTTTTTAAATATTCAAATTAATTTTCTTTTTCATTTTTATCATGTCAGTTGAATCGATAAATGATCAAATATTATTGAGAATAATGTTTGGAATCATTTTGACACATACATTAAAATTATTTCCGGGCTCATCTTCTACCAGCTGTCTTGCAATATCTTTGCACTTGCTAGCACTGTAGGGCAAACTAGTATCACATTCCCAGTCTCTATGTGATGAGTGCGCATACATTGCGGCTGGTGTAGCATGAGTAACACGAGTTGTAGTAACAATACCTGAAATCATACGTTATGTTTCCTGTTGTAAATGGGTCAATATTATTTTATTAAATGTTTTGTTCATCATAAAATATCTATTTATAGTAGAAATATGCTTAATCAGTACTGACTTAAGGGGCTCTCTGAATAAAATGAAAGTAAAAAGTAAGAGGAAGGAGATGGTCCGGGGTGGCGGTCATAAATAGGCTAAATAGTGGAAAAACTATTTTATTAAAAGCCAACGTTTCGACCCGACTTTGCAGGTCTTCTTCAGGGCTAGAACGGACAAGATACAAAAGATATAGAGAATTGTGGAAGTTACATAATATTTAGACAAAAAATTATAAACAATGTGAATAAGCTTATTAAAATTCTAAACAGTAGGTAGTAATTTTAATAAGCTTATTCACATTGTTTATAATTTTTTGTCTAAATATTATGTAACTTCCACAATTCTCTATCTTTTTGTATCTTGTCCGTTTTAGCCCTGAAGAAGACCTGCAAAGTCGGGTCGAAATTGGCTTTTAATAAAAATAGTTTTACCATTATTTAGCCTATTAATGACCGCCACCCCGGACCATCTCCTTCATTTATAATGGAACGGTCAACTATTAAATATTCAAAAAAAAGTAAGAGATATAAAGTAAATTTTTCACAGCGTTGACTAGTTTAAGCAATTAAGCTATCAGCAAAACTTAGTTATTCAAATTGACATATAAAAGAGAAATTTGTTTTAACTACAATCAATTATGACTTTAAAAAGTTTAGATGTTTATGTAGGGGTGCCCAGAAGGGGTTTCATGGCGCAGGTTGCGCCATCAAAATTTTTGAGGGGGCACATTTTGACGGGTTTTTCAATTTTTGAGGGGGGAAAATTTCCACAGAGTTATGAATTTTCGGACTAAGGGACATGGGGAAAACATGGAACAGACAACAGCAAGTGTAATTGTATATCATCTATGATTTTTTAAAATTTTACCTTAACTTGCTTTGTTTTTAAGAAAAAGTGACTAAAAAAATATCTTGGAAGGAGGGGATAGGTTTTTGCGCCATCGACCTTAGGGAGGATGGGCATCCCTGTGTTTATAAATGTTTAGTAGATAGCTCCCTGTATTTACTTCTTTTTGTGAAATTGTGTGAGGGAATGAGAAGGAATACATAGGAATGTGAGGTTGCATGATGAATTGTACTCAATTATGCAGTGGAAAAATTATTCATTGAAAAGTCTCATATCGATAAACAATCGATGAAGAAGGATGCTGGAAAAATTACGGAGCAGGTAGCAACAGCTGGAGGAGGACGCCAGAGAAGAAAGGAGAAGGCACTTGAGACTGACACGGAGGCGGAACGACATTAGAAGTCTACTACAAGATTTAGAAGATCAAACCTATAGTTATAACACTTTAATAGAGTCAATTTATTACAGTTGTAGGAATAAATTATTTTGTTATACAGGAGTGAAAAGTGATTTATTTATTTAGTAGTCCTATATGCCTCACGATTGAAGAATAACAAACCGGGTGAGTCAATTCATTCAAAGTGTATTTACTAAGTGCCACATTTCATATACATATATTCTTATTGTTTCTTCTCACTCAGTGTCATAAAAGTATTAGGTTCCCGAATTCCCAACAACAGTTAAACACTCTCAAAAAGTCTATATTCAGTGCCAGGATTTTATTTTAATAGTCACGAGTGTAAATAATCTAGTTCCCCGATAAAAAAGCGGAAGGCTATTCGCAATTCCTGCCAAAACATATTATTTACAATTAAACTTTATTAGGTTATTTATAAATGGACCCAGTGATTGAATGATTTATTGAAGGAAGTTAGTCGACTGTTCTACATATCATAAGTGATAAATATTCAGAAGGCAGTCATTTTTAAGGTTTTTTTTGTGCCGACGTCTCAACCCAAATTGTGGGTCATCATGAGCAATCTGTTCTAGCGTTTGAAGTATCTAGCAAGAGAGCAGGATGAATTGAAGAAGAAGATGGTGAATAAGCAGAGTGTGAGCGGTATAGAGCTTCAGATAGGCAAGGGTGAGACGTTCCTTTTGATGTGTGTTATGAGATGGTATTGTCAGAGTACGGAGAGCTCATATCCCTGATGTGAATTTCAGCGGTGACGTGTATTCTTGATATTGATTGATGGCCCCAGTGATTGAATGATTTATTGAAGGAAGTTAGTCGACTGTTCTACATATCATAAGTGATAAATATTCAGAAGGCAGTCATTTTTAAGGTTTTTTTGGTGCCGACGTTTCAACCCAACATGTGGGTCATCATGAGCAATCTGTTCTAGTGTTTGAAGTATCTAGCAAGAGAGCAGGATGAGTTGAAGAAGAAGATGGTGAATAAGCAGAGTGCGAGCTGTGTAGAACTTGAGATAGGCCAAGGTGAGATGTTCCTTTTGATGTGTGTTGTGAGAGGGTATTGTCAGAGTACGGAGAGTTCATATCCCTGATATGAATTTCAGCGTATATTCTTGATATTGATGGATGGTCCCAGGGATCGAATGAATTATTGGAGGAAGTTAGTCGACTGTTCAACAATAGATGATAAATTGTCAAAACGCAGTTATTTTTAAGGTTTTTATTGGTGAAAACATTTCAACCTAAGTATCATCAGGGCTCATCTTCTTCAACTCATCATGCTTTCTCACCAGTTACTTCAAACACTAGAACAGAGCCCTATAGTTTCTTCAGTCTTTAGCTAGAAATAATTAAATATTCCATTGAAAGAATTCTAATAAAAAGAAATTTATGAAGAACTTTAAAGAAAAAGTTTTAATAATCAATAATTAGACATGAATGATTATTTCACAGATATGATAAATGTAAATTTAAATGAAATTTCATTAACAATATTTTAAGTTTTATTTATTTCAAAAGTGACCATTATATTTGTTCCACCTAATATGAAGATAGAACATTGTAATAGATTTTATTAAACTTAACTGATTGTAATATCAAATTAGGGGAATCATATATACCAGTTGCTTTCCCAGCGTCTTGAGCTAGTGTTGCGAGAGTAACAACATGGTTTTCTTTAAGAATACTGCTATCACAGTCAGCTTTCTTCACGGTTGAGTGTACACCTAGTGTGTGAATATTAGTTTTGACTCCAGAAAATAAGGCCGTCGCTGAACAAGCTGAGTCAGGGACTTGCTTGTCATTAGAATAAGTCTGAAACATATATATTTTGTTATTTTGATAACATACATAAATTTATATAATAAACTCTTTAATTTAAAACAATAAAATTTAAATTTACAACATTTTAATTCATTTCAATATTATATTTTCCTATTTATTTCTTATATCATATTTAATTTCTTATAGCAGTATCTTATTTATAATGTCATTTTAACAGAGTTTGAAGGTCTTCAACTATCAAAGACCAAGCCTAAATCCTGAATTTCCTACTATTTTCCTGCAAAAAAAAAATTCTTATTTAGATATCTTATCAAACTTTATTTATTTATTTATTTTTGGCGTATTCTGCCGTTTGCACCGTCGTTAGAGCACACCATAATATATTACCACCAATTTGATATATTACTAGTTAGTTGTGAGTTTTCTTGATTAGTCTCATTTTGTATTTATTGTAGTAGCTCCCTCGGCCATTTTCTATTTAATCTGCATTGATTATTTTGATAAATAAAGTTTGAAATAGAATTAATCTTATACTAAATAGAATCTTTTTAAGCCTATATAGCCTTAAAAAACAAATAAATGAAACAGTTTTAAAATTAAGTTTCAACATGCACTGGGTATAAAGGAAAACTAAAGTTTGAAATGAATTAATATTTATTATTTAAAAACTATCAACTTTTCAACATTCTTACACTTTTATGTACAAATAAACCACTCCTACACAACAAAAACAGATTTGTTGAAAATAATAATACATCAAGTATATCAGTGACAAATCAACTTGGCAATACATAAAAATACAAATACATAACTTAAATATAAAAATTGTAATTATTGATAATTTCTAGCTCCATTTACAAATAATTACTAATATCATTCTACAACAATATTTACAATAAGTTCGAAATCTCTTATTTACAAAATCTACATAAATAAATCTCTTAATTAATAAGAAATCTCTTAATTAAGAAATCTTAAATTCAAATTCAAAGTGATTTAAAAAAAAAGTAATTAAAATGTTTTTATTTAAAAAAAAAATTAAATCAAAATAAAGTTAACTTTTTATCAATCTATTGATGTAAGAATAATGATAGCATTTATTTGAAAGCTTCCAAATTTTTCAAGGTCATTTACTTTTTTTTTTAGTTTACTTTAAAAAAAACCTATCTGAACCTATAGACTAGAACTGTGGGGGACAGCTAAATTTTCTAACATTAAACACATTGAATCCTTCCAGTCTAAAGTCCTTCGAACAATAGTAGATGCTCCCTTCTATGTCACCAACAAAACTCTGCATGACCTTAATATCCCATTTATTCTTGATCTAATCCCAGAAAATTTTTCCTAATTTCGCAAAAATCTTGGTAATTATCCAAATCCTATAGCACGATCCCTTTTTAGCATCAACCATGCCCACAACCCTCCTCGAAGGTTAAAACAGCAGTGGCCTAACGATATTTTGTAAATATGTATGTATTGGAGTTCCATTATCACCTGATTTTCCATTCATCTTGTGTGTCTGTGGCTGTAGCACCCTTACTGAACCTCCATTGGCTTTTAGTAACAATTATTGAGATTAAAGAAGTTGAGAGAGAAACGCTAGTATCTCTTGGAGCCTCGCTTCTCCCTTCACAAGTGGAAGGACAATAATGATTCAGAGTTCTCTTGGTTGATTGTAAATAGTGAAAATAAGTATATGTACATGTTTATTTTACTTTTTAAGTGCATTTTTTTTTCTCTTTATGCTATTTTATTTTGTTCTTATTTGTATATAATATGTTGCTAATACTTAATTACTTAATTTATGTTTTCTGTAAATAAGCACTCTTATCTTTATAAATTCTGTAATTGAGACAGAATATAATATCTCTTAATAAACAAGCTAAAAACAAAGTTAAAACATGTGTAATGTGGGTTGATTTCCTTATCTTAAATGTTACCCAAATAATAGTTATACAATGTATTTATTTTATTTTGTTGATAAAAAAAATATTATTAAGAGAGCAAGGAATCAAAGATGTACAGTGAAGAACTCTATCATATAATAATTAATAATATATGACAATTTTATAACTAATGATCCTTTGCAGATTTATTTATTTTATTGTTTTATTTTAAAAGTTCATCTAGTTATTAATTTCAATTCATTTATTGATTTTATTGCTTTTTTTTAGTTTATTTATATATCTATTCTATCTTATTATTTATAAGTGTCTATTATTATCATTATTTATTTATTTTATTCTATTAATTTTTTTATCTTTTTTTTATGTTTATCCTTTTTTATTTTATGTATCAACGACCTGAACATTATAAAAGTAGTGTTATTTAGTTGATCGGGGGGGGCTGATGACCTGGATATTTAGTGTCTAGACATTGAAACAAACAAACAATATAATCATTTTTTTATTTATATGATATTTACAACTGTATACAAAAAATACATCTGGTAAATTCGCACATGGATATAATGACATGGAACACATGTTGAGAAACTACCCATTGGTAGCACTCTAATAATATTTCTATATTAGAAGATCACGTGGCCATCTTCTTTTCAGACGCCTCGGAGGGTTATCAGAAATCGAATAGGAAGCAAGGTTAGAGACAAGAGGTTTGGGATGGTTATGAAGTTTATTATGGAAGGACAGATATCTGGATCGGGCCAAATCTGATACAACATTGAGGATTTTACGAAGGATTTTGGATTGTAAGGATTGTATGCGAGAGGAATTTGAAGGTTTGGTGGAGCCACATAGCTCAACTCCGTAAATCCAAATAGGCCTTATTATAGTCATGTAAATGAGTCTTTTATAATTGATTGGAAGGTTAAAGCGTTTGTCTAGTAAGTGTTGAAGTAGTCGGAAACATCGAGCTGTTTCTTATCGTTTCAGTCTGGTATGAGGATTCCAAGTTAGACGTTTGTCCAGATGGAGTCCTAGGTATATAATAATTAATCAAACAATTGGTTCGAATACCTTTAATGCGCCGACATGATTAAATCTCTCCCAGGAAAGGTATCCATATTCATGTTTCTTGTAGATCCTTGCGGCTGTGGCAGTATTTGGTCCCATCCCATCACCGATGAAGAGGATGACATTTTTAGCAACCCTTTTGTTAAGTTCTATATTCAAACTTTCTGTCAAGTCTTCTGCAGAAACCTTGTTCCAGTAATGTTCATCTGAAAAAATATAAAACAAGTTAAGATATATATTTAAAATATATACCTAGTTAAGAATAAATAGAACCAGTTGATAAATTAAATAATTTTTTTTATTTAAAATAATATTTATACTATTAGCAAATCTCTCAGTATTCATATCATCTTGTTTTGAAATTTTTACCAATTTCTATTTGTAATTTTCTCTCTTTTTACCTTAGGGAGATCCATGACTTTTTGTGGTGTTTGGTGAACTAAAGATATGTGAGTAGGGCGTTCAATCCTAAATCACACCCTCCAGCAAGTCTGGTGGGCCCCTATTCTATTGACCGCCAGAAACTGTATAATAATTTAATCGAGCAGGGAATTCCAAAAAGCTAGTAAATCTAGTCAGGATGTGCTTGACGGAGACACTCAATAAAGTTAGAATCGGTAATAATTTGTCAGAAAAATTTGAGGTTCGTTCGGGCTTAAAACAGGGGGATTCTCTTTCACCTGTCCTGTTCAATTTGGCATTAGAACATGCCATTAGGGAGGTAATGCGAACTGAGAAAGGGTTGGATCTGGGCGGGACAACATCCGTGCTGGGCTATGCTGATGATCTGGTACTGTTAAGCGAAGACGTTGAAACTATAAAACTAAATACGACAACGTTAACGAAAGCCGGTAAAGAACTAGGACTCGAAATAAACGAGGATAAAACAAAATATATGGTTAGCTGCAAAAATGGCGATACTACTGGTGATATCGATATAGATGGTAATATGTTTGAACAGGTAGATAAATTTAGGTATCTAGGTTCTACGATAACTAGGAAAAACGAAATTGAAGAAGAGATTAAGGTTAGACTGAAGGCGGGGAATGCTTGTTATTTTTCTGTGACAAAACTACTTAGTTCGCGCCTCTTGTCCCGAAACTTAAAAATTAGAATCTATAAAACAATTATCTTGCCTACAGTTCTTTATGGATGCGAAACTTGGCCGCTTACATTAAGGGATGAGCAGCGTCTTAAGGTTTTTGAAAATAAAGTATTGCGTAGAATATTCGGACCGAAGAAGGATGAGTTAACCGGAGAGTTCAGACGGTTACACAACGCCGAATTGCGTGAGCTGTACCCGGGTAATATAATTGAGGTAATTTCATCGCGGCTAATCAAATGGGATGTAAAGTTGTTGGGCTTAGTAACGAGAGAATTCCTAAAAGGTTAATATTTGCTGTGCCGAATGGTAAGCGTCCGAGGGGTAGACCGAAGCGAAGGTGGGAAGATTGCATTAAAGCCGATCTGAAGGGACTGGGTTATGACGGTGAACGGTGGAGGGAGGTGTGTAACAAGCGATTTGTGGTGTCGGCATCGAACCTTCGGGTTCGCTAAGCCTTATTATTATTATTATTATTATTATTATAATTTTCTCTCTAGGCCAGTGTTGGGCATAGTTAACTAATGTTTTTAGTTGTCCACATACATTCCAATTTTTTCAACTATAGTATTTAAAATTGATGGTACCACCTTAGATTGTTTTTTTTACTCCTTCATGTAACTAACAGCTATTACCTTAGTTATAATCTATTAAATAAAGACTAACAAAATATTTTGTTCATACTTCCAAAGCTATTAGTTTTTTTAAATAGTGTATTACCGGTATATTTAGGTATTTATTGTTGATAATTATTATCTTTATGATTATCCATTCTGTCTGATATTCTATTATTTTAAATTTTTTGGAGATTCCTATAACGATTTATTTTAAATTTAGGAATTTTATATTAAGTTCCATTATGGGAGAGGTAATTTTGAAAATACAATAGCTCTTTATATCGCCTATCCTAGTATCGATTAGAGCTATTCAAAATTCTTCTATATTAAAATCCTTTATTATCTTATGGACAGCATAGTTTTTGAAAATACTATCGATTTTATGACCGAATCGCATAATCGCTGAAAATCCCATCAAATAAATTTAGTAGCGTTAAAGTTAATAATTAGGTATTATGTATGGATTGCCGATGGGAGGAATACTTTTTTAATATGAGTATATACACACGAACGATATATTGCTTAGTAAATTAGAACTAAAGATAAATAAAAATAAATAAAAGGACTTTTAATTCTGGCATTAATAATAATCCCCCGCCCTCACCCCCTATATCAAAAAAAGTATGAGTTACTACATGAGGAAAAATATATTTATACAAATCCATACACACACTTGATGGTATACTATTGAAATATTGTATAAATATTTAACGATTTAAAAAAATAAAATAAAATGTTAAGTAGATTTTTTTTAAATATACAAATTAATTTTCTTTTTAATTTTTATCATATCAATTGAATCAACAAATGATCAAATATTATTGAGAATAATGTTTGGAATAATTTTGACACATACATTAAAATTATTTCCGGGCTCATCTTCTACCAGCTGTCTTGCAATATCTTTGCATTTCCTAGCACTGTTGGGCTACCCCCCTTTAAATGAATTTTGCTACATTCATTGGATCTGTAGTTGTGAATTTTTTATTGATTTTTGGTTATATACAATTTAATTGTTGGTTGCTAACCGAGACAATTAAAACTAAATAATCAGTTTTTAGTTTATTTGCCAAACTAATCTGGTATGCCCATCACACAACTTTAATTTCTACCAGACAAAAAATATTTTGAATTCCATTTTTGATGAACTAAATCTTAAAGTTCGTGAATTTTGGTCCTATTTATTAATGTAAAAATTTATTAAGAGCAAACAAATAACACATATATTCGACAGTAGGTAATGCAAACCTCGTAACTCCCTCAGTCTTCTTAAACTATACAGCAGGATTGTATTACATAGTAAAAGGTAATTTTTATTAATTCTAATGATTCTTTGTTCTTCTAATTTGCTGATATATTCTTTTTCATTGGGGATTAATATGATTCCCTCCCCCCCCCTTACTGATACCTTTCATCCCTACAGAAAGTTTCATTCTACGAATAGTTGTCGTTACCCTAGCTGAGGAAAATCATCCTCCATGACGATATAGAGTCCAGTTTCCTGTCAGTAGTTTGTTCCTTATTATCTCAAAAGTGGTATAGTTCCTGACGATTCCCAACGGTTTCCCGAACAACAGAAACATCGGAGGTTGATGTCCTTCTCCACCCATTTTTAGGTTTGTATATAAATATTTTTCCTTATGTGATAATCCGTACATTTTTTTTTTCTGTTCTCTCCTTCCTCGCCTGTTAAGCTACGGAGTTTTCTCGAGCCAGAGAGTGAGGGCGGAGGATTAATGCTAGAGTTTAAAGTCCCATGGGCACCAGGACGCGAACTCGTGATTGTTTTATCGAATTATCTTTGATCCGGGTTGCCGAGCAGCGTCGGTGCTGTACACACGCATAAACCCGCGCGGCCATCCCACCAATGTTCTTCCTTAAGGCATGGAACATGACGCGAAAACCCTTAAGCTCTGTGAGAAAATGTGACATGTGAAATGAATCCCAATAACCAGAGAAGACCCATTTGGCTTCCAACAGTGAATATACAATAGAGAAGTATTTTCTCAAGATCTAGATTTTCTGAGAAGTTATCCACCTAGATTCCACTGCTGTATGGTATCGTGTGTATTGGTTTTGCCGCAATCCACAGGCGGATCTACGGAGGGCGGCTTTCGGGCTGAAGCAACCTCCCCAAAAAAATGGTAAAATATAACCATGTTTCACAGAAAAAAATATTAAAAATTATCTAAAAGCATTCTTATTCGTTTAATTACATTTAATAGGACTTCAAGAATCTCTTAAACACCATTTCGTATAGGTAATTAATTTCTTTCTTTTTTTTCAAATTAATTAGCGTTATATGTATATGAAAAAAAAAATCTTTCGGGCTGAAGCCCCCTCCCAAAATTAAATTATGGATTCGTTAGTGCCGCAATCCTTCCCTGGAGATTTTTCGTAAGATTTGCTGAGCCTTCCTTTTAGAGAAAGAAACTTTATATTTCGTTATACTTTCTTCTGATTATTATTAAATTCGTTATACTTTCTTCTGATTATTATTAAATTCGTTATACTTTCTTCTGATTATTATTAAATTCGTTATACTTTCTTCTGATTATTATTAAATTCGTTATACTTTCTTCTGATTATTATTAAATTCGTTATACTTTCTTCTGATTATTATTAAATTCGTTATAATTTCTTCTGATTATTATTAAATTCGTTATACCATCTTTTCAGTGGAGGTCGAAAGTTACTGCTCCCTTTAAAACCTGCACCACTTCATTAGATTTATAGGATTTAGTCTGTGGGCCAGACACCCCTACCGTGCACCTCCCCCCTATAAATTGTATATCGTTGTGTTCCTCGTAACTATTTATTTAAAAAAAGCCAATGTTCCCACAAAAAAAGTGAACAAACTGCCCCAAAATGGTGTCCAAACATGGCCGACTTTTTGACTTTAGTTAGTTTTTTGGTCATTTAGAATCATCATTTGGCTTAATTTCGTCATAGTCTTTTATCAAAGCTTGATTGTTAGAGAATAATAAAACATGAACAAATATTAAACAATATTGGTTTAGGCCGTAAAAAAACACCAGTAAAGTCAAATATTTTAACAAAGAAATTTTCAAGTTGAAAATCAAGCGACGTTTGTAACTAAATGCAGCAAAATACAGCAAAACGTGCTGAAATAAAACATCTAGATAATATATTTTTATTTCTAGAACACTCATTACTTTTTAAGATATTTGAAGCGGTTCCGTAGAAAATTCACATAAGCAACAGGAAAACGGTACTGGCGTAGGTGCCTACAGTCCCCTACCACACCACTCAGTACTCATAAATGGCTTAGTTATAGTGATATAATAACGTTTTTGGTACATTGTATTGATTTTATTAACGAACAAATATTAATGCAATAATTTAATTTTTTTTTTAAATTAAACAATTTATTTTCTAATTTTAAATTTAATTTCCTTTCTTCTATACGGAGGTCGTTTAAGAAGACCTCTATTGTGAAAATGATATAATTATAATAATAAAACTTAATTCAAAAATACTTTTCTGAATATCTTGAATTTTTTATTTAACGTTTTTAACACTTTGTTTTGTATATTTACTGATTCTTAGAGGTAATTTAAATTGTATATACTTTCCCGAAAATGAGTCATATTAATACCTGTTTTATAAACTAAAATACTATATATACCTAATCTTAACTACACATAATGAATAGTTGATGGGTTGTTTAGTAAAACTCATATATCACTAATAAAACAATTAATTTTTATTAGTGATATATGATTTTTGCCCTCTTTAAAAATTCAAAACCCTGTCAAAATGTCAAAACCCTCTTTTGGACACCCTTGCTTACTACTAACAACATCAAAAAGTATCAGGCGATAGGCCTAGTTTTCTTAAAACTGGAGGTTAAACGCATTAATAGAGAATGCGCAGTCATCCTAACTAAGTAGATCTGGGAATGATTTTTCATTTAAATTCAAATTAAATTCTAAAAATTTGCGGGCAATAAAGATACGAAGAACCATTAAAAGCTTTACACAAGATTATGATAATATCACCTAGTATAAAACTCTCATTTAAACAAATTTCTAAATTAAATAATACCTCTCCATAAGTAATATTTCTTCGCTCCATTCATACCTTCTGTTATCTGGATATCTACGTTAATACGATATTTGGTAACGATATAAAAACCAAACGTATCTATATTAATATATCAAAAAATAATTATAGGTATAAAATATTATTCAATATTAATAATTAATTTAAAAAATAGATCCCTAAAAAAAAGTAGAAGAAAAAAAGCAACTAGGCAAATATAAAGGTTGAAAAAAATACGACTTTTATGAACTGAAATTTAAAATATTTTGCTTCTTTTAGATGAATAAGGTTTTAATTTTCTATTATCGTAATGTTATTTGTCATTTTATATTTAAAACTATGTTCAATATAAAATTTAAATTTGATCCTTTTTACTTTCCTACCTAAACTAGGTAGGGAAAGTATTGCAATCGGGTCAAATTTCCGACATGCGTTTTTCGACGGACTATACGTTTCACAACCCCCTGAGTCCGAAAAACACATTTTTAGCCATTGGTCTGTCTGTCTGTCTGTCTGTGCCAAGATTTCCTCGGGAACTACTGAACCGATTTTGTTGCTTCTTTTTTTATTTTGTAGAGTTTTGACTACTGATGGCTGTGACAGATATTTGGTGCTCCATGCTCAATAGCTTGGATGTTTTTCAACCTGTTGGACTCAACATGTTTTTCCATAGACTGTAGCGCAAAGACGGCTCTAACGATTTTAATGAAACTTTTCTATAATGTTCTAATCATTGTTCTTTCAATTTTCGTATGTAGACTAAATTCCCTAAAAAATTCAGGAAAAAATGTTATAAAGTAAAGAAAAATGTTTTAGAGCCTAACTCCCTAAGTATATATTATACGGTAAAATTTATAATAAAACTTTTGAAAGGTAATTAAATCACCAACAAAACAAAAAAAAAAAAAAAAAATCATCGGAATCGAACCAGTATTAGCGATGATACAGCTTATTCTATTTTTTTAACTTATTACTTTCCTACCTATACTAGGTAAGGAAAGTATTGCAATCGGGTCAAATTTCCGACATGCGGTTTTTGACGGATCTATACTTTTCAGAGCCTCCTGAATCCGAAAAACACATTTTTAGTCATTGGTCTGTCTGTATGTCTCTCTTATACTTTCAACATAAATTATTGTTTGTAAATGCTAAGCTATGCCAAAAAGTTTGTGATCAGCAATATTAGGAAATATTGAAATTTTTACACTGATCTATCTTAAGCCGGTTTACATTGCTTTAGTTTATCAAATAAATCGTACTCAAATCTTATGTTTGATCAATTTTCAGGAAAATGTATCTAGTTCAATTCTTTTTTTGTTTCGTCATGAACATATGTAAAGTTATAAAAACTTTTTGAAATAGGTAGGAAAGTCGTGTGGATGGACACACCAATTTTTTTTTCCAAAACGAACAAGAATGGTAACAAAAGGCATTATATCGCTGAGACTGCTCAACGCGCTACCAGCGAAATAGTACCTCTTCCATTAAAGCAGACGCACTATCGCGATTTACAGTACTAGCGAAATAGTACCTAAACAATCCTGTAAAGTTACATTCAATTTATTCTTAACGAATATAAACCATTTTAAATTCTTCACTTCTTAAATATTCCATTAAAAATAATAAATTATATTGCCCCACCTAAGACCTGAAACGCTAGAAGACCAGGAATGGCGAGAAGAAATAGAAGAATGGACATCCTTTTGCAATCCTCATTCACTTCGAAACTGGCCATCGCAGATTCGTTGGGTCTTTTATAGATAAGGGTTAGATAACGCTCTCCTGCGAATTGTAACCGAGATATCTTGAGTTCACATCTCTGATTAAGATATGTTAGTCCTAGTTTTTACAGATAGTTTAGAGTCTAAACTATAGACTCTCAAGGCTTTGTTTTTATTAATTTTTCAATAATTTAAAATTAATTTATTTATTTCTTTTTTTGATTGATTGTTCTTCCATATAATAATAATAATAATAATAATAATGCTTTATTTATTCTGGGACGAGTCCCTTAAGTTATTTTCTAATTTAAATCAGTTAATAATAAAAAATTAAAAATAAACATGAAGTAAAAATAATGAAAAACGATCTAATACTTTATATACATATTTACAGTAGTAGCTACTTACAATTGTATGAGGGCAGGATGGATAAGAAATTATTGAACAGTCGGAATTTAAAGGTAGGAAGGGTTTTGGATTGACGGATGTGGGGAGGGATGGAGTTCCATAGGGAAAAGGATCGAATAATAAAAGATTTATCTAAAGCAGCGGTTCGGTGGGCCATTATATATAGATCTGAAGAACGGGAACGGGTATTGCGGGAGTGGACAGAGGATTTCAACTGCAGGAGCTCGGAGATGTATGAAGGACGGCGGGAGTTACTTGGAAGAGGAAGGATGCCAGGAAATGCTTAAGGTGGTAGGAAGGATAAAGCCACTTCAACTCTTCATAGAATGTATAATTATATTTTATTTTATTATTGTCAGCAACTAAGTTATTAGTGTTTATATATCTTGTAGTTGAAGCGTTTGTTGATACACGATACACTTTCTTTGTTCTGCATTTGAGCGTTCTTATTTTTACTTTCACTTACCTATATATATATGAAATATATAGCTAGAGAAAGTATTGCGATCGTGAAAATTTTCGAATCTGAGTTTTCAACGGAAATACACTTTTTGAGGTCGCTTGAGTCTAAATAACAGTCCCGCAAAATGGTCTGTGTTTGTTTTAACAGTCTAGCTCAAAAATGAAAAATTGTACGAAAGTGAAATTGCGTATTTAAGGTTTTTATATGCTGGGGATGTTACAGCAACTTTTTCGTCTAAATCGGCTAATCGGGAATGGCACTTTATACATAATAATTGTTCATGTTTCTGTGTACTACAATTTAACACTAAATATAATTCTAAACTTATAAAATCAAGTACTATTCCTTTGTTCATTTGTTCATAGGAAAATTAATAATAAATAAATAAATCTGCATTAAAAAAATAGATGAATAAATGAAAATAATAATAATTTCAATATGACTAAACTAAAATAATTACTCTGTGAATAACTTATTCAATATTATTTTGATCAGTTTTTATACCATTATAATACCATGTTTGTATCTTTTTAAACTTTGCTTTTCACTTTCACTTACCTATATATGAAATATAAAGTACGGAAAAGTATTACGAACGTGAAAATTTTCAAATCTCAGTCTGATGTTTTGAGCCCAAATAACCAAGTCACGCAAAATGGTCTGTATGTGTGTGTTAACAGTCTAGCTCAAAAGCGAAAAGTAGTACGAAAGTGAAATTTAAAATATTTAAGGTTTTTATATGCTGGAGATTTTACAGCATCTTTGTCGTTAAAATCGGCTAATCGGAAGTGGCACTTTAATTCATGGATTAAACACAGTTTTTTTCGATTTTTTCGAAAACGCCTCCAACAATTTTGATTACATTATTAATATCAGTGTTAAATTAAGCATTTTAAAATAGAATATAATTTTTATTCTGATTGAGTTCTCTAACATGGCTTAAATGGCTAATTTTCAATATTAGCTTCTCCTAAAATACCTTTATTTTTTTTATTTGAAACAATTGATCGTTTCACATTAATCTGTAATATAAAAGATAGTTAAATATAGAGTATACAAGAATTTGATAATTAACTAAATAAGATATCGTAACGGAGAATTGTTGTAAATGAGGGACCATAAATTAGAACACGCTTCCATACATAACATGACTTAATATAATGGCTCCGACAATATTATGTAATTATACGTATGCGGTTTTCATATATGCTATGGTTGGTATTATTAAATATTTAATTGTATAGATTACAGCGACGTAAATATTAAAATTTTCTCTCTATATATATGTGTATTTATAAATAAAAAAAATACCCACAATGAAAGATAAATCAATATAACCTTTATAATTTTTACTTTCACTTCCCCTTTGTCTGAAAATAATGGCGAAGTGTTGACTGAGTAATTATTTCTTACATTTTAGGAACTCGAACTCTTGTGTTTTTCAATATTCCAATTGACTATATTCTAACATGTCAGCTAAGAAAAGAAAAAGAGTTTAAGAGGCAACGTGCAACAATCAGATTATTAAAGCTTAATTACAAAAATTGTCTTTTCAAATATTTGGAAAACGTAGATGATCACCTTTTTGATATGATATCATTCATATAATCACTAATTTTAATATCATAAAATAATTTTTTTTTGGTGGAATGAGGGAGTAGATGACTGTGCTCTCAGTCACGGATTCGAGTCCGGCTATGGCAAGTAAATATTTATTATGTTTCATTAGCCGTGGTTCGACTCTGGTGTCTCTGTCAAATCTCCTCGTACCACTAACGTTGACCAAGAAACTTCGATATAAAGTACTGAACCCACATAGCCATGGAACCAGGGCCCAAAAATCGACCTGATCTCAGGCGATGGTTTCATTGTAAATTATGAAAGTGTATGTTATTCTGAGTAAAAAGAACCTTGTCTGCCGTTCCAGAGCCGCTGCTTTAAAAAATGGCTGCTGATTTCAAGAATATTAGGCCAGTAATTTGAGGATCGAAACGGGAAATGTATTGCGAAAAATGTGAGAAAAGTTTTTATTTTTTTAACTTGTATATACAAACATGTGAAAAACAAAATTACTAACGCGGGCCTCCAAGGGAAAACATTTTACAGCCAAAATAGATTTTTTTCGATATGGTTTGTTTTTTTCACCTATAACTCCTAAACGATGCATCAAAGCGACAATTGTATTCTTTAATAAATTAAAGAACGTTATAATTTGGTAACGCGGTAAGGTTTGAAACCACAGCCGACCAACGCTGATTTTTACCGAATTTGTCAAAAACTGAGGCAAATTACTATAAATGGCCCTGCAACTTGGAAATGTGTTCCTTAAGAGGAAAACCCTTAGAATCAAAGTTGTAGAGCATTAAATTTTGCATCAACTAATTACTGAGATTTTTATTTTAGGCCAATTATATATCTCGAATCGTGATTCGTTATTCCTTTATAAAATTCGGTATCTTTCGACACATCGTTTACCAAAATCCTTTGCTGCTGAGAGGTGGAAAAGAGGCTTATACTGCATGTGAGACTCTAAACAAAAATAACTCAGTAGAATAGGCACACACTGTTGAAATATTGAAAATCACGTTTACCTTCATTACCAATTTCTATCCATCGGGAGATTACCAATTTTCTTCGCAGCAAGTGGCCTACATTAAATTAGTTGGTACTCAATAGATGCAAAATTTGATGCTCTACAACTTTTATTCTATGGGTTTTTCCTCTAAGGGAACTCATTTCCAGGTTACATGGCTATTTATACTAATTTGTCACAGTTTTTGACAAATTTGGTAAAAATCAGCGTTGGTTGGCCGTGATTTTATACCTTACTCCGTGACCACATTATAAAGTTTATGTACTCGTTTGACGCAAAATTTAACGTTCTTTAATTTATTAACGAATACATTTGTCGCTTTGATGCTTCGTTTAGGTGTCATAGATAAAAAAACAAACAATATCGATAAAAATCCAACTATTTTGGCTGTTAAAAGTTTTCCCTTGGTGCACTAGCGGATCCAGGATTTAATTTTGGGGGGGGGCTTCAGCCCGAAAGCTTTTTTTTTCATAAAAGTAACGATAATTACTTTGGAAAATAAGAAAGAAACTAAGAACCTATATGAACTGGTGTTTAAGTGATTCCTAAAGCCCTTTTAAATGTAATTACACGAATAATTATACTTTAAGAGATAATGTTTTTATATTTTTTCCGATAAAACATGGTTATATTTTACCATTTTGGGGGGGGCTTCAGCCCGAAAGTCCCCCCCCCCGTAGATCCGCCCGTGCCTTGGTGGCCCGCGTTAGCTATTTTGTTTTTTACATGTCTAAACCCATATATATTAGTTAAAAAAATAAAGACTTTTCTCACATTTTTCGCAATGGATTTCCCGTTTCTATACTCAAATTAGTGGCCTAATATTCTTTAAATCAGCCGCCATTTTTTAAAGCAGCGGCTTTGGAACGGCAGATAAGGTTCTTTTTACTCAGAATAACATACACTTTCGTAATTTACAATGAAACCTTTGCCTGCGATCAGGTCGATTTTTGGCCAAGATCCTTCGTGGATTGTAGTAGTACAGATTTTTGTATGGATACGGTGACAATACATGAATATAATGGAATATTTATTGTCTTTGATAAAAAAGAAATAGTAGAGCGGTACCGGAAAATACTACAGACAAATAAACAAAAAGAAATTGATTTGATATATTTGTATGTAAAATGTAATCGAATGGTAACATTACAGTTTGCCAAAACTCAGCAAATCCTTTGATTGTGCCGATTTTTCAAAACACCATACATTGTCAGACAAACGTGAAGATTGTAGCTTGTTATCAGTAATGACCTTTGTTTATGATGCGGCTGTAAACATCGTAAACTAGAGATGAGTAGACAAATTAACGAACTCGTAACAAAAAAGATTTTAAGATTAACTTTTATTATCCAAGAACATAATACTCTGGCACTTGTACAAACTAATTTGTATCAATTGCTACAAACTAATTTACATACAAGCTTATTCACAGTATATTATCAAGAGCTGTATGATTCTGATATTGAATGTCTTTTTCAGTAAAATGAAGGAATTTATAAGAAAAATATTACAGAAAAAATAGTTAAAAGTCTTGAGAACAATCCTTTCCTCAAGGTTTAGTACAAGAGTGCCCATCTTCCCTCCTCCCCTCCTCCCCCCCAAGGTAATTCCTAACTTGTAATAAACTTTCCCACCCCTCCCAAAAAATTGTATTGCTCTCCTCTTCTTGAAACCTGTCCAAGCAAACGTAGAATTAGAACAATCGTAGATCATATCAAATTACACTTACTGTGTCTAGTTCATGTTTTTCCTCTTGTTCTCTGGTTTGTAACTTTTCACTGCTAAAATTTATAACCATATCGGAATATGTCCCCTCAAAAATTTAAAATCCTGTCAAAATGTGTCTCCCTCAAAAATTTTGATTTTGATGATAGGATTAACTGAACTTTATTGATTGGACGTGATTTGACAGGAATAAATTGATTGGATGTACTTTCAAACGATTGATCTTATGTGCTTTGAGGGGTTGATATGGCCTTAAAAGAAATAAAAGGTTTTTCAACAATAAACTCAGATATGGCAATAGAAGTAATTTCTTTTGTTTGTTAATATAAAAAAATAAAACTTCAAACTATCTTGGTTGTTAGTAGAGAGCAGCAGGAAGTTGCAAAACTCGACCATAAAACCCTTTTGTCAGAATATTTTTCACCCCTCGAATTTCACTACCAATATCTTAGACCAAAGTTTTAGTGTTGATGTAAAGAAATAAATACATTATAAGAAATAAATAAACAAATGAAGACTTTTTTTACAGAAATAAACTCCCTTTATGTGAAGTTTCTGCTCAGAGGAAATCATATATGAGTTAAGTTTAACTAGAAACAATAAGAATTGTAACAGAAATAATTTTTTTTTTGGAAATCGAACTAATTAAGATTGAATATTTCTTCTAAAATCTTTAAAGTTGATGTAAATATGTTGATGATAAATGTGAAAATTATGCTTTTAAGAATTATAAATGGAAATTGTCTTCAGTATTTATTTTATCTCCAATTTATTTTAAAGCAATTATTGAATAAGTTTTAGAAGAGGATAATATGCTATATTTTTAAAAATAAAATTAATTGAATTTCTTTTCATTATATTTGATATTTTGATATTGAACATAGAAAATAAATGGTGAAACTTGTGCCACGGCACCCCCTTCTGGACACCCCTGGTTCAGTAAATAGGAATAAGAAATAAAGCTATGATTTGATGTCTTAGATAATATTCATCAAGCTATTTTGTGGAATATTCAGATTGAATAGCAATAAACTCTTGGTAACTAGATATTGGTAACAAAAGCATGGCTTGTGCGAGGGTCTAGTTATATAAATTACAATTAGATTGTAACTTAGTTATATAAGTAACTTTAGTTTGTAAAATTAACTTGACAAGACAGCATTGATTGAACTTGATTGATTTGACAGAAATAAATCAATGAAGAAATTGATTGGATGCACTTTCATAGGATTGATGCTTTGAAGGGTTTATATGGCCTTAAAAGAAATAAAAGGTTTTTCAGCAATAAACTCAGATATGAAAATAGAAGTAATTTCTTTTCTTTGTTAATATATCAAAAGCTTATGGTTTTCTCTATTGAAAATGGGCTAAAAGTTGGAGTCAAAAATAAATAAAGTAAGAAAAAAAAAGATCATATTGAGATTTATTTTTAGAAAAATATAAATGAATTTTACAAGAGAGAAAGAGAGAAACACTTTATTTTCATAAAATATAAAGGATTGCTGCCCAATTATATTGGGTTGCTATATACACAGCATACTCTTCTATCCTTAGGACAATATATGAACTTATATATAAATATACAGAAGTATTAGTTAATATTAGTAAAATAGATATACATATATAGATATACATTTTTATTATTTTATTTTTTTTCCATTTTTTTTTTTTTTTCCTTTTTCCTTCCTTTCATTGTTCATGCTTTTTTTTTTTTTTTTAACATTTAGTTTCCCTTTCTCTCACTTCTCTCTCTTTATCTCTATTTTTTTCAATTATTCATTAAATAAATAAATAAATACATAAATTAAAACTCTCGGGCTAGCCATGCATGTGGTGGTGAATGATTCTCAGGGAGTCGAGGACTATATTTTCAGCCAACCTCGCTACGTCCTTAATGTCGACACCTAGTTCCTCGAGGAAGCTCCTTGTTCTTTTTGGGATAGTTCCGCGAGATTTTACAAATATGAAAAAACATACCAGGCCCCCCTTTTTGATTTTAGTTAATCATCGGATTCTTTTTAAACGTAAAAAAAAATATTAAAAAAATAATTACTCTACATGACAACTTCCCAACTTAAGAGAGAATCAATTTCAAAACTGAAGAATTATACCTTTCCTACCTATACTAGGTAAGGAAAGTATTGCAATCGGGTCAAATTTCCGACATGCGGTTTTCGACGGATCTATACGTTTCAGAGCCACCCTGAGTCCGAAAAACACATTTTTAACCATTGGTCTGTCTGTCTGTGCCAAGACAGGGACTACTACTACAGCCAAGATTTTCTCGGGAACTACTGAACCGATTTTGTTGCTTCTTTTTTTATGTTGTAGGGTTTTGACTACTGATGCTTGTGACAGAAATTCGGTGCTCCATGCGCAATAGCTTGAGCGCAATAAATGAAAAACCTGTTTTTCTATAGACTGTAGCGCAAAAACGGCTCTAACGATTTTGATGAAATTTTCCTATAATGTTCTAATCATTGTTCTATCAATTTTCGTACATAGGCTAAATTTCCGAAAAAATCAGAAAAAAATGTTATAAAGAAACGAACAATGTTATGGGGCCTAACTCCCTAAGTATTTATTATACGGTAAAATTTATAATAAAACTTTTGAAAGGTAATTAAATTACCAACAAAACAAAAAAACAATCATCGGAATCGAACCAGTATTAGCGATGATACAGCTTATTCTATTTTTTACACATTTTTTTAACTTATTACTTTCCTACCTATACTAGGTAAGGAAAGTATTGCAATCGGGTCAAATTTCTTGCCTGTCGTTTGAAAGGTAATGAAATTCCCTACAGACCGTATAAAAATTGTTCATTTTGTACAACTATTAATGAAGTTACAGCTATTCAATTTCCAATGTAAGATTATGGTTTCATATCCTGGTGTCAGAAAGGGGTGAATGAGAGAATAGAGATGACTAAGTGAAAGTAAGAAAATCTGTTTCCCGCATCATACATCTTCACTATTTCCTCTTCTTTTAGCAGAAATTATTGTTTGACAATACTAAGCTATGGCAAAAAGGTTTGGATCAGCAACATTAGGAAGTATTGAAATTTTTACACTGATCTACCTTAAGCCGGTTTACATTGCTTTAGTTTATCAAATAAATCGTACTCAAATCTTATGTTTGATCAAATTTCAGGAAAATGTATTTAGTTCAATTCTTTTTTGTTTCTTCATGAACTTATGTAAATATATAAAAAACTTTTCTGAAATATGTAGGAAAGTCGTGTGAGTGGACACACTAGATATTTTTTATATGATATTCTACAAACTTCAAAAGCAACAGTAAAATTAAATAAATATTGTACATTATTTAAAAAACAAACCACATACATAGAATCAATAATCATGAAAAATAAAAAAAAAACATACATAGAAACTATATTTACCTAAATATTATTAAAAACTATTTGTTATGTCTAATAATAAGGTAAAGTAACTATCTGATAGGACTAAAACCAAATGTAAATCACATAAATAGAATGAATAGATAGAAACCATGGTATAACATAACAAGACTAAACTCGTTTATTATTTTTTTATATTATTTAACAATTTATTAACTTTACTTCATTCAAAGTATCTGTTCCATTCATATCAACTGAATCAACAGAGCTATCATACAACTTTCATAATCATTATCATAACATGATCCAGGATTTTAATATGACTCCTCTCTCTTCATTTCAATAATATTAGATCATAAGGCAATATATTAGATATAAATTTAAAAAAATGAAGAAAATTCATCTCTGAAGTCTTCACATTTAGAGTTTATTTATATGTATGAACACCATCTTTCTGTATATTCTAGAAATTCTATAAGTGTTTTTAGGATAAAATTTAGACTGTTCAGGAGGATTAAAAAGACCACTGAATAAATAAAAATTATATTAAATAATCTCAATTATTTACATTTAAATACAATGAATGCTTGTTACAGTATAAAAGAAAATTAAAAGGAACAAAATTTCAATTAAATAAATAAGGCTGAATCTAGAACAGATTCAATTATTTTTTATATAAAATAAAACAGCACAGGTACACTAAATTTGTTAAATTACATTAAATTTTTTAACCTAAAAAGTAATTGTGCCATAATTATCATTATCACAGATGAAATCAGGGATGAAGATCCTGAACGTTGAGATTTAGCGAGCAGTGGCTTTGGGGTATAGTTCCCTATACGCAATGCATACTTGATCACTTCAGCCACATATGTCTGTTCATGCATGCGATGGAAAAGATATGCATTTGGACCTAGAAATGAAATATTAGTTTAATTAAATATTACTTTTTTAAAAACTTATAACATATTATATTTATGATAAAGGATTTTAATATCTATGTATGATTTTTTTTTAATTCTTGATATTTGAACCTAATCAATCACCTTTATACGAGTCGTTTATTTCCTAAGTGAATCCTAATTATTATTAAATATGTTTCAGAATAGCCTAACCACAATTGTGAACTAAGTTAAAAAATTAACTTTTCCCTAAATAAATAATTAAATATTTATAAGTTGTGCACATTTCATTCTGTAATCATGGGACATGTAATCATATTTTAATATCAAAGTAGCTTTTTCGAAACAGACAAATTTTCAATTAACATCAATGAAAGGTAGAATTCCAGAATCAGCCAAATCCTTTTTCAATTTTTTGAACTAATTTTTTTATAGTTTACTATTCTTACGATATTATATTAACATATGAATAAAATATTGTGATACAACTTATTTTTATTTACTGTTTACATTGTAATTTTTTTTACTTAGGTCATTACTGTCCAGGGGTGCCCAGAAGGGAGTTTCATGACGCAAGTTACTTCATCAAAATTTTTGAGCTGGGCACATTTTTATGGGGGTATTTATTTTCAGAGGAAAAAGTTTCAAACCAGGGGACTAGCTAAAAACATGAACCAGACTACAGCAAGTGTAATTGTATATAACCAACGATTTTTCTTATTTTACTTTCCCTTGGACTGTTTTTAAGAAGAGTCGAGCAATAACATTTTACAGGAAGTTAATTCGCCATTGACCTGATTTAAAAAAAACATATATGGGCACGTATTTTAGTAACAATAACAAAAAACAATATATCAACAGTCGTTCATTCACAACATGGAACCATAAACTTTAGTGAGCAGCTGCAAAAATTTACAAAAATGGATTTAGGCTGGTTTTGAAACCTAAAATCTCAAACATAGTATGTAGAATGATACTTTTAAGTTAATTTATTAATAAATATATAAAATGTACATGAGAAGAATAAACTAGAATTTAAAAAATAAAATATTAAGTTATCATTTAGTGGGATACTACAGTTTCTCACCTGTTGCATAAACGAACACATCACTTCCTCCATGAAAATTCGTAGCATCTGGCACGACACCTGCAGCTCTGTAATCGTACGAAGTGGTATCCACCTTTGAAGGATCCTCTCTTACAACAGTACCGTTTACTGCTTTCATTTTGAAATTATGTCTTCCTACGACGGCATAATTGAGAATGGTGTATGGTGTTTTATCGACTAATGATTTACCAGCAATACCTAAAAATTCCATTGAATAATTTAATTATCTGTTTGATATAATATAAACTAAATTTTTTTAAGAAATTAAATAAAAATAAATTTATGTCCTAAAATTGATGCCTCATCAGAAAAGTTTATGTATGAATGATTATTACATTAGCCCAACAATTTGGCCAGTGCACTATTAATATAATTTATTTCCTCAATGAACATAAATAAAGTAATATTTTTCAGCATATAAGCATCAATATTAAGTATTTCTACTTGAATGAAAATACAGAATAATAAAAAATAAAATGAAAATTAAACTGAATTATTAAGTTTCCATATTTTCAAATATTTGCATTGATTCAGAGTAGGTACTAGTACTGTTACTTGGGGGGAGGTGAGGGACTAGTCTCGAAAGTGGACCTGGAGTTCTTTTTGTTTACCCCTGATTGCCATTGGTGCAGACTTTGGGAGACGATAAGAATAGAGAGGGTGTAAGAATATTGTTTCGCTTCCCAATATTCCGATGAACAAAAATTAAAATCAATAACAATTAATCTTACCTGAATGAATAAAATGTGTAAACTAAAAATCAATTTAAAAATATTAAAAAAAATGGGATACTATCAAAATATATTAAAAGCAAGAAAGTATTTATTGGGGAGGTCAGGGAAAAGCCATTTCAAGATGGTATACCATAAATGAAATGTAAGTGTCTCTAGGAATAATGAAAATTAAATGAATAATTTTTTACCTTACTAAAGCAGTATGGATAATATAACTAAACAACTCCAGGTTTTTTGTAATGGGAAAAATAAAGTTCTAATAAAAATGCAGATTTTAGACAGCTTACAGCTTGATGGAATCACTTTATAAACTTGAAGATCCAGATTAATGAGCAGTTTATCATACGTCTATACAACAAACTTATTACTACATATCATGTGAAAACTTAAACCAGACATGGACTTCATATAAAATGGTCATACTGAGAATCATTCCGTAAGTCTTGGGTAAGGTCAAGCCTACAAAGATTGCACCCTGGTTCAACAATTAGTGTCAAGCTATGACTAATACCAAAAATACTATTAACAAGAAAACATTTCAATGAAGATATTCAAGAGAAGACATGCAAGAGAACAGAGAAAAAAATAATTGAAAAGTTACATTTCCAGAAAAAATGTCATAGAGAACAGCTGGTTTACATTAAGCAGAACAGACAGAATATTGATGTAAGAAAATTCTCTCAAATCACCATTAAAAAAAAAATATGACCCTTAGTAAATGCATGGATAGACCAACATGGAAACTTGCTGAATGACAAGAAAAATGTCCATAGTAGATGGAAGAACCAATTTTATAATTTGTTGGAGGGTGGCAATAGGACAGAGGATGATGCTGTGGAGATGCACGTAGAAGAATTTGAGTTTCCAGACGACGATGAGGGCAATCGCGATAGAGCTTAAGGATCCAATATCTGGGTCAGTGGGTCAGTATTTAACAGATCAGCTATGATCCAAGGCTTTCCAAGAAATATCAATGTGATTACGAGGACTCGCGGAATGATGAAAGAGAAATAATAGTACTTATTATAAATAAAACAAAGAGTTTGTTTCACGAGCAAAAACATTAGGACAGCCAAAAGTACTTCAGTCATTACACCTTTGGGATATTAGAAGAATTCATCAACTTTGAAACTTAGGTAATCTTTAGAAATCAATTTGACCTAGGAATCCATCACTGACTCTAGAAGCACCTCATATACAGAGATTTATCTAGAGCCATCAATGTACAACACTTTCACTTTTATGGATTGGAATGCTAAAAACTTTCCAGAATCCAGGAACTGGCTCTTACAAGATTTTAATGCTGTTTCCAAAGCAGTCTGTAATGACTGATCCTAGTAACATCTGTCTTTTGTAATGATGCCAAGAATACCAATGTTATTAAGTTAAGTAGACTAAAGTAGGCAGAACATTTGGACTTAAATCGGAACTGAAGCCAGAGGAAGATGTAGGATATAAGGCCGAATGGAGAAAGATAAATTGGCAAAACCAAGCTGCACTAGGCAGATATTGCGACTGATGAAGCTTGGTCCATCCTGGTTATCCAGAACCAGAGAGCATTAGCATGGAAAAAAAATAATGGTATTCAATATGTTTAAAGCAGTGTTGCTCTCTGGTGTAATGTAATGTTATAAGAAATATATAATCATAGGCACTCTGTTTTTTAATCCAAAAAGAACTATCTATTTCAAAACCTGATAATTCATAAATGAGCGGTAAAAAGGAACATGGAAAGTTCCATTGTACTTACCTAAGATGTTAGATCCTATATCAGGATAACCACTGATAGTGAGAGTGTGAGAGTGGTCACTGGTTACGATAACGAGTGTTTCTTCTTTGATACCGGCAGCCTCTAACAGTTTCATCGTACTGTTCACGGCTATGCTTAATTGAACCGTTTCACTGAGGGCGATGCGAGCTTTACCATTGTGATGGCCTTGGTCAATAAGGCCACTTTCTACCTAAGAAATAACATATTCAAATATAATAAATAAATTAGCTAAAAAAAAACTATCAAAATATTTTATTAATTAACTTACCATTAAGAAGAATCCGTTTTTGTTGTTGTTAAGAACTTTGATAGCTTTTGTTGTCATCTCTTCTAATGTAGGTACTGATGTATCAGAATGATTGACTGCGTGAAAGTACGGGAAGTGGTCATTACAGAAAATGCCTATAAAGATAGATGATAAATTATTGATAGCTCAGACAGAAAATTCATTCAATATTTTCTGTTGATTGTTATATTCTGGTATTATTTATTTTAAGTAAATCAATGATAAAAGATAAGATCAAATAATTAAATATCTAAAATCAGCAATAATATTGACTACAGCAAGGACATTAACTATAATTAGTCAAAATACTTGATTAAAATTAACAATACCAATTGTTATTCGACTAATTTTTAATTATATTTTAATAGCAGAAAAATAATTTGCCATTTAATATTTAAGTAAGGAGTTTAGTATAAATACTGTTGCATCTGTTATATTATTTTTTTTTTTCAAGAATCTATTTTTATATAAGTTTTCTATAATATATCTTTTGAAAGAATTACATTATTTCTATCCCTAAACTGACAATTTTAATAAAGGAACCATAGTAACTCACATTATTACAAGAAATAATGTGTTAGGAAGATTTTTTTAAAATCTGATCTTATTCTTTGGAGAAATAATTCTAAAAGATTTGACATATTGATATAAATCACATAGAAAATAATGTTTTAACATACAAAAAACACTAAACAATACATATTGCCCGGGGGCGCCGAATGCTTAAGGCCGGTACTGTTTAATTATTTTTTTTCTCGATTTTCAAATAATCAATCTGATTATTGAAATATTAATGTTGAGCATAGTGCAATAGATGTTATTTACCTAGGACATAATCAGTCTTGCTTGTGTCCATGTCTAATAGCTCCTTCCTATTTTTGGGCAAGGCAAATTTTACTTTTTTATTTTCCATTCTTCGAGCCCATTCTGCGATAAGATTAAGGCCATCTAGCCTTTTACAGGTTGTCGCTCCTTCTGCTATAGGATCTTCAGCGGTCGCAGGAGGATCCGTCATAAGTTGCTGCCTTCCACCACCCATTATCACCTGGAATTAATAATAATTAGGATAATTAATTATATAAACGATTGCATGGATTACCGATGGGAGGAATAATTTTATAATATGAATATATACGCACGATGTATTGCTTAGTAAATTAGAACTAAAGATTAATAAAAAAATCAAGTAATCCACAAATTGAAATTCGCTGTTGAGCTGAATTGCTAAAGGCCTACCAAGATAAGGTGCACAAGTTTGTTAATTCTATAAAAAATTATAAAGAAGACATATAAAAGATAAAATGAAATATAAGATTGATATCAAATTAAGCAAATACTACTACAGTAATGACAAAAATTAAAACAAACAATAGCATGAAAAATAATAATAGAAAAAATCTGACTAGTTAGAACATAATTATTTAATATAAAATCAAAGAAATATAATCATAAACTAAAAAAATAATTATTATATAATTGTAATACTAATAAATAACAAATTTAATAAGATAGTCAGGTAAACAGTTGCACGTATAACCAACGGGAAGAACAATATTAATTAATATTCGTGGATTTTACATGAATAACATATTTAATAAGAATTTAGAGCTAACGATAAAAATGAACCAAGTATATTGTTTAGGACTAAAATTATGAAATGTAAACAGTTTGATAATTCTATAAACAATTAGAAACTATAATCAAACTTTATTATGGTAGCAGAAAATTAAAAAAAAAAAAAAAATGAATAAAAGTGGAAAAATCTGACTTGCTCGAACCAATTATTGACTATAAATTTATAAAAATAAAGAAGTATAATGATAAAATGAAAAAAAAAATTATATTATACTGAATAAAAAATAATAATTATAATAAAAAAGTATGGTAAACAAGCAAAGATGTCAAATAAGCCACAGTGACAATTAGAAAGGAATATTTTTAAAAACTTTTAATAAAGTTAAAAAATTATTTTATGAATGAATTATTAATGTGGTATACTTTTAAGGGTACTTTCGTGAAGAAAATTTCTTCTTTTTATTAAAATATTTATTTATTGCCTCATTTTGAGACTGTAAATTCCACTGACTTTTGAGTTGATTTAACATATGATCGAGTATTTCTGAGATAATACATAGAAATAGATATATAGAAAACAGTTTTAATACGTACATTAAAATTTTTTCCTGGCTCATCTTCTATCATCTGTCTAGCAATATCTTTGCATTTGCTAGCGTAGTATGGCATCCTAGTATCACATTCCCAGTCCCTAAATGATGAGTGTGCATACATCGCTGCTGGGGTGGCGTGAGTAACACGCGCCGTGGTAACGATGCCTGCAACACATTATAAGTATATATTTTTTCTTGTTCTTCTACTTTTTAATCCTCAATAACTTCTAAAGCTTTCATTTACTTACATTATATTATGATTAATTTTAGTTTTTATTTTATGTGTACTGTAACCAGCAGGATATTTCTTTATTCAATATTAAATATTCATTTTGAGATGATGCCAAAACATACAATCATTATATTTTATTGAAAAATCATAATAACAATTTTAAAAATCTACAATCATAGTTATCCATCCAATTTAATGTGACTGAAAATTATACTTATTTCTTATCATTTTATTAATGAATATATGTAATGGATTTGATTTTCAACCCTAACCTATTAATATAGTACGGAAAATGGCTAAGTACATTGGAAAGAGTGTCCTACAATTCTCTGTTTTTGCAGAGTACATTACATTTTCACCCAGGTCAGTTAATGTTTATTGTGGTCATCCAAAAAAATAAAACTTGAAACTATCTTGCTAGCAGTAGAGGGTAGCAGGATATTGCAAACCCTACTATAAAACCTTTTTTTCAGAATATTTTTCATCTCTCGAATTACGCTACCAATATCATAGACCAAAGATTTAGTATTTATGTAAAAAAATAAATACGGTATAAGAAATAAATAATCAAATGAAGACTTTTTCTTACAGAAATAAACTCCCTTTATGTGAAGTTTCTGCTCAGAGGAAATCATGTGAATTAATTAAGTTTAACTAAAAACAATAAGAATTTTATGAGGAGTTAGTTGGGGGTGCAGTCAGATAAATACTAAATTAAAATATAGTAATTATTTTATTCATTATTTATATTATGCCGACGTTTCGACCCACTTTGCAGGTCGTCTTCAGGGCTAAAAAAGATACAAAACATTTTGAGAATGAAAATTAAATATAAGTAGATATAAAATAAGAAGAAGTTGTCAGATACAGAAATAAAAGATGATATCAGAAATATGGTGGGTGACAATGTAGTAAAATATTAAGTATTATGTATACAAGAATAAATGAAAGAATCAGATACAAATAAATGGAAAATAAGTATGAATAAAAAATGAATAAAAATAAAAATAAACTTTATTTTTATTTATATTTATTTTTATTTTTATTCATTTTTCATTCATACTTATTTTCCATTTATTTGTATCTTCTATATATATAATACTTAATATTTTAGTACATTGTCACCCACTATATCTCTGATATCATCTTTTATTTCTGTATCTGACAACTTCTTCTTATTTTATATCTACTTATATTTAATTTTTATTCTCAACATGTTTTGTATCTTTTTTAGCCCTGAAGACAGCCTGCAAAGTGGGTCGAAACGTCGGCGAAATTGAAATAAAATAATTACTATATTTTAATTTAGTATTTATCTGACCGCACCCCCGACTAACTCCTTCTCATATTGTATCAACGGTCAACCATCTCTACATCAATAAGAATTTTAGCAGAAATAATAATTTTTTTTTCGAAGTCTAACTATTAAAGATTGAATATTTCTACAATATTTCTTCTAAAAGCCTTAAAATTGACGTAAATATATTTATGATAAATGTGGAAGTTATGCTTTTAACAATTATGAATGTAAATTGTCTTCAGTGTTTATTTGATCTCCAATTTATTTTAAAGCAATTATTGGATAAGTTTTAGAAGAGGATAATATGCTATATTTCAAAAAAAATAAAATTAATTGAATTTTAATATTTCACATAGAAAACAAAAATCTATTAATTTTTTTTTAATGTTTTGTAGATATTAATATATTATAACTCTTCGTACACTTTTTATATCAAATTAATCAAGTAGAAATTTATAAATAGCAATACTAATGTTATGTACAAGATAGAAAATTATTCATTTCATTATACTCAGCTGGTTTAAGTATCAAATAAGATGAATTATAATTACCAGTTGCTTTCCCTGCATCTTGTGCTAATTTTGCAAGAGTAACAACTTGATTCTCTTTAACAGCACTGCCGTCGCAGTCAAATCTCTTCACTGTTGAATGTACACCTAGTGTATGAATATTAGTTTTGACTCCAGCGAACATGGCTGTTCCTGAACAAGCTGAATCAGGAACTTGCCTGTCATTGGAATAAGTCTGGAATAAAATTTGTTGTTTTAATAATGAATTTTAAAAACTCTTTGATAAAAATAAATTGACTTTCTCAATTTAATTTAATTTAATGTGATATTTTTCTATATCATCTTATATCTGACTTAATCTATTATTTGAAGGCCATATATATAAAATGTATGAAAAATAATAGACATCCAAGTAACAATCAAAGATCCAGCACAAACAATGTTTATATTACAAACTTATTTATTTAATTTTATTAATAAAAAACGGTTTAAGGGGGAAAATAAACTATATGTTTAAAATTAAATTCAGGGGTGTTGCTATAAGAAGATTTAATCTCCTCTCTACAATAATTTGAAAAAAATTATTAGCAATTCACTAAACTCGAATAGGATTACTATGGAAGAGGGTGAATAAAGAAACAAATAAATAAATTGTACTTTTATGAGCTTTATTTTATACTTATGTGAAATTTTGTTCCATCTACTGAAAGTCTTGGGAAATTTTGTATTTTGTCTTGCACATTAAAATTGATATAACAACATCCCTGATGATATGTAAGATTATTCAATCATACAAATTAATTAATTAAAATATTTTTAGAATACCTTTACTGCGCCAACATGATCAAACCTCTCCCAGGAAAGGTATCCATATTCATGTTCCTTGTAAATCCTTGCGGCTGTGGCAGTATTTGGTCCCATCCCATCACCGACGAAGAGGATGACATTTTTAGCAATTCTCTTGTTGGGTTTTACATTCAAGCTTTCTCTCAGGTCTTCTGCAGAAACCTTCATCCAATAATGCTGATCTGAAATATTGTATTTCAATTTTTAAAAAATAGAAACCGCAAATAAGCAATATATATTTGTATTTAATATAAAACTTTTCCTAATGTATTTCGTTATTCTTACACTCTTTACACATTCCTACTCATAATTCTGTTTCTACAGTATCATTGAGAAACCAATCATTTCTTTACCTATTTCATTTTAAATGTAACATATCGATGTAAAAAACTGGTGCGATGGGCGCATCACACAACCTTCACTTACCAACTTTAGAGTAGATAGGTATTTTCATATAAAGGGAAGTCAACGTGAAATTAACTTAATTTAAAACAATTAATTAATGTTTTCCGGACCCATAGAATCTTTTAAATTTATACATTTGCATCACTTTCCATTTCCTTTTATGAATGTGTATAGTATTAAATTTGAGGGAAAAATTTATCTTTTGGAAAAATTCTGAGTTTTATCGGAAACTCTATGATAGTTTTTAATCATTGATTTTTTAAAATTATAGAATTAGATGAATTTCAAGTTTCAATATGTATATTTTAATATATAAATTAATATGTTAATACTTATAGTTTTAAATTATTTTTATTTCTACTTAGAGATTTTGAGAATACTTTTTTCTCCAGTTCATTCAAACTTATACTGAGTTCACCCGATACTGGGCCATATGTTATGCATCTTTGAAAGGTAGAATTAGAAATAAAAACACTACAAATTACATGTGTTTGTTTTCTTAAATTTGACCAATAGACAAGGTTTCGATGAAGAAATAATTTTAATTTTGACTTTCTACCTTAATGTTGTTTTACTTTAATTTACCCCATGTATGAAATAAATAGTACAGGAAAGTATCAGGATCGTGAAAAATTTCGAATCCCAGTTTTTAAATTAAATATATTGTTCAAGGTCCCCCAGGTGTACAAATCAAAAAAATTTTCGTTAAAAAAATGCATTTGAAAAGACTAAAAACTAAAACGAAAAGTCATATGGAACTGAAATTACATATTTAAAATCTATTACCTAGAAGTGGCTCTTTTATTATTGATTTTACATATTTTTACAATTTTCTCGAAAATGGCTCTAAAAATTTTCTAAAAATAGGGTTCACTAAAACTCTTAAATACGAGTGTGTTTTAAAATAAAAAAATATAAATTTTTTTTTATGAGAGGGTATCTTTTTTTATGCCGTTTACAAAAATATTCACAACTCCTCTGGTTTTTTCTCTCAAATACAACCGTTGGAAAGCTAAATTATTTCTCTTCAAAACTATATCATCACTTTTAGATTTCACGCCTTTATAAGGAATAAATCAATAAAAACTTCCCAAACGTTTATATTTTTATTTCCAAGGCTAATTTATTTGCGGGATTCTGGTTTGTGCAATTTTGTGTATATTATAAGCCACCAAATTCATGCTAATTTTCGTGTGAATAAGCGGATCCATCTCGAAATTATCACGACTTCCGTCATTTTTGAAAAAAAAAAAAATAAAGGCTTCATTCTTATTTCCGATTCGAAGCTCGATAAAATACTATATGTGCATATAATATTACTTTTGATACCCTTACAAATTAACTTTGATTTATACCCAAAAATTAGCATGAATTTGGAGGACTATCTCCCAAATTCATGCTAATTTTCGCGTAAATAAGTGGAGCCATAATTTTTGAAAAAAAAAATTAAGGTCCCACTCTTGACAATAATTTTGAACAAAAAATCTTTATTTTTCGATTGATATGAAATTTATTCATATTTAAGGGTTTTTCGAAGTATGAAATACAAATTTCAATTTTATTTCTACTTAAAAATATATTTGAATCCACTTTATTCCTTAGATCAGTCCTATTTGTTTCAATATTGAACATATATGTAAATTTTGTTATTGTGAATTTCGATCTTATTCGTTAATAATAAAAACAGAGCACTAAAATCATAGAAACCATTTTTAGTTATAATAATAGTACAATTTTATGATTTTATAAAGAGAAAATGTATTCAAATTCTTCATGATTTAAGATAATGAAATGTCACTTACTCACGTTTTGTAATAAACCGACGATATGACGTCGTAGAATCTTAACGGAGTGTGACGAAAAACTAATGACTTTTAATTGTTGTAGTTAATAATACCTCTTTTTAATACTAATTGTTATTGTTTATTATTCAATGAGAAATAAATGACTCAATGAAGACTAAATGGAATTTACATGTGGAAATAAACGTTAAACTCATTTCAACTTTACAAACCAATAATATGTAATCCAGAGAGGTTTTAATTTATTATAAAATCAATTTAAACTAAATCTAAAGTTGTAGGTTTATTTTTACTAAGTTGTAAATAATGTTTCCTGATATTAATACAGAATGTCCTGTAAGTAGAGGGAAATAATCATTTAAAGGAATGATAGCAGGTATCGAGAGTTACCTATATTAAAGTTTATATTAACAACTAGCTTTACCCGGCCACGCGCTGCTGTGGCTTAGCCTGGCAAAATGAAAAAGAATGAAAATAGAAAGCACATATGAGTAGATTAGTAGCAAATGACATCTATCATTTTTAAAAAGTTGGGAAACACATTTGTCTGTAAAATGGCTTCAATTGAAACTAATTCTAAATGTTTTTTTTTTCTCATGATTCAAATTGAACATTCATAATCATCTGAGTAAATACGCCGTCATTCATAATCATCAGAAACAGTCTGAGTTGAACTTATAAAACTAAATTAAAAAATTAATTAAAAAACGTATAATAGTTATGACCTACATAAGGAGAATCATATAAATTCTTCAAATGATAATTTCAATTACTGTAGTAATTATAAAATTTTCGATTAATCAAAAAAAAAAAAAAATACTTGCCGACGTTCGGTAGTGAGGAAGCAAAAGAAAACGGCATTTTCTGAAGAGAAAGCAGTAAATGTTTAAAACTCAATAACTCTGCAACGAACAGTCCGATTTCGATGATTTTTTTTTTTTTATTTTGTCGGCAAATCAGGAATCTTTCAAATAAATGTGGGTATTATCAAATTGTCAAAAATGGTGTACTTTTTTAGTTATCGTCAAATAAAATATTGAATTCATCGTAACATTTTTCAGCTTGTTTTCGGGAAAGTATGTTATACACATAAATTAAAAGGGTTTCAAGGGGAAGACTTTAGCCAAGTTTCGTTAAAATCGGTAATGCCGTTTTGGCGCTACAGTTTATAGCGACACATTTTTTGCGGCTTTGAACAGAAAAACATTTATATTTTTATTTTTTTTTACATATATAAAATTATCGTAAGACAGAAGTACTATGCCAGAAACCTTCCCAGGAGTGTACGGAACAACTTCCCATAGTTTCGTGGCGATCGGTTGAATGGTTTAGTAATGCAGTAAGGACAAACAGACGGACAAACAGACATACATTCATTTTTATATATATAGAAGACTAGCTGACCCGGCCACGCGTTGCTGTGGCTGAATGTGGTTAAATAAAAAAGAAGTAGAAAAGGCATTACATGTTTTGTTTTTTTAATGCTTTATTTTATTTTATTTTTATGAAAATTCCATCATGTCATAATTATAAATTACATGTTTGTGGTTGCTGTAACCTTAAACATGACATACTAGTGGTTTGAATGCTATTTAAAAAATTTAAATCCATTTTTTTTACAGTAGGAAAAACCTAAAATAAAAAAATTTAAATCCATTTTTTTTACAGTAGGAAAAACCTCATAAAAATCTACATAAGATATAAATGAAAAACTTGATCACATCATTATAAGTAAAAGAAAAACAAAATATTTTTCTACTTATACGAAATTTTTAGAATACTTTTTTCTTCAGTTCATTCAAACCTATAGTGAGTTCGCATAATACTGGGCCACATGGTATGCATCTTTGAAACGTAGAATTAGAATTAAAAACACATAAGAAAACTATTTATATATAATCGTATACATACTCACGCAACACACACATATAATTAGATATTTCTAATGTACTTTATGTAACAATACTTATGAATATGCGATACTCTTTGTTGTTCTTTGTATAGATATAGAGATTGTCTGGTTTTCCAACTCTAGAATTCGCAACATATAATTGTCTATATAAGAATAAGCAATCGGTCTCTAAATCTCCCACGAAAAATTACTAAATGTTTAAAGCATTATATCTCTGCACCAAATCATCCGATTTTAGTGATTTTTTTTTTATTTGCAGGAAATCAAAAAATCCTTCAAATAACGTTGGGACTTTTTTACATACTCTTTTCGGGGAAGGATGTTATATACATAAATTAAAAGGGCTTCAAGGAGAAGACTTTAGCCAAGTTTAATTAAAATCGTTACAGCCGTTTAGGCGCTACAGTCTATAGCAACATAGGTTTTTGGGCCGCCATACAGAAGCGAAAGACCGAAGGATGATTAAATGTTTATAAAAACACTCCTGAATGCGATAGAAACAATTTTTATTTTTTTAAAACTTATTTATTGAAAAATATTACAATCTGTCTCAAAGGATATTTATAATAGTGTTCAGAGATCACATTCACACTCTATGTAAAATAAATAAAATAAATTAGACAGAAAAATAATATGATAGAAACATTATGTCAATATTTCAAAACGATTGGTAAAGAAGTTTTGGAGATTAGCGGTTTTGAACAAACGAATGTTTACGTTTTTATTAATATAGATGGTTCGATTTTTGGCAGAAAAGTAGAAAATTTTAGTTTTTTTTCAAGTGTCACATTTTTTTATGAAATGGAAGCGATAACTAAAACAAACCTCTGCCAACTAAGGTCAGTATAGCTTCCTCACAGTTTTTATAAACTAAAAAATACCTATATTACAAGATCTAACATTTTTCGTATGAGAATAAAATCTCTAGGAGAAGCCGTTTTCGGAAATTCAGCAATCCCTCAACTTATATGGATTTGATAGTTTTGTTCATTGAATATTAAAATATGAAAGAGTCCTGCATTTACAGATTGCATATTTGATGATTCAAAAAAAAAATTTTGAAGTGCATACTCAAAATTAATATCACAACTGTTAATGCAAAAGAGCGTAAGTAAAAATTGAATGTATTACAGGAGTGCATTAGAACTAATTATTCCTTTATGATTGAATAGTATAATTTCATATTTTATTGCTCTCTGCTATTTTACATCGTAGCAGACTGCTTATACCCATTGCAGATTACAAAATGTCACCTTTACCACAAATAAAATAAAAGTTAAAAATATTTACATATTACCTTTTGCATTAACAGTAGTTATTAAAGATATATACTTAATAAGAAAAATTCAACTTTTTGTTTGTACGGAATTAACTCTAATATAAAAATATGTGTGAAGTTCACACAAATTTTATATTTAAGGATGAAATCGAGACCACATAGTAGAACTTTCATAGGGACAAACACGATCACAAATAAGAATTTTTTTTTTTTAACACGAACTCAGAGTAAAAATTAATTTAAATTTACTGAAAATTACACGAAATGTAAGTAACGACAGTAAGTTTCATGCCAGTAACATTTGAAATCGACCAAACAATACATTATAAATTAACTTTTTGAATAAAATCTAAAATTATAACCCCACGAAAGTATTGTATTAACCTAAATCCCACTCCATATGATCCAGGGCCTTCAACATTTCATAGCCATTACATTGTTAACAATCATTCATATTAATTTTAATTATTAAATGGAATTCAAAGATATTGATACCAGGTAATTTCTATACTATTCTCCAAATTTCTTACAAGTTTTGGTCAAATCGAACTCGTAGTTTTCAAACTATTGGCGTGTCAATTAATAAATTTTCTGATCTGAAAGTGGAAGTATTTTTATTTTTGGAGTAGGATTATCTGTTTACCAATCCCTAACTCCTCTCAAAATTTGAACCAAATCGAACCGGCGGTTTTAGAGATATAAAGGTATCAAGGAACACACGTTTCCGCATATCTGAGAGAAAGTAGTGGACAGAATTCAATAAAAATGACTCTACATTATTTTTTCACCAATACCTACTTTTTATCCAACATTGAGGCAAATCGAACGAGCTGTTTCTGAAATATTGGTATATCTAAAAAAAAAATAAGTTTGAGCGTACGTATCGTTTGTACTGGATGTAATTTGATAAAATTTATATGGGACCATCTAAGCACCAACCCGCACAATCTCTGAAAATTTCATGAAGATTGGATTAGCTGATATACCGCCACACAGATTTCACTACAGACAGACCCCGGACCAAATTTGATCCTTGATGTCTGAAACGTAAAACGCGAGTGGAAATTTTCGATTCTGAGCATAGAATTGTTTTGGCCTCTCGCACGAATTCAAAGTTTCTCTACCTTCGGTAGTGAGGAAGCAAATGTTGGATATACCTATACCTATATTATATATACCTAATATGTTGGATATATATATATATATATATATATATATATATATATATATATATATATATATATATATATATATATATATATTGATTTCTGATTAGTTATTGGTTGAAAAAAAAAGTTTTTCTGTAAACTTAATATGGGACTATCTAGGCAACAACCCGCACAATCTTTGAAAATTTCATGAAAATCGGATGAACGATACTAGGTGATATGCCCGTCACTTCGATTGGACTACAGATAGACAGACACCGAACCAAATTTGATCCTTGATGTCAGAAACGTAAAACGCGAGGGGAAATTTTCGATTCTGACCACATAATTTTTTTTTAACCTCTCGCACGAATAGAATGCTTCCCTACCTTCGGTAGTTTGCAAGCAAAATTAACAATTGCTTTACAGTAAACTAGACAAAATTTACTTCAAACGAAAGTATAATTTGTGATTGTTGAAACTATTTAAAGAGGACTTATCATGATTATTCAAGCATTATTAATCATCCCCCAACTATACTAAAGATATCTCGTTTCGGAAAACTATTTGTTTAATAATCTTTAAATACATCTTTAATTCACCTTAAGTTGTAAAAAAAAAAACTGAAATGATTTTATATCCTGTCTCTCGTATTAAGTACTCGTGTTTTAAGCAAAAATGGTTGAAATAAATTATTACAAATATTTAATTTTTTTTTTCCCATGAACTGAGAATTATTATAATAAACATAATTGCAGAAATATCAGAGCTTAAAACGAAAAGAAATATGTAAGCACGATTTTTAATTTCTGAGATATTTTAATCCACAAGCAAAAACACTTCAATTAGTTGACTCGAGCCGACTTTACCCGAAACTTTTACTTCAAATGAAAGTATAATTTGTAATTGTTGAAACTATTTATAGAGGACTTATCATGATTATTCAATCATTATTAATCATCTCTCAACTATACTAAAGATATCTCACGAAAAACTTTTTGTTTAATAAGCTTTAATTCCATACTAATTAAGTAATTTTGTATTACGAAATAAGTTGAGATTCACCTCAAATTGTAAAAAAAAAAAAAAAAACTGATATGATTTGATATCCTGTCTCTCGTATTAAGTACTCGTGTATTAAGCAAAAATGGTTGAAACAAATTATTACAAATCTTTAATTTTTTTTTTTTTTTCTGCATGAACTGAGAATTATTATTATAAACATAATTGTAGAAATATCAGAGTTTAAAACGAAAAGAAATATATAAGTACGATTTTTAATTTCTGCGATATTTTAATCCACAAGCAAAAACACTTCTATTAGTCGACTCGAGCCGACTTTACCTGAATGAGCGTTACACATCCGAGTCTGACGGTTTAGTCTTATTCACTCCCCACAAAATGCAAAATGCTGACAAGGTTTTCACTTAAAAAATACCCATTGGGAGAAACAGAAGATTAAATATTAACCAACTGACCCGTGAGAATACTTCGCACAAACCTTATATTTGTATCAGATTTCAATACATTAAGGGCTCAGCATAAGTTCCTTTTAGTAATGTTTCTAAGCAAAGGTTTAATATTTTTATTTAGTAAGTTATCAGTTTATAAATATTATGATCTATAACCATCCATAGTTTAACCCTTGCAGGTTTCATTAAACTTATAATTATAATATTATATTTTTCCTAAGTTTACAAAAGCTTCTAAACATTTCCTTAAAATATCTGATAAAGCCTAAATACTTTGGATTTAGTTCTCTGAACGGAACGGTTTGACCTAGCAGGATGTATGCACAGAAAAAAAGAAAAAGAAAAGAGATGTTTCTATTGTCATTAAAAATAATCAAGTAAATTTTCAAAATGATAAGCATCGAATACCATATATATATATATATATATATATATATATATATATATATATATATAATATCTTATTTACATTTTATATAGAATAGAATAGAATAGAAAAATAATTTTACTCTGGGACAAAGTCCCTTCAGAATAACAAAAAAGTACAGAAATTAAAATTTTATATCTGGCCAGATAAAAACAAACATAAAAAGTTAAGATAAAGATAAATTAGTAAAAAAAAAAAAAATATTAGTTATACATAATATATACAAAATAAAAAAAAAAATCTATATAAAAAACTCTTGAAACCATACTAAGATACTTAGAACTATGTACAATGTTAAAATATAAAAAAATAAAAAATAAATTAAATCCTTCTTGACAGTAAAATCTGTGTTTCTGTTGAAAAAAAGAAAAAGAAAAAAGAAAGTCGAATCTATAATAACTATTTAGGTTATGAGCTATATGTGAATATGTTATTATAAATAATATGTAATTTTACATTAAAGGTTAGCTGGTATCTGACTGTTTTTGTGACAGGAATTGGAATAGGAGGGTTTTGAATGTAGATAAGGATGAAGAATGTTGAATTTTGATAGGAAGGCAATTTCAGAAAGTAACAGAACGAGCAATAAAGGAGTTTTGGAGGCAGATCTGTGAGAAGGAATGTAAAGGTCGGAAGGTCGAGATCTTGTGGAGAGGGAGTGGACTGAGGACTTGAATTGGAGAAGGTTGTAGGCGTAGGAAGGACGATGATTGTTGATGATATGACAGAGGAATGTACCTACATGTATGTATATACATACATATATATACATATTTTATATACATATTTTTTGTTTGTTATGAAAATCCGTATTTGATGGTTTTCTGAGATACGAAATAAAAATCTCAACTTGATTTCTCCTTCAAAAAATATTTGAACCCACATTGCTCGTTGGGTCGTTACGAATTGTTACATTTCAACATTTTATTCGTACTATAAAAAAATGCTAAATTTGATGAAATAGAGCTCTCATGAGTAATATAAGTAATATAAACATGAGAAAGAAAATATTTTATCATCGATTTCGATGATTTTTTTTTTTACGTTTTATACGAAATTTACTAAGCTTTCAAATACTCATGTGCATAATGAGTCAAAAATTGCGCCCTTTTCGAGTTATTCCCAAATTATGAATTAATTTGTAACGTCTGGATTCGTTGAGAGGCCACCATCATACGGTTTGAAACCCCCTTTTCAACTTTTACATTCACTTTTATTCAAGCGAAGTTACAAAATTAGGAACCAAAATTACGATTCGCTCACTCTTCCCTTTCCATGGATTCCTCATTCGTCAAAATCCATCACTCCTCAGAGCTGGATAAGGGATGTATATATTTGAGAAATAATATATAACATTAGGAGAGTAAACAGCTGTTATTATCTCAATATATTATCAAACATGCTAGCATCATTTGTTATTTTATATTTAAAACTGTAATTAATATATTGTGTGAAATATAAGCTGAATCATATTCTTTTGTTGTTCATAACGCGGCTATCGATTTCGTAAATAAACAGTTAAGATTAGTAATATGCAGTTAATTTTTTATTAGATTAGTAACCTTAATTCAATTTAATTTATTTATAACTAATATGAAACTTAATAATAATTTTCCACTTATTAAACTATCAATTGAAACAATAAATTATGTAATTTATAAATTACTCACCCAAGACCTGTAACGCCAGAAGACCAGGACTTGCGAGAAGAAGAAATAGAAGAGCGAACATCTTCGGACACTCTTCTTTCATATGGATATCGACTGTCCATTTCGATTTGATGTGTCTTATATAGCAATCGAACATGTCAAGTGCTCAGATATCATTTAAGAGATATCGAATCGATAACCCACTCCAGCCAAATTTACTTAAAATGTTGATTTAAAACAGATTCATGACACTTGAAAAGATTTCGACACTTGAATTTTTTTTTAATTGCACAATTGGAGAATAATAGTATAGTATTTATATTTGATTAATTAATTTTTTAAAATGAAATTATAGTTATGTGATGATGACAGGTATCGAGACTGAATGAATTTCTACAAGAGCCATATAGACACATAAATATTTTTTTCAATACTTTTTACGTGATGTGTGATAATATGAGAAATGAAATGTTGATGTAGATGAATAAATTTGACTGGATATCGTTTATAATTACTTTGTCTGTAACCATGTATTGGCTTTAAAGTGATCACGTGATTCAACGTGCAATCGTGAAGAATTTAGAATTTATTAGAATTTACAAGTTATTTCAAAATTACGGTCACATTCGAGAGAAATAGGCTGTTTTTTCTTTACATTTATTAAAGGAAGTTAATAATCTGAGCATACATAATCATGCGTATAACCATTGACACGTCATTTAAAAAAAAAAAAAAAATCGGTCCAGTAGTTTCGGAGAAAATGCGCGGACGGCGGACGGCGTACGGCGGACGGAAATTTTTTTTTTTTTTCGTTTTTCGAATTCCACGTATCCTGAAACGTGAAACCTCAAATTTTGTGAGGGGTTAAGCTTTTGAATTTTTTGGTCGATCACAATGGTTCATTATTGAAAATAATAAACCAAAAAACTACGACTACAACCCATGAATGGCCTTGGGTTCAGTATTATGTACGGAGTACTATTTCTTGCTCAACAGTTGCGGATGGAGGTGATTTGGCCTATATCATGCTCAACAGCCAGGTTTCCTCCCTTAATTAATTAATTAAGAGTACCCACTTTACACAGGCCAGACGGGTTTCCCAAAGAAACAGAATAAATAATTTGTCTGCTATCAGACGGATTCAATTCAGCTGCTGAGCTACTACTCCATCCCCCCCCCTCGTTTAAAAAAAAAACATGGTATTTGTTTCATGTAAGTGTTAAATTAAGTGTTCCTTAATACTAAGTAAATATTATATCTATTTAAATTGGTCGAGAGGGATTAAATTTCCGAATTTTGATAATTTCTTCAAATAAACTACCTTTAATTTATTTCATTTACAAAAAAAACAGTAAGATGTGTGCTTTAGACCACACGATAAAAGTAAAAACAACAAAAATGTGAGATTAATAATATGAAATATAAATTATAAATAATAGCTCATTATAATGAGAATAAAATGCTGAACATTTGCCTTGGTTACAGTATGCAGGTCCGATTTTTAGTTTCTGAGATATTTTAAATCATGTACTATATATACCCTTCAATTAGTCGACTCCTGCCAACATTACTCGAGCGTTCCACATCGGAAATCTGACGGCTCAATCTATTTAACTCTCCACAAAAAAGTGTAAAACAAGCCTAAAGAAGTTTTCACTTAAAAACATGAACATTTTCGCATTGTAACTAGTGATAAAAATCAAATTAGGTATAATTTGATAAATAAAGTGTTATTAGATGGGAATGGAGGATGTACGGGTTAGATTCCATAGATGAAAACTGGATGAACGGTTAAGAACTGTCAGTTTTCCCGATTATCCTTCATTTATTTATTGTTCAGTAGTAAATAAATGTTTCAATGTTTAATACAGAGTTGTCATATTTTATTACAAAATTAATTTATATTGAATGTAGAGATGTACTCTTATATAGCATACATCTGTATGGAATGAACTAACAAATAAATGTCACTTTCATGTCATAAGGATCATAAATGTCATAAGGGTAACTTTGAAAGGAAAAAAAAAATAGTGTGGTAAGTGAAAGTTGTTTGATGTTTCACACAAGATTTTTTGTGAATATGAAATCTGTGTTTGTGCACTTTGCGATTATTTTTTTTGGTGCCAGGTGTGTTTAATAATGTTATCGTTATCTAGTAATTTGTTTATCATTGCTTGCAAACATCTCAAAAATAAGAAACATGTTTTTTTATGATATTGTATAACATTATTCGATGAATACATTTCCCACTTGTACGTTCTGAAGATTGGAATTGAATGGGATACTATTGAAGTCGGAGTTATGAGCTTGATAGTTATACAGACTTATTTTTATCAAATTATTAACATCCGTATAAAAATTCGTAAATAGCTTCATGTTAACTTACATCTTTTTTAATAATTTTCGAAAATTAGGCGTTTTCAAACTGTAAATTGATAAACTTTATCATTTTAATGAGGTATTAAAAACACACGAACACCTCCTTGTTTTCCACTTGAATCGTAAGATAATTTGAACACGGATTCGAGAATAAAGGTGGCCTACAAAAATATTTGGCCCTTTGGCGTGGTCTACTTCCAATATAACGAGGTATGCTCGTATACTTAATTCTGCTATAAATACTGTTATAAAAGTTGAACTTTGTTTACATCTTTGGGTATTATTTAGATAATCCTTTCTGTTATCAGGTTATTTTCTTTAAATGTCAGGATTATAATCCAAATTAGTTTGTATTTTTCTTTCACTCAGTTAACATGGAGTGGAGTGATAAAGAAAACCGAATAGCCTTACACAAAGTTGGAAAATGTAGGTCAGAGATTTTCAACACTTTGAAACCTTTGTATCAGCCGTATGTTCGTGTACCGCACTATAAATAGATATAATGAGACTCTATCTGTATGTGACAGACCTCGACCGAGCCACCACTGTGAAAACGGCTAAGATAGTGAGAGCAATGGCTGCTTGAATCAGAAGAATTCCCATTAGAAAACAACAAATCATGTCTCTGAAAATGGGAATCTCTGTCAGATCAATGTCTCGCATAATAAAAAGTGGCCTTAGGGTGAGTGTATTTCGAAGAATAACAAGACAAAGGATAACCACTTCCCTAAAAAAAAAATAGAGTGGATAGATGCAATTTCTCTTGGCCGTTACACCAATGGTCTTCATCGAAAGATTTTGTTTAGCGATGAGAACATTTTTACTATTAAAGATAAATTTAATCACCAAACTGATCGTGTGTAGGCACAAACCTCTAAAGAAGCCCAGGAAGTCATTGGAAGAGTGGAAAGAGGTCATCATCCTTCCTCAGTGATGGTTTGGTAGGGAGTTTGCTTTGATGGAGTTTGGAATTATTTTTTCTGCTGAAATCAGTATATATTTCCTTGTAACAATATTTGTGACAGGACTAGGTAGGCCAAATGACCTGATATTTTCATAGGGCACCTACGGGAAATGTTCGTCTTGTCATCCTCTCTATAATGAAATAATATTCATAATTGTATCTGAACGCGTCGCCGTGTTAGGGAGGCGAGAAGGAAAAAATATAATGACGAAAACCATATGATAACGAGTTTTATTGAAGATATGGATTACAATATCTCAGAAACTAAAAATCAGAGCTGCATACTGAAAATAAGGGAAATGTTCACCATTTTAAGCTCTCTGTAATGGGCTATTATTCAAAATTTTAACTTAATGCGTCGCTGTGTTAGAGAGGTGAGAAAGTAAAATAATGTCGAAAACCATATAATAACGAGTTTTATTGAAGATATTTTATTAAAATATCTCAGAAACTTTTTTTTTCTTTTTTTTTTTTTAATCTTATTTATTGAAAAATATTACAATCTGTCTCAAAGACATTTATAATAGTGTTCACAGATCACATTCACACTCTATGTACAGTAAATAAAATAAGTTATACAGAAAAATAACATATATACAATAAACAAGAATAAAATAACCTAAAAATAAATTAATAAAAAGAACACATTCATACCTATATACAATATTTACAATCTGGTGAGGGAACTCCAAACCAGATTTGTCCCTCCAAGTGTGGAGGGAAAAGCATGGCTCCAGGAGATCCCAGCACTTCTCTCTCAACCGCGTCCCTGGGGCTAAACCCAGTGGAGATTGAGCAAGAGTGCTTAAGCCAAATACATTCATGTCGTGAGTGGAGAATCTAGCCATTGCCAGAACCCCAATAATCTCAGAAACTAAAAATCAGAGCTGCATAGTGTAAGCAAGGGAAATGTTCATCATTTCATGTTCTCTGTTATGAGAAAATATTCAAAATTTTATCTTAACGAGTAGCCGTGTTAGAGAGGCGAGAAATAAAAAATAATGTCGAAAACCATATGATAACAAGTTTTATTGAAGAAATAGATTAAAATATCTCAGAAATTAAAAATCAGACTTGCATACTGTAAGGGAGAAAAATTTTCATCATTTCATCCCCTTAGTAAAAGACGAAAATTTTATTTCATCCCCTTTATCGCCTCTCCTAAGCCTCTACTGGTTCTTAATACCAGTAATGCGGCTTAGTGCGAGGCGCTGGGATCTCCTAGAGTCCTGCCTTTCCTTCCACGAGTGGAGAAAAAGGCTTGGCTCGGAGTTCTTCTGAGTGAATGGATTCTGTAAATATTGTATAGTATGCATGTGTTTTAGTTGTTATTTTGATTAGTTTAGTTCTTTTGTTTATATACATTTAATTTTATTATTATTAGTTTCTGCATTATTTATTGTAAATAGAGTGTGAATGTACTCTCTGAACACATACATGTCCTTAATTGTGACTGATTGTAATATTTCTGAATAAATAAATAAAATCATCCCCTTTATAATGAACTATTATTTGTAATTTATATATCATATTATTAATCTGACTTGATAATATTTGTTAATATTTTCACTTCTATCGTGTGGTCTAAAACACACACCTTAGCTTTTAAGATGTCCTAAAGATAATTAAAAAAAAAAAAAAACCTTTTAGATATATTTCAGAGATTGACGCTGGATAAGATTAAGTTCATTTTGGCCATTTGTTGAAAAAGTAAAGAGTATTGAGGATTTGACGAAGGATTTTGGATTGTAAGGAAACGAAAGGAACCTGATGGATTAATGGAGCTTCAAAAACAACTCCATTAGACCGTATTAGTACCAAGTAAATGAGTCGTTTATAGTTAATTGGAAGCTCAGAGCGTTTGTTTGCGTTGGAAAAGCCGTAAACATCTAGCAGTTTCTTGTAATTTTAGTCTTGTATGATGATTCCATATTGTAACATTCCTAGGTAGTGGATAAGTTCAACAGGAATAACTGAAGTATTATTAGAGAATAACAAAGAATTTCAAGAGTTTCGATACCATTATTCAAGATGAAGAAAAACAAAATAAAAGAAGAAAAAACAATTACAAAACATTTATTAGAAACAATCAAATAAATAAAACAACAATAAATTTATTTTCTAAATAAGTTTCTTCAAATACATTTTTATCATTGTAGGAATCATAACAGAGATTACCATCAGTAATCATTAAAATTATCACAGTCTTTGGTTTATTTTCTTTAGTACTTGAACAGTACCGAATATTGTAATTTACAATATTGTAAATATTTATTAAAAAATTACATTAATATTAAGATATATTAAACTTATTCATATTGAAGACGGAGATAGCAATCGCTAAAGAGATGATAACAGAGGCCGTGGAAGGCTGGAGAAATGATGATGATGAAGGTTCTTTGTCGAGATTTTGGAACTCGCCGAGCCTCGCTGCGTATTTTATTACAGCTGCTATGTAGTTCTGTTCGTGCATCCGGTGGAACAGGTGAGCGAAGGGTCCTGGAAATAAAAAATAAAAAATATAAATATATATATTTATGTTGAGCGTGATCTCGGTCAAATCACCTCCTTGCACAACCGTTGTCCTAGAAACAGCGCTTTCCCTAAATAGTACTGAACCCCAGACTCTTATGGGTTGTAGTGGTACAGGTTTTATATTTATGTAGGGTTCAAATTAGAGTCAGGATCATAGGTGCAGACTTAAACTGAAACGAGGGGGCGAGAAAATCATTTAGATCATCTGTTCCCTCCCCCCTCAATTATTCGATGTAAAAAAAACGAAAATTAAAATCAATCAGGCATTATCTACATCTAGAAAAAAAATCTCTAACTTTTCTCTGAAGCAAATCGAACGAGCCGTTTTTTAAATATAGTGTCTGGGAAGATAAATTTATGCATGCTTATGTGACTGCATTGCACGGTATTTAAAAAAAAACACAACCTGGTGTGGTGCGCGCATCACACAACTTTCACTTACCACTCTCTTCTTAGCAGAAAACGAATTTCATACATAGAGGAAGTGAAAGTAAAAATTACAGACGCTATAATTATTTATATTTCATTGTGGGTATTTTTATTTGTTTAAGTACCTCATATATAAAAATTTTATGAGAACCACATATGTGTATTTATATAATATTGTCAGAGTCCGTATTACATTAAGCTCATGTTACGTATGGAAGCGTGTTCTGATCTTTCAGGCGAACTCTTATTTCTCCTTTATTTTATATTTAATTATCTTTTATATTTGAAATTAATGTGAAATGGTCAATTTTTCAAATAAAAAAAATTAAAGGTACTTTTGGGGAAGCTAATATTGAAAATTAACGATTTAAGCCCTGTTACAGAACATCAATCAGAATAAAAACTACATTCCGTTTAAAATTGCTTAATTTTCCACTGATATGGTGAATTTAATCATAATCGTTTGAGCCGTTTTTGAGACAATCGTAAAAATGTGTTTAGTTCATTATATAAAATGCCATTTTCGGTTAGCCGATTTTGACGAGAACGTTGCTGTAACATCTCTAGCATATACAAACCTTAAATACTTATTATCAGTTTCGTACGACTTTTCGTTTTTGAGCTTGACTGTTAACACACACACAGTCCCTTTGGACTCAGGGGATCTCAAAATGTGTATTTCCAATGAAAACTGACATTTGAAAATTTTCATGATCACAATACTTTCCTTTACTATATATTTCATAGGTAATTGAAAGTAAAAATGTCAATGGACCAAAGGGACACAAAATTGTGATTATTTTATCATTTAAATTTCGTCCTTTAATTACTTAAAAATTAAGCAAAAAAAAAAAAAAATTATGAAGATAAATGATTACCTTTAGCGTATACGAATACGTCGTTTCCACCATGTTTATTCTCATCTTGAAGAACGGCCGCTTGTGCTCCGTAATCGAAGGATTTGGTATCCACTTTGGAAGGATCTTCACGTACTACAGATCCATTGACTACTGCGTAGTGATAATTGCTTGGACCGGCGTTAGCATAGCCTAGTGTAGTGTAGGGCACCCCGTCCACTTTGGAAACATCTGCTAATCCTGCGAATAAATAGTTATATATTATTATTAATTAACGAAACGAAAATTTAGAAAATTTGATTAAATTTGCAATCTGCAAATTTCTTTGCAATGAGCAAATTTTTTGCCAGCTTCTCAGCTTCCCATCACATCCGGAATATTTAAATCAGAACAGCAGGTCTCTTGGCCAACGCCTACGTAATCGTCGTAGTGGGCTGTACGGGTTTCTTGTACGATGAAGGATTTCTGTTAGGGAATTCATGTTGTACGTCAGTATTTGGTGAAAGTTATTGTAGTTCTCTTTTGCAGTATCTAAAATTGTAGGTATTAATAATTAAAATTGTAGGTTTAAGTCTTTATGTAGTGTATCATTCGCGACATAAAACGGTGCGTCAACTATCCTTCGCAACACTTTAGACTGAAAGGACTGAACTTTTTTAATGTTGGAAGTTTTAGCAGAGCCCCATTGTCTTACATAATATCGTTATTTTGACAATTTGGGGGTGTAGGTCACGCCAAACGGCTCAATATTTTTGAAGACCGGCTTTTTTTTTTTCGACTTTGTGATCAAAGTATCTTACGATCCAATTGGAAAGGAAGTGGGTATTTACATGTTTTTAGTTTCTAATTAAATAGACAAAGTTTGCCTGTCTCCAGATTGTAAAGGCCACAATTCTGAGAATTTTTGTAAATAAAATATTTGTAGGTTACAGTGAGATAAAGCTGTTTACGAAGTTTCAGGAGGATGTTAATAATTTGTTAAAAAGGAGTCTGTACTATAAATTCAAAGCGATGATATTAGCTTTTTTGAAAGGCGGTAATATAACTTAATATTTGCAAAAACAATATGTGAATGTCAGCGCAGCTTCTATTAGATCTAAACAGGATTTTTGATATTCGGCTAATTTCGGTATTTATTTGGGATCTGAGAATAGGGTGCTCTGTATGATTTCGAATCAGTTGCCATCTGCGAGCAGCAAAATAGAATTAGAAATATATATTAATATTTATTTTCAGAGAAACTTACCCAGAATACTGTTTCCTCTACTCGGATAGCCGCTGATGGTGAGTGTGTGGGCATGGTCGCTGGTCACTATCACCAAAGTTTCTCCTTCGATTCCATTTTCTTGTAGCAGCGTCATCGTCGCGTTTATCGCGTCGTTGAAAGCTAATACTTCAACCAATGAGATGCGTGCTTTGCCGTTGTGGTGCGCTTTGTCGATCAAACCTCCTTCGACCTGTCGAAAATATGTTAAAATTTAAACCTCTAATAATTTTAATTAAATCAAATAAATCACCCGAGGATGATCCTCCTTCATCAACATTACTATCGACCTTTTACTTTCAAAATGGCGGCCGAAAAACCTGCGTTGTACCTATAGACTGTAGCGCCTAAACGAATGTACCGATTTCATTGAAACTTGCCTAAAATCTTCTTCTAGATACCCTTTAAATTTATCTATATAACTTACATCAACGAAAAAAAGCTGGAACAAAAGTTACGAGGGATGATAAAATTAGATTCTGAATAACTCAAAAATTACACACCTTTTTTGTTAATATTGTATGTGGTTATTTAAAAGATTACGAAATTTAAAAAAAAAAATCGTTGGACAATTTGGAGCAAAAATATGGTCTCTGGATATATTTTTTTATGTTCTACTGCGAAGGTTGTTTGCTGTGTTTAGGTATTTATTTTTTAAAGTATTTCTGAAATAATGTTAATTTTTAGCAGATTACTAATGATAAAAATAAATGTTTAGGCCAATAACAGGAATCATCTTTTATTTCTTTTTCTTTGTCACTACGAAGGTAATGTTACTTTAGTCGTATAATTGTTTGGAGATAATAAACCATTGGGAAATAATTTGCAGCTTTTTTTTTTTATGTAAAAAAAAGATTGGCATATAGAAACCTAAAAATCCGGACAAAGCAAAGTCAAAAATAAATAACATAGATTTCGTTTGAAATTATATATAAAATTTTTTTAGGCTCCTAGACCCCATGAAAAAGAACGCCGGAGAACGTGTCTGAAAAAAAAAGATCGTTAAAATCGGATAATTAGGAGCAAAGACATGGTCTCTAGATGTTTTTTTATGTTCTACTGCAAATCCTGTGTTATGGATTTTTGAATTTGCTACTGAAGTAATGCTATTTTATTTTAGAAAATTATTAATGATTACATTAAAATGTTTCGGCAAATAAATGGAATTAACTTTTTATTTCTTTTAGTTTGTCACTAGAAAGGTAATGTTACTGTAGATGTATAATTGTTGGGAAATAATAAACTATTGTGAAATAATTTACAGCATTTTTTGTAATGCTCAGGAGTCGAGATAGAATTGATGCTAGAATGACTCTGACCGATTCTTCCTCTATAATCCTATCCAGCTACAATATAAAGAGCACATATAGTTCGTTTGAGTCTCGCTTGCTTCGATTTAATCTAACCTCGTGAGCCGAGAACCTTAGCACCTTGCACAACCATCATACAGCCTAACGTTGCACCATCTGACCATATTATTTTCCAAAAAATGACGCATTTTTCAGACACTTCAAATACAATTACGAAATCAAAAACGCTGCAAATTATTACACGATGGTTTATTATTTCCAAACAGTTATATATCAAAAGTAACTCTAATTTTCTTGACACATAAAGGAAAATAAATAAATGGTGATTCCTAATATTGTCCTTTTTTTCTTTCATTATTAGTGATTTGCTGAGATATATAGACAACATCGGTTGCTTTAGGTGATGTAACACTTTTAAAATATATATATATATATATATATATATATATATATATATATATATATATATATATATATATATATATATCAGCTTTGCAGCAGAATATGTGGAAAATATTTTTACATCGAACATATCTTTACACCAAATCGTCCCATTTCATAATTTTTTTTTTTGTTGTTGGGAGATTTCGCAAACTTTTAAATAACCACAAATACAACATCAACAAAAAAGTGTATACTTTTTTAAAGGAAGGAGATGGTCCGGGGTGGCGGTCATAAATAGGCTAAATAGTGGTAAAACTATTTTATTGAAAGCCGACGTTTCGACACGACTTTGCAGGTCTTCTTCTTTGAGGTGTGTTCAGCTAGGAGTTTCACTTAGAACTGGAGTTTCAGTTCTAAGTGAAACTCCTAGCTGAACACACCTCACTAAAGAAGACCTGCAAAGTCGTGTCGAAACGTTGGCTTTTAATAAAATAGTTTTGCCACTATTTAGCCTATTTATGACCGCCACCCCGGACCATCTCCTTCCTTTATAATGCAACGGTCAACTATTAAATATTCAATGTATACTTTTTTAGTTATTTAGAAATGTAATTTTACCATTCCTCGTAACTTTTTTCCAATATTAGTTTCGATGAAGCGTGTTATATAGATAAATTTAAAGTCCTTTTAAAAGAAGTTTTTGACAAAGTTTCATTGAAATCCGTTCGTTTAGGCTCTATAGTCTATAGCGACACAGGTTTTTTGGCCCCCATTTTGAAAGGACAGGGCTGATGGTAATGTCAAGTTCCGTGGATTATTCTCGGGTGCTCTTAGACATTGATAACAAATCTCAATGTTTTTTTTATCTCAATGGGATTTTTTAAATTCTGTTTTTGGATTCTACGTATATTGATGCGTAAAACCTCAAACTTTGAGGGGAAGGGGAGAAACTTTTTTTTGGGTCGATTAAAATGTTCGATTATTGAAAATAATAACCAAAAAAAAATGTTTTGAGTTTTTTTATCTCAAAAACCAAGACAAATTCCATATTATTACACTTAAACAATTATATATTTACCCCCCATTTTTGTGAACCATTATAACTATTAAAATAATATTAAGACTAACTTATAAATCATAGTTGGTTTCAGCTTCGGATAGAAAGATGAGTTAAAATAATTGACAATGATGTTTTATATTCAGAAGAACAGTTTTAATTTTTATAATTCATGCTGAAATACAAATGAAACTCATTTTATGCTCTTTTGTAACGACATAGTATAATTTCAATTATCTATAGTTAATTACTATGTAATAAGTATAAATGGCTTCAACATTAATTAAATTTTAACTCACCATAAGAAGGAATCCATTGTCATTTTTCTTAAGTATCTTGAGTGCCGTAGTCGTCATTTCTGCTAAAGATGGCATGCCTGCTTCTGAATTATCTCTTTTGTATTCGTACAACATATGATCGTTAGCGAAGATACCTTTAAACAAATATCTTAAATTTAGTCTGAACCAATACATTCTTGCATATAATAAACAGATAAATTGATATTTAGATTATAAATATTTTAAATTATATGAGAAGGAGTTGATCTGGGGGTGCGGTCAAATAAATACTAAATTAAACAAATAGTATTATTTAATTTTTGCCGACGTTTCGACCCACTTTTCAGGTCTTCATCAGGGCATAGAATGTAGCACTGCGGGAGGCAGTTGAAACACTGGCCAATTGGCCATTTTAAATTATAATTTTAATATTATAACATATTTAACAAAGATAATCTTTATTTTCTTTGATATAAAGTAATCCGCGATACAGCACCCTTTTTGTCAAACTTTAAAAATGCGTCTGAAACTTCGAGAATGGCTTCAGTTTATCGTAACTTACAAATTTTTGATCTATAAATATTCACAAAAAAAATCTGGTGTGCCCGCTCACACGACTTTCCTACCTATTTCAGAAAAGTTTTTACACACATCTTTACACATGTCTATCAAGAAACAAAAAAATTGAATTAGATTTATTTTCCTGAAAATTGTTCAAAAAATTTGATAACCTAAAGCAATGTAAACCGGCTTAAGGTAGATCATTGTAAATATTTCAATACTCTCTAATATTGCTGATCAAAAACTTTTTGCCATAGCTTAATTTTGTCAAACAACAATTTCTGTTAAAAGTAGAGGAAATAGTGAAGCTTGCGTGATGCAGGCAACAGATTTTCTTACTTTCACTTAGTCATCTTTTTTCACTTATTCACCCCTTTCTGACACCAGGATATGTACCCGTAATTTTACATTGGAAATTGAATAGCTGTAACTTCTTTAATAGTTGAAGATCCGAAATTGAAGATTTTTATATAGTTTTGTAGGGAATTTCATCTGGGCTCTGAAATGTATAGATCCGTCGAAAACCGCATATCGGAAATTTGACCCGATCGTAATACTTTCCTTAGCTAGTATAGGTAGGAAAGTAAAAAGAGGTCATTTTCGATCTACGGTTCGGTAAACGTGTCAAATTAATGGGATCCTAAAAACGCATGAATATTCATTTGTTATCCACTTGAATTGTAACATAATTAGATCGAGGGAAAAGGTTGTCTAGAAAAATATATTTGAGATTAGACCCTAACTCCATTCTACTTGTCAAAATAACGAGGTTATGAATATTTCTATTCATTAAGCAGATTTTCATGCTGTTGGTTAATAAATTTGATTACTATCAAATGGTCATACTGGCCTATAAATTTCATGGGCCTTTTCTTCAGACCTACTCCTTAAACATCCCAATTTACAAGATGTATTTTTCTGATGATTATTTGAAGCATAGATGATAAGTGAGCTATTTTAGGATTGTATAATACAGTCGCTTAAAACAATATTATGTGAATTTACTTTAAAAAAAGAAGGACAGAAATCATTTCAAATCAAACCTTTTTAACCCAGTCAAATCAGACATATTTCCTTACAAAAGATGGGATAATTCAAATTTCTTTTTTATATTAGGTATGTAGTGACTATAAAAACTCCAAGTTTTTGCCCTTGAAAGTTTTGTGGGTTCGCTGGAGTGCTCTGAAAACCATTAAAATTTCGAACTTTTTTTGGTTTTCTCTAAATATCTCCTTTTTAAATCGACATAAATAAAATGGTTATATTCAATTTAATTAACTTAAAATTAACGTATTTAAAATAAAAGTATTTTGTAATTTTTTTTTTTATAAACCCAACAGGAAGCGAACTATCGAGCTTACAAAATGGATAAAGCTTAAAAAAAAAATTGATTGAAATTTATAAATTCAATTACTGTATAAATATTTATTTGTTAATACAATTAAATATTAATACAATCATTATAGTACTATAACTATGCCATTTATGAGTATTAAATGATGTGGCAGAGACTCTAACAGTCGGATATGCCAGTGCCGCTTTTAAGTGTATTTTCTAAGTAACTGCTTCAAATATTTTAAAAAGTAATCAGTGTTTTAGAAAGCAAAATATATTCCCCAGATGTTTTATTTCGGAGCTTTTTTCGTTATAGTTGGCAGTTTATTTATAAAAGAGGCTTGGTTTTCAACTTTAGTTTGAACGAATTGAAAAACTTGATTTCACTGGTGTTTTTTTATTGCCAATCCCAAGTATTTTTTCATATTTTATTATTATTAATTTGTTTACATCTAACAGAGCTACGCTGACATTCACATATTGTTTTTGCTAAGATTAAGTTATATTACCGCCTTTCAAAAAAGCTAATATCATCGCTTTAAATTTATAGTACAGACTCCTTTTAGATAAATTATTAACATCCGCCTGAAACTTGGTAAATAGCTTCATCTCATCATAACCTACAAATATTTTATTTACAAACATTCTGCGAATTTCCAAGAATCTCAGAATTTACAAAAGACGCTTGGTTTTCAACTTTAGTTTAAACGACTTGAAAAACTTCTTCTATATTCGTTTTTTAGGAAATTTTTAAATACCTTTCAAACATTTTATCACAATTTCGAAAAAAAAAGTGTATATTTTTTGAGTTATTCGGAATCTAATTTTACCACCCCTCGTAACTTTTTTTCTAGCTTCTTTTCGTTGAAGTAGGTTATATAAATAAATTTAAACGGCATCAAGAAGAAGATTTTAGCCGGGTTTCATTGAAATCAGTACATTCGTTTAGGCGCTACAGTCTATAGCAACGCAGGTTTTTCGGCCGCCATCTTGAAAGGAAAAGGCGGATAGTAATGTCGATGAAGGAGGATCAACCTCCAAATTTGAAAAAAATCGTTCCAGTAATTTCGGAGAAAATGCGCGTACGGTGGACGGACGAAATATTTTTTGTTGTTTTTCGAATTCTACGTATCCTGAAACGTAAAACCTAAATTTTGAGAAGGGTTTAAGTTTTTGAATTTTTTGTTCGATTACAATCAATTGTTCACTGTCAATTAGAAAGTTCATATATTGGGAATTTAAACAATACGTGCGAAGTGTTTCTTTTGTTGCATATTTTGCGCACCCTTAATAGATTATAAAATTGTTTACCTCCTCCTCTCCACTCTCCAAATTACTTTTCTCTCAAGAATACTGAATATATTTACCCAAAAGATAATCGGTGTTCTCTATATCGACATCTCTTAGAGTTCCGGTGTTGTTGGCCACAGCGTACTTCAATTCTTTGGCTGCTTTATCCTCAGCCCATTCTTTGATTAAGTCGCGACCATCCGTTCGTACGCAGGACTTCTTCATTACGATCGGGTCCTCAGGAAAAGGAGTGGAGTTTGTCTTCAAAATCTGTCTGCCTCCTCCCATAATCACCTCAAAAAGAATAATATATATATATATATATATATATATATATATATATATAGGAAGCAAGGTTAGAAACAAGAGGGTTGGGATGGTTATGAAATTTATTATGGAAGGATAGATATCTGGATCGGGCCAAATCTGATACATAAGAAACATTAAGGTCTTTATGGATGATTTTATTTGTAACGAAGTAAGGAGCATTGAGGATTTTACGAAGGATTTTGGATTGTAAGGATTGGATACGAGAGGAATTTGAAGGTTTGGTGGAGCCCCATAGCTCAACTCCTTAAGTCCAAACAGGCCTTATTATAGTCATGTAAATGAGCCTTTTGTAATTAATTGGAAGTTTAGAGCGTTTGTCTAGTAAGTATTGGAGTAGTCGGAAACGTCGAGCTGTTTCTTGTCGTTTCAGTCTGGTATGGGGATTCCAAGTAAGACGCTATACGTCCAGGTGTAATAGTCGCTATAGTCCTAAGGAATAAAATATTAGTAAGTTATTTGTATTTTTTTTTCACTTGAAATATATTTGTATGAGCGATTATAAATAGAATAGCATAGCCGTATGTGCTTTTTTCGAAAACCCTAGTCTTGTAAAATGATCTACATAATCTGTAGTAATCTCTCTTAATCGTCAAAAACAAAGTAATTAACTACAGTTCTACCAAGCTCAATTCCGTAATTCCAACGGGGTCTTATTGTAGTCGTATAAATGACTCATAATTTATTTAAAAATGAGAGTATTTTTCTTGGAATTATCTGAACAGCCCGAAACGTCGAATAGTATCTTGTTGTTTCAGTCTTCTATGCGGATTCCAAGTAAGACGGTTTGCCTCATTGGAATCCTAGGTAGCGGATTGGTTCAACACGGACAAGCGGGATATTATTGAAGGATACTGTAGGAAAAGACATCTTAGGTTTACGACGGAGGGAAAGGGTAATTTGATGGGATTTATTTTAATTTTATTATCCAGTTTTAACACCATTCTTCTAGGTTTGTGATATGTGATTGGAGTGTTTCGGGTGCAATTAAAGGGTCATTATTAACAGATAGCAAACATGTGTCATCGTTGTACGTGCTATTAGAGAAAATTGTCTATAACAAAAAATAACTCCTGTCACTTTGGTAAAACCAAATTTTTGTTTTAAAGTCTTTATTTTGTATTTGGAGAGAATTTTATTACTGGAACTCAATACCATGACTAAGACATTAGGATGTAAATCTCTATTTTGTATTAGGAGAATATGAGGTTACAGTAGCATTACAAAATGTAAGTAATGAACAGCTTTATAATTAATGCTAATTATAGAGTTAATGAGAGAGCTTTTGCAATCTCCTACTCTCCTAATACTAAAATAAAATAAAACATGAAAGTCACTAAAAACAAATGTCTTAAATTTAGTCTGAACCAACACATTCTTGCATAAAATACAAAAATAAATTGATTTTTAAATTATAATTTTAATATAATATTTTAGAAAATATTTAACCAAGATAATCTTTATTTTCTAAGACTTAAAGTATTCCACGATACAGCCCTCTGTTTATCAAACTTTAAACATGTGTCTGAAACTTCGAGAATGGCTTCACTTTATCGTAACTTCCAACTATTTGATCTACGAATATTATTATTACAGTAGCATTACAAAACATAAGTAATAAACAGCTATATAATTAATGTTAATCATAGAGCTAATTAGTATTAATTATATAGCTAATGGGAGAGCTCCTGTAATCTAATACTCTCCTAATACTAAAATAAAATGAAATATGAAAGGCACTAAAAACGTTTCAATTTTTTTTACACTGCTCTACATTGGAAATATATCTCATTTGAAAACAGCCTCTTTCCGTGTTTGTTGGTGTGAGAAATTCAAATTTCCACATTAAAATCATCAATTAGATCTAATTTTAAAGATATAGTTTATTTTAGCGTAATATGGGGGACATTTCCTGGTTTTGGGTTGGTAGGATCGATTTCTGTCTGTGAATCGCGAAAAATGACAAGCTGTGAATCACAGAACCATTTTGCTGACAGTTATATGCAGTGATTACATTTGAAGTTACTCACTACGTGGTTTTTCTTGCTTCAGGCATTGTTTCAACGATTTTTTCATGATAACCCCGGAGTTTTGTTGAAGTCAGAACGCCCAGAAAGTGTGTGAATGCTCCTGACAACTTTTGTTACATTTGTGGTGAAATAACTTTTGCAAGTCAAAAACGTCCTATCACCCAGATGATCAAGACAGCATACCACAAGTAATTTGGAGTTAAGTTTGGTGGCCAAGATAATCCGTGGGCCCCACACATCTGCAGCGTAACTTGAAGAGAATGGTTGAACACGAAAGGTAGTTCAATCCGTTTTGCTGTTCCCATGGTATGGAAGGAACTTTTACCTGAGTCTTCCTCTTCATTATGGGATGTCTCGAAAAAAGAAATCTGAAGTAAAGTACCCTGGCATTCCTTCTACTCTGCGGCTAATAGCACACGGAGACGAATTGTCTGTTCCAAAGCCTTCTTAACACAATGACTTGAATCAGGAATAGTATAGCGAAGAGGAAAATCCTCTAGGAGGAACCCCATCAGATGATTCTGATTTTTCTTTCGAACAAGAAGAACAAAAACCCCACTTGGCTACTCGAGCTGAACTCAGTGTCTTGATTCGGGAGACCTGGACCTGCCCAAAGAGAAAGCAGAACTTTTGGATTTAAGATTAAAGCAATGGAACTTCTCACAACATGATGTAAAGATTACAATGTACAAAAATTGTTAGAAAGATTTGATCCCATTTTTCAAAAAGTATCAGGTATTTTTCAAAAAAATACATGCGGTTTTCGACGGATCTATACGTTTCACAGCCCCTTGAGTCCGAAAAACACATTTTTAGCCATTGGTATTTCTGTCTGTCTGTGCCAAGATTTTCTCGGGAACTACTGAACCGATTTTGTTGTTTCTTTTTTTATTTTGTAGAGTTTTGACTACTGATGGATTACGATTTACAGAAATCGTTAGAAAGATTTGATCCCATTTTTCAAAAAGTATCAGGTATTTTAAAAAAAAAAACCTTGTTGACTGTTGAAGAAACGTTCTAAATAAACTGTACAACAGCGCTGTTCTTGCCTAGAGAAGTTTTAATTTAATGGTTTGTGGGTTGTAAAAGTATTTCACAAATAATAAAGCACTTTCAAAGTCTAAAAAATTATCGTGTAACTTTTTTTTTAATATAATAATTTTTGTATTCGATGCTGAGTATACACGTATCTGCAGAAAGGGTACTATTATAAGTTTTCTGAGAGAAAATTCGAGTTTCTCACATCAAAATTATTCAAGAAGGAAGTTAGTAGACTGTTCTACATATCATGGGTGATAAATATTCAGGACGCAGCCTTTTTTTAATTAAAAATAAAGACAAGATAAAAATTTTAAAAAAGACTGCGTCCTGAATATTTATCACCAACAATTATTCAAGAGTTTTCATCGAAGATACCCACAAACAATTTTTTTGTGTAGGCCAGTATAATAGATTTCATTGCTTACATTGTAATTCCTGCCAGGAAGATCCTCGATAAGCTGCCTGCCGATATCTTTGCACTTCGCCGCAGACGCAGGAATCGAATTGTCGCACTCCCAATCCCTGTGTGCTGAGTGGGCGTACATCGCAGCTGGTGTCGCGTGGGTGATTCGAGTTGTGGTCACGATACCTTCAAATACAATATAAGAATAGTTAATAATAATATATGGTAGCGGTGTATTTTCTATCTATTTTTCAAGTGAATGCATTATACATATGCAATAACAGTCCGTGGTACAAACCTCTTTGTATCATATTATTAACATCCGTCTAAAACTTCGTGATTGACTTCATCCATTGGAGGTTCTACGAGGAGGCTTTCGGGTTAAAGCCCCCCTTCACCCCAAAATGGTAAAATATAACCATATTTTCAGAAAAAAATATTAAAAACTATTTAATAAAGTATTCTTATTCGTGTGATTACATTTAATAGGACTTCAAGAACCACTTAAACACCATTTCATATAGGTAATTAATTTCTTTCTTGTTTTTTTTTTTCCAAATTAATTATCGTTATATAATATATATATATATATATATATATATAATATATATATATATATATATATATATATATATATATGAAAAAAGAAACTTTCGGGCTGAAGCTCTCCCTCCCCAAATTAAATCCTGGATCCGCTAGTGACCTCATCTTATCGTAACTTACATTTTTTATTCACGAAAATTCTCGAAATTTGTACGTTTTTAATCTGGAGATCGCCAAACTTTGTATATTTGATGAACTTTGACCAACGACCATGCTCATAAAATCACCATCAACGGCTATCCAAGTAGAGGAAACAGTATTCTTGTTAAGTTTTTCTCAAGGTAAATATTAATAATTAGTTATAATTTTCTTATGCTGATCAAAGATTGCAACATTTTCAAAATCACACAGAGCACGCCATTCTCAAATCCCGAATGAATGCCAAAATTATCCGAATATCGAAAATCAGGTTTAAATCCAACAGAGCTGCGCTGACTTAGCACTGCGGGAGGCAGTTGAAACACTGGACAATTGGCCATTTTAAATTATAATTTTAATATTATATTTTAGAACATATTTAACCAAGATAATCTTTATTGTCTTTGACATAAAGTAATCCGCGATAAAGCCCCCTTTTTATCAAATTATTAACATCCGTCTGAAACTTCGTGAATAGCTTCATCTCATCGTAACCTACAAATATTTTATTTACGAAAATTCTCAGAATTGGGGCGTTTCCAATCTAGAGACTGGCAAACATTGCCTATTTAATTAGGTACTAAAAACTCGTAAATACCCATTGCCTTTCCACTTGGATCGCCTAAGATAATTTGAGCGCAAAGTCGATAAAAAAGGTGGCTTTCAAAAATATTGAGCCGTTTGCCGTGACTTACATCTCCAAATTGTCAAAATAACAAGGTTATATATTACAAAAGGTCCAATATTTTTGTAGCCACCTTTTTTTTTCAATTTTGTGATCATATTATCTTACGATCCAAGTAGAAAGCAAATGGGTATTTACGAGTTGTTATTACCTAATTAAATAGACAAAGTTTGCCTACCTCCAGATTGAAAACGTCCCAATTCCAAGAGTTTTCGTAAATAAAATATTTGTAGGTTATGATGAGATGGAGATATTTACGAAGTTTCAGGCAGATGTTAATAATTTGATAAAAAGGGGTCTGTATCACGTACTATTTACTTGCGATAGGAATTAAATCACAGACTATAATTCCTAAAACGTCACAAAGTGCAGTTCTGATATAGGTTAGCATAAGCATTTTTTTGTGAACTTCGACTTTAATTATCGAAACAACACCGTAAATGAAATAAACTCTTTTATAAATAAATATATTCACAAACTCATAATTTTCTGATTTGTTAAAGGTAAAATTTATCACAGTTCTTAATTATTTAAGGTTTTAAAATGTCATTTAATAATATTTTGCAATAAGTCGACATGTAGAATAATAAAATAAATAATAAGGAAAATATATTTTGTTAAAAAATATTTTGATAGAGCACGTGTGTGACAAACTCAACTAAAAATTCGTAAATGTTCTACTTTTCACTTTTATCAAAAAGTCGAGAAAAAAAGGTAACCTCAAAAATATTGGGCCGTTTGGCGTCCCTACACTCCCAACATTTCAAAATAACGAGGTTATATACGCCAAACGGTCCAATAATTTTATTGGCCACGTTTTTTCTCGATTTGGTGTTCAAATTACAGTTGTAAATTTCAATAAATGAAATATAAAAAAAGGTTTATAAGACAATTCTCAAAATTAATAATAATGTTATTACCAGTTGATTTGCCTGCTTCTTGTGCCAGTTGGCCAATGGTCTTCAACCTAGCTTCCTCGCGCAGACTTGCTTCGCAATCGTTTTCGTTGACGGTCGCGTCCACCCCAAGCATACCGTGGTTGTTCTTGACGCCGGTGAATATGGCGGTGGCAGTGCTAGCGGAATCGGGCACCTGCTTATTGTTGTTGTAAGTCTAAAACAGAACAATCTTCCATTAGTGTTATATTTAATGCTATATCTGTAACTATATAATGAAAATAATCTTAAAAGTTTTCTTCAATTTAATTGAATGAATGAATGAATGAAAAAATAATTTTATTCTGGGACTACAGCCTCCTAAAAATAATAACAGAGTTAATAATAAATAATAAAAAGCTTAGCGAACCCGAAGGTTCGATGCCGACACCACCAATCGCTCATTACACACCTCCCTCCACCGTTCGCCGTCCAAACCTATTCGCATTAGATCGGCTTTAATGCAATCTTCCCACCTTCGCTTCGGTCTACCCCTCGGACGTTTACCATTCGGTACAGCAAATATTAACCTTTCAGGAATTCTCTCGTTACTAAGCCCAATAATTTTACAAGCCCATTTGATTCGTCGGGATGAAATGACCTCAATTATATTACCCGGATACAGTTCACGCAATTCGGCGTTATGTAACCATCTGAACTCTCGGGTTAATTCATCCCTCTTCGGTCCGAATATTCTACGCAATACTTTATTTTCAAAAACCTTAAGACGTTTCTTATCCCTTAATATAAGCGGTCACGTTTCGCATCCATAAAGAACTGTATGTAAGACAATGGTTTTATAGATTCTAATTTTTAAGTTGCGGGACAAGAGACGCAAGCTAAGTAGTTTAGTAACAGAAAAATAACAAGCATTTCTCGCCTTCAGTCTAACCTCAATCTCTCTCTTCTTCAATTTTGTTTTTTCTAGTTATCGTAAACCCTAAATACTTAAACTTCTCTACCTGTTCAAACATATTTCAAATACATACATCTATATCAATATCACCAGCAATATCGCCATTTTTGAAGCTAACCATATATTTTGTCTTATCCGTGTTTATTTCGATCTCTAGATTTTTACCGGCTTCTATTTACGTTTTATCTCCTACTACCTCCCTAATGGCATGTTCTAATGCTTAATTGAACAGGACGGGCGAAAGAGAATCAATTGCCATTGGTCTGTCTGTATAGACCAAGATTACATCGAGAAATAGAGAAAGAATTTGTTGCTTCTTTTTCTATTTTGAAGGGTTTTGACTACTGATGCTTGTGACACAAATTGGGTGATCCATTCTCAATAGCGGCTGCGCAATAAGTGAAAAACATATTTTTCTCAAGACTGTAGCGCTAAAACGGCTCTAACGGTTTTGATGAAACTTATCTATAATTTTCTAATTGATGTCCTTTCAATTTCTGTGCATATACAAAATTCTCGAGAAAATACAGGAAAAAAGTTATAAAGAAAAGAAAAATCCTTTGGGGCCTAACTCACTAAGTATGTATTCTACGGTAAAATGTATATGAAAACTTTTGAAAGGTAATTAAATTACCAACAAAACAAAAAATTATTTTGGATCTAAGCGGTGAATGAGAGACAAAAAAGAAAAGTAAGCGAAAGTAAGAAAATCTGTTGCCCACATCACACAAGTTTTATCTCGACTTTTAACAAAAATTATTGTTTGGCTATATTGGTCTAAGGTAAACAAGTTTTACCTTAAACAAACCAACCTGTTTATATTGCTTTAGTTTATCTAAGAAATCGTAGTTAAATCTTTTTTTATTTCTTAACGAACATATTTAAAGATATAAAAACTTTTCTGAAATAGGTAGGAAAGTCGTGTGAGTGGACACACCAGATTTTTTTTTCTTTTGTGATCATATTATCTTATGATTGAAGTGAAAAGTAAATAATAATCATGAATGTTTCGTACCTAATTAAATAGACAAAGTTCGCCGATCTCTTGATTGAAAACGCCTCAATTCCAAGAGTTTTCGTAAATAAAATAGTTGTGGTTACGATGAGATGAAACTATTCACGAAGTTTAAGGCGGATGTTAATAATTTGATAAAAAGGGGTCTGTACCACAGAATATTTCTTTGTAACCTCCAGCTGGAATCCAAGAGGTCGTTCCTAAACTGGATCGATTGATGGATTCCATCGATGGAATTAGCGCTGAGTTAATGAACTTGCCCTGTATCTAATTTTTTTTTTTTTTTTTCTACTGAAGGCTAAGATAAGGAACAACAACATTGGCACTGAATAGATCCATTTAAGATCAATTTCTTTCAATGAATGAACATAACATGTGTTAAGAAATATCTAGTAAATCTCTGTCAACTAGAAAAGATGGATTTAATCCACGAGTATTTTTTCAGTTTTAATATTTAGTTACGAAAACCTAATATTTAATTACGAAAACCTAATATTTAATTAGACATTAAACTGTTAAATAAATGTCGTAAACAGTCCTTGAGAATGTTAATTATGACGATATATTGATTAATTAATACTTATATGGAAATTTTATGTTAGCGGTCCAACAACTAATACACTAATACTGCAAGAGTGTAATAGTAAACACACACAGAGACAATTTAACACTTGTGCTAATAGTTCGTATCCTGTTATTTAAATTACAGGCGTATCCCGACGCGTTCTTCTATTTTTCAGTGATGTTTTTCCATTAAGCTTTTTTAAAAATGTCGAATTTTTACCCAAACATTTCGTACTAACTTCAATACGTAGAACGCTAGTGGCTTTAAAGTAATTAAGATAGTTGGTCTCCCCTACTGGAAAGAAATAATTTTTTATTTATTTTAAAGCTGATCCTCCAAAATGGTCAACTAGTTTTTTTAAAAATGAGATATGTTTTTACAATCTTTTCAATCTAAAATTTTAAGACTATACACTAATTGTACCTCCCTTGATCCTTGTAATTGCACCTCCCTGGTATGTCAACAACAAAACTTTACATAGAATAGAATAGATTAGAATAGAAAAATAACTTTATTCTGGGACACAGTCCCTTGAGAATAACAAAATAGAACAAAATTAAAATATTACATCTGGCCAAAATAAAATCAATCGAAAAAAAGAAAAAATGTAAGAAAAAAATATAAGGTAAAAATTCTATATACAAAACAAACGGAACTATATACAAAACAATTAACACTGTGACAAGACACTTAAAGCTATTTGCACTGATAGACCAGTATACACTTTTAAGAAAATAATAGAGAATTAAAAAATAAAAATGTACCAAATTCTCTATTAAAATCAGCTCGAATGGTTAGCAACTATCTGGCTGTTTTTGGGATAGGAATTGGAATAGGAGGGTTTTGAATGTGGATATGGATGGGGAAGTCGAATTTTGTGAGGGAGGGAATTCCAGAAATTGACAGAGCGAACAATAAAGGAATTTTGGAATGAGGCAGATCTGTGAGAAGGCATGTAAAGGTTTAGAAGGTCGAGATCTTGTGGACAGGGAATGGACTGAGGATTTGAACTGGAGAAGGTTGTTGGCGTAAGAAGGACGATGGCTGTTGATGATTTGGTAGAGCAACGTACCTAGGAAATATTGTCTTCGAATGGAGGGGAAAAGCCACTTTAACTCAGCGTAATGGTGAGAAACATGGGAGTATTTTGGGGCCCCGATCACAAATCGTACGCAGCTGTTCATTAGTCTTTTCAGTCTATCACGGAGCTCCACAGAGAGGCCATCATACACCACACAACTATAGTCAAAGTGGGAGACAATGAGAGAGGAAACCAGGAGTCTACGCGTATGTTGAGGTAGGAGATGGCGGAAGCGATGGAATAGTTTGAGGCCGACCATTGACCAGCACATACGTACTCTCTACTCCCGATTTCATCTTAAACTACACGGACATCACAATGGACTTATCACTGACATGACCACGGCTGAAATGCTCATCAGGAGGCGACTGAAAAGGAGCTGGATGAGAGATCTCCTTTCCTGATTTTAGGATGTAAACAGACCAGGGAAAAGGTGCTGCTGGGTTGCATTCTTCGTCATGCCTATCATACCATTTTCTACCTAACAACACATCTGCTAATTATCAATACGATGACAGGTGCGGATGAAGAATTGAAGGCAAAAAAAAATTATTAAATTAATAATAATAAAATTATTAATTGAGAAGATAGCTGAGAAAATGACTCACCTTCACAGCTCCGACATGAGGGAACCTCTCCCAGAAAAGGTAGCTGCTCTCACCCGCCCGGTAGATCCTGGCAGCGGTGATCGTATTGGGGCCCATTCCGTCCCCGACGAAGACGATCACGTTCTTGGCGATGTTCATGTTGAGGCTCTGTCGGAGGCTGGCTTGCAGGTCTTCCTTGGCCGACTGCTCCCAGTAACTCCGATCTAGGGGATTAGAAATAAAAATAAGAAAAGGAAGAATATAGCAACAAAAATACAATTTATTAATTTTATTTCTTCGTTTCTAATGTATTTTAAAATTATTAGTATAGATAATTATCATTCTCCTAAATATATTCGACGTATTAGCTACAAAACTGTTTATTTGTATCCACAATATATTATTATATAGAAACTCCATTAAACACAAACTATCGGTGATACTTTACCTCTATTGTTAAAACAAGAATTGGTATTAGTAAGTGATTAGCTGATCCCACAAAAAAATATCTCTTCAGTTTAATAGTTAAGTAACAAGACAAAGCAATATCTCCAAGACTTTTGCCAGGAACATTCCGTAATACCTGGCCAACAAACTGGATTTCGACCTCAGCTATGCACGGAGCATTCTTTAGCAAAAGTGCAATACCAAATTACCCAAAAACTGGAACGTAACGCTGCCACTACGATGATCTCAATTGACTGCTCAAAGGCTTTCGATTCCGTTTCCCACTCCATTCTAATTGAAAAGCTGAAATGTTTGCAATGCCCCGAACAGTTGTACTCTATTTTGAAATCGTTCCTCAATGGCCGAAGTCTGACTGTAAATGTTGGTGATAATTTCTCAAATGCAATACCTTTGACTTGTGGAGTACCTCAAGGTGCAGTGCTTTCACCAAGTCTGTTCAACATTTACACTGCTGACGTAATTGGCAAAAATTATACAAAGGCATCTGTAATGGCATTTGCAGACGACGTTGCTATATACAGTAGCAGCATGAACGCTTCAAAAGCATTGAAACAAGCGGAAGAAACCTGCAATGACATTCAAAATGAACTTAAATTGTTAAATATTCAAGTAAATTCTACAAAAACCGATTGTATAATATTTTCGTTTCAAAAAAATAAGAAAAAATTACCCAAAAAATTTCAAGTTGGTGATTCATACAACAAAATATCAAATAATTTGGTCTATCTAGGAATGAAATTTGACAGACATCTAAAATTTACCGCTCATTGCACTTCAAAACTATCAAAAGTTAGACAAAAATCCTACAAATTCAGTCACCTTCTCACAACCTCAAACCTCAGTCTCAGATTAAAATTAATCATCTACAAAAGCATTCTTCGCCCTTCCCTTCTCTATGGTGCTCCTCTATTGTCCCACATTTCCGAAAATACAAGCAAGAGACTTCAGCGATTCCAAAATGGAATTCTAATCAGAATAGCTAAAAATACGTCATTGGAAAAACAAAAATCAGATAAACTTCATGCCTTCTTAAATTTACCCACCGTATCTGAATTATTAAACAAAAGAATAATAAAATTCTACAATTCTTTAAAATATTTAAATGTAGTACTATAACATTTCCACCATCTACTCGGCGATGGCAAAATATAGATGTAAGGTATATTGTAAGATAGTCCTAAGAAAATTATCAAGATAGAGGTGAGCCCCATCATCCAGATTGAAGTCCAAAAATAAATATAAAGAAAACTAAGAAAGGCTCATTAAGACCTTAAAATGTATCTAAGATACAGTAAAAGGAAAATGTTAACCATATGTAAGAAACAAACCTTTAAGAAACTGGGGATAAGGAAAAATAAAAAATAAGTGAAGAAATAGCAAAATAATATGAAAATAAGTAGATCCTATGTATTATGTGAGGAAGGAATTAATGTTTTTTCCTTGGTCGATTACAATACTCCATTAAACACACTAGACCAAAATATTTATACAAATTGCTTTGCTAGGAAATATTTTTAATCGCTGACTGGAAAGATAATAAAACTAACAAAGACAAAACAATGCCCCGATCATGGGATTTTCTCAATTATTTTTTTTTAATTGAAATTATTTATTTATTTAGAATTATAACAATCTGTCACATGGACAATAGATTATAGTGATATAAGAGCACATTCACACCATATATACAGAAAATATAAAATTAACAAAAATAAAATAATAATAAAAAAACTATGTACAATAAAAAAATAAAATGTAACAACAAAAATGCCTTTAAGAAATAATAAAGTTAATATATCAGCCAGGAAAAAAAGTGTAGTCGACTATTCTACTCCTAAATGCAATGTCTTCTAAGAGGAAGAAATTATTAAGTATACCAATACTAATGGACTGTTTCTTTGTTAATAATTGTCCGATTTTTATGATTTTTTTTTGTTTTGTAGGTAATTTAGTAATATTTCTAATTATGATGCAATCCAGCATAAAAAACATACGTTTTGAGTTATTCGCAAATAAAGGGTCTTTTTCCCAAAAATTTCGGGGGAATAGAACTATTTTTCGCATGTGAAGGAGCAGAATATCTTCAGATAGAGGTCAATCATTAGGTTTGAAGAATAATTGACGAAGTTATGGCGTACCGACAAGAAAAAACCTTTTAGAAATAATATGTAGGATTAATTTATTAGTTCAACCTTTCTGTTCATTACAATTATTTTTAGGGGACTAAATTTTCCATAATAAAAATTTCTTTTCATTCTTCCATTGGATTGGAAAGCAAATGGGCACTTATGTTATTAGTACTTCATTAGATTACTTATATGAAAAAACCCTACAATTTCTGATAATTATCGTAAAAAAAATAGTTATAGGTTAAGAAAAGATGATGAAATTCAGGAAATCTTAATACTTTGATAAAAATTGGTCTGTGGCGCGGAATCGAAAAGTTATTTTTTTCAATCATTAAAAACGTCGTCGAAACGACTAGGTCCCTTAAAAATAACAATGTTGTTCAAACCAATTGGCAATAAATCTGGCCAGATGACCTATTATAATAAAGATTATTTAAAATCTAGGCAGTATAATGAGTATATACATAGTTTTGGAGGGCATATTAAGGAAAGCAGATGGGTACAAGGGTTGCAATGTTATAATACTGGTACGAAAACATACTAACAACTAAACAGAATTGGAAAGAAACGAAAAAAATAAAATAACTGGAGTGAATAAATGACTTATATATGTTCCTTAAGACTTTCAAGCGAAAATACATGTAGATATTGTGAAAATCTAGACAATTATTGTGATTTACCTATGTCTCAATAGATTAGGAGCAGAAAAAAAAATATATACATACATATTTATGTGTGTGTGTATATATGTATATATATATGAAAACAAGTAGAGAGCAGTGTGTAGAAGATAACTAAAAAATGAATACTTTTAAATAAAATAAAATACACTACAAAATGGTTACCTAGGACAAACGGCCTGATATTTGTGAAGGCCACCTTTTTTAACGATTGTGATCAAATTATCTTACAATCAAAGTAGAAAGAAAATGGGTATTTACTAGTTTTTAGTACCTAATTAAATATACAAAGTTTGCTTCCCTCCAGATTGAAAACGCCACAATTCCGAGAATTTTCGTAAATAAAATATTTGTAGGTTACGATGACATGAAGATATTTTCGAGATTTTAGCCGGATGTTAATAAATTGATAAAAAGGGGTCTATACCACGGGCTAATATAGAAATGTTAATAATAAATAAAAAACTAAGGTGTTTGTTTTAGATCACACGATAGAAGTTAAAACTTCAACAACCCATATGCATACCTGGTGCTTTTATCTAGACTCAAAATGTACTTTGTTTTACAAAATTTGGCGTTTGGGTGTTTCATCCATCATGTCAAAATAACAAGGTTTGCTCGCCAAACGGTGTAATTTTGTAAGTCTCCTATATTCTCGATTTTGTTATCAAATTATCTTACGATTCAAGTGGAAAGCATTCGTGAGTTTTTAGTACCTCTTTAAATTAATTAATTTACTGAAAAAACGTTTCATTTCTGAGAATTTTTATAGATAATAAAAAGTTGTAAAAAAAAACACACGAAGACATTTACGAAGTTTTAGACTGATGTTAATAATTTGATCATCACCACTCAACCTTCTGAAGTTGTCTCTTTAATCAAAGAAAAATCATGGTTGGCTTGCCAAAAAACTTGGTCTGCCACAAAGGACAATAAGTTAAGGGTTGTGGAGCCATACGTCCGAAGAGTCACTCCAAATATCCAGCTGACCAGAAGGGAAGAAGTGGTACTGACCCGGCTAAGGATCGGACATACTAGGCTTACTCACGAGTACTTAATGAGGAAAGAATCTCCTACTCAATGTATTTCCTGCGGGTACCTCTCACAGTGAACCATATCCTAACCGAATGTTATGCATTCCAATCTTCTAGGGATCAACATCTTCTCAGAAATAGCCTTGAAGAATCACTCCAAAAGGACCCCAATGCTATTAAAAACTTAATATTGTTCCTTAAGGAAATCAAAATATTTCACAAAATTTAATCACATCTTGTAATTGTAAATATACATGTTAAGTTTTTTAAGTTTGTAGGTTCCTCTTCAAATTGTAAATATACCTGTTAATTTTTCTTCTTTTAATCTTAATTTTTAATTATAATGGTTTTTCAATTTTTCTTCTTGTAATTTTTAATATTTAAATTGTACTTTTAACTTTTCTTCTTTTAATATTAATTTTATTTTTTAAACCGTATTTTTAGATTATATTCCTGAAATCATTAACCTTTTATTTAAATGTCTTTGTTAACTGTTAACTTATCTTTTTTTAATCTTTAATATTTAATTTACTGGTTTTTGTCAATTTTTCTTCTTTTACTTTTTAATATTTAAACGTTACTCTTTACTTGAAGAATCACTCCAAAAAGACCTCAATTCTATTAAAAACTTAATATTGTTCCTTAAGGAAATCAAAATATTTTAAAAAATTGTAATTGTAAATATAGGTACCTGTTAAGTTTTTTAAGTTTGTAGGTTCCTCTTCAAATTGTCAATATACCTGTTAATTTTTTTTCTTTTAATTATAATGGTGTTTCAATTCTTCTTGTAATTTTTAATATTTAAATTGTTCTTTTTAACTTTTCTTCTTTTAATATTAATTTTATTGTTTTAAACCATATTATTAGATTATATTCCTGAAATCATTAATCTTTTATTTAAATGTCTTTGTTAACTGTCAACTTATCTTTTTCTAATCTTTAATATTTAATGTTAATGATTATGTCAACTTTTCTTCTTGTACTTTTTAATATTTAAACTTTACTCTCTAACTTCGCTGCTATTAATATTAATTTTTTTTTTAAATGTATTTTTTAACTTTTTTTTCTTAAAATCATTAACCTTTATTTTAATTGTCTTTGTTAACTTAATCTTCTTTTAATCTTTAACTTTCAATTTTTATAACTTTAATTCAATTGTACGATCATATTCAATTGTACTTATTTTTAACTTTTTAAACTTTAAATTGTATTAGTTAGCTGTAGTTTTGTCATTTATGCCTATGTAGTAGTCGATCAAATTGTAATATAGGCGAAAATGACCCAGGTGGTTGAAGAGCCCAAAGCATTTATAAATAAATTAATAATTTGATGAAAAGGACTCTGTACCACAGACTAATAATAATAATAATAATAATAGAGTTTATGGAAATAGATAGGTTTTATCCACTTTTTTATTCAAATATTGGCATATTTATCATCAATGTATAATAATAAATATTATCAGTTCGTTTTGAATTTTTTTTAAAACAAAACGTCAAAGCCAGGGCAAAGTTGTGACGGTCAATACGAGTCAAGAGATATTATCAACCAATGACATTGTGTTTCCCAAAGGGTCAAAAAATCATGGACCTGATAGTAACGGGTATTTTTGTATCCCATTCATCTTAAAAGATAAACATATCGTTGACATTAATGCCATCTCATTCAAAGAAACAATACAAATCTTTATCATTATTGTTTGACGAGAAATGATAACAAATAAACTACAAATAACTTTTTTTTCACTATTGGAAATCCCTTCATCCTGTAATCATTCCTGGTCTCTCCCTCATACAGTATGAGCAGTTAAAAATTCTAAAAAATATTTTTACTGTCCGTAGTATGTTATTCAATTTGTTGTTTTTTCTCTTACATAATACATTTTTTTCATTATGAAGAGAAGAATAGTTGGGGTGATCAGTCAAATAAGAAGACAAAAATAAATGATATATGATATAATATATTTATTTTGACATTTGCCGACCTGAAGTTCAGGGCTAAGAAAAGAACCAGATAACAAGGTATGAGAAACATAAGTAGTGTAGGTAAAAAAAATGAAGTTGTTAGAATAATGACAATAGTAAGAACTAAGAGATAAATAATAATAACCGTTACAAAGTGTGGAATGATGAAGTAAACATAATCAAAAAAGATGACGTAAGTATTAAAATGGGAATCTTAAAATGTAAAACAGAAAAAATGAATATGAAGTTATATAATAAATTAAAATAAATAGTAAAATTAAGATATTGCAAATAGAATAGTTAGATAGAAAATAGTGATATTGTAATGTCTGTCTTCTCTCTCCCATCCCTTACTACCATATTCTCATTTCTCCATCAACCTTTTTGGAGACAGGTTTCTTTTTTCTCTTTCTTATTTCAGCTTTCTCAGTTTCTTTCCTCCTTCCTTTCTTTCCTCCTTTTTTTCATTCCTTTTCTATGCTTTAACTCTTTATTATATTATACTTTGTCTGTACATTTTGATAGACTTTACAATATCTCTATTTTCTATCAAACTATTCTATTTGCAATATCTTGAAATTATTATTTATTTTCATTTCTTATATAACTTCATATTACTTTTTTCTGTTTTACATTTTATTCTAAGATTGCCATTTTAATACTTATGTCACCTTTTTTGATTATGTATACTTCACCATTCCACACTTTGTAACGGTTATTATTATTTATCTCTTAGTTCTTACTATTGTCATTATTCTAACAACTTCATTTTACTTTAATTTTTTTTACCTACACTACTTATGTTTCTCATACCTTGTTATCTGGTTCTTTTCTTAGCCCTGAACTTCAGGTCGAAACGTAGGCAAATGTCAAAATAAATATTATCATTTATTTTTGTCTTCTTATTTGATTGATCACCCCAACTATTCTTCTCTTCATTATTCACAACAGGCATTTACCCACAATTTTTTCATTATATTTAGAACTCTAAGATTTGATTTTTGGTAAATATTTATTTAGCTTAGATCACTCACAGTAACAATTATGAACCAATAAAAAAAATGTGTTCCATTTTTTTTTTTTGGAGTGGGGGCTTCAATCCCGAAAACCAAAAACCCCTGCCAGTTCGCTAGTGGTTTTGGGCATATCTGATGTTTTCATATAGGTTAGACATAGACACAAAACAGCTCTCTATACAGAAGTATTGAATGATTTGAGAGGAAAACCCACGCACGATAAACGAAGCATTCAAGGATAAGAATACTAACACATGAAGTAGAAATACCAATAAAGCACTGCTTATAGAAATGGCTCATTCAATATCTCATGATACGAAGGCAAAGAGGTTAATATTAATGTGACATTTAACTTTGAACAATTCATCATCAAGAAACTTCTACAGAACACCTAATATCTCAATAGTACCAAGAGACCATTTAGGAATATAGGCCGAAAAGCAGATGGATAGATCGAATCAAGAATATTGCAATAGAGCTGCATGAAGGTAACTGGAAAGAAATAGCCCAAAATATGGAGCAGGCTTCGTAAACACGACAAAATCTCTAAAAAAATAAATAATATATAAATAAAAAAATAATTCGAAAACAAAACGTGAGAAAAATTTCACTATTTCAATTGATTTTGATATTCTATTCAATTTCCTTAAGCAATCGTATGAAAACCAATTTAATAATTTTTCATATGTTTTCCAAATTAAAATGAAAGAAAAATATTATTTTAGCGACGAACTCTGCTGCTAACAACCTTTTTTGGTTTATTATTTTCAATAATAAACTATTGCGATCGACCAAAAAATTCAAAAACTTAATCCCTTCACAAAATTTGAGGTTTTACGTTTTGGAACACGTAGAATCCGAAAAACGATAAAAAAACAACAACAAAAAAAAATTTTGTCCGTCCACCGTTCGCGTATTTTCTCCGAAACTACTGGACCGATTTATTTTCAAATTTGAATATAAAATCAGAGCTCACCCGAGGATGATTCTCCTTCAACGACATTACTATCAGCCTTTTACTTTCAAAATGGAGGCTGAAAAACCTGCGTTGCTATAGACTGTAACGTCTAAACGAATGTACCGATTTCAATGAAACTTCGCTAAAGTCATTTTCACGAGGCGCTTTAAATTTTTCTATATAACATACTTCAACGAAAAGAACTGGAAAAAGTTCGAGGGATAGAAAATAAATTCTATAACTCAAAGTTACACTTTTTTTGATATTATAAAGTTTTTTAAAAGTTTACGGAATTTCCTAAAAAACAATTCGTTAAAATCGGACAATTAGGAGAAAATATATGGTCTCTAGTTTTTTTTAAATATATTCTACTGCAAACGTTTTATCCTTTGTTTTGATTTTTGAATTTGTTACTAATGTAATGTTAATTTTTTTGCATATTACTAATCATTAAAAAAAACAAGTTAAGTCCAATCGGAATCACCTTTTATTTATTTTTCTTTGTAAATAGGAAGGTAATGTTACTTTAGATGTATAATTGTTTGGAAGTAATAAACCATTGTGAAATAATTTGCAGCGTTTTTTTTTTGTGGAAATGAATATTCAGCAGAATCGATTCAGCGCTCTAATTTAAATCGAGAAGTAGACAATTGGGTTAAGATCAATTACACAATATTGCTGTAGCTCGAGTTTTAGTCCTCAAGATGATGTTCCATTTCCCTTTTTATTAATATCTTAAATTAAAATACAGTTATGCTCAACTGAGGCAGTAATAATATTTATATCAAACTAAATTTATTGTAAATTTAAGAAGGGCAGTTGTCCCTGTAATTTGTCTGAAAAAGTTTCATAGGAAGTCCGTATATTTTCGCTGACTTCATTCTTATATCAGTACAATTCAGTTATGTTAGAAACATATTGAGGTGCTTGTATACGCCTAAATATTTTATATTTTGGATTTGTTGAATGCGACTCTTTTTTGCAAAACTGAAAATTTGAGAAGTATGGGACCAAATTTGTTTTAGTATTAGTTTGAGTAAATATAGGTAACAAGTTTCTTTTTTAAATTTAATTTTGAGTGTTTTGGGGATCCACTAAGCCATCGAATTCCTCTCGTATCCAATCCTTACAATCCAGAATCATTCGGAAAAGCCTCAATGCTCCTTACTTTGTCACCAATAAAATAATCCATAATGACCTTAATGTTCCTTATGTTTCCGATTTGGCCCAATCCAGATACCAATCCGTCCATAATAAACTTCAGAACCATCCGAATCCTCTCATCTCTAACCTTGCTTCCTCTCCTATTCCTGATAACCCTCCGAGGCGTCTGAAAAGAAGATGGCCTCGAGATCTCTTATTGTAAATACATTTTGTTTTTAGAGTGCTACTAGTGGGTAGTTTCTCAACAAGTCATTTCATGTTATTATTTTCTGTTATCAAATTTACTTAATGTATTTAATTTTTTAATACAGTTGTAAATATCATGAATAAATAAAATTTAAAAAAAAATTTTGACTGTAGTCTGGAAAATGGTAAATATGTTTGATCACAAAACTTTATTATAAATGTAAAATTATAATAGAACTCGAAATACAAAAATCATAAACGTTTAGAGAATGTACTTCAAGGGCAATTCAGCCACACCCAATAATATCAACGAAGCAGGAAATTGATCTAAACGATCTTAGTTGAAAGTAACGTGTAGGTAAATATTTGTCGATATATTTGTAAAATTGAATTTGTTTTATTTTATATTTCTTCACATTTGGGTCATTGTCAGGGCTAAAAATTATAAAATATAAACCTGTCTTATGTTGTTCATAGAAGCTAATATAACAAAAGATATAACCTTAATGCGCACTGGAATGAACATCCCAACGCGTCAAACTTTTTAATTATGAATTATATAAACATTATTTGAATTCAATGCTTCATCCACAGAAAACAATTTCTTAAAACAATGAAAAAGATACTTAAAAATTCATGAAATTAATTTACCATGTCTGCCTGTATAAATGAAACTTATTCCAAGATGATATGAGAACTCTGAAGAAATTGTATAAAATGAACAATGTATTATTGTAAGAAAAACTCAAAAAGATAATAATAAATAATTGTCTTGAAAAGATAACATGAATGGTGTACTTCTCACATAAATAATCTAAACATAAAAAATTAACTGGAGGCATTTTTTTAATCTAAAATAGTTTATTTTAATCTGTCTTTTGGCGGCCATTCCAATCCGAATGGAGCTATGGAATGATGAAGATTTAAAGGTCTGACGATCGCTCCACTTCGTTTTTTATAAATAATAACAGCCCTGGACTTTGGGTCGAAACGTCGGTAAAAAAATAAATAAATATACTTATTTTTTTACATTTTTTTTTTACTCCTCTTCAATTTATAAATAAAAATGTATGCTAAAAAATTTCTATAAATCTCAAATTAAGATTGTACAATGTTATGATAAAGTTAGTTATGACATGTGGCTACGAGCATAGGCGGAGGAAACCCCCCTCCAAAATGGTAAAATACAACCATTTATTTTGAAAAAAAATGATCCCTAAAAGAATTATTTTTCGTGTAGTTACATTTAATGAGACTTCAGAAATCACTTATACAGCATTTCATATAGTTTCCTTCTTTCACATAGTTTCTTTCAAAGTAATTATTGTTATATATATAAATATATATATATAAGCTTTAAAATCTTGGGTCCGTTAGTGGCTGTGATACCTATATCCTAACCAGCACATTAGAAAGAAGTATTGAAACATTTTAGAGAAAAATCCTCCGGACAATGACCAGAGCGATCTGGGATCAGAAAACTAACGCATGGAAGAGAATGAACAACAAAGAGCTGCTTACAGAAACTTGTCAATCAATATCACGTGATATGCAGGCATATAAGTTGAGATGGGGATCCGTCCTGAAGCATATTCACAAAAATTAATGCCTCAATACAAGGCAAAACATCACGTGGAAGGCCAAAATACAGATGGATAGACAGAATCAAATGCAATTACACTGCAAACAAATAACGGGAAAGAAATACAGTCGACTTGGATAATTCCAAATCCAAGCGACTACAAGAAAAAATCGAGTTATTAAGAAGTTTAAATCATCAAAAAGAAAGACAAATATGAGAATTATTAAGAGTTTTTACTTTATTTTTGGAAATATGTATGAGCTTAGATAAATTTTATGCATAAATAGCCATGTAAAAAATAATTACTTGGAATAGTTCGAATTATAAAGAGGAGAAGTAGTCTACTTAATGCTATAGAACGTTCTTTCCTCCTTTTCGAAGATTTCGAATTATTGAGCAATCAAAATACAAATTTTTTTTTTTTCGATTTACCCAAGTTACAGGTGATGGTTCGAACTTCGAATTATCGAGAGTTGACTGTAGATCAAACAAACACAATTCAAACACTCAATTTGGTAAGAAATGCTTATTTAAAAATAGGAGATTTTAAAACGTCTTTTTAAAATGATTAAAACATGAGTTTTGACATTTTTCACGGACAGGCATGTTTCCTTAAAAAATGTCAAAACTCATTTTTCACGTTTTAATAATTTTAAAAAGACGTTTTAAAGTCTCCTAATTTTAAATAAGCATCTTACAAAATTGGGTGTTTGGATTGTGTCTGTTTGATCTACAGTCATGCACGTATAGGTAAGAGGAAGTAAAAAAAAAATGTATTAAGCAAAACCGTCTAAGATAAAAACCCTTTTTAAGTTTATTTTTATACGAATAGACTTTTTCTTAATTATTTTACACAGCTGATCGATCAGCTGATTTGAAAAGTTTAGTATCAACCTCGACACTTGTTTTCAATATGAATTCAAAAGAATTTTCTTGTTTTTCAAGGGAATCTCTAAGATTATTCAGTTAAAACAGGTCAAGGATACATCAGAACAATTAATATTTACTGTGTACAGTTATCAATTATGAGTTATAAATTTATTTTATTTTGGTTTTTTGTTTATACATATATATTTACTTTTAATGTTGTTATTCTGCTGTTTAATTTATTTATTTTACATTGAGTGTGAAAAGACTAACTTGGAACCCACATACCAGACTTAAAAGACAAGAACTTAACCGACGATTTGGCCAGCTATACAGACTACTTAACAGAAAATCCAATCTCTCAATAGAAAACAAACTATTAATATACAAGACCATACTCAAACCCATCTGAACCTACGGACTTGAACTGCGGGGGACAACTAAATTTTCGAACATCAAACGCATCCAATCCTTTCAGTCTAAAGTCCTCCGTATAATAGTCAATGCTCCTTATTATGTTACAAACAAAACCCTACATCATGACCTTTACATCCCTTATGTCCTTGACGTTATTCCATTTCGATTCTCAAATTTTCATCTGCACCTAATCCACCATCCTAACTCCTTAGCACAATCCTTATCCAGCTCCAGTCACCCCTACAACCTTCCTCGAAGGTTGAAACGGCAGTGGCCTCGAGACCTTTTGTAAAGACTGTCACTGGAGTTCTGGCAATAACCAGCCTCTCCACTCACGTCATGGGCGTCGGTTGCTTTAGTGCCCTCTCCCAGTTTCCACTGGACTCCTGCCGGTGACGTAGCTGAGAGAAAAGCGCTGGGATCTCTTAGAGTCTCGCTTTGTCCTTCACACATGGAGGAAAGGGCTGGACTCGGAGCTCCCTTGGCTGATCTATTTGTTTTACTTATGACTTATTTAATTTTCTACCAATTTCTGTATTTTTTTTTATTATTTTTTTTAAATTTGAATTCAAGTTACATTTCTTTAGTTTTATAGTTTTTACCTTTGTTACATAGATATATATTTTTATTTTTTATTTTTTTTATTGCATTGTATATAATATGAATGGGCCTCACTCAGTTTTAGTACTCAGTGCCCTTAAATGTGGCAAAATGTAATAAATCAATAATAAGATTTAAATAAAAAGATTTAAAAAAAAAACATTGAGTGTTAATGTGCTCTCTGAACATTACTCTGAATAAATTTGTCGGAATTAGGTTTTATTGATAGAATAAGATTGATAACCTTTCAATTGACAGAATGACTATTATTAACTCCAATTTTAACATTTTTGAGTGAAGTCATTTTAGTGATATTTCTAATTAGAAAATTTATAATACCTGTACAGATAGTGAGTAAGTTGATTTGATAGTGGGTGATTTCAGTGTTGAGATATAGAAAAGTGAATAAAGATATACATTTTAAACTAGGAATATCACTAAAATTAATAATAAAAAATATTGAAATTGGAGTTAGTCATTCTGTCAACTGAAAGGCTCATACAATGCGAGAGTTCGGAATAATGCAAGACGGGATAAATCGTGCTTTAAAGGTTCCATGCGAACATCAAAATCCAGCGAAGTTTCTTCAGAACGTTCTAAAGCCCTGATATGAACCGTTTTCGAGATAACGCTCGGTCCAAGACTAATTCTAACGATAACCTTCTTGAGTTCACGGTTGTCATGGGATACTTACCACCAATATTATAAATACCACCCCTACAACCCCAATCCAAGGGGCTTAACAGAAACCAAGAAAAAGAAAGAATTAATTTCGGCTTAAGATCTCATTTTGGCTCGACAATAAGATCAATAATACAAGTTTAAATGCTCTAAGTAGACAAACTTTCTAAACTTCCAACTATTTACAAAATACTCATATATATTACTATAATAAGGCCTATTTGGACTTACGGGATCGAGCTTTGGGGCTCTACTAAACCATCAAATTCTTCTCGTATCCAATCCCTAAATCCAAAAATCCTTCGTAAAATCCTCAATGCTCTCTACTTTGAAAAAAATAAAATCATCCATAACGACCTTAATGTACCATATGTTTCCGATTTAGCTCAAAACAGATACCTATCCTTCTATAATAAACTTCTTGTTTCCAACCTTGTTTCCTCATCTATTCCTGATAACACTCCAGGGTGTCTGAAAAGGAGATGGCCTCAGGACCTTCTATTATAAAAATATAATTGGAGTGCTACCAATGGGTACTTTTTCTTCATGTTGTACATACCATGGTACTTGTTTCATATTTACTTGTATTTATCATTTAATACAGTTGTAAATTTCAATAATAAAAATTAAAAATTAAAAAAAAAATGCTCTAGGAATTCTGAGCATTGCATAGGAGCGAATCCGAGATGTTGGGGAACTGGGTGGCCGAGCGATCTAACGCGCGACAAGCTGATAAACAGAATTATCATGATAGAATAATTATGAGTTCACATCCCCGTGTCAGAGGGGCTTTTAATTGTGTCATTGATATAAACGTAAATTGATTACTGATTTATTAATAGTATTCCCAATTCTTTTATTTTTTCTTTCTTGTTCTAATCCGAATGGTTATTCCGAGGAAATGGGTCAATGTATTCAGATATGAATTGGATAATCCGACATTTGATAAAAAGATTCGATAAAATTGACAATACATTGACGTAGTAATTTCTATCGCGTTTATGTTCGCAACCATCGTATCTAATCGATATGAAGAACGGAACGTAATGATAACTTGTTATCACAATGTCGAATTATAAAAAAGTTTACTGACAAGACCGGATTAAGCCATGTAAAAACAAAACCTCTGACATAACGAAATATGGAAGTTCTTAGTAGAGTTCAGTACTATGGAGGGCATGGCATGGCAAATTGTGGCACCAAAATTTATGAGGGGCACATTTTGACGAAATTTCTAAATTTTGAAGGAGTTTTCAATTTTAGGAATGAAAAATTTCAAACTAGGTAACTAGAAGAAAACATGGAACAATCCACATTAATCGTAATTGTAGATGACCTGAGGAATTTCTGATTCTTTTATACTTTCTCTTACGTTTTTTTTTTAAGAGGGGATCAATATAATTTCTTGAGTGGAGGAAAATTCATGCGCCATCGACCTCAGGTAAATTGGCACCGTTGGTACTATGAAAGGAAGTACTCTTGGTCACCGGTTATACAAGGAGGTGATTTGACCGAGATCACTCTCAACTAGTGGGAGATCCAGGATTTAATTTTTTTTTCTAAGAACGGTAATTACTTTGGTAGAAAAATGAGAAAATATATCTATATGAAATGAAGTTTATGTAGTCCTTAAAAGCAAAAAAAAAAAAAATATATTTTTTTTATTAAATATCTATAAACTGCTCTACAAGAAATATTCTCTCCATGTTGTATTCTTGTCTCGAGTCCTTCAGTTGTAAATTTAAATATTTTTTTTTTTAAATCTGTTACAAGCAGCTTTCTTGTATACAAGTAAATGTATAGTGTATATGTATATAACTTCGTAAATGTATTTTTTTTTCTGCTACAGAAATAATGCTATATACCCTAAGAGAATGTACTTGCTTATCTATTTGTAGTAATATAGTAATACTAATAAACACCTTGATAGATTGTAAGGTAAATTGATGCCTACGAATATTTAAAATTTGACTAACAATCAAGGTGTTTAAGCGGATATGCCAGTTCATTCCTTTAGGATGGATAATACTTTATTTCCGTAATCCTTTTTTATTTTCACTTACCTATATATGAAATATATATTACAGGAAAGTATTGCGATCGTGAAAATTTTTCAATCTCAGTTTTCAACGGAAATAAACGTTTTGAGGTCTCCTGAGTCCAAATAACCAAGTCCGATAAAATGGTCTGTGTTTGTGTGTTAACAGCTCAAAAACGAGAAGTCGTACAAGTGAAATTGCATATTTAAGGTTTTTATATATTAGGGATGTTACAGCAACTTCGTAAAAATCGGCTAACCAGAAATGGCACATAATATAATGGACTGAACACATTTTTACATTTTTACTATTTTCTCGAAAACGGCTCTAACGATTTTGATTAAATTCATTATATCAGTGTAAAATTAAGCAGTATTTCATATTATGTAGGTTTTATTCTCATTAATCTTCTCGAATGATTAATTTTCACTATTAGCTTCCTCTAAAGTACATTTAATTATTTTTTATTTTAAACAATTGACCGTTACACATTAATCTCTAATATAAACGATAGATAAATATAAAATATGAAAGAATTTTATAAACTATTAGGCCCGTGCGAAAAATTCGCACAGCATATTGTTATCAAATGCCAAATTAATAAGAAAATGCAACTTATCAAAAGATTAAGACATCAAATGTTACTTTATCGATAGAGAGAAACACTTTATTTTCATAAAATATAAAATATAAAGGATTGCTGCCCAATTACATTGGGTTGCTATACACACAGCATACTCTTCTATCCTTAAGACAATATATGAACTTATATATAAATATACAGAAGTATTAGTTAATATTAGTAAAACAGAAATATATATATATATATATACATTTTTATTATTTTATTTATCCTTATAATTTTTTTTTTTTTTTTTTCCTTTTTCCCTCTTCTCATTGTTCATGCTTTTTTTTTTTTTTTTTTTTTTTTTATTTAACATTAAGTTTCCCTTTCTCTCACTTCTCTCTCTTTATCGCTATTGTTTTCAATTATTCACTAAAAAAATAAATAAACAAATACATAAATTAAAACTCTCGGGCTAGCCATGCACGTGGTGGTGAATGATTCCCAGGGAGTCGAGGACTATATTTTCAGCCAACCTCGCTACGTCCTTAATGTCGACACCTAGTTCCTCGAGGAAGCTCCTTGTTCTTTTTGGGATAGTTCCGCGAGACCCAAACCAGAGGCCTCTCACGGTGAACTCTCTCTCTCCGAAGGTCTCACGGAATTTCTCTTTTAGGAAAGGGATACATTTATCGTACGTGTTCTTCTTTTCCCTTTCCACTTCACCCGCCTGATCGAGGTCATTGCTCTCAAAGCGGACAGTTGGATCCAAGATCAGCGCTGTCCTTCCTGTCTTGGGAAATGCGACGATATCAGCGTATCTCGTAGAGCCCTCACTATCGATGCAATATACCTCGTCAAAGCAGGTGAATTTTTTTTCCCTAAGGAGCCTCATCAATTCGAACTTGACCCGGTGGTGACGACGTGTTATGAGGAGGGAGTTGTTGGGGCATTTTCCCAGCACATATGCTGGTGTTTCAGACTCTCTGCCGCATTTACGGCAGAGGGACCCAACTTCTCTGACCTGTCCGCTGACTCCTGGGACTCCACGCAGGGGTGCATAATTAATGTTTAGTTTTAGGGCATTCGACCATTCAGACCCAGAAAGTACTTGCTTTTCGTAGATGTATCTATTCGCTTTCGGGGTCTCTTTAAAATGGCGAACACCAATACCCTGCCACCTGCAGTTGGCCCATTCCTCAAATGCATTTTCTCGTAGCGACTGCCGTAGAGCTTTCACATTTCGATGACCCTGATCAACCCCCAATCTCTCGGCACATTCAGCAATTTCAGCCGAATAATCGAAGGTAGAAGGTAGAATCCACAAAGCAAACAAAAATTAATTTAAATCTTCATTATTATTTGGAACCAACATGTATACAAATTTCAGTTAGCTGTATATTTGCTAACAATTGTGTAAAAAAGTGTGTAATTTTTCAGTTATTCGGAAATAAAGTTTGACCAATCTTGAGATTTGGTGAAAAATTAACGATGGTATGGCTTGCCGATCAAAAACACCATCGATGAATAATATAAACTCCCCCTCTCTCGATCATAGAGACCTCAAGTCGACGAAATGAGACATGTATTCAAGGACAGTACTACAATTAATGTAAGGTTGTGTGGATGCGAACCCTATGCCTTGCGTTATCTCGAAAATAGTACGTTTTTCGGCTTAAAAACGCAGGATCCTTCGGAACTATCGGAACCTTCGGAACTACCCGGGGCTTGCTGTACGCATCAAAGTCTTTGAGATCCAGTTTGTCCCGTATCGATCTACTGACCTACCACCGTTCAGGTATTGAAGCCTAGCAAAATGTTTGTATCGACTTTATTTATTTTAGAAAGAAAAACAAAAGCGGAGAATACGATTCGCTAACCCCCCGTTAAATTTTAAATCCAACGGTACCCCATTCATGGTATTTGAGCATGACAGGAGCTTATATTTGGTACCCATTTCGAGCCTTACTGTAATAATATATGTACGGATAACTAAAGGAGAAATAAGATATCGCAACGGAGAATTGTTGTAATTGAGGAACCAAAGGAATACGTAACATGAGCTTAATATAATGCGGAATCCGACAATATTATATAAATATACCTACTCGTATGTGGTTATCATGAATGCTATTGTTAGTAATATTTATTTAGTATATTTAATTACATAGATGGCAGCGATATAAATATTAAAATTTGGATATAGAAGGGTACTTATACAAATAAGAATATCCACAATGAAATATAGCGTCTATTATTTTTACTTTCACTTCCCCTTAAATTCACCAAATCAAGGCAATAATACCATTGTTTAAAATTCTATTTCATTCTACTTGTGTGAAAGAAGAAATGAAATATAAAATATTCAGTGTTGTTTATAAAAACAGATGAAGTAACTAGGGTTTTATTGCCTGCCATCGATATAATAAATAAACCTTTTGTAATTTTAATGGTCTTAATGGTTTGTTATCTGCAAGCTTTAAGCTTCAGCTCCGTTTAAAATTATTTTAAAATAGTCCAGCATTTGAAAATAATTTCTATTCAAAGTAGAGCGGTAAGTGAAAGTTGTGTGTTGTGCGCACTAGATTTTTTTTTTTATTAAATTGATTTTTCTGTATTACTAATAAGGTGGTCATAACTCAAATTAGAATCATGCCAGCACGTGTATGGAACATGCTTGTATAATACTATTTTAACGCTTATAAAACCGTGAGTATCAGTGAGTAATTCATGAATTCATTGAAAAAAAATACATTAAAATAATTCTCAATGCTAAATTATTAATTAATTTGAATTTTAGCATTGACCATCCTTATTGAATATCAAATATCATTTACAATTCCCTCGATTCTTTTCCTGTTGGGAACAATTACATAATACTTAATTACAAATCAACAAAAAATACAGAGAAAGAGGAAAAGAGCGCTGGGATTTCCTCTCTTCCGGCAGAGTGCTAAGTCGAAGAAAAAGAATCGTTCTTCAAAGAAATGAAAGCGTTGCCACATCTAATTGTCTTCCTACACTCGTAATAGATTTATTTCAGAAAATAGATTTTTCTCTAATAGACTCTATAGAGTAAATGAAAATTAAATTCACTCACATTTATAATATAATCCCCACATATATTATTACAGTAAGGCTCGAAATCGGTTTTGTACCTAATATAAGCTCCTGTCATGCTCAAATACCATGAATGGTGTACCGTTGAATTCAGAATTTCACGGGGTGTTAGCGAATCGTATTCTCCACTTTTGTTTTTCTTTCTAAAATAAATAAAGTCGATACAAACATTTTGCTAGGCTTCAATACATTAATGGTGGTAGGTCTGTAGATCGATACCGGACAAATCGGAGCTTGAAGATTTTGATGCGTACAGCAAGACCCGGATAGTTCCTCCGGAACTATCGGATCCTGCGCTTTTAAGCCCCAAAACGTACTATTTGCGAGATAACGCAAGGCATAGGGTTCGCATCCACACAACCTTACATTAATTGTAGTACTGTCAATGAATACATGTCTCATTTCGTCAACTTTAGCTCTCTATGATCGAGAGAGGAGGAGTTTATATTATTTATCGATGGTGTTTTTGATCGGCAAGCCATATCATCTTCAATTTTTCAGCAAATCTCTAGATTGAGCTACCAATATTGAAGGCTTCCTTCTCCTTTAGACGGGCAAAATAGACCAATCACCCCGAAAATTTAAGCAAACAAGTTATGAAAGAAAACAAACTTTATTTGCGAATAACTAAAAAATTACACTTTTCTCTGGGTTATGCCCATGTTTATATTAAAGATTACTAAATTCCCTACAAAAGGGAAAAAAGAAACATCGAAATCGGACAATTTTTAGCAAAGATACTTCTTACTGAAATTTGTGAACATGTTGGTTCCAAACAAAAAGGAAGATTTAAATTAATTTTTGTTTCCTTTCTCGATTATATTAATCGATAAAGTAACAATTGATTCCTTTATCTTTTGATACGTTGCATTATTTTATTTTCTTATTAATTTGACATTTGATAACAACATGCTATGCGAATTTTTCGCATAGACCTACTAGTTAATATAAATTCCATAATTGTATTATGGTTCCTGTAAGATATACGCTGGAAACTTCTGGCGTCGTGCCTGTTTTTCTACGAATGAAGGGAAAGGTCTGGCTTGGAATTCTTATGAATGAGTGAAATTTGTATGTGTGTATTCAATTTGTTATTTTGATTGGTTTAGTTTGTTTTTGTTTTTACAGCGTGTCGCATAAGTAGAAGAAAGTAACTATTTAAAAGATTGATAATAGACATCAATTTCTACGAAAAAGTTCATATAAACAATTACCCAATTTTTAGCAGAAAAGTAGGAAATTTTAGATTTTCTGTTGTTTTTTTTTTCAGCGAAAAAATGTATTTGATTTAAGTAATTAAACATTGCTCCATAGTAAACTAATTGAATTGAATTGAATTCATTTGTTAAAGATTATTTTACAATCATGTACAAATCATACATATGTGAATAACTTTATTTCACCTACATGAGTCTAGTTTATCATAACTGCACATTGACTTATTATAAAAACAATAACTAAACAATAATACTTTATTACATTCCAATTAATTACTATCTACATTATCAATAAAAACCATAAGAAGAAAAGAAACAAACAAATAATTGAACTGACCAACAATTATCCTTAATCATAACACTTGGTTGGTGTGTGGAACATCAGAGCTTAAGGAATCCAGTGAATTGCACGCTGACATTATGAACCAGTGAATTTTATTAAGTTTCTCTATGCTATCGATTCGAAGTATGTCTTGTATCTTGTTTACATCACTTACCGCAGAGAGAAATGCTCGAAAATGTCTGTGTCTGTTGTCTGTTAGCTTTTCACAGTACAGAAGGATGTGGGACGGGCTGTTAGTAATGAATTGGTTACAGAAAGTGCAGGTTTCCTGGGCTTTGAAGTAGAAACTTTTGTTTTTCGTATAGAGCTTCATTAATTCGGGATTTGAAACCCTTAACTGACTTATTGATCTTAGCTTTTTCATGTTAGCTCTATACATCAAATAGGACTCTGTTTGGAAATATTGAAGCTGGAAATAGTTCTATATATGGGATTATTGTTGGAATTTATCGATAAATGGATGTCCTTAGGTTATGGTTTTTTAGCTTTTCCAATATTTCATCGCTGTATTTTAATAATCGAGTTGGGTATACTTTATCGAACTCTTCTTTACGGCAATAATGAGCAGCTATTGATCTGACTTGTGTGATCCAATTAAAGTTTATATCAGGATACCTTGTATCCAGCAAAATAATTTGTTGAAGCTAAGCCTTGGTAACCTCCTTTCAGGCATAAGCGACAATTTAGATCAATAATTTATAATATTCTCCATAGTAAACTAAACATTTTAAATACTAATAGAGTTTGTTATTGTTAAAACTACTTATAGATGACTATTGAGTAGTCAGGTAAGTTCCTTTTAAAAAAAATGAATGAATTATTTGTGATGTTTTTTAATCCTTCAACTGTACTACATTTACCTCACTTTTAGAAAAACTTCTTTGTTTAATAATTTTTAAATACATATTAATTATGTTAATGTCTATTAGAAAAAAAAATTTGAAATTCACTTCAAGTTCTGTAAAGAAGTGATTTTCTATCAGGTAGCCAAGATTTTAGCAAAAATGACTACAATTAACTGTTACACGAATATCAAACGCATCCAATCCTTCCAGTCCAAAGTACTTAGAACAATAGTCAATGCTCCATATTATGTCACAAATAAGACCCTACACCATGACCTTAACATCCCATTTGTCCTCGACATCATCCCATCCAGATTCTCAAACTTTCACCAAAACCTTATCCATCATCCAAATCCTCTAGCTCAATCCCTATCCAGCTCCCTTCATCCCTACAATCCTCCACGAAGGTTAAAACGCCAGTGGCCCAGAGATCTCTTGTAAATATGCTTCTGGAGTCCTGGCAATGGCCAGCATCTTCACTCATGTCCAGAGCGTCTGTGGCTCTAGTGCCCTCTTTCAGTCTCCACTGGCTTCTAATACTAGTGATGCGGCTGGAAAAGTGGCACTGGGATCTCCTGGAGTCTTGCTTTGCCTTCCACATGTGGGGGAAAAAGCCTGGCTCGGAGATTCCTGGGCGAATGTATATATTGTATATAGGTATGATTGTGTTTAGAAGTCTATATTTTATGTTATTTGTTTACTTTTTTTTTCTCTTATTTACTTTATTCATCGGTATTATTTATTTACTTTTTATATTTATATTTATTTCTCTATTATGTGTATATATTGTTTGGATGAGAACTCTTAGCCCTAATACTTATAGCCCTCCAGCAGTGGCTGATTGTATTATCATTCAATAAATAGATTAAAAAAAAAAAAAAAAAACTGTTACAAAGCTTTTATTTTTTGTTTTCCTTGTTATTGCATTTATTTTAATAAACATAATTTCCTAAAAACAAATTTTATTTATAAAAATAATAAAGTTAAAAATAATGAGTTTTCAAATATTTTTCATGTATGGTTCAACGAGATCTTCGTCCTAGGATGTGATTAGTATTTATCAGTGACAATCTTAATTTTTTTTACTAAAATTTATAATTAAAATAAAGAAACCTACTGATTGCTTCAATAATTTTAATGAAAAGGTAAATATTAGGGGTAGAGTTAATATTAAGTTTGTCATATATAAATACGCATCAATTCTTATGAAAGAAACTTTTTTTCCTATTCGCATCTTGAAACGGTGCCGCGTTAAGATAAAATTGTTAATACTAGCTCGTTACAAAGAGGATGAAATGATGAATCTTTTCATCGCTAACATTAATCAGGTCCGATTAGTTTTAGAGATATTTTAATCCATATGCAAAAACGATTCAATTAGTCTACTCCAGCCGACTTTACCCGAGCGTTACACATCGGAGATCTGACGGCTCAATCTCATTCATCCTCCAAAAAAAAATGTTCAAAAAGCGCCCAAAAAGTTTTCACTTGAAAAATAAATAAATAAAGCGTGTTTTATGTACAGCTAATATAGTGTTTTAAATATTTAGCAGTTGTAATTTTTTCGATTTATTGTCTATTTTGCTCGAAAATAATAGACATTTTCACTGTATTACTTTTTCTTTTAAAAAAATAATTGACTTTTGGAAGTCTAACTTGGAATCCTCATACCAGACTGAAACGACAAGAAACCGCTCGAAGTTTCCGACTACTCCAACACTTACTAGACAAACGCTCTAAACTTCCCCTTAATTACAAAAGACTCATATACTTGACTGTAATAAGACCTATTTGGACTTACGGAGTTGAGCTATGGGGCTCCACTAAACCATCGAATTCCTCTCGCATCCAATCCTTACAATTCAAAATCCTTCGTAAAATCCTCAATGCTCCTTACTTTGTCACTAATAAAATAATCCATAAAGACCTCAATGTTCCATATGTTTCCGATTTGGCCAAATCCAGATACCTATCCTTCCATAATAAACTTCATAACCATCCGAATCCTCTTGTTTCAAACCTTGCTTCCTCTTCGATTCCTGATAACAATCCGAGGCGTCTGAAAAGAAGATGGCCTCGTGATCTTCTCATGTAGACAAATTATTAGAGTGCAACCAGTGGGTAGTTTCTCAACAAGCGTGTTTCATGTAATAATATTTCTCTGTACAAATTTACTTGATGTATTTATACTAATACAGTTGTAAATATCATAATAAAAGTTTAAAAAAAAAAAAAGACTTTTGGAAAAAAATATCAGCTATATCATCGATTTCTTAATCGATTTTCTATAAAATCAAATTGTCGCAGACACTATTCAGTATTTCTTGATTTCTCAATTATCTGCATGTGTATTTGTTAATTTGTCGGTATCCATCTGGTTTTAGGCATCACATTAAGTCTTTAATAAACAACTGCTTCATTCATGGATGTGTAAAGACGCACAGATGAGAAAATTAGAGAAACACGCCATCTAACGTTCTTATCTTAAGGCAACCGTCTAATTTCCTTAAGTAATTCCTCATTTTTTTCTCTTTCTTATTATAAATGTTTGTACCTCCATACCAGACTGAAACAACTAGAAACAGCCCGACGTTTTCGACTACTGCAGCACTTACTAGACAAACGTTCTAAACTTCCAACTATTTAGAAAAGACTCATTTATATATACTACAATAAGGCCTATTTGGACTTACGAGATCGAGCTTTGGGGCTCTACTAAATCATCAAATTCCTCTCGTATGCAATCCAAAATCCTTCGTAAAATCCTCAATGCTTTCTACTTAGTTACAAATAAAATCATCCGTAAAATCCTTAATGTACCATATGTTTCCGATTTAGCTCAATCTAGATACCTGTCCTTCCATAATAAACTCCTGAGCCATCCCAACCCTTTCGTTTCTAACCTTGCTTCCTCTTCTCTTCGTAATAACCCTCCGAGGCGTCTGAAAAGAAGATGGCCTCAGGACCTTCTAATATAGAAATATAATTGGAGTGCTACCAATGGGTAGTTTCTCTTCATGTTGTACATGTCATGTTACTTGTTTCATATTTACTTGTTGTATCATATCATTTAATACAGTTGTAAATTTCTATAATAACTAAATTAAAAATTAAATTTCGTCAACGTGTCAATTTAATTTTTTTTTCTTTATTCTTTAACTATTTTAAAACAATTGTTTTAAATTAACACAAACATAAATACAGTATGAAATTTAAATCAGTTCGCCTAGGTAACTTTCTCGTCAATCAATCTTCTAGAAAGCTGAATTTTTTACTTCTAAAAGTTTCGAAATCTCCACTTTACATCAAATTATCAATCTATCGAAAACTAATCGATTATTTTACAATAAGCAAATTAGGTTGATCGATAAATTAAGCGTTTCCAACGAGACGGTTCGATATCGAGTCGATTTTCTTTGTGGTGAAACGTTTAACAGGCCGTTAGTGCCAAATTAGTTATGCTAATAGAATAATTAAATAATGAGTGTTGAAATAAAAAAAAAATAATAATCCTTATAATATTATTGGAAAATTACAAAATCTTAAATCTCTCAAACATAATAACCAACCATTCATCGTTTATCGATTCACTTCACCTCAACGGTAAAAAAAAATCTTAATTTTGTCGAATAAGAATATGAATATTCAGCAAACATGGACTTTCAACTTTTTCTTATAATTTATTTCTGTAAAGGAATAATTGCGACTAAAGACTTTACCAGTTAAAACTTTATTTTCATGAAGTTTCAGCTGTGATGCCATCTTCAGTTATTTTGGTGGTTCCAAGAACAAGTGACACTAATAATAGGTCTTCTTAAATTTTAAATCAAATTAATTCTTATCAATGTTTGGAACGGCTACCCTTAAAATCGCCTAATCAACTTTGGGGCTCCACTAAACCATCGAATTCCTCTCCTTTGCAAAATCCTCTATGATCCTTACATTTTCAAAAATAAAATTATCCATAATGACCTTAATATGCCATATTTGAACAAATCTGTTACCTAGGACAACACCTGTACAATCGTCTAAATTGAAATCCTCATACCAGACTGAAACGGCAAGAAACCGCTCGACGTTTCCGATTATTCCAACACTTACTAGACAAAAGCTCTAAGCTTCCAATTAATTACAAAAGATTCATATATATGACTACAATAAGACCTATTTGGACTTACGGAGTTGAGCTCTGGGTCTGCACTACACGATCAAATTCCTCTCGTATCTAATCCTTAGAATCCAAAATCTTTCGTAAAATTCTCAATGCCTCCTACTTTGTTAAAAATAAAATCATCCGTAATGCCCTTAATATTCCTTATGTTCCAGATTTGGACCAATCCAGATACCTATCCTTCCATAATAATCTTCAATCCTCTTGTTTCTAACCTTGCTTCCTCTTCAATTCTCGATAACCCTCCGAGGCGTCTGAAAAGAAAACGGCCCCGCGATCCCTTAATGTAGACATATTATTAGTATGCTACCAATGGGTAGTTTCTCAACAATTGTTTTCATGTCATTATATCCATTTGTACAAATTTACTAGATGTATTTTTTTTTTTTTATACTGGTTTAAATATCATATATAATAAAAAAAAAAATACTCTATGCGTTTTTGATTTGGCCCAATCCAGTTACCTATTCTTCCGTAATAAACTCCAAGGCCATCCAAATCCAATAGTTTATAACCTAAAATCCTCTTCGATTTCTGACAACCCTCCTAGTTGTTTGAAAAGAAGATGGCCTCGGGATCTTCTAATATATAACCATTTTATTTTACTTAATAAAGTTATAAATTTAAATATTTATTTTAAAAAAAAAATCTAAGGTTACAGTAATGAATTGTCTTCGCTCAAACCACAGGCGGATCTACGGGAGGGTATTTCGGGCTGAAGCCCCTCCCCAAAACGGTAAAATATAACCATATTTTACACAAAAAAATATTAAAAACTATCTCTTAAAGTATTCTTGTTCGTTTAATTACATTTAATAGGACTTCAGGAACCACTTAAACACCATTTCATATAGGTAGTTAATTCATTTCTTTTTTTTTAATATTATTTTTATGAAGATTTATGAAAAAAAAATCTTTCGGGCTGAAGCCCCCCCCCAAAAATTAAATCCTGGATCCGCTAGTGGCTCACATCCATGTTTTTTTTTTAATCTATCATAGGTTTACTATTTTTACTATCTATCTTCAAACAAAAATCCTACTATCGCATCAATTGCTCTACAAAACCATCTTCATGATCTTGAAAAGTGGTTTGAAAAATGGAAAATCAAAATAAATAGTAATAAATCCACCCACGTTAGTTTCTCTCTTAGGAAAGCCTCATGTCCACCCATAACGATTGCCAACAATCCAGTGCCTTCAAAGAAATATGTACGGTATATCGGACTCTACCTAGACAAAAGGCTTACCTAGAACATTCATACTAAATTAAAAAGACAAGAACTTACTAGACGACATAGCAAACTTTTACATCTTCTGGACTACAGATCTTCACTTGACTTATGGAACAAGCGACTGATCTACAACACCATACAGAGACCAATATGGACATATGGAGCAGAACTTTGGGGTTCAGCAAAACAAACACACATAAACATCTTGGTACATTTCAAACACTACTATACATAACGACTTAAACACCCCAACAGTAAAATCCTACATCCACGACAAATACACTACATTTCATTCTTCAACCCAAAATCACTCCAATCCTCTGGTTCTTTCTATCTTCTGCTCCATGTTACCTGAACGGCATAGATTAAGAAAAAAAATGGCCGAGAGACCTACTATTTCGATAAAAACAAAATCAAACAAATACACCAAGACAGTATAAATACAACAAATTTGCTAGATGCACAACCGCGCAGGTGCAAATTGCATAAAATATAAATAAAACAAAAAAAAGGTTTACTATTAGCCTCATTTCTTTACTTAGATTCTCCATAAGTTCCTCCATGTCTTCTCCTTCACTCCCTTCATCCTGAGGTACCGGACTAGAAGAGGATGGTACTGACCCAGACAGATGCTAGCCTACTGACCGCTTCCGAGAAAGTTAAGCTAAACCAGTAACTCCAGTCTGCGACAGAGTCCAGCTGTCTGTGTTGCTTTTCAGCTTAGCGATAAGGAGGTCTGACTTAATAAGGATTATGTGAGCCTTTCATTTTGAATTTTAATGGCCATAAAAAGACTTGAAACACAATCAAAATAGATATAATAAATACTTGATTATTTGTAAAATTAAATATTATATTGAATATTTAATAGTTGACCGTTGCATTATAAAGGAATGAAATGATCCGGGGTGGCGGTCATAAATAGGCTAAATAGTGGTTAAACTATTTTATTTAAAGCCAACGTTTCGACCCCACTTTGCAGGTCTTCTTCAGGGAGGTGTGTTCAGCTAGGAGTTTCACTTAGAACTATTTTTTATTTTCAATTATAAGTGAAACTCCTAGCTGAACACCCCTGAACACCCCTAGCAGAATACCTGCAAAGTCGGGTCGAAACGTTGGCTTTTAATAAAATAGTTCTACCACTATTTAGCCTATTTATGACCGTCACCCCGGACCATCTCCTTCCTTTAAAATAAATTAGTATGCCCCAGTGAAAACTCTCACATTATATTTTCTCCTGCATTACTGTATCGATAAAAATCTAATTTTCTACACTAAAGTAGACTGCTGCACCATTGCACCTCACAAATTTATTAGTTCAAATTTCTTTTCAACATTTCTCCACACTATCAATATTAAATTTCTCTCACATGAAAATATTACATCTTTTCAGTAACTTTTTTTTGGGGTCCTTCTCTCAACTTTTCTCGCATTTTACGCTATAAGGGTTTTGCCGGGCCAGAGGGTGAGGGCGAGGGATTAATAGCAGAGTTAAAAGCCCTCCCCTTTTGCACACCTTGACGCGAAATCGTAATTATTTATCTAATTATCTTTAATCCGTGTTCCCGGGCAACGCGCGGTGCTTTGCACACGCATTGGACTGCTCGGCCACTCCGCCCCTATCGTAACCTATTGTTTGTTTTTTTCATAAATTATTTGCAGTAGGGTAACCTTATTCCTTATTCATATGTTTTATTTTCTACCCTTCCTTGCCTTTTAGTCTATAAGGGAGATTTCTCGGACCGGAGAATTATACCAGAGTTAAAAGTTCCACTGGGTACCAGGATTTGAACTCATCAGGTTGCCAAGGCAACGTGTGTTTTACTCAACCCGTTAGCCCGCACGACCACTCCGCCTCCTTATTCATTAAATTTATAAGTCTTTTTCCGTCCATTCTGGTTTTAAATCCATTGTTTTATTGTTTTAATATTCTCCGAATCGTATCTGTTCCTGCTTGTTTTCCTAACTATCTTGAATTATTTCTAAAGTTATTTTCATATTGTTATAAGGCTAGTATAAAAAAAATAGGCTTAGAATAAACGTAAAAATTTTACCAGAATAGTAAATCGTAGACTCAACCTCTCCACACACTGTTATGAATGCTATATAATGCTATATCCAAATAAACATAAAAATCCTCTGCAAGTCCAAATTTAAATATGATCAAACATTTATGGTCGATTTACAGCTTCAAAAAAATCATAATATAATGTCGTTAAAATCATCTTCAAATTAAACTAAATTGTTTGAAGAATGAGGGAAAATAATCTCCCAATTTACTTCAAACTTGGTGTTATCAATATCTAAATAGTACTCAATAATGAAGGACAGTATTTAAAACATTAATTTTAAATTTTGAGAGGAACAAATAAATAAATAAATTACTGTTTAATAATTAATAATTAAATAATCCTATATATTATTTCTTAAAGGTGGTTTTTTGTCGGTACGCCATAACTTGTCAATTCTTCAACAAATTCAATGATTGACCACTCATTTTGAAGATATTCTTCTCCTTCACATGCTAAAAATAGTCCTATTCCCCCGAAAATTTTGAAAAAAAGTTATGAAGGAAAAGAAATTTCATTTGCGAATAACTCATAAAGTATGCATTTTTTTCTTGATTTTATCCATGATAATTAGAAAGATTACTAAATTACTTACAAAACAAAAGACAAATTGTAAAACTCGGACAATTACTAACAAAAATAATTGTCTATAAATAATAAATACAATTATTTTTTCATTTCATTTTTAAAAATACAGTACATTAGTTTTGGTATACTTAATAATGTATTTTTCTTTAAAAATATTGCATTTAGGAGTAGAATAGTATACTACATTTTTTTCCCTGGCTTTTATATTAACTTTATTATTTCTTAAAGACATTTGGTTGTTCTTACATTTTATTTTTTTTTAATAATTTAGAATATCCTATGATCGGAGTATTATTTTGTCTTTATTACTTTTATTATCCTTCCAGTCAGCGTTTAAAAATAATTCTAGCAAAGCAATTTGTATAAATATTTTGGTCTATTATATTTAATGGAATATTGTAATCGACCAAGGAAAAAATATTAATTCCTTCCTTACATAATACATAGGAACTACTTATTTCCTTATTGTTTTGCTATTTCTTCACTAAACAAAATTGTTTGTGAATTTTTCGCACGGGCCAACTAGTATATATTAAATAATTAATAATTAAATGGAAGAAAATCTTTGATGCAATACAATTCTTATTTTATATTTAAAACATACGTATTTATCGTTAGACAAATTATTTTAAGAAAATTGATAAGAGTGGTATTTACGTCATATTTTAAGATTTAAATAAAAAAGAAATGTGTTAAAATAATGTTTTCATTTTTTTGTGTCATTCTATGTTTGAAAACTTTTGCTGGCCACTTTATGTTATGATTTGTAGACTTATTTTCAAAAGTGATTACCAAATTCAGCAAATCTTGTCTGAAGCTGTGGTACTCTATTTAAATTGCTGTATCGCCAGTAGACAATGTTTCGGAGTTGGTCAGGCAGAGAATGCAAGGTTTGAAATGGATAATTATTTTGTCCGCAAAATAATGGTATAATTATTATATTTGATTAAGACTCATATAAATGGCTATAAAAAGGGGTATTTGAACTTATGGATTTGATCTACCATAAAATTCCTCTCGTATCTAATCCTTGAAATCCCAAATCCTTAATGCTCCTTATAGTTCGGAAATCCGTGATAAATAAGGTGTCATATTTCATACTAAGGTTTATCTTTATAAATTTATATCCACAGGCCTAATGAGAAAAATGCACGTCTGCCAGCATACAGCCGCTGGAAAACAAAATGGCGGCCTAGTGAAGATAGATAGAGAAGCAGGTAATAAACTTATATATAGAGAGGGCTATAGATATAGAAAGCTACCAACCCATTAAATATATAGTATATACGGTCTTAAGAGATGAAATAATAGTCAGTTACTCCATACACGTGGATTTCAAGTCGAAAAATTGAATTTACAATTCAAAAAATTTACTTTTTTTCATTTTTTCGCCTATATCAGTGACACTGTAATAATGTCAGATGTGAAATTAAAGATGACAAAATTTGCAATAAAAATGGTTAAAATTAATGATCACACACTGAGTGGTACGGTTTTTCATAAATTATAATCATTAAGTTGTGAAAAAACAAATTTAGATCAGAAAATTAAGAGCAAAGGCCGGTACTGTTTATAATTATTCTTTCTGTATTACTCCCAGCTGTTATTATAATTTTAAATATTTGTTTGTTCACTTTTTAATTTATTTTGTTTTAATTATTTATATTTTTTTTTCTGCTATGTATATATTGTATGAATATCTACATAATTAATTAATAACACTATTATCTATCGCCATTGGGAGATATGTATTATAATTCAATAAATAAGTATGGATTAAAAAAAAAATTATATATATATATATACGTATATATTATTATATAGAAGAGTGTGGGAAGATTGGTCGGGACTCAAACACAATTGCCAGTCTGATCACGTCTTCAATAGACTTCGCGTGGGGATAAATGCTTTTGATTACGGTTGACGTTCGCAGCGGTTACCCTGTAGCTAATACTAGTAGCCCAACCATCGATACTATCAGGGGCTTATATATATATATATATATATATATATATATATATTATTTATTTATTTAAAGTTAATTATAGCATGAAATTTATTATTTATTATATGATGTAGAATACTGAGAAGTATGCATAAAATATAAACTAATTTCTTATAGAAATATGCCTAGAATTTTTTTTTCTTTGTTTTCGTTTTGTCTTACTACAGTAAATTTATTTGTTACGATTAATTCAAATAACCAGAGTGTTTTCTTGAATATTTAATGGTTGACCGTTGCATTATAAAGGAAGGAGATGGTCCGGGGTTGCGGTCATAAAAAGGCTAAATAGTGGTAAAACTATTTTATTGAAAGCCAACGTTTCGACCCGACTTTGCAGGTCTTCATCAGGGCTAGAACGGACAAGGTACAAAAAGATAGAGAATTGTGGAAATTACATAATATTTAGACATAATTTATAAACAATGTGAATAAGCTTATTAGAATTATAAACAGTAAGTACAATACAATATGGACTAAGTAAGCTGAGTAACAAGATCCTAAAATAAAGTAAATAGATGTTAACAATTGTTGTAGTGTAATATATAACAAATGAAAATGTAAGTATAATTCTACAAAATCTACAGGAGAAAAAAATAAGATTAGAGACTTACAGGTGTGTTCCTCTAGGAGTTTCACTTAGAACTGGAAAGGCAGCGGTAAGGATTGCAGGTATAGAGGGAGTTAACATGTGTTAACTAAGTAAAGATTGAAAAACCCAGGAATGTACAGTACCTAAGAATTTTTGAAGATATGGATGGATACAATGGAAAAATACTATATCTATAAATATTAAATTATAAATATATAAATATACATATAAAATAGAGTTGAGAGATGTGAGAGGTATTTCATGATTCTAGATCAGAGTACAATGTGAATAAACCCAAAATTGGTAAAAAGTAAAATGTAAATTAACATACATACATTGCAGAGCTAACTTAAAAGTATAGAGAGGGAAAAAAAAAATATATATATAGGGTGGTCATACATTGGTGTAGAGTGTAAATGTAAATTTAGAATAAAATAGAAGAGAGGTCATACAAAGAAGGAATATTTAGAATAATGAACTGTTTATAATTCTAATAAGCTTATTCACATTGTTTATAAATTATGTCTAAATATTATGTAATTGCCACAATTCTCTATCTTTTTGTATCTTGTCCGTTCTAGCCCTGATGAAGACCTGCAAAGTCGGGTCGAAACGTTGGCTTTCAATAAAATAGTTTTACCACTATTTAGCCTTTTTATGACCGCAACCCCGGACCATCTCCTTCCTTCAGAGTGTTTTCTGTTTGAAATAATCGTTCTTAATTTCATAACATAAATATTTAAATATCATAAAAATATATTTAAACGAGGAACTTTCCTCAATTTAGCTCCGTTGCCCTTAAGATACTGAAATGGCAGATAAGCGTGATTTAGAATATCACATTTAGCAAGATTCAAACATTAAAAGATAACGTTATTATATGTAAAGTAATAAAAACATTTATATGGGTCAAAATATTTCGCAAACAAATTGGTAATTGTCGTCATGTGATTTTTCAACGAACATGGATTTCCCAGAAAACATTACCATGAAAATACAGTTGAAATTGACCTTTTCCTCCGATGATAATGAAATCGAATTTGATAAACTGATGATCAGATTTATAATTATTTTATTTTGTATTTTTTTCTGTTAAATCCATTGTAATCAAATGAAATGAAAAATTACTTTATTATTCTGGGACGAAGTGTTTTAAGAAGAAAATTGAAATAACAGTACATAGTGGCCAAAACAGGTACATCAAAAACATGGTACTTCAGAAACATTACTTTAGAAAATGAAATAGAAATAAAAAATTACTTTATTCTGGGACGAAGGCCATTTAGAATAAAAAAATAGAACATAATTCAAAGATTACATCTGGCCAAAATAAAACAATAATAAAAAAAGAGAAAGTAAATAAAATATTAGTTAAACAAGCTATATATAAAAAAAAATCTATATACAAAACACTTAAAGCTATGTACAGAAGGAAAAATTATAATTATACACTTTTGAAAAATAAAATAGGAAAAAATACATTTAGTTCTTTTTTAAAATGAGGTGTGTTTTTGCTAACAAAGAAAAGACAAAGCTGACAATATAAAATATGAGGGTATTTAAATAATTATTAATATGTGGACTCATCATTGTCAAATACTAGCTATAGGTACAGATTTACTTATATACGAATAAAAAATAATAATAAAAATAAAAAAACAAACAATAGAAGAGGTCAGTGGCATTAAGAGCAGGAAGATATTGTAATATCCCTAGTGTAGTTTACAGTATATAATAGTACTATCGTTTGATGATGACTAGAAATGTATAATATCGATAAGTAATTATACGCTTTTGAAAAATAAAATAGGAAAAAATACATTGAGTTTTTCTTTAAAATGAGGTGTGTTTCTGCTGACAAAGCTGACAATATAAAATATCAGGGTATTTAAATAATGAATAATATCTAAACACATCGTTATGTTATTGTAACTATAGGTACAGAGTTAGTTGCATAAGAATAAAAAAACAAAACAATAGATGCATTCAGTGGTATTAAGAGCAAGAAGATATTGTAATATCCATGTGAAGTTGACAGTATAGAATATACTATCGTTTGATGATGATAGATAACTTTACATTAAGACCTTCACATACCAAACGTTAAAGTTAAGACCACATACAGACTCACTACTAATAAATTCATTTCATATGGACATACTAACAGACTTATTGTTTAAACAGGTAGATAAATTTAGGTATCTAGGTTCTACGATAACTAGAAAAAAGGAAATTGAAGAAGAAATTAAGGTTAGACTGAAGGCGGGAAATGCTTGTTATTTTTCTGTGACAAAACTACTTAGTTCGCGCGTCTTGTCCCAGAACTTAAAAATTAGAATCTATAAAACAATTATCTTGCCTATAGTTCTTTATGGGTGCGAAACTTGGCCGCTTACATTAAGGGATGAGCAGCGTCTTAAGGTTTTTGAAAATAAAGTATTGCGTAGAATATTCGGACCGAAGAAGGATGAGTTAACCGGAGAGTTCAGACGGTTACACAACGCCGAATTGCGTGAACTGTATCCGAATAATATAATTGAGATAATTTCATCGCGGCGAATCAAATGGGCTTGTAAAGTTGTTGGACTTAGTAACGAGAGAATTCCTAAAAGGTTAATATTTGCTGTGCCGAATGGTAAGCGTCCGAGAGGTAGACCGAAGCGAAGGTGGGAAGATTGCATTAAAGCCGATCTGAAGGGACTGGGTTTGGACGGCGAACGGTGGAGGGAGGTGTGTAATAAGCGATTGGTGGTGTCGGCATCGAACCTTCGGGTTCGCTAAGCCTTTTATTATTATTATTATTATTATACTAACAGACTTATATAAGATTTGGATACAATTAACATGCCCGAAAACACGCTTAGGAGGCTCAAAAGAAGCTGGATGAGGGATCTCCTCGCTTAAAAAGCATACTAAAAACAAAATAGGAAAAGTTACCGCTGAACACTCCTCACGCTGAATAATGCTGTTAGTAGTATTCTTCCCGACAGCTGACTCACTGATTGTCAGTACTTACAAAAGAAAAATTAGTTTTTTATTATTCTCTATTAACTTCTAATACTTCATATATTATTTCTTTTTTCTATAATTTCAACGATATATTATACATTTATATGTTTCTCTTATTTCCCATAATAGGTTTTCAACCTGGTAATTTTTTGTTTTCACTCATAGTTAATTATGAAATTATTTTTCAGTTAATATAGACCGCTTTTTAATTATTTCTAACCAAAAAAATTGAAGGTATTTTAGAAGAAGTTTTTTTTTTAAATTCGACATTTAAGTCCTGTCGGTTGAAACCGAAAAAAATAATATTAAATACCATTTAATTATACATTGATGTGAAGAGTTTAGTGAAAATATGGTTTCTAGAAAAAACGGTAACTTTAGTTTTAGAGATTAGCATAAAGATGGTAGATTAAAATATTATTTGACAATTAGCAAATTTGAGATAAGTCACACTATGAATATTAAGGTGAAAAAAACAAAAGCTTTATGTAATCTGTCTTAACATTAAAGCTCAGAAAAAAATCAGATTTTATCTTTTAGAAAACAAATAATTTATTTTAAATATTCGAAAAATAACCATCAATATGTTATCCTACACAAGCCATGACCGCTTTACTCAAACGGCTATCGGAACCTCATCGAGGTTAATGTACAGCACCTGTAGAATATTGAGTGCTAAATTAAACACTCGACATGTCTTAGCAGCTTACCTGTTTACTTTTATATTGAAATAAAATAAATATAATTTAATTAAAATGATTCAGATCCAAAATAATTTAAGAAAACTATTAAATTTAAATATCTAATTAAGTACAAATTTAAGCTTGATAACACTAAAGAGTGATAACACTAATAATCATTTGACTCGTTATGTACAAGAGCTTCACGTATTGACACCGTTTTTACAGTATATATAAATAAGATTTATACTATAAATTAAGAGCGTTCATTTATAATAAGTAAATAATTAATGAAGAAAATTCAAGACAATAAACTAATGAATAAATAAATTTAACAGCTTCTATTACATTACTTAAACAAATATTTAATTTAGTAGCGTTAAATGCTTACGAGAGAAAAAAATAATTGCACTTTCTTTAAATTAGTCCTTCCTCAAGATGAAATCTTGGTTAAGGTTAGTTGTTGAACTTCCTGTAAAACAACTTTCCACTGCCAACATAATCCAAGTTATTTTTTTTTCTTTTAAAATATCTGAAGCATTGACTATTACGTAATGATAGTTCTGTTAATGGTTTTAGATTTTACATAACCGTAATGGAAGAAAACTGCTTTTCACGATTTATTTTCCTTCTGAAGAACATCCAGTTTCCGAATAGAGATAATTATTTCGATTGCTGTAATATAATATTATAATCGATTCTTAAAAGCAGAAATTGTAACAAACATGAGATATTTTATCTGCTCTAAAATTCCCAGAAGTATTTTCCTCAAAAAGATTCTGTAATCATTAGGATACGACATCAATTAGGAAGGCATTGCAATTGTAATTAATTATTGTTAAATTGTTATTTGAATTGAGGACTGTTGGACAGTCCTTGAATACAACTGTTGGTTAGAAGATAGCCAATGTGTAATTTGGTTTCAAGAACTTGAGAACTGTCATTAGAGGTTGACTAGGCTAGTACTAAATGCTATCTGCTATCATCGAGACTATTATTTCTGTTAGTAATAGTAATAGTGGGTAATTAGTAATAGTAATATATGTATACTCATATACACCAATGAGAACAGTCATGTTAGACAGGTACTGTTTTACTAAATGCATTCGACTTACACATAGTGACTAAGTTTATTTAACTCCCATAATCGTAAAGGTTCATACATACTTTATCCTGATTTTTTTAAATTTATATTTATGATATTTACAACTGTATTAATAAATAATATACATCAAGTGAATTTGATAACAGAAAATAATTATATGAAATCACTTGTTATATGAAACTACCCACTGGTAGCACTCTAAAAAAATATATATTTACAATAGGAGATCTCTAGGCCATCTTCTTTTCAGATGCCTCGGAGGGTTATCAGAAATAGAAGAGGAAGCAAGGTTAGAGACGAGGGGATTCGGATGGTTCTGAAGTTTATTATGGAAGGATTGGACCAAATCGGAAACATAAGGAACATTAAGGTAGTTATGGATTATTTTATTGGTGACAAAGTAAGGAGCTTTGAGGATTGTCCGAAGGATTTTGGATTTTAAGGATTGGATACGATAGGAATTCGATGGTTTAGTGGAGTCCCAAAGCTCAACTCCGTAAGTCCAAATAGGTCTTATTGTAGTCATGTATATGAGTCTTTTGTAATTAATTGGAAGTTTAGAGCGTTTGTCTAGTAAGTGTTGGAGTAGTCTGGAGGTTTCTTGTCGTTTCAGTCTGGTCTGAGGATTCCAGTTAGACGTTTGTCCAACTGGAGTCCAAAGTACCAGATTTGTTCAACAGTGATAAGCAGGGTATAATTAAAGGATACTGTAGGACAGTACGACGAAGGATAAAGATAATTTATTTATAATTACACGTATTTATATCTTTTTATCATTTATAACTTTATTGTATTCCTAATCAACCTGTAAATATTAAACTGTATTTTATGGACACACCAAAATATTAATATATATTCTGTATTTGTGACTTGTTCTAAATGGACACTAGTCCCATAATAATAAAATTATTTTCATTCATTCATTCATTCATTCATTAAGTAAGTCCCTAAACCATGCGATTTCTTATTTAATTATCTGTAGTTCTAATATTTTTTAATATTTATGTTGTAGAGTATATAGATGTCAGTTCTATTTAAAATATTTATCATTATTTTTTCGTGATTCCATTCTTGATATTAATCTCTTTATCATATTTTTTTATGCACGTGTAGACAATATTTTGATAATTTAACGATTGTTATTTCCTATACGATAACTTATATTAATAATCGTCTTAAAATTCCATTAGATGTGATAAACATTCACATCATTAAAAATTATAAAGAATTTATAAAATATCAGTCATTTTTGTGGAATTCTGAGAAATAAATTTATATTATAATAATGCTCAAACAATAAAAATACCTACCGACCTATTAGTCTCCTTCCGATATATTCCAAAGTTTTCAAAAATTAATATACAAAAGATTTATTGACATATGAACTTTCAAAAAATAATTCTGACCAACAATTCGGTTTTCGTAAGCCACAATTGCACAGGATTACTGACCTATAACTGAATATCTCAAGGATCAATACTACGTTATATATTCGCATGAAATATCTAGCGACTCCGAAAGGACAGTAATTTTGATAAACACCATAACCATAGCCAAGCCTTACTGAATTTACAAAATTATTTGCTAAATTTACAAAAATGGTTCTCATTTTGGAAAATGATATTAAACCCTGAAATATAAAATTTACACTTTGATGACATATGTGTCCAAAACAACATAATACGCCTCACAAATTTACGGTGCAGCAAAAACTACTCACAAAAAAAAAATCAGATATGTGCTTTAGACCACACGATGGAAATGAAAACATAATATGAAATTAATAATATGAAATATATATTATAACTAATTGCTCATTATAAAGAGGATGAAATTCTGAACATTTCCCTCGCTTACAGTATGCAGGTCCGATTTTTAGTTTCTGTGATATTTTAATTCATATCTTTAATAAGACTCTTTATAATTTCGTTTTCGGCACTATTTTTTCTCTTTTCGTTTCCCTAACAAATTGTTGCGTTAAGATTTAATTTTGAATAATAGCCAATTACAGAGAGGATGAAATGCTGAATAATTTCCTTGCTTACATTATGCATGTTTCGATTTTTAGTTTCTGAGATATTTTAATGCACATTTTCGAAAACTACAAAATTTTAATACTAATAACTAAGCACTACCAAGCAGCTTCCTGGTACTTAGACAACAAAACTTTACATAACGACTTACAACAACCAACTATCGACCGAAACATACGTACTCTTTTATCCCGCCATCATATTAAACTCCGAGGAAATAAAAACAGACTTATAAACGACACATGGTTAATGTGCCCATCAGGAGGCGATTAAAAAGGAACTGGATGAAAGATCTTTCTTGATTTAAGAAAGTAAACAATGACCAGGAAGAGGTGCTGATGGGTAAGATCCTTCCTAATGCCTTTTTTAATTTTTTTTTTATTTTAATTTTTAATAATTTCATTATTATCAACATCAAATCTGCTGATTGCCACTTTTATAACAGATACGGATGAAGATCTGGAGAGGGAAAAAACGCTATAACCTATCTAATTATTATTTACAGAACAAGTAACATTAAAAATTATAAATAAACACCATTAATAAAATACATAAAACTGTGTTTGATTTCTAGTATAACGTATATTGCGTAATTATTTAACGAGCAAATAAAGAACAAAAAATATGCTTTCTCACAATTCAAAAGATAAAGAACATATTTAAAGATTGAGGTTGCACTTTTTAGATAAAATATTCATATTTTAAGCTGTAATATTGAAATAACAGTGCGTCAGGGAGCTGTGGAGGGGACTCGGGGTGTGACCTGAGTCTAGTGCAACCTGACGCGTACGGCTGTCAAACACTACGCATCAAACATCACTCAGCTCCACTTTATAAATTTTCACTTATAAAACTTTTTTCCAAAAATCTCCACTTATAAACAAAATTAACCTGTGCCACTTTATAATTTCACTAACTAATCTATAAATAGTGTTGCACAAATGCGAGACCGAGACGAGTCTTGGTCTTGCAAAGTCAGTCTTGGTCATGGTCTTGCGCAAGAGTCTCGCAACAGTCTTGCATTCACTTATTAGCTTATTACTATGGAGATATTACAGTAATTTTTTAAACAGGAAAAACTTAACTAAGCCCGAATGAAAAATTAGAGGATTTGAATGTAAAAGTATATTGGTTATACCAATTATTAACATATAGCAACTAATATTGTGGAGTATTAGTAACTATTTTGTCTTAATTTCTATTTAAAAAATCGATTTTCTCTACCAGTCCGGCTCTTCGCGGCCTTGGTCTTTATCTTGCAAAGTACAAGACCAAGACCGATTTAGGGCAACACTAGCTATAAGCTTATTGTAATTTAAAAACCTTATTGTATTTTTAACATATATTATATCTGTTAACTCTTCTTTCTGTGATCTTGTAATAGTAAATATAAACCACTTAAGTTTTTTAAGTTTGCAGTTTCTTCTTCTAATTGTAAATATATCTAGTATTTTTTAATCTTCTTTTAATCTTTAATTTCAATGTTTTGTCAACTTTTTTTCTTGTAGTTTTTAATATTTAAGTTGTACTTTTAACTTTTCTTCTTTTAAAATTAATTTTTAGGTTTTATAAGGTATTTTTTTGCTTCCACTAACTTTAATAAATTTATATAATAAATTTTCACTTATCGATCCTTTAAATGTGAAATGAGCATTCTAACAAAAAAAAACTCACTCAATAATAATGAAAGAGAATTTAATCTTGTTTAGTCTTGTCTTTGTGTGATTTACTAAACTTCATATTTTATAAATAAATTAAAAAATTGAAACAGATAATCAAAGAAACTGGCGGATCCGGGAGGTTCCCACACACGAATTAATAATTAAATAATATTAGGTTCTTAAAGAACATTGTTGTATAAATAACTCAAATAAATAACGCATAGGCTTAATGATCGAAGAAAAAGTTCAATTGAGGTGACTTGAAAGTGACAATTGAATATCGGAATTAGACAATTGAGTGCAAGGTCAATAATAATGTATACTCTTTAAATAAAAACAAATATTTTAGTAGGAAATAAAAATAAATAATCGTTTACTTAATTCTGATTAGGTGTAGCATTTCAAACAAAATATTAAGTTGAGGTACTAATTTAATAAAAATTTAACGTTCTTTAATAATTCAAAGAATAACTTTTTTGCTTTGAAGCACTAAAAATAAATCCTAAAATATTCCTCTGAGGGAGTCCGTGTTACCATTTTTGTCTTTTTACTTTCACTTACCTATACATGAAATATATAATAAAGGACAGTACTGCGATCGTGAAAATTTTCGAATCTGAATTTTCAACGGAAATACATGTTTTGAGTCTCGCAAAATGGTCTGTTTGTGTGTATGTGGCAGGTATTGTTCAAAAACAAGTCGCATGAAAGTGAAATTGCATATTTAAGTTTTTATATACCTCAGATGTTACCGCAACTTTTTCGTCAAAATCGGCAAACTGGAAAAGGCACTTTATATCATGGATGAAACACATTTTTACTATTTCTTGAAAACGGCTCCAACTATTTGGATTAAATTTATTATATCAGTGTAAAATTAAGAATTTTTGAATAAAATATAATTAATGTGAGCTTAATATAATACGAACTCCGACAATATTATGTTCATATAAATATGAGGTTTTCCTAAATGTTTTCGTTGGTATTATTTAATATTTATTTGCATAAATTACAGCAATATAAATATTAAAATTTTTATATATAAGGATACTTAAACAAATAAAAATATTCACAATGAAATATAAATCAATATAGCGCTTATAATTTTTACTTTCACTTCCCCTTTGTCTGAAAATAATTATTTCTGCTAAGAAGAGAGTGGTAAGTGAAAGTTGTGTGATGCGTGCACCCCACCAGATTTTATATGCTTGCAAACATTTATGAAAGTTAAGAAATGTGATTACCACATTTTTTTTTATGCAACATTACAATCATTTCGAACTTTACCTGTCTGGTCTAAAATGTTTGAAATAAGTTGCTTTGGAATGGCAAGGTATTAATTAATCAATCCATCCATTTTCGCTATTCGTATTTAAATCTTATCCTGTTGAGTACCATCTTTAGATCCTCACTCTAGATTTTGATCAATCCCAAAAAAATTGTTGATATTTGGTTTTTAATAATCAATAATAAAAACCAACTGTTAACTGGAAAAAAGTAATTAATACACATAGATGATCTTATACCAATGTGGCGATAATATCGATGTTCGACTTTCATGGTTTTTAACATGGTTTGAAATCGATAATTAAAAAATAAAGAATAAAATCTGATTAAAATTTTTATCAAATATGTTTTTCTTGTTACGCTTAAATTATAGACATTTATGTCCTGAATAGAAATGATGAGGAAAATAAAAATCATTATGTAAAAATTCTGACGTTTTTAAATAATGATAACATCGAACTAAAAATAAGAAAAGTCGACATTAAAATTGTAAACAGTTATCGATTGCGGAACTAACTCAAGGACTTGTTAGTAATTTGAATTCCATTCATTGTTTGAAAAAAATTTCATGAAATAATTCTTTAATATTCTTCTCAGGAAATTAACATTATGATTTTTTTTCTATTATTTATGAAATTCACAACTGTATACAAATTAATATACATTCAATAAATGTGATGCAGAGAAATATATGACATACCAAGGCTTGTAGAGAATCTACCCAATGGTAGATGGATAGAAAGCATTCTAATAAAATATCTAAGAAGCATAGCCTTAAAGGCGAGGAAATAAATAAATAAATAAATAATTAGAGTTATCGAAATTAAATAAAAAATGGTTCAATTTTTTTTTCTTTATTATCTAGAAAATATTATTGTAATTATGGTTAAAAAAAGATAAAAATATGAGTCGTTTATTTCCAAAGTGTACCCTAATTATTATTGTCAATCTTTCGGGAAACTTGAAAAATTCTATTTTCTTTTTGAATATAAAAACCGATATTTAAAAAAAAAAAAAAAAATTAAGAAATTCTTCATTTGTATAGCATATTTTCCAAAAATCACTGATTATTCCAGTAGTAATTAGAAAAAAAAATGAAACTTGAATAAGGCCCCTTTTAGAATAAAATAAACTTCAAAAATAGTGTATGTTTTGGGAGGAAATTTTATAAAAAATATATTTAAAACACAATGCTTCCCTATCTTCGGTAGTGGGGAAGCAAAAAACTAACTCTTTGTTTACAATAATAGCAGAATCAAATAAGTTTTTATTTCCCTATCATTTGAGAAAAATTATGAATTTTTTTTTTTAAGAATCCTTAAGAAATACAAAGTTCACTACGTTAATTGAAAAAATACATAATGTATCGTATAAACGAATTTAAAGATTTTGTCGAAACTTAGATAAATTATTCTCCACAAAACTCTTTAAATTTATGTAAGATACTTTCCGAAAAGAAACTTGACAAAGAAGTTAAAGAGAATATAATTAAAGTGATGTAAAAATTAGATTTCCGAATAACCCAAAAAGTATACGAAATTTCCTAAAAATTTCATAGATATGATCATTGCAATGGGTAGAAAAGGATGTATACTTTTTGAATTATTCACAAATTAAGTTTATTTTCATTTATATATTTTTCCCTGAAATTTCGAGGGGATGTGACTATTTTTCAAAACCTGAAAGAGAATATCTAAATGAGTGCTCAATCATTGGATTTGATGAAGAATTGAAGAAGGTATGGCGTACCAACAAAAAAACACCTAAGGGAAATATATCCTATATATTATTTCTAAAAGGTGTTTTTTTGTCGGTACGCCATAACTTCGTCAATTCTTCATCAAATCCAATGATTGACCACTCATTTTGAAGATATTCTTCTACTTCACATGCGAAAAATAGTCTCATCCCCCTGAAATTTCTGGAAAAAAGTTATGGAAGAAAAGAAATTTTATTTGTGAATAACTCAAAAAGTATGCATTTACCTACAAAACAAACAAAAACCGTAAAAATTGAACAATTATTATCAAAGATACAGTCCATTAGTTTTTCTATACTTAATAATGTATTCTTCTTTAAAGATATTGCATTTAGGAGTAGAATAGTATACTACGCTTTTTTTCGTGCCTGATATATTAACTTTATTATTTCTTAAAGACATTTGGTTGTTCTTACATTTTATTTTTTTTAATAATTTAGAAAATCCTATGATCGGGGCATTATTTTGTCTTTATTACTTTTATTATCTTTCCAGTCAGCGTTTAAAAATAGGTCCTAGCAAAGCAATTTGTACAAATATTTTGGTCTATTATGTTAAATGGAATATTGTAATCGACCAAGGAAAAAATATTAATTCCTTCCTTACATAATACATACGAACTACTTATTTCCATATTGTTTTGCTATTTTTCAGTAAACAAAATTTTCTGCGAATTATTCGCACGGGCCAACTAGTATATAATGATCGTTTTTGTCAACCTTCCTCATACTAATCTTAAAGTTTTAATTTTAATTGTTTTGTTTTTTTTTACTTTTCTTCTTGTAATTTCTAATTTGTTATTTTAAGTTGTACTTGGTATCCTTTATTATTGTAATCTTTAACATTTAATTTTACGTTCTTTTGTGTAACTTCTCTTCATCTAATTCATAAATTTTAATTTTAATTACACTTGTATTTTAACTTTTCTAACTTTAATTTAATCGTACTTTTATATTTAACTATAAGTATTATTTAACTTTTTAAATTTATGGTAAAAAAATTGTAAAATTGTATTAGGTTTCTGTAGTTATGTTATTTGTATTTTAGTAGTAGTTAATTTTATAATTGTGATACAGGACGAAAATGTCCCAGGTGGTCTAAAACATATTATAAATAAATGAATATACTTCTGAATATTTGGAAAATATATAAAATAAATTATAATAATAATAATATTATAATTAAAAATGTTTTATCGATAAAAATGGTTGATATTAGAACTAAAGAGAGTTGAGTTATCGTAGACCAACCTAGGACCTGCTGCGCCGCAGAGATCGCCGCAAAGACCCAGAGGCAGCTGAAGAAGAGGATAGACATGGCGATGACTGGGACACGGCACTGACCCCCTCCGGACTGAGGCCGTCTTATATAGGCGCCCCCCACCGCGATGTCTTCGCTTCCAGCTGGTCATGTCTTGAGGGACGACTATCGAGAACAGAGAGGGTATGTTAGGGGGTTAGGAGGATATGCGAGGGGTTGGAGTAATCTATTTGAAAAAAAATATTCAAGCCCGGATTTCGGATTCGGATTTCAATGCATATATATATATTTTTTTTCTTTGTATCGGTTTATTGAGAAATAATACATTTGGCCAAACTTAAGGGCACTGAGTACACTTAGGCTGAGTGAAGCACATTCATACCATATATACAATACAATAAGAAAAAAATATGAATAATAATAATAAAGAAATATACATCTATATAACAAAGGAAAAAACTATAATAAACCAAGGAAATGTAACTTAGAGTTAAAATTAAATAAAATGCAGAAATTCGTAGCAAAATTAAATAAATTATAAGTAAAAGAAATAAATAGAAAAACATTCATACTTAATTACAATATTTCAATCCTTTCAGTCTAAAGTCCTACGTACAATAGTCGATGCTCCCTTCTATGTCACCAATAAAACCCTGCATAATGACCTTAATATCCCATTTATTCTTGATCTTATCCCAGCCAAATTTTCCAAATTTCACCAGAACCTTTCTCATCACCCAAATCCCGTTGTACAATCCCTATCAAGCACCACCCATCCCTACAATCCCCTTCGTAGGTTAAAGCGGCAGTGGCCACGAGACCTTTTGTAAATATGGATATTTTGGAGTTCTAGCAATGGCCAGATTCTCCACTCAAGTCATGAGTGTCTGTGGCTGTAGCGCTCTTACTCATCCTCCGCTGGTTTTAAATACCAGTGAAGTGGCTGAGGGAGAAGCGTAGGGATCTCCTAAGCCTCGCTTTTCCCTCCACATGTGGGGGGACAAGATTGGTTCGGAGATCACCTGGCTAATTGTAAATAGTGTATATGCTTGTATCTAAGATGTTTGTTTTACTTTTATTTCTATTTTTACTTGCTTAGGTATATAGATATATTTTTTCTCTTTTGTTCTTTTTTTCTTATTCTTTTGTTATTACTTTATTTATTTATATTTCTGTATATACGGTATGAATGTACTCTCTTAACTCTATATTATAAGTGTCCTTAACTGTGACAGATTGTAATATTTCTCAATAAAATGCTATATAAAAAAAAAAAAAAAAAAAAAAAAAAAAAAAAAAAAAAAAAAAAAAAAAACAATTACAATATTTACATTCAGGCAAGAGATCTCCGAGTCCAGCCCTTTTCCCCACGTGTGCAGGACAAAGCGAGACTTTAAGAGATCCCAGCGTTTCTCTCTCAACCGCGTCGCCGGCATTACCAGTCCGGTGGAGACTGAGAGAGGGCACTAAAACCACAAACAGACTGGAGTGGAGAAGCTTCATTACGTCCATTACCAGAACTCAGGAAAAGGCGGATAGTAATGTCGATGAAGGAGGATCATTCTCGGGTGACTTCTGGTTTTATATCAAAATTTGAAAAAACATCGGTTCAGTAGTTTCTGAGAAAATGCACGGACAAAAAAAATTTATTCGTTTTTCGAATTCTACGTATTCTGAAACGTAAAACCTCAAATTTTGAGAGGAGGTTAACTTTTTGAATTTTTTGTTCGATTGCAATGATTCATTATTGAAAATAATAAATCAAAAGTGTAGAATTTTTCACAAGCTACAAACTAAGGAAATATTTATGTCACTTGTTAGATTATTACCCTGAGCTCTTTGGCTGTAAATTTAAATAATAAAAAAAAAAAAGGTTACAGGTTACTTCTCATGTATACAAGTAAACATAAATATGTATATCTATATAAATAAAATAAATATTTTGTCCGTACATTGAATAGAATCAACCCGTTTTATGATATCTTTCCGTTTCATACATTGCAGACACCAAATCCACTTTTAAAAATTTTATTGTCTGTCTGTATGTCCGCATTGCTACAAAATTTTGTCAGGGGTAATCTCAGCAATGGCTTATTGTAGACTTTTGAAATTTTGACATTATATTAAGGTTTACTTGACTTAAAACATAGGCTTTAAATGAAAACAAAATATTAAATAGAACCAGAGTTATGAATTCTTGTGTAATTTGTCTAGAGATCCCGGTTAGGCAGTTACTTCGATTCTCATCCCAACCTACTCTACCGCGAGCCATATTTAACAGTTGTACTATTAAACTGATGGATAATATTATCACAACTCAACGGGGAAAAATACTAAATACCAAACATCTGTAACACGTTGTCGCTTAAAACACAGTTATTTAATTTTGGGGTGTGTTTCAACGCGAATGCTTTATATATACATACATATATATATACAAGATACAAGATATATATATATATATATATATATATATATATACAAGATTTACCATTATAACAGACCTCAAGAGGTACAAAAAAGTTCATATAATCAATGGGCCAATTTTCAGCTGAAAAGTAGTAAATCCAAGTGTTGTAGTTTATGAAGTGTGTCATATTTTTTATTGAATCGAAAGCAATAACTAAAGGAATTTTTAATTTAAATAATAATTAATTGCTTCATTGTAGACAAGATGAAATTTCAATTTGAATGAACATAGAGTTTATCATTGTTAAAACCGTTTACAGATGACTTTTGAACGGCTAAAATAAGCTATGTTCTGTTTTTAGGAAAATCATAAATTATTCTCCTTTTTTTTTTATTATAAAATATTTTTGGATAAATCGGTTATAAACTGTGTTTTTCACCCAGATCTCTATTATACGAATTGGTATTTATTTTTACAATACAAAAAACTTGCTAATTGCTTCTATTGTTTTAATTAAAACGTAAATATTAGGATCAGGAACATTTAGTTTGTCACTTATAAATATGAATCAATTCCTAAAATAGAGACATGGGTGAAAAATACAATTTATAATCGATATACATACCAGATTGAAACGACAAGAAACATCTCGACGATTCCGATTACTTCAGCACTTACTAGACAAACACTCTAGCCTTCCAATTAATTACAAAGGACTCAAATAAATGACTATAATAAGGCCTATTTGGACTTACGGAGATGAGCTGTTGGGGCTCCATTAAACCATCGAATTCCTCTCGTATCCAATGCTTACAATCCAAAATCCTTCGTAAATCCTCAATGCTCCCTACTTTGTTACAAATAAAACCATCCATAATGACCTTAATGTTTCTTATGTTTCCGATCTGGCCCAATCCAGATACCTATCCTTCCATAATAAACTTCAGAATCATCCCAACCCTCTCGTTTCTAACCTTGCTTCCTATTCAATTCCTGATAACCCTCCGAGGCGTCTGAAAAGAAGATGGCCCCGTGATCTCCTAATGTAGACATATCATTAGAGTGCTACCATTGGGTAGTTACTCAGCAAGTGTTTTCATGTCATTATATCCATATGTTCAAATTTACTAGATGTATTTCTTTAATACAGTTGTGAATATCATTAAGAAATAATAAAAAATAAAAAAATAACCGATTTACCGGAAAAAAATATTGGAAAAAGCAGTTTATTAGTATATCAGTTTATTTTAATAAATAAAATGTGTGTTTAGAAAATTGGGTTTATTAAAATACATCCCACATCATGGAAAAATAATAAATAAAACCTTTGTAACAGTTAATTGTAGTCATTTTTACTAAAAATAGAGGTACTTTTATCTGACAGGATTTTTTTTTTACGATATTTGATGTGAATCTCAAATCTTTTCCTAATAAACCTTATCTTAATTAATACGAAATCAAAGCTTACTAAACGAAGAATCTTTTGTGAAAGTGGGAAAATTTTAGTATAGTTGGATAATGATAAAAAAAATGGTGAATAATTGATGATTTTTCTAAAGAATTAGCTTAGTTTAGCCTTTCAATAAACCTCTTTAAATGGTTTCAAAAATGACAAACTCTCTGTTCAATTAAAGTAAATTTTGTCTAGTTTACAGTGAAGTAACTGTTAATTACTTTTTTTTTTTTTTTTTTTTTTTTTTAATCCGTAATCGCCTCTACCCTAGAGGGTCATTGGCGGCTAGTTTTCTATATTCTATTGTAATGTTTCGTCTCTATTAAGTATCGCAGTAGGGTGGTGACTCTATCTTCGTTGTCTCTCAGTATCTCTTTTATTGTTGTTGGAAGTTTCAATTTTTGCCGAATGTCGTTGAACTCGTGGCACTCTACTAACAGGTGTTTTACTGACTGCGGTTTATTGTCACACTTTTCGCACGTGGGTGGTTCTAGACCTCTGAGAAGGTACCCGTGGGTAAACAGGCAGTGACCAATTCTTATTCTACACAATATGGTTTCTTCTCTTCTGGATATTCTGGTGCTAGTAGCCCACTTGTTGCAGTCTCTTTTTATTTCTAATAATTTTGACTTTTCAGTTTTCCATCTATTTACCCAATTTTCCAATAACTTCTTTTTAGTTGCGTGAACCCAGTCCTCCACTGTGGTACAATCTATTGAAATTATGGTTGGTGCCTCTCCCTTCCTTGCTAAGTTAGCTGCTCGGTCTGCTCTTTCATTGCCTGTGATGCCACAATGAGATGGAACCCAGACAAATATCACTCTGACCGTTCTTTTTTTTAATTCCCACCATAGATTCAATATATCTCTTATAATTGAATTGCTTGGCCATGGGTTACCAATTGCTGTCACGACGCTTTTGGAATCTGATGCTATTATCCATTGATTGTCATTGGAATTTGATATCCAATGGAGGGCCTCCATGATCGCAGTAGCTTCTCCGGTAAATATGGAGCTCTCTCCAGGTAAGCTAAACAGAAGTTGGTGTTGGTTTTTATTAATATTTACAGCGCAGCCAACACTATTTTCCATTTTGGAGGCATCGGTATATATCACATTATATCCTTCGTATTTCTCCAATAATTCAAAAAAGTAGTTTTGGATATCCAGTGGGTATTCCTTGTTACGTCTTGTCATTGATACATCTACAGTCGGTCTACAGTTCTTCCAGTTAGGGATTTTGAGGTTAGGGATGCGTCTAATTGTGTTCAAATCCATGTTCACATTATATAGCGTTTTATAAATCATTTGTTTAAATATGCTCTCCTCTATCTCCTGAAGTCCTCGCCTACCAGATCTTTCATCAAATAGTTTTGAACTCAAGGGGTGTTGTGGACATGCTTTTAATTTGGATACATATTTCATTGATAAATACATTCGTCTCATCTCTAATGAGGGTTCTCCAGATTCGGCATATATACTTTCGACTGGAGAAGTTCGGAAAGCTCCTGTGCAGATTCTAAGAGCCGAATTGTGGATGGAATCAAGCATTTTTAGCAACGTTTTGCGACCTGTTCCATATATTTGGGCTCCATATTCAATTTTACTTCGAATCACACTATGATATATTTGGATGAGTGTCTTTCTATCGGCTCCCCAGCTTGAATGGGCAATGCATTTAAGAAGTCCAATTCTTCTTGTACATTCGTCTCTTAAGTGTTTTATATGATGAACCCAAGTCAGTTTCTTATCAAGTATCATTCCCAAGTATTTATAGTTTTCTACATACTCGATAATGGAGTCTCCTAATTTTATATGAGGGTCTACACGACATTTTCGTTGTCTGCAAAAATGGATACTTTTGGATTTCGTAGCTGATAGTTTGAACCCAGTTTCCTTCGTCCAATTTTCCATTTTTTCAACAGTATCTTGTAACTTCCACTGGATGAACGCTAAAGATTTGCTACGCGCTGAGATTACTATATCATCAGCGAATAGCAAACATTTAGTGGGGCTCTGAATAGTGGATGTGATACCGTTAATTGCTACGAGGAAGAGTGTCGAGCTGAGGGGTGAACCTTGTGGAGTGCCATTTTCCAAGGAATGACTGGAGGAGAAAGTGTTTCCTACTCGTACACAAAATTTTCTGCCAGTCAAAAAGTTTTTGATGTATGTCCACATATTCTTTCCAATACCCAATCTTGCCAAGATTCTTAATACACGACCTCTTGCCATTCTATCGTAAGCCTTTTCTAGGTCTAAGAATACTGCAATTAGGTGTTCTTTGTTAAAAAAAGCTTCTTCGGCTTCTAAACTTAATGACAGCAGGGGGTCAGTTGTTGAGCGGTTTGATCTGAACCCGAACTGTTGTGGAGAGAGGGCATTGCTTCTTTCCAGTGTATCGATAAGTCTGGTGTTTATCATCCTTTCTAGAGTTTTTGAAATGCATGATATTAGTGAAATGGGTCTGTAATCATTTGGTTGGATACTGTCTTCTTTTTTTTGGATAGGTACGATGATTGATTGCTTCCAACAGGAGGGGAATTCACCGGTATTCCATATTTCATTGTAGATGTCTAAAAGGTGCAGTTTACCATCTTCAGGCAATTTTTTCAAGAATTCGCCAGTAACTCCATCTAAACCAGGGGCTGACTTTCCAATGCATTTCTGTAAGGCAGAATTTAGTTCTTGCATCCGAAACGGTTCTTTACATCCTTTAAATTCGGTTGGTACTGAACTGTACCTTTCATGTATTCCTGAGGTATAATTGTGGATGTGATCATTGTTCGAGGTAGAAACTTCCTTGAAATACTTCGCTAAACCTTCAGCAATATCTCCAGGGTTGGTTATAATTTCTCCATTGACTTCTAATCCAGTAATTCTCTGCCGTTTCCCGATTCCTCTGAGGGTTCTTATCTTATTCCATATTTCGGTCACTGGAGTCAGATTATTTAGCGATGACACAAACTGTTTCCAAGATTCTTTTTTGCTATATTTGATAATTCTATTAGCTATCGATCTTAGTCTTTTGAATGCTATTGCATCTTGTAAAGTTCTAGTTTTTCTGAACCGATTCAGAGCTTGTTTCTTTGCTCTAATAGCATCACTACATTGTCTATTCCACCAGGGCACGCTATGGTGTTTGGTGTTGTTTTTAATAGTAGGAACTGTTTTTGTTGCTACTTTCATAATTAGCTCACTAAAAAAATCCACCTTTTCATCTATTTTTCTATAAGTTGGTATTGACTGTAATTCATCAGTTATTAATTTGCTAAAAGTTTCCCAATCTGCCTTTTCGTAGTTCCATCGAATATTTGAGGGGATGTCATTGATTGTCTCCGATGTGTCGATAACTATTGGGTAGTGATCACTACCGTATAGATGGCTTTTTGTTTTCCATTTTCGGACTTTTAGTGCGTATCTGACTTCGGAAAAACTTAAATCTACTGTTGAAAAACTATTGGTTTTTGAACTGAAGTGGGTATTTTCTCCTGTATTTAATAGTACCGTCGAAGTATTTTCTTCGAGGAATTTCATAATAGTTCTGCCTCTATGGTTTAAATCTGGGAGCGAGGAACCCCATAAAGAGCTGTGAGCGTTGAAATCTCCCAACAGAAGAAAGGGTTTTGGAAGTTGATTGATAATGTTTTCAATATCTTCACTGGAAAATGCTTGTGAGGGTGGTATGTATAAATTGCATACTGTCAAATGTTGATTAAAATACATTTTCACAGCTAATGCTTCGAACTGGGTTTGTAGTATCACTTCTTCACTATGGATGTTTTCTGAAACAAACGTTGCGACTCCTCCCCACGCTCTTTCAGAGTGTCTGTCTTTTCTATAAATCTTGTAGTCTTTGAGTTTCACTGAGTGTTTTTCGTTGAGATGAGTTTCTTGTAAGCAGCAGCATATTGGGTTTTCTTCGGAAATTATTTTTTTTAAATATTCTATGTGACGGTAGTAACCGTTACAATTCCACTGTAATGTTTTCACCATATGTGTTGTTTTCTTTGTCGATAGAGGTTCTGTCCTCTGTAGATGTTCCCAAAGAAGTTATATTAGTCGATGTGTCTTTTTCCTGCATTATCTTTAATATTTTTGTACTCCATATTTTTATGCTTCTATTTCCTATTGATTCTTTAATGTCTGTGAGCATCTTTATTAGTCCGTCTTTGTCATCAGTGAATTGTCTTATTAAGCTTACTGTTTTTGGTGATATTTTTTCAGTCTGTATAGTTTCATATAATAAGCATATTTCGTTGAATTGGAGGGGGTATTTGTTATCAATTAGCATATCGCGAATTGGTCCTAATACATCCTGTGTAGTTGGTTTTGTTTTGTGTTGTTCATTCAATTTTAATTCTACAGTTTTTTCAGAATTTGATATTATATTATCGGCTATTTTGTAATTATTCTGTCTTTTTGTTGTAGGTGTTTTTACTTTAGTAGTGTTCATAGGAGTGTGTGTACGACGAGTCTTACCTGCTTTGAAATGTTTGGTGTTATTTTTAATTTCTGTGATGTACCCTAAAGGAGATACTTTGTTTTTGCTAAGTTTTTTTGTTGCAGGTTTGGTGATTAATCCATAGCTGCAATCGCTAATTCTATTCTTTTTTTCCATTTCTGTAACTATTGAAACGCTCGTTTCTCTCTCTGAAGTTATGATCAGAGAAGTGGATGGGCCTCGTTGTTTATCAACATCCTCAGGTAAGGTAGATTGAGTGATGGCTGGGTTCTGTTTATCAGCAATAGCGTCTGAAGTTATGGGAAGATTGCTGATTACATTTCGTTCTTCAGAGATTGCCTTTGAAGTTACAGTTTGAGTGACCATTGAGTTTTTTTCTTCAGAAATAGTGTCTGTAGCTATGGATTGGTTGGTGAGTGGGTTTAGTTTTTCATTATCTGTGTCTGAAGTTCTGTGCTGTGGGATGAGTGGGTTTTGTACTTCATCAACTGCCTCTGATTCTGGACAATTTGCTGCGAAGTGTCCAGGTTTTCTGCAAACATAGCAGATTAAGAGATCTTCTGCTAGATAAATACGGTGGGAGATACCTTCATTTTGGATAACAAGCGATGAAGTAACATTATGCATATCCTCGGGGTTTATATATGCATAACGTTTAAAGCTCTTTATATGACTCGTCTTGGGATCTCGGTAGCCTGCACTTAAAAATGAAATGGGGGAAAGTACTCTAATCCCTAATTTTTTTAGTTCATTTTCTATTAAGCCGTTTGGAATGCTGGGACAAGCATTTGAAATTATTATTCGTTTTGCTGGATTTATTAAGCGTCGGATTGGGATTGAGTGTCCTTCTATCGTAACGATTTTGTGTTTTGATAAAAGTTTATCTACTTGTTCTTTATTAGATAAGTGTATACAAAATCTGTTATTTGATATGCGTGACGCAAACTTTATGGCTTGAGGTTCTACAAGGTCTGATATTTTTTCCACATACTGTTTTTGTTTTATGCCTTTGTGTGTTTGGAGCACAATTGCATATTCGCGGTTCGACGGTTTTTGGGTGTTCATTATCTGAGCATAGGTTGGGTGGCGTGATATTTGGTTTTCAACTACGTTACTTACAGTTTGATCTCCATTTCTGCTCTCTTCTTTTTCCATAGATACTCCGCTAGTCAGTCCATGTTCCAGCCCTCCTTCCCATTTCATGTTTTCCGAGATGCGTTTGGTAAACGCAAACTCGGCTAGACTCTGTGAACCGTCCCTGAATGAAGATTTCACAGTTTAGGTGTCGCTCTCTTGTTAACAGTTCGCCTCCACTATTCTTCCCTCTGTCTATCAGTCGACAAATATTCGTTTTAGTAAGAGCAATTATTTTTAGAACTTTTCGTAAAAATAATTTCCAGCTGTTCTTGTTAATTACTTAAATTAAATGTTTCTTTATTAGTCGCTTTCTATTAAAAAAAAAAAAAAAAAAAAAAAAAAAAAAATTGAATATCCTACTTTTCTCCTAAAAATTGGTCCATTGTTTATATGAACTTTTTTATATTCATTGAGGTCTCCTACCACTCCTATCAAAATTTCCTCTACTATGATATATCCTGTATATACAGGATGTTTCAGATTTAACTGGTCAAACTGCAAAAATGAACTAAGGACCTCAAAACAAGAAAAAAATTCCACTGAAGGTATGGCCGCAAACGCTTTGTTTAGGAGAGCTAAAGATTATCGTTGTTATGAATTATTTACATTACATGAAATAATTAAAACTTATTTATTTTTTCCAAATACTTTATTAATTAAACGTAAACATTAAATTCATATTAAATATTGTTCAAAGTGATTTCCCTGAGCATTAAGACAGGCTCGGTATCTTTCTTCAACAGCAGCAGTGGCAGAACAGCAATGGATATGTGTTATTGTTTCACAAGATTCAATTATCCTTCTTCGTAAGAAATCAAGAACATTGAACGGACTTGCTCAATCTTATCCCATATCTCAATCAATGGATTGGCCGTGCAGGACCAGTGGCTTGATCTGCACTCTCTCCAGACCTGACGCCACTGGATTTTTTTTGTTTGGAGTGGCATTAAATAAAAAGTCTATGCAAGTTTCGTCAAGGACCTCAATTCCTTACGAAGGATAATGATAATTGAATCTTGTGAAACAATAACACTCATCCAGTGCCTGTCTTAATGATCAAGGAAATCATATGAACAACATTTAATATGAATTTATTGTTTACGTTTAATAAATAAAGTGGTTACAACAAGTAAGTAGGTTTTATTTATTTCATATAACGTAAATAATACTTGACAACGAAAATATTTAGATGTGAATATCTCATAAACAAAGCGTTTGCGGACACACCTTCAGAGGAAATTGTTTTCTTGTTTTGAGGTTCTTAGTTCATTTTTGCAGTTTAGTCACTTAACCCTGAAACATTGTATAACGATAATTACTCATGATAAAAAAGAAATATACTAAATAATTTTATGAAATGCTGTTTAAGTGGTTCTTGATAATGCATTTATACACACGATAATACTTTTACAGATAATATTTTAATATATTTTTTGTAAGAGATGACTGTATACAGTAGCAATATATGCATTATTATTATTTTTGAATTTTTAATAGTTGACCGTTGTTCAGCTAGGAACTCCTAAGCACCAACTCCAGAAACTCCTAGCTGAACACACCTCCCTGAAGAAGACCTGGAAAGTCGGGTCGAAACGTTGGCTTTTAATATAATATTTTTGCCACTATTTAGCCTATTTATGACCGCTACCCCGGACTATCTCCTTCCTTTATTATTATTTTTGTTTTTGTTATTTTTAGTGTTAAAATATTTAGCTTAGATCACTCACAGAAACAAAAATAATTTTTCCATTTTGGGAAAGGGGGGTCAGCCCGTATCCCCCTCCCCCTATGCACTCAGTGTCAAAATGTTAGACACACTTCAAAAATTGTTATCCTCCCATATTTTCAAATTATAAATAAAACAGTATTAAAATAATCTATCACTCACCTGAAGTTAGTCAGCAGTCTGCTTTTATTTTGATTCTAAAGCCAAAAATATATACATTTTTTTTATTTTTCAAATTAAAGTTAAGGCCAGGGAGAATGTTAGACATACTCCATGTTAAAAATAAATAAAACTCATTTTAATACTTCGTGGCCTTTCTACCACTATTTATTAATTCGAAAATTCTGTTTAGTAATGAATCGTACAATTGTTTTATTTTTTCTTGATGTAATTGTTCCTATGAAGCTAGAATTGCAGATTTCAAATACTCGATTGTTCTGAACTGTCTTGACGCAGGGTACACACTTCTTGAAACAGTTCCCCGAACATTTTCGATAATGTTCAGGTCTGAGGATATTACAGCAGGCCAATATTCTAATTTAGAATAGAATAGAATAGAAAATTAAACTTTATTCTGGGACTAAGTCCCTTTAGAATAACAGTGATGAGTTAATACAAAGTAAAGTACAAATATGGCCAAAAACTAACTTCTAAAAATTTTAATATTGTATACATTATTTAAAAATATGTATAAAATATTTTATACATTATTTAAAAGTATGTAACCAGTAAAAAATAAAAAATAAAATATATATACAAATGAACATAAAATCTTCTCAAAATTACTTAATTCTGATAAAGAAGTAAAAAAAAAAGAAGAGAAATTACAAATCCATATATACATAACTACACAATTTATAAACAATAGGCTATCTAATAGAAAACTAACTTAATACAAAATGTAATAATATTTATAGTGATTTATATAATAATATGCAGACACTAAGATAAAATAAAATCTTAGGATTACTTGTGGTGTAATGGTAAAAAAATATAAATAAAAGGAACTATTTATACGTACATTCTCATATTGGGACACAGAAAGACTAAAATATAAACATATATAAACGAAAGAAAAAGCACAACCTGAGGCGAAGAGAAAAAAAAAAAATAGTAAAAATAATAGTCAAACTAGGTGACAAAGATCATTGCTGTTTTATGTTAAAACTTAAACAATAGGCACCACCATTTACTTCTCACAGATTCAGTTCATAAAATGAAATTTATGGTTGCGAATCGTCTGTTTGGGATGTAAGGAGATATTGGAAAAGGAGGTATTTGAAGGTTGACAGTGAAGAGGCATGACGGATGTTATGTGGCAAAGAATTCCAATAGGAGACGGAGCGGGCTAAGAAGGAACGTTTATAGGTTTTTGTCTTGTGTGATGGAATATAGAGGTCAGAAACACGGGATTTACCATCAATCTTTAATAATTTTTGCTGAATGTATTGGGACGTTATCTTGCTGGAAAACTGGTGTGCCATCAGACATGTTATTAAAAGTCAACTTTTGATCCTCTAACACATTTTTATATTCAGCTGAGTTTATCCTTGTTGAAACAAATACCAAATTTTCTTTATTTTTGTAACCAATTGATGTAAACACCATAACTTTTCCTCCTCCCATTTGACGCCGTGATAAATTTTTTTTCTGCTTTTCTCAAGTCATGAAAATAATACTAAAATCCATCTTGCCCATCCAGATTAAATTTTTTTTCATCACTAAAGATGACTTTCTTCCACTCCTCAGTCCACATCACATTGCGAGCAAACGCCATCCGGCAAATTTGAAATGGTTACTCAAAACTGGCTTTCTTTTCACTTTTTTTCTAACTATTGTTTTTGACTTTTTAATAATCTTTGGACATTCCTTATTTACCAACCCAATACTATAGTTCAATTAAATAACAATATAAAGTTAAAATCTTTTAACTCAATTTTTCAAATAATTGATTTTTGATGTGACTCATGACGCATGAGTGTGCGATATACTTCGGTAAGATTTTATAGTAGTCACATTAATAAAATTATGACAACATTTAGTCACTTTCCTTGCGCAATTGATCAATGAATGAACCATGGCCTTACCGTATGATCCTTTAATTAATATCAAGGAAGCCATGTCTTCTTATCTTTAATGGATAGCTTCTCGGAGCAAAACGTCACATTGTTCAATGTTCAAAGCATTACTAAAATTGCATATTTAAGAGAAAATATTGAGCAATTTGGAATTCCTATGGTTTCTGTAAATTACCGCTTGAACTAATCTAACACTAAACTATTTTTAATTATTAAAAAGTATTTATTTAATTTATTTGAAAACCGTAATCGGTAGTTCATTATAAGTAGAGGGAAGTATTTAAAGAAATGATAGTGGACCCTAATATCTACAAAAAATTTATATATATACATTGGTCTAATTTCCGTCAGAAATGTAGGAAATTTAAGTTGTTTTTTTATGAAAGTCACTGTAAGTCATTCGTATTGGTCGAATAGGTAATGATAACTAAACAAATATTAATTTATGCAATTAACGATGGCTTAACTATAAACTAGACAAAATATACTTCAAATGAAAATATGATTTGTCATTGTTGAAACCATTTAAAGACGACTTTTGAGCAGCTGAACTGAGTTAAGTTCTGTTTTTTAAAAGATCATAAATAGTCAACTCTTGTTCCTGTAACAAATTTTAATATTCGGCTGAGTTTATCCTTGTTGAAACAAATACCAAATTTTCTTTATTTTTGTAACCCATTGATGTAAACACCATAATTTGTCCTCCTCCCATTTGACGCCGTGATAATTTTTTTTCTTCTTTTCTCAAGTCATGAAAATGATACTAAAATCCATCTTGCCCACCCAGATTAATTTTTTTTTCATCACTAAAGATGTCTTTCTTCCACTCTTCAGTCCACGACATCACATTACTAGCAAAGGCTCTCCAGCAAATTTGTGATAGGTACTCAAAACTGGATTTCTTTTCACTGCTTTCCAAACTATTGTTTTTGAATTTTTTAATAATCTTTGGACATTTCTTAGTTTTGTTTAAACTCCAGCTTCCTCAGCAATAGCTCTTGCTGTTTTACAAGAGTTGGATGCGATTCGAAGAATATTCCGTTTCACTCGTAGTGTCAAAGCAGGGGGGCTCCCAGTGGAACGGTGGGTTCCATATGTCTCCCCTTGTCGAATAAACTTCGCGAGAGATGAAAAATTCCATTTGATTAGGTGGGCTATTTCTCTACAACTCATCCCGTCCTTGTGGAGCGAAGAAATCAAACTGAGCTCTTCTTCGGAGAAACACTTATTTTGTCCCATAACTCAGGTTCTTTTTAGGTCTATTTTGAAACAAATTCAACACTGCAATGAAGTACAAATGGTATTTTAACGATTTCAACTCTAAAGGATTAAAAAATAGTAAACAACAACAAGTGTGTCTATCATTTTGATGCAAATAAAATATCAATATTGACTGATATTGGATTTAAATAATCCTCAAGATCTGAGAATATTGTCCTCATTTCAATATCATACTTTAAACTGTGCTTAAAAAAAAAATAAGATCAATAAAAAAAATATCTGGTGCGCGCAACACACAACTTTCACTTACCGCTCTACTTTGAATAAAAATTATTTTCTGGCAATGCTGGGCTATGATAAAATTTGTTGAAGTGCATTTTAAACGGAGCTAAAGCTTAAAGATTAAGATAACATATCATTAAGACCATTAAAATTGTAAAAAGTCTATTTATTTATTATATCGACGACAGGCAATAAAAATCTAGTCACTCCATCTGCTTTTATAAACCACACAGCTTTGTTTGCTTTTATAAACAACAGAATGACTAACTTCAATTTCAAAATTTTTGAGTAATGTCATTATAGTAATATTTTTAGTTGAAAAAGTTATCTATGCACACAGTGAGTAAGTAGATTCCGCAGGTGGTGATTGCAGCGTTGAAATATAGAACTGAGAATAAAGGTATAAATTTAGGTACTTATTTCTTATGAAAGATGTTCTTAGGAAAGATACTTTATTAAATATCTGTAAAATGTTTTTTTAATCTCAACAATTAAAGTATATTTAAAATTTATCCACCATGACAACCCTCCGAGGCGTCTGAAAAGAAGATGGCCTCGAGATCTCCTTTTGTAAATACATTTTTAGAGTGCTACCAATGGGTAGTTTCTCAACATGTGAATTCATGCTATTTTATTCCTTTGTTCACATTTACTGAATGTATTTTTACTTGTAATACAGTTGTAAATATCATCAATAAAAAAAAAAAATGTATCCAAATTTTCGCCTCATCAGGGAAAAAAACTAGAGACCATATCTTTCCTCCTAATTGTCCGATTTTAATGATTTTTTTTTGTTTTTTAGGAAATTCCATAAACTTTTAAAAAACTATACAATATCCACAAAAAAGTGTGTACTTTTTGAGTTATTCGGAATTTAATTTTACCATATCTCGTAACTTTTTCCCAGCTTCTTTTCGTTGACTTATGTTATATAGATAAATTTAAATGGTGTCGAGAAAATGAATTTAGCGAAGTTTCATTGAAATCGGTACATTCGCTTAGGCGCTACAGTCTATAGCAACGCAGGTTTTTCTGCATTTTTATCCTTTATTAACCTATCAAATTCTTTCAAAAGTTATATATAGCATTTTTTTTTTTTTTTGTAACTCTGAATAATACGAAACAGTTAACTTTTTACAATAAACAATATTAAAGGTACTTTAGAGGAAGACATATATGAACATTGGGCTTTTAAGCCCTGTAAAATGACATCAACGAGGATAAGACCTAAATTATATTAAATACCACTTAATTATACAATGATACACAGAGTTTGATCAAAGTCGTTAGAGCCGTTTTGGAGAAAATTGTAAAAAATGTGTTTCAGCGTTCATATAAAGTTGCACTTCTGGTTAGCCGATTTTAACGAAAAAGTTGCTGTCACATCCGGCCCATATACGAACCTTAAATACTTAATATCAGTTTCGTATTACTTTTCGTTTATGAGCTAGACTGTTAACACTCACACACAGACCATTTTGCAACACTTGGTTATTTGGACTCAGGGGACCTCAAAACATGTATTTCCGTTAAAAACTGAGATTCGAAAATTTTCACGATCGCAATACTTACTCTTACTATATATATTACATATATACGTAAGTGAAAGTAAAAATTGGCAGTAAAGTTCGAAATATGTAATGAAATGAACTTAATATAAATGTTAAATAAAGAAAACATGAAAAGTTTTTTTAAAATTTCAATGGGCGTGTATAACATGTTGACACTGAGTGTAGATCTGCCTGTATTGTAAATGTGTAAATAGCACCTCATCTTGTCTTTTGTTTTTGCATTATACAAAGAAAAATCTTCGTTCTTTGCATTGTTTATGTTGATATCTTATCGAATATTTTCGCAATAAAATCTCTAAGGTAAACAGCGTTATAAACGTTTATGAAGAAGCCTATGAAACTTTAACATGTCGAAATTGATTGCATAATAAGTTATATTTCTGCAAACTCAAATATTTGTCAAGTGTTAAATGTCGTTACGTGCATTGAAAATTCAATGTTTTATAACTCCAACCAAAAATATAACGCTTCTAAACTAAATGAATTGTCAATATTGGTTTGTCATTTTTATTCGTGTTTGGTCCAAGTACAATGGTCTTCTAAATCAGATATGATAAGGTTGAAAGCACAACAGAAAATCTTATTTATTTATGTGAAGTCTTGGACAAACGTCTAACTTGGAATCCTCATACCAGACTGAAACGACAAGAAACCGCTCGACGTTTCCGACTACTCCAACACTTACTAGACAAACGCTCTAAGCTTCCAGTTAATTACAAAAGACTTATATTCATGACTACAATAAGACCTGTCTGGGCATACGGAGTTGAGCTTTGGGGCTCCACTAAGCCATCGAATTCCTCTCGTATCCAATCCTTACAATCCAAAATCCTTCGGAAAATCCTCAATGCTCCTTACTTTGTCACCAATAAACATAATGACCTTTATGTTCCTTATGTTTCCGATTTGGCCAAATCCAGATACCAATCCTTCCATAATAAACTTCATAACCATCCGAATCCTCTCGTCTCTAACCTTGCTTCCTCTTCTATTCCTGATAACCCTCCGAGGCGTCTGAAAAGAAGATGGCCTCGAGATCTCTTATTGTAAATACATTTTGTTTTTAGAGTGCTACCAGTGCGTAGTTTCTCAACAAGTCATTTCATGTTATTATTTCTGTTATCAAATTTACTTAATGTATTTAATTTTTTAATACAGTTGTAAATATCATGAATAAATAAAAAAAAAAATTTATGTGAAGTAAGTTGAGAGATGCAATCATAGTGAGAAACACGAATAAAAATGTTTTAATAAATATATTTTATTTTGTACTGACGTTTCTGATCTTTAAAAAATTTTTAGTGGATGACAAAATATCTGCTTGAGGTAAATAAGGAAGGAAAAGAGTTGAAAAAATTATGTTTCAATTTAAAACAGATATATTTGAGTCAAATTTACGGATCACACTTAAACGAAAGGAAAGATATAAAACAGAATAAAGAATGTCGATATAATAATTTTTAAAATACATTTCAATTGTAAAAAATCTCATGAAAATTAATTATATTAAAATATCTTAATAATTATATAATGTTTATGGAAAATTAATCTCAGTCGTTGGACAACAACATCAAATTATATATTTTCTGATATTTAACAAGTTGCAAAATTAATATGATAGAAGAGGCTATTTATTTTTATTTTATTAAAAATCTTGAAAATCTGCATTTTATTCATGCCTAAACTTTTAGTCCACTTTATAGACCCCATTATCAAATTATCAACACCCGCCAAAAGCGTGAATTACTTCATCTCATCGTAAGCTAAAACTTTTTGTTTTCTTACGAAAATTCTCAGAATTTGGGCGTTTTCAATTTGCACATCGGCAAACTGTCGATTTATTTAGGCATGAACACCCATCTGCTTTCCATTTGAATTTTAAGATAGAATAGAAGGATAGTTGGGGTAATCAGTCAAAATAAAAAATAGTAAAAATAAATAATTATATTTATTTTTATATTTGCCGACGTTTTGCTCCGAAATCCAGGCCTTCATCAGAGCTAAGAAAAAAACAGATAACAATAGGTATGAGAAACTATAAACATTGAATAATAAAGAATTAAAATTAAAAAGGTGAAAGGTATAGACTAAAAAATGTAGGTAGAATAAATTTAAAGTAAAATAAAGTAGGTAGAATAATAAACAGTAACGGAGAACCAATAAATAAATAATAATAGCAAAAAAGTAGGGACTAATGAAATAAACATAATCAAAATAAGATAACATAAGGAATGAAAAATGGATTCTTAGAATAAAATGTAAAACAGAGAAAAGGAATATGAAGTTATATAAGGACATAAATGATATATATAGAAAATTGAGATATTGTAAAAACTATCAAAATATACTGAAACGTATAAGAGAATAAAAAGTCATTTATAAAAGTTATTTATTTAATATTATTTATAAAAGTTATTATCTATCGATATATGTATATATTGAAACATTTGCTCATTTATCTTTTTTACATTATTTCAACTTATGTATTATTCTCTTATACATAGTCAGTATATTTTGATAGATTTTACAATATCTCAATTTTCTATTTATATCTATTATTTCCTTATATAACTTCATATTCCTTTTCTCTATTTTACATTTTATTAGTCTCTACTTTTTTTCTGTTATTATTATTTATTTCTTAGTTCTCTTTTACTGTTATTATTCTACCTACTATATTTTATTAGTCTATACCTTTCACCTTTTTAATTTGAATTCTTTGTTATTCAATGTTGATAGTTTCTCATTCCTATTGTTATCTGTTTTTTTCTTAGTCCTGATGAAGGCCTGAACTTCATATAAAAATAAATACAATTATTTATTTTTACTATTTTGTATTTTGACTGATCTTCTCTTCAATTATTCACTACAGTCAACCATCAATCCACAATTATGAATTGTAAGATAAGTTGTTCAAAAAATCGTGAATAAAAGTGGCCTACAAAAATATTGGGCTGTTTGGCGTGACGTCTAAGCCACTCATGACCTCTGCATGTCAAAATACCGAGATTTCATAGGCCAAGCAACCTAATATTTTAGTAAGCCATTTTTTTTTTTTTTTTTTTTTTACTTGGTAATCAAATTATCTTACGATTCAAGTGAAAAGCAAATGGGTATTTATGAGTTTTTATTACCTAATCAATTTAATGATGAAACTTTGAGGATAAAAATTTCTAAAAATTAGCGTAGATAATAAATTTGTAGGTTACAATAAAATGAAACCATTCACGAAGTTTTAGATGGATGTTAATAATTTGATAAAATGGGGTCTGTACCGCTGTCTATTTTGAATTATTAAAAACATAACCTTGTAAAAATGGGTTTTTGCCGCTCTCAGTCCTATCATCTAATCCTGTCATTATAAATCAACATATTGGGTTGGCAAATAAGGCCTTCGGTTTTTTAGGGAGAAATAAAACTCAATGTATCACAGACGTAAAATTTATTTTAATCTGAAATATATTGACCATTATTTAATATGACTTTTTTCCATCTTTCCACTAAATGCATAATGCCATGTTCATGGAATGTCTAGAGTTGATTGTTAAAAACCTGATCCAAGTGGTTTTTGATGTCCTCTTCATTTTGGCATTTCTTTCTGATTCGGTATTTAGTTCTGCAGAGACCAGAATAAGTGGTAGTCACTTGAAGCTAGGTGAATAGGAAGGATGAGGCAAAAGATCCCATCCAAGGCTCAATAATTTATTGCGAGTGACCGATGAGGTGTGGGGCCTTGCGTTGTCTGGGTGGAACACAACACCCTTCCGATCATTCATAACTATTCAGGATGTTCCAAATTCGGTATTACTACGTTGGAAAGCTGAATTATTGCTCTTTAAGCCGTATTAATGTTTTTTTTATTTAATATCTGCTTGAAGAAAAAATAAACAAAAGCTCATTATAGGTTATTATTTTTTATCTCCATTTTTAGTTTGTTTACGAAGGTCCTGTTGATGTCATTTTGTGTAATTTATTTGGCCCTAAATTCCTGGTAAATTTTTTGTAACTAAAGTCGTATTGAAGTTATAACATTTTTTGTGATTTTCAAAAAAAAATTATGTGAGGGGCATAAACATTAAGCCTGGAAACATAGCCGAACTTGTGCAAATGCTTTTCTACTCTTGTGTGCGACACATTTAGGGCCATAGCAATCTCTCGCACTGATTGGGTTGGATTTTGATCAACAATGGCCTTAACATTGCTTGTTTCAATTTCATGTGGGCTGTCTGAGCATCAAAATTTCCTGAATGAAATTAGGAAAACCCATTTTGACAGGTGCGTTCGGTTAAGGCATCATCCCCATAAACACTGCAAATTTTCCTATGAGCTTCTGCAGCACGCTTTTTTAATTCCGACCTTTTTTAAAATAAATGATATTTTCTTTCATAATCACAGTGAAATAGCAAACACAGTACTAAGCTAGTTTCAACAAGAGTTGACAGATATAGTTGTTGACATATTACAAACAGAGTAAACAATCCACCTTAGAAATTAAATTTATCAGATAACAATTGTATCATAGTGACATAAAAATAAACAGAAAAACCGAAAGGATTTATTTGCCAACTCAATAATATAGTTCAATTAAATAACATTATAAAGTTAAAATCTTTTAACTCAATTTTTCAAATAATCGATTGTTGAGTCATATTGCATGAGTGTACGATATACTTATGTAACATCTTGTAGTAGCCACATTAATAAAATTATGACAATATTTAGTCTCTTTTCTTGCGCAATTGATCAAATAGCTTCACTGAATGAACCATGGCCTTACCGAATGATCCTTTAATTAATATCAAAGCCATGTCTTCTTATCTTTAATGGATGGTTTCTCGGAGCAAAACATCATATTGTTCAATGTTCAAAGCATTACTAGAATTGCATATTTAAGAGAAAATGTTGAGCAATTTGGAATTCCTATGGTTTCTGTAAATTACCGCTTGAAATAATGTAACACTAAACATTTTTACTTTCCTATCTATACTAGGTAAGGAAAGTATTACAATCGGGTCAAATTTCCGATATGCAACTTTCGATCTATACGGAATCCCCTGAGTCCGAAAAACACATTTTTAGCCATTGGTCTGTCTGTCTGTGCCAAGATTTTCTCGGGAACTACTGAATCGAATTTGTTGTTTCTATTTTTATTTTGTAGGGTTTTGACTACTGATGCCTGTGACAGAAATTCGGTGCTCCATGCTCAATAGCTTGCGCGCAATAAATGAAAAACTTGTTTTTTATAGACTGTAGCGTGAAAACGGCTCTAAAGATTTTGATCAAACTTTCCTATAATGTTCTAATAATTGTCCTTTCAATTTTCGTATATGGACTAAATTCCCGAGAAAATACAGGGAAAAAAGTTATAAAGAAAAGAAAAATGTTATGGGGCCTAACTCCCTAAGTATACATTATACGTTAAAATTCATAATTTATAGCCTATTTTTTTGAAAGGTAATGAAATTCTATTCTCAAAACTATATAAAAATCGTTCATTTTGGACAACTATTGACCAAGTTACAGCTATTCAATTTCCAATGTAAGATTACGGATTCATATCCTGGTGTCAGAAAGATATGAATGAGAGAATAAAGATTTCTAAGTGGAAGTAAGAAAATCTGTTGCCCGCATCACACGAGCTTTAATATTTCCCTTACTTTTAACAGAAATTATTGTTTGACAATACTGAGCTATGGCAAAAAGGTTTTGATCAGCAATATCAGAGAGTATTGAAATATTTACACTGATCTCCCTTAAGCCTGTTTACATTGCTTTAGTTTATCAAATAAATCGTACTCAAATCTTTTCTTTGAACAGTTTTTGAACAGGAAAATAAATCTAATTCACTTTTTTTTTGTTTCTTCATGAACATATGTATTTACAACTTTTCTGAAATAGGTAGGAAAGTCGTGTGAGTGGACACACCACATATTGTACAGAGTGTTCCGTAAGTAGAGGGAAATATTTAAAGAAATGATAGTGGACCCTAATATCTACAAAAAAGTTTATATATACATTGGTCTAATTTTTGTCAAAAATGTAGGAAATTTAAGTTGTTTTTTTTTAAGTAAGTCACTGTAAGTAAGTCATTCGTATAGGTTGAATAAGAAATGATAACTAAAGAAATATTAATTTATGCAATTAACGATGGCTTAACTGTAAACTAGACAAAATATACTTCAAATGAAAATAGGATTTGTCATTGTTCTAATCATTTAAGGAGGACTTTCAAAGAGGGCAGCTAAACTAAGCTGAGTTCTGTTTTAAAAAATATCATAAATTATTCGTGAAAAAAAAACGTATTCGTTTAACGAGCTTTAAGTCCATATTAATGAAGTTGAGGTTTATTAGAGAAATCTCTAAAGTTGAGATTCATCTCAAGTTGTATACAAAATATATATGATTTTAAGGACACACAAACTCAATGATTCTAGGCGTGGCCACAACCAACAAGAAGCTGGATGAGGGATCTCCTCGCTTAAAAGAAATACTCAAATCAAGATAGGATGGGACGCTGCTGGCCATGTATAATTCGTAAATAATTTTCAACGTATCAAAAGATGGAGGAATCATTTCCTACGTTTTAAACCAAAATGTTTACGAATTACCATAGCTAGAATCTCAGCTAGTAATGGTCCAAATTCAATCATTTTTTGTTTTGTTTTTCCTCGTTGGGAATGTGAGTAATGTTTAAAATAATCAGGGACTCAAAAAAATGTATATTTTTTTAATTATTCGCTAATAAAGTTTATTTTCCTTCATAATTTTTTTCTAAAACTTTTATAGAGGTATGAAGAATTGCAGCAGATAAGATTTGCGGGAGCTGGGTCACCGATTGCTGCAAACCAATCAGAAGCCAGGATTTTAGTCATCATGGCGGGAAGTTTGAATTCAAAGTTGAACCACGGCACTCTGGCTTTTAGTATAGTAGGCTTTTAGTAAGTAGGGTAGGAGTATAAAGGGGCGTGATTTAGTGGTCACGTGATTAAAGAGGAGGTCGTAGTTTGGTGGTTAAGATGGGAATAAGATCCTAAAAAGCAGAGTGACGTGATTCAAATTTCCCGTCATGATGACGTCACAAAAATCCAGCTTCTGATTGGTTTGCAGCAATCGGTGGTCCAGTTCCCTTTTTATCAAATTACTAACGTCAGGCTGAAACATCGTAAATAGCTTCATCTCATCGTAAACTACAAATATTTTATTCAAGAAAATTCTCGGAATTGAGCCGTTTTCAATCTGGATGTCGGCAAACTTTGTTTATTTAATTAGGTACTAATAACTCGTAAATACCCATTTGCTTTCCATCTGAGTCGTAAGATAATATGAAGACATAAAGTCGGGAAAAAATGTGGCCTTCAAAAATATTCAGACGTTTGGCTTGATCTACACCCCAAATTTGTCCAAATTACGACTTATATTTTTGTAGGCCACCTTTTTTTGTTGATTTTGTGATCAAATTATCTTACGATCCAAGTGGAAAGCAAATGGGCATTTACAAGTTTTTAGCACCTGATTAAATAGACAAAGTTTGCCGACCTCAAGATTGAAAACACAAATCACGAGAATTTTCGTAAATAAAATATTTGTAGGTTACGACACAGGGTGACTGACTACAGGGTGACGGCACTAAAGCCGACGTTTAAGCAACAAGAGTATTTCTGGATGATGCTCAAGCATTTGATAGAGTTTGGCATAAAGGCTTCTCTTTAAACTGAAGACGATACTCCCTCTTACTTACTATCTTATCCTCCAATCCTTTCTATCTGATAGATTTTTCTCTGTCTGCCAAGGCTCAGAACTTTCTTGAATAGGACCAGTCTTAGCAGGAGTTCTTCAGGAATCAGTACGCGCTCCACTTATACATTATGTACAAACACGATATTCTCAACAGCGCCGGAACTATTACAGCCCCTTACGCAGACGATACAGCAATTCTGACGAGGATCTGAACATAAAAATCCAACACATACCTAACAGACTTCACGACATCATAAAAAAAAACTAAACGATTGGTGCAAACTTGAGAAAATTCGACTCAACTAAGACAAATCACAGCACGTTACATTTATTCTTCGGCTTGAAACATACCCTCTTATTTGTCTTGACAATGCTGAAATTCCTCAAAAAGATAAAATACAATACCTTAGACTGATATTCCACAGAAGAATGAAATGGGGCCCACATATCAACGAATTACGTTAAACCTCAGACTACGGCTATTGTACTCATGTCTTTCAAGACACATAAAATTAAAATTAAAACAAAAAATGAACACCTACATTTATCTACTAAAGCCTATATGGACCTACACTTCTCAAATATACGAAATAGCCATAACATAGAAGACGAAACCCCAAAACTACAAACCTTCTAGTCAAAAACTTTTAGGAACATAACCAAAGCTCCATAATACGTCACAAACATTTCTTTACATATAAGTATCTAAACATGCCAACAGTAACCGACCATATACGGACATATACAAAAAAATTCACAATAACTTACATGGACATACTAACGCACTGATACAAGACATAACCTCGATTAACATGCCCGAAAACACGCTTCGGAGCTTCAAAAGAAGCTGGATGAGGGATTTCCTCACCTAAAAACATACTGAATTCAAGTCAAGAAGAGATGCCGCTGGGCACTCCTTTCCCTCACGCCGATCAAGCTACTATCAGTATTTTTCCGGACAGCAGACTCGCTAATTGTCAGTGCTTCTGACAGGAGTGGGTAAAAAAATTAAGGAAAAAAAAAATCATATGTAATATGTAAGGAATAAACCACTAAAAATAATCCTTTGAATCATTTGTTTTATTTTCTAATAATACATAATCTACTTCTTTATTGGGATGATGATTAAGTTAGCATTACGTGAGAGCTGTTATCAGAGAGAATAATTCAAAATGATAGTAAAAAGATACGCGGGGGGCTCGACTACGCGAGCGAACTCCACATTTCTTATCACGATTGCATAATCTTGTCGAAGCATATAATATATTTTTAAGGATTATACAATCGATATTCTGAAAATGTATTAATAACTTAATCATTTCATCGCTTAAATTCATAATTCTAGAATTGTAAGTTTTTAAGATGTGGGATGCCCTATTTTAAACTGCTTTATATTTCAAAAGGACCGATTTTTCATTTTGAGCAAAAAAAAAATACCCAAAGTTTATCAGCTCTATTAAATATTTAATTGTTGAAAACTAAAATGGGGGATTAGAAAAAAAATACTCGCAATTTCAGACTTTATGCATATTTACCTGTACCACTACAACCCATGTAGGGTCTTGGGTTCAGTATTATTTAAAGAAAGTACTGTTTCAAGGCCAACGGTTGTGCAGGGAGGGGATCACGCCAGAATCACGCTCATCCGCTAGGTTTTCCGTCTTAATCAATTATTTAATTATGAGTACACACTTTGTAAAGGCTTGGTGTATCCCAGGAGGTTCTCTCTACTCTAAGGTCACCATAAGGCCAATGAAACAGAATGAATAAGTTTCTGCCATGAGCCGGGATTCGAACCTGAGACCTAGAGCATTGGAAGCTTAGTGCCCTACCACTCTATGAAAATGCAATCTCAAAATAACTTTAAAATGAAACACCGTTTCAGAAAAACCTCGCAATATAACTCATAATACATAATTTAAATTGGCGATATGGAAAAAAAACTATATTTAAAATTATAATATTACTACAGTATTAATTAATATTATTGATTAATTATTAACACTTATAGTTATAAATACAATCGAAGGATATGGGCAACTAAAGAACAAAGAAGCTCATTTAGGTAAAACTTCGTTTTTTAGAACTTTATATAATAGAACTTTATTTTTTTTAGTTTTTATCCTGCTATTAAAAAAAGTCAGCAAGAAATGATAAGAACACCTGCTACATATGAGTGGCTTCATATCAAAGACGGACACCTGTCATTTTAAAAAGTTGTGATAAAGCCAATTTTCTATAACAAAGCTTCAATTTAAACATATTCTAATGATTTTTTTCTCGTGCTTCCAATTGAACATTCTTAAGTAAAATCATCAGAAACAATTTTAGTTGAACCTATAAAACAAAAATTGAAATTTTCTCCACATTTTGAAAATTATAGATTTTTACCTTTGATATGAAGCCTATATGTGATATGTATTATTTTAAAATTTACATACTATTTTAGCGGGTTAATAACACTAAATAATCTTAAAACGTAGGGGCCATTATTTTCTGTATTATAATTATATTTAACTATATTCACACAGCTATTATTTAAGGTTTTGTCGTTAATTATAACTGTTTAATTATTACTGAATAAGTTTTTAATGAAACAAAATAGAATGAATAAATAAATATTATGTTTAGCATTTCTTTTTTTTTTTTTTTTTTATCGTTGATTAAAACCAACCTTGGAACACATCCACTTGTTAAATATAACAGATATAGTAAATAGATTGAGAAATCTAATAAGGGACATACGCACTTCATAATTATTTAGTTCATATATAAGTAAATATTTTTCAAATTAAAAAATGTGGTAATCTACATACACGACTTCCCTGCAGATTTTAGACAAATTTATACAACTTTAATTATGTACATTAAAAAAGTTGAATAAAATTTTGCTATAAGCATTGCTAATACTACTACGATTCTGATGATTTTTCTCCTTTTTTTTCTTTTGTTTAATTATCTTTCATTTTATATATATTTTACCATAGAATGTATACTATGCGCGTAAGACCTCAAAGCATTTTTCTTTTCTATATAAGTTTTTTCCTGAATTTTGTCAGGAAATATATGTACATGTTGAATGTATACAAATTTAAAGAACTTAGAGCGGAAAATTATAGGAAAGTTTCATCAAAATCCTAAAAGCCGTTTATGAGCTACAGCCTATGGAAAAACATCTATTTATCTTATCACGCAGATGGCTCCCAATTTTTTTCGCAAACACATTCAACATATTCAAAACCATATAAAACGAAAAAAAGAAACAACAAAATCGTTCAACTCGTTTCCGAGTTTATCTTGACACAGACAGAACAATGCCTGAATATTTTTTCGGACTCAAGTGACTTTTCACAATTTTCCATCAATGGAATCCAGCGTGTTCTTTTATTCATCCATTGAATCATGGATGGCTCAGTTTTTTCACCTGCTTTTGGGGTCGATGGATAAACAAGTTATAACCTTATAATTATAGTAACCTTATTGTTGTACATCTCAGTTTACTTTACAAATTTATATTCAGTTTACTTTCCATCTGTAATTATTTCTGTTTTGAAATTCATCAATTCCTTATATATTTTTTTTTCATTTGTTTTATTACCTTCCAGGAATGTTAACTTTCCTCTGGAATTCAAGAGATCATTCTTGAACTCTACAAAGACCTCTATCCATTGGTGCTATATTCAATCTATTGATAAATACAATGGATTAAATCAGTGCTGAGTTTAGAAACTTGCCCTTTATAAATATTACAAATAATTTATTTATAAGTCCTAAGGGACATTGTTTTTTATATAAGGTATATGAAAATCGAAAAACAGTTTTTTTCTCCAAAATTTCTTTTATTACGTTGTATAAGACATTTTGGGATCCTCTTTAATATCCCTTCTTCAGACTATAACAAGAAACATTTATATATATTTTTTTTGTGTGTATATATTTGGAACAATGAGTATACTTCTATAAATTATCACATTAATAACTGGTTGGCAATCTTAACTACTTTTATCCATCTATATTTAATATCCACTGAGTTATAACATACATTATCTACCAGTTTGTGATATATAATTAATTGATTAAATAACTAATTGAGTTAATTAATTTTTTATCTCGAGTACTGTTTCTTATCTACTATAATTTTATTAATGGGTTACTTGAAATATTGTAAAATTGTTTACAATATCAGTCGAAATGGGAAAATTGTGCAACAGTTAAACATCATTGTGTCGCCTGATTTACTTTATCATCTAGTATGAGAAATATTGTTCTCTATATAATTTAGTTTCATTTTTCTTATTTAAAAAAAAAAAAATTAACAATTTTATATACTAACTAAACTAAAAAATATAAGTAGTAATACCTAAAAATACTAAAAACAGTCATAAACTTGATGTTGATTTGAAATTTATAAACAATTAATTTTCTCAAAAACCATATATTTATTTTTAAAATAATATTGTTAGCAATGCTTGGAAAGTAAATAATAAAAATTTTGTTTTTTCATTTTAAATTTAAAAAATCTAAGACAAAAGGGAAATATTAATACAAGGTTAATATTTTAGTCTGTGGTACAGACCCCATTTTATCAAATTATTAATATCCGCTTGAAATTTCATAAATAGTTACATCTCATCGTAACCTACAACTATTTTATTTATAAAAATTCTGAGTATTGGGATGTTTTCAATCTGGAGATCGGCAAACTTTGTGTATTTAATTAGGTATTAAAAACTCATTTGCTTTCAACTTGAATCATAAAAAAATTTGATCACAAAATTGAGTAAAAAGGTGTCCTACAAAAATATTGGACCATTTGGCCTATATAACCTCATTATTTTGAAATGCTGGGAGTGTAGGTCACACCAAACGGTCCAATATTTTCTAGGCCACCTTTGTTCTCGATTTTGTGACCAAATTATCTTACGATCCAAGTGAGAAACAAATGGGTATTTAAAAGTTTTTGGTACCTAATTAGATATGAAAAGTTTGCCGACCTCCAGATTTAAAACCAGAGTTTTCAAAAACAAAATAGTTGTAGGTTATGATGAGATGGAGCTATTCTCAAATTTTCAGGGAGATGTTAATAATTTTATAAAAAGGGGTCTGTACCACGGACTATTGAGATAGATTTATTTCACTCATTTTTATTCCAAAATTTTTAATATTATTAAATGTGTTATTTTTTATCTCTGAAATTATTTATTATTTTCATGATTATACTTGAACATTTCCAAATTTTCTAAAAATTATTTCATATTCAATTATTTTCTAAAAACTAATAGACAGATTTGTATCAATAATTTTGAAAAAAAAAATTCTATAAATATAATTACTACCAGCAGGTTTAAGGCTTATTTTCATCTCTTTACCACTAATTTTTAGTATATTTACGTATGTAATGTAAACTTTTGCGCTTAAACCCTTGAATAAATATTGACATGACATCTTAAAAATAATTTTAGTTAATGTATTAACTAATTATAGGTATGTTACTATATTACAGGTAACACTAACGGATCCAGGATTTAATTTTGGGAGGGCTTCAGCCCGAAAGATTTTTTTTTGGTATAAATATATTAGGATAATTACTTTGGAAGAAAGAAAGAATCTAACTACCTATATGAAATGATCTATAAGTTATTCTTTAAGTCCTATTAACTATAATTAGGTGAACAACAATACTTTTAGAGCTAGTTTGTTACATAAAACATATAAAACATGGTTATATTTTACCTTTTTGGGGGGGCTTCAGCCCGAAAGCCCTTCCCCTTCGTAGTAAATCTACCCGTGAAAGGTAATATTATGTAATTGTGTTTCTTTTTTTGTTTTTTATGTTTACTAATCATTTCTTTAACCTGCTCATCTAATTGTGTTTTATATTTTGTTTCAATTTTTTTTTCTAAATTGAAAAATATCTCATTATCGTTTAATTATTAACCTTTACTACCATAACTCTTGGATAGTCTTGAGCTCAGAATTGCCTAAAGAATTACAATTTCTTGGTCAGTGATTGTGCTATGAGTTAATAATAGTTGATCATTTAATCCTATATATTATTTCTAAAAGGTATTTTTTTGTCAGTACGCCATAACTTTGTTAATTCTTCATCAGATCATGATGATTGAACACTCATTTTGAAGATATTCTTCTCCTTCACGTGAAAAATAGTCCTATCCCCCTAAAATCTCTGGAAAAAAATGTATGAAGGAAAAGAAAGTTTATTTGCTAATAACTCAAAAAGTATGCATTTTTTATTGATTACTAAATTACCAACAAAACAAAAAAAATCGGAAAATTATTATGAAAGATCCAGTCCATTAATTTTAGTATACTTAATAATGTCTTCCTCTTTAAAGATATTGCATTTAGGAGTAGAATAGTCAACTACACTTTTTTTCCTTGATGATATATTAACTTTATTATTTCTTAAAAGCATTTGTTTGTTCTTAAATTTTATTTTTTTTAATAATTTAGAAAATACCATTTTTTTGTCTTTATTAATTTTATTATCTTTCCAGTCAGCATTTAAAAATTTGTCCTAGCAAAGCAATCTGTACAAATATTTTGGTCTATTATGTTAAATGGAATATTTTAATCAACCAAGAAAACATATTGATTCCTTTTTTGCATAATACATAGGTTCTACTTATTTCCGTATTGTTTTACTATTTATTCATTAAATAAAATTTTCTGTGAATTTTTTGCATGGGCCAACTAGTTTATACTTAAAATAATTGTTGCCAGTATTTATCGTTTTATATATACTTTATATTTAATTTGTTTTTGTTTGTGATGAGGTATTTTATTAATAATGTCTTCTAAACTTAAACTGAATATTTTAATTATGTCTTTGTTAAAAATCCTTTAATATGTTATTATTATATCATTCGTTTAAATGTTATTCAAATTTTCTTATAGACTGAAGTGCTTAAGTCCTTTTCAAATTTCCTATTTTCAAATTTAATTTCCTATCCTATATTTTATAGTATGTTTGAACAGTATGATTTTAACCAATTAAAAAATATTGTCTATTGGCCGAAATGTTGGATTTAAATTGTAAATATGGAATTTGAGACCATAGGATATTTTAAGGTGTATTACTAAAGTCAATATTTATTTCTTGTTTTTGTATCATTCTAAAATTTTATTTAGCATTTATAATACATTTAAATAAGAACACTAGACTTTTCTGTATTGTTTTTTGTAATATTATGCTTAGGAATTTATTTGTTATATTAATAAAAAAATGCATTAAATTAAAGATACAAATGCAATTTTAATGACAAAAAAAAAACAATGTATTATCACATAAAAATACATTAACATATTATTAACAATATTATTAACATCTTATCATAGTGAATAATATTTGAATAAATAAAATAATAAACAATATTTATTGCACAAATTTTATATAAAGTAACAACAATTTTTCTCTCCCCAAACAATAGACATAAAAGAAACCAGACAATGTAATATAAAGTAATACTTTTCTCACTATGGCTATAATGCAACCAGTAGCAATTGGTGAGTTAGTGTGAAAAGCTGTGCTCATCCAGACTGTCATAAAATGAGACATGTGATATTTTGTCGAAAAAATTGTGCCTTCTTGATGCTTGTAAAAAAAGTACTCAAAACAATCTATATGAAATAAAACAATATTTATTTATATTTTTTAGTTTAATACATTTTGTTATGTTTGTTACATTTTGTTTATATTGTTATATTTACTCATTGTATCCTATTCTCTTAATTTATTTAACTTAATATTTCAATTCAATGTGTATGATATATTTTGATAAATTTCACTAGATCTTATTATTTTCTCTACATTTTATTATTGGCAAAACTCTTATTTACTATTTTCAGGAGCATCACTATTTTTTGTGTGTGTGTGAGTGATATATCAAATTTCCCTACAATTTCTAAAGTTGGAACAATTTAAATAGTCAGAAAACAAAAATTTCAACATGTCTAATAAACGTTTTTAAGTATTACAACATTGATAAAAATAATTTTTAAAAATGGCTTATTTACATTTGTTGATTTTTCATATCTACGTTGTAACATGATATTATTTTTGATAACATAGAGATGTTTTATATGTAATATTAAATTTTTAACCTGAAAATGGCCACACAGACATTCAAAATATTTTTATAGAAGAAAAAGAACCAGCATCCAAGAAAGGAGTATTGATAGAATTCAAAGAAAAATCTGTTGCACAATTACCAAAGCGATCTGTGATGTTATTATTAACACATAGAGGAAAATTACTAATAAAGAAGTGCTTAACACTCTGAAGGTCGCTAGTCTTAGAGTCGCATGGAAGATCGCTATGGATCTGTCAGATCCGCTTCATTAAATTAATTTATTGATCAAAAATACCAACAAATTTCAAATTGTACTGAAAGAAAAAGATATAAGGTGAGTTTTTAAATTATATTTATTGAATAAAAAACTCAGTTTCATAAATTAAAAAAATGTATTAAAATTCAATACGAAAAAAGCATTGAAAACTTATGAATTTGAACATTTAATTCTGTACACCATTAAATATAACACATAAAAATCACTGAACACTGGGAAAATTTATATAAGGATTAAATTAGAAGTAATTAATACAAAAATCAAGATGATTTATAACATTATGAACCATTCTCAGGATTAATTAAGTCAAATTTTTGTTTTTATGCCATTTCGTCTGTAAAATTCATAATGGAAAAATTAATTAGTCAAAGAAGTTAATTTGGATTGAAAGTTAGGAGAACATGAGGAAAAAAAATAAGAAAAATGTCGAGAAAAAATAAATATAACATAAAAGGTCGCATTGGATCTGAGAGATTTAATGCCTATATTTTATAAACAAATACTCCCACATGAAAAAAACCACTCAGCGGATCTCTCAGATCCGGTGCAATCTTCCTAGTGTAAAAGAAACTTGTCAATCAATATCTTATGATACAAAGGCAAGGAAAATAAGATGGTAACTTTGAGCAACCCATTAGGAAGCCTCTACGAAACAATGAATGCTAAAAAAAAAAATTACCTAAACAAAACTTTTATTTACTACTGGCTGTTGCTATATGATATACATTTCACGTGATATGCATCAATTCTAAGTAAGGAATAGTAATGTAGATCCCGAAATGACATAAAAATAAAAAAATGTTTGGAACAGTAAACTGTTAATAACTTTATTTCATATAAACGTTTGCGCAAATATAAATATAAAAAATTCTTTAAAAGACTGCTTCCTGAATATTTATCATCCATTTATTTCATATAACCATTAGATTTATTCTTACTTATCCATTGTCCCCATTGTCATTGTTGCAATAAAACTTTCAATATCTATACCACTATTTTATTTATATTGCTACACTTATTCCCTGTATTTTATTCTCTTAATTTATTTAACTTAATTTTTCAATTCTATGTGTATGACATATTTCGATAGATTTCACTACATCTTATTATTTTCTACTTACTTTTATCATTTTATTTATATAACTTCATATTCCTTTTCTTTGTTTATCATTATCATTCTATGTTTATTTCACTCCCACAGAACATATTAAGATATCAATATATAGCAATTACGTCATCCTATTTATTTTATTTTTACCACTTACGATTTGCATCTCTTAATATTCCATGTCTTTTTTTGTTATTTCATTTTTAATTGCTTTGTTAATTGTATCAAGTTGTTACCATTATTTTATAAGTCACCTGTCAGAACCCAGCTTTGTTACTGTTACTTTATATTTCCTTAATTTATGTATCATATCCTTGATACAAATGCTAACTATCAAATATGAAAAATTAAAATTAAAATATCCTTGTTGTTTGGGCTGAGTTGATATTAAAGTAGTGATATCTTGTCTTTGCTTAGCTCTGATGAAGGTCTGAAACTTAGGCCGAAACTTCAGCACAAAGGAAATAAAAATAAATATTATTTATTTATTTTTACTGTGTTCTTTCTTTGACTGAATTCCTCAACCAACTATTCTTAAATATATCATCAACAGTCAACAATTATCCATTACCATTAAAAAGAAAATGATAAGACAAATTTAATCAATTTTATTTATTGCGATAAACTTTTAGCAGATTAAATTTTCGATTTTTTTTCTAATTAATCTTATACTAAACAGAATCTTTTTAAGCCTATATAGCTTTAAAAAAACAAATAAATGAAATAGTTTTAAAATTAAGTTTCAACATGCACTGGGTATAAAGGAAAACTAAAGTTTCAAATGAATTAATATTTATTATTTAAAAACTATCAACTTTTCAACATTCTTACAATTTTATGTACAAATAAACCACTCCTACACAACAAAAACAGATTTGTTGAAAATAATAATACATTAAGTATATCAGTGACAAAAACAACTTGTCAATACATAAAAATACATATACATAACTTAAATAAAAAAATTGTACTTATTGACAATTTCTAGCTCCATTTACAAATAATTACTAATATCATTCTACAATAATATTTACAATATGTTCGAAATATCTTATTTACAAAATCTACATAAATATATTATGTTCACTTAAGATAAAAAATAATTATGTCATCTTTAAACATTATGAACAAGAGATCAAATAAATAGAGTGAATTCTCAATTGAATTATATTACGATTATCTACAATTTTGATTAAAATTGAGAATCTGAACTCTAAACTCTATGTTTATTTTTAATTAAATTTTCTAATTACAGTAAAAACTTGATTAAAAGGATAATATAAAATTATTTACATGTTAATTGTAAATTTATTTTTATTTATATTAAATAATAATACTAAATGATGCTTTATCAATAGTTGAACATACGTCTAAATAAATTTCCATTAATATGTTTTATCTTGTTTTTAAAAGTTAATAATGTATATATATAGCATTTTGTGAATGTAAAGAAATAAAAATGTCAGGATGAACAAGACATCCAATTTTAAATAAAACATTTTTTCTATCTTTAATGTGTATGTACAAGTTTTGTCTATAAAAAGCTTTCATTTGTTCAACTTTTGAAATTTAATTGTAAATTGTACATGTTGATTATTGAGATGTTTAAATTTATCTTTTTTAATCTAATAAAATTTTCATTAAACATAAATATTAAAGAAAAATTTTGTAACATGAACTCCACTTTTTTTCAAGAAATTTCAATGTTTTATTTAATTAAAATTGTCTGTATTTTAATGTAAAGTATACATATTTTTTAGCATAATTATAAAATTATCTGTTACTATATTTGTCATTGTCATTTCTAGTTTGTTTCTTGTTTTTTTATTTGTAGATCTAAATATTTATTAATAAATTGAATGAATATTTATTATCTATTCTATATTACGCAGATTAATCAAAGTTTTACTACGAATGAAGTACCTTAATTTTAAATATTTATTCTATTTTTAAGAAAATTTTGGAAAAAAAAAGCTTAAGAGAAGTAAAATAATTATTTTCTCTTTCTCAACAACAAATTATTGAGTTATAGTTCATTTAACAAATCCATAAATAAAATTTCTATTCATAAATAACGACATCTTAAGACTAAAAATTATTAAAGTATTACTCGATCTGCTTCTAGCATCTCGAGGGTTGACAGGTTCTCACATCCTGCGGGTTCTTCTGTCAAAGTGACATCACAAGGTGAACCGCTGAGTGTGATGTTGGACATTTCGCTGCCGACCCAGCTTGGTCCGAGGTTCGAAAGACATTGCCAAGATGCGAGGCTTCCAAATGTCGAAATGAGACTAGTTTTGTTGTCTTCTAGTTCCGGGGTGAACAGGATGGTGTTCTTGAAATTCGCAGAATATCTATCTAAGCTTCTGACGAGCTCTGAAGCGAACGCTTGGTCCGCAACCAACACAACCCTACGAGCCTTGCAGTTGCCTAAATCCCTCATAATTTCTTTCACAGTGTAGATTTCTGTTTCATCCAGCTGCAAAAATGAAAAAAAAATGTATTATATTTCAAGTTTGTTCAATTCTACACTATTTAATACTAACTTAAAATTTATATTAATATAATTCATCTTTAAAACTTCTATTCATTACATATTTTGAACTTTACAGCCCATTTTCAAATATAAATTTGTCTAAGTTCATCATTTTTATAAAACTTATTTAATCTGTGATTATCTTCTAATTTAAATTATACCACATAATATTCCTTCTATCATTATATTATGCGTTCTATTATGCCTTCTATCATTATATTGTGCGTTAAGGTTTAAGTGACCTATGACACACAAACATGTCTCTTCAGAGGAAATAGCAACAGTCATCTGTATCTGGCAGAATGACAAAGCCACTTCAACTCTGTATAATAGTCAGAGATATGGGTGCATCTGAGCACAGGTGGATTTACATGGGGCTTTCGGGCTGAAGCCTTCCCAAAATGGTAAAATGTAACCATGTTTTATGGTAAAAAATATGTTTAAAGTATTATTGCTCGTTTAATTACATTTAATAGGACTTCAAGAATCACTGAAACACCATTTCATATAGGTAGTATCTTTCTGTTTTGCCAAAGTAATTATCGTTTTAAATATGAAAAAAAAAAGCTTCCAGGCTGAAGCCCCCCCCCAAAAAAAATTAAATCCTGGATCCACTAGTGCATCTGAGAATATCAAAGATAAATCTTATAAGACATATTAATTTCTCTCCAAGTTCATTGATAAGTCTCCCATATAACAACTATAGTCGAAATGGAGGAAAATAACAGAAGTAGGTGATGTGTTTTAAAATATGGAGCTAAATCTTGATTTCTGTAAATCTTGATTATTTAAAGTTGACAGTTGAAATTATATATTTTCACTTGCATTCTTCTTTTTATAGTAATAATAATGAATATTAGTTCAAAGATGTTGAGTACCAGATTTTATACAGCTTTCAAGGGCTGAGAGATGTCATCATGTAACTTTTATAACTTAGGTAGTGAAATTTGAAATCATCTATATGAGCCGTTTACTTTGAAAGTGGCCTACCTCAATTTATCTTCGAATCGAGATGTTTAAGGTTTTGCATTTCAATGAATTTAAAAATATACGTATAGGATACTAATGAGTCATACTGCTTAAGTGTATCTAAGGGTGTTAAATTTATGGTTCCTATTAAAATAGTAACAATCGTTAAGTGAATAGGGTGCGTTTTCTTATCAAGAAAGGAGTTAGGCCACTTTCAAAATTAACAATAAGATTCATTATAAAATTTGAAGGTACCCAAATCCATTCAAATTTAAAAACACAATACTCAATTTATTTTACATATCTTTAAAGCACAATTTATGGGGTTCAAAACATTTTTTAATTACAGAACATACAAAATTACAAACATTTTATTAAGAAACAATTTACTATTCATCTACATTTTACGCGTGTGAAAGGGATTTGAAGTAGTCATGATGTTCCGGTGGTATAGGTCAATCATGTCCTTAAATTTTGTTGTTGTAATTTGTCTGATATTTTTATAGAGTGGTGTCAATACAATATTTTTGAATTTTCTTGGTCTACCCCAACGTGGTAATAAATTCAGGACTTTAAAATTTTCATTCTCATTCATTGTTGTCTCAGAAAATTTTATACGGTTCATTTCTGATAAAAGGCATCCAAATTATTTGTAACTACTTTACTGATTCTCCTTTCCGACACTTTTTAATAATCTTGGGGAACGAACAGTAAATTATTCTTTCTACCACATCAAAATCTCTATCATTTGGTAAAAACTTGTGTCCTGGTATTAAAAAATAAAATATGTAAGTATTAAAAAAAATGGAGTTAGGCCATTTTCAAACTATACGGTTCAGTTATTGAACTAATTCTGAAAACTTATGTGTCAAAAATTTATCGTATTTGCTCGGAATATAAGCAACCTGAAATGTTTTACTGATATATAGTATAAAGTTGTACATATAACCATGGTAACCGGCAAAAAATTAAAAAACGGAGTTAGGCCACTTTCAAAATAAACGGCTCATATAATATTATAAACAGTTTTAAAAACTATGGATACATGAAAATGTGTTTAGTGTATTGATACTGATATGTAACAATAAATTTGTAGAATGGTATTTTTGTATTTCTTTTTATAATTAGTTTTACTTTATATTTTTGCAATATTTTTCAGTTTTAATGAATATTTAGTCTTTATTCTCTGTTGAAGCCATAGTCTCAATAATCATTGAAAAATCAAATAAAAGAGACTTCCGTTAATATTACTTTTTTTTTACAAAGAGTAAATATTAATTTTTTTTTAAATAACTTTTATTTTATAGGAATTTGAATTTGTAGCAGGAATAAAATCATGTATTTATGGAGTATTTAAAAAAAAAAAAAATCAGAATTACAAAATTAATTTTATATATTTATGATTACAAGTTACTGGAAATATAATTTAAAAGAAATATAATAAAATTTCAATAATAATTTTATAAGAAAGTAAAGAATGCCCTGAGTAAGAAAGGAAGACAATGATAATTGCAAAGGGGCAAAGATCAGAGAGAATTCCAGCATTCCTTTGGGATATTGGATTTAGCCGTCACCTGAATTCTGAGCTCTTCTGTTACCTTTGAGGGCCGAAGAAGTGTCAGGGTATTAAAGGATCAACACTTCTTACAATTTAAAGAAAAAGAAGAAGAACTTTTTAATTTTGTAATACTTCGATCTAAGTTACGTAATTCATAATAAATTTTTTTTTAATAACTGTAGTTGCATGATAATTTATTATTAATCATCATATTTTTAATATTGATTTTATTCATAACTTTAAATCAAAAAATATTTTAAATACTTTGAAGGTTCCGAATCTGTAATATATATATGTTCCATGAAATAACATTTCTTTATTATTTATTCATAAATTTTCAATGTTTCAGACAAACCATGTTATTTTCAAGAACCTCTAAGATAGCCAAAACGAAAACATCCCAATATTCATTATTTACATCTTATATTTTCTTTCTCATATATCACATACAGCTTAAAATAAAACTCAACAGAGAGCGCCTAAATATTCTTATGGAGCAGCCTAAACTTAATTTTTAAGTGAATTATTGGATTTTTAAGAGGAAAATAAAAATTGCTCAATACATCAGCCTATAAAGAAAAGGATATTTTTTATAGAATTTACTAACTGGATTTATGATTAAATATATTCTGCCTCAAAATTTTATAATTAAATCATAATTTTAATAAAAATTAATATGTTTTTAGTTTTTAAATTATTCGACCTATGTAATTTTCAGAAAAGCCAATTTTTACATGAGTAAATGGAAAACTAATAAATATGATTAAAAAAGAGAAAATAAATATAACTAGATATTTCTTATAAATATTTTTTAATTAAAAAAAAAATTGTATTACCAAGTAATGCCTACGAGTAGTATATTATTTAATTATTTTTTTTAAATACATGTTTTTGACTGTTGTTTTTAATTTAAAATATTTGAAAATGGCTAGTAAAAGGTGAAATGATCAAAACTTATTAATTAAAACTTTTTTTCTCGTTAAAAATTCTTTTTATTGGTGAAAGATATTATCGAATTAATGTAATAAATTTTAAAAATTGTTAATAGTAGATTATAAACATGAAATTTTTTTTTTGGTTATAGCGGAGGTTCTTGAAGAAATTTTTAAGTTTAAAGAGTCACATTAAAAATTAATGAATAAATAAAGATATGTTTAAAGGTTTTATTTCTAGAAACTTTTCATGTAGTATTTAAATCAATAATTTATATTTATATTTGACAAAACTAACCTCTCCATTTCCACTGACATCCCAAAGAAGAGATGCTCCATCAGGTCTGGCAGGGCTGTTCAAATAAACGAATAAAGTGTTCGAACACCGCTTAACTTCACACAGAGATCTTATGTGATAGCGAAGGGCGAACTTAATACCTGCAGGGTAAAGATTAGGTAATTCATCTAAGTAGAGATCTGAAAATTAAAAACAAAAATATTATATAATAAATGGTTTATAATTTTACAAAGATCAATAACATGTATTAAATTTTGTTTCCCTAATAAATAAATACTTTTAAAGTGGTACAAATCCATTTAATATTATATGGATATATTTAAGAATTGGTATTTGAAAAATATTTGTATATCTCATTGGCTGATTCATTGCAGGAGGAGCTTTTGGGTTGAAGCCTCCTCCCATCTCCCTCCCCCAAAATAGAAAAATAATGTTTTTTTTACAACAAAAATTATGTGATTTTAAAAATTATAACACATATACTACTACCAAATGTTAACATGTTTCAATAAAAAAATTATTTCCAAAAAAATAATTTTTCCTGTAATTTTTTTTTTTAAGGACCATCTAAACATTACTTTATATAGTTTTTTTTCTTTCTTTTTATTCAATATGAAATACCCTTATAAAAACAAAACAAAGAAAAAAAAGGGACAATTTCAAAGTCAACAATCTGTGAAAATCATACATTTATGAAATATTAAATATGGGAATTCAATTAAATCAAACCTTAATTAATGAGACTAACAATTAGTAAATTTAGAAATGATTGTTCCCATTCACTTTAAGCAAACTAACAGAAAACACTACTGAGTTTTATAACGTATAATAAACAGCAAGATGTCTTGAAAGATTTTTACTTAAGATATATTAATATTAATTAACTAATATAGTGATTGAATATCTTCAAGTATTAAAATATGTGTTACACTAGAAGATTATCACTTTAATTCTAAACTAAACTGTTTTTCAGAGTTTGGGACTATATTTGTCTCAATTTTCTTGATTAATTACTTTTTTTTTTATTTTGTGATTTCAAATAACTCTCATAGCAGTTGTTATTTAACAGAATGTCTCTTTAAATTTTTAATTCTAAAAAATAGACAACAAATAAATCAATTCTATATACTTGAATATTTTAAAACATTTATCTAATAAAAAATAATATTTACCTTTCTCTATTTGATTCAATCCATTTGCATAAAACATTTTAATGTTTGGGGATGCGAAGCCATTCCTCCTTAGCATGGTACCCAAGACCCTTAAAGTTGAGAAACTTTCTTCATCGGCTAATTGGTTATTCCACCCTCCTGACAATATGACAGCCTAAAAAAATATAAAGAAAATTGAGATTACGTTTATGGAATATTATTTAAATTAACAAAACTATAGTTAAGAACTAATAATAATTAAATTCATCCTTTTATTTATTAAACAATCTATGTCTGACTGAAAAGTTTCTTATATATTTTTCTTATGATTATACTCACATTATTTTTAAAATGAATCATCAGTAACAAATAATCTAATAATGTTTTTGTATATTTTAATTAAAACAATCATATCCTTTTTTTTAGCACTGAATTTTCCAATTATGTAGGAAGATTTTGTTAGCTTATAGAAAGTAAAGACATTCAAAACTTCCTTACTTTCTTCTTTATTATTTTACACGTCACAATTATATTATACATTTAAGGGTTTTAATCTAATCTTCAGAACTATATTATTCATGTTAGTATTGGAAAAGATGATTTTAAAACCATTTACTTCAAATAAATTAATACTATTATTATTCTTTAATACATAAATGTTCATATTAGCAACTATTTTTCATTTTGTAATTGGGCTCGAAGTAAAGAAAAAAAATACACAAGTTTTGAATGTTATATCTTTTTATTTTCCAAACTGTAGTAGGTAAAAAAAGTATTGCGATCGGCTAAAATTTCCAACATGATGTTTTCAACGGTTCTATACGTTTCAGAACACTCTGAGTAATATTTTTGCATTATTATTTAATATTTAGTCGATATTAAAATTAAATTGATAGCAATATATTGAAATAATAAATATTCTAATTCAAAATATTGTGAATTTACTCATTAATAGTTTTAATAATAATTTAAAAAATTCTCAATTTGAGATGTTCTCTTTTTGTTATATTCACATAAATATTTTTAAACAATTCTCAACTTATTTAATGTATGATGTGTTGTTTATTACAAGTAATTTTAAATAAATTAATCGCAATTAAAAAAAAAACTAAAATTTGATTCGTTAAGTAATAATACCTTCTTTTAATTTTCTAAAAAAAATTTTTAAAGGACTTCTTAAATTAATATAAAGTATAATTTTAATTCATTTCATGGTTGATCACCTTAGTGTGAAAGATTTTCAAATTAATAGAACATTTAGTTATTAAATAAACTCTTTATGAAAGAGCTATGATATATATTATTTATATTTACATGAGTTAAATTCAGAAGAAAAAAAATTAGTAAAAGTTAATTTATAAGTATACTGTATAATATATTTTTTCTTTGTTTTGCATTATAAAAGCTATTTTCATTCATTTATCCATTCATAATTTCTATTATGTAACTATTATCATCGTTATAGTATCAAATGTATTACTTACATGATGGCAAGTTCGCATGAAGATACATGGATTACCAAGACTCTGGTCGCAGCCCTTATTGTTGGTGGCCAATGGATCGCAATTAGATAAGCCTGAAGATTTCCTCGTCACGGGACAAGACTTCCATAGGTTGGAGCAGACAAGTAGATCCGTATCAGAGTCTTCAGCCCTAACCTCGGGAGGGAATAGAAGCGTGCAACCTCCTCGTCTGAATGGTGGCATTCTGCGGTGGCACCTCGTTCGTTTAAACTGAGTCAAGCAATCGCCTCCTTCTGTAACAATGAAATGGTCAAATAATTACTTTTTGTTTGATTCCAAAACTTTCTAATAATACTACTTTGCTATTCTCAATATTTAACATAATTCAAATTTAAGTAGAGATCTTAAAATAAAAAAACAAAAACATATTCTATAAACCATTTAATTATAATTTTACAAGATCAATAACATACATTAAATTTTGTTCACCAAATAAATAAATACTTTTGGTACAAATCCATTTAATATTATATGAATATATTGTTATTTGAATGATTTGAAAAATATTGGTATATGTCAATGGCGGATTCATAGGAGGAGGAGCTTTTGGGTTAAAGCCTCCTCCCTCTCCTCCTCCCCAAATAGAAAAATAATATTTTTTTACAACCACAATTATGTAATTTTAAAAATTATAACACATATACTACTACCAAATCTAAGTGTATTTCGATAAAAAAATCATTTCTAAAAGCATAATTTTTCCTGTAATTTTTTTTTTTAAGGACCACCTAAACATTACTTTATATAGTTTTTTTCTTTTTATTCAATGTAAATACCATTATAAAAACAAAACGAAGAAAAAAAGGGACAATCAAAGTCAACAATCTGTGAAAATCATACATTTATAAAATATTAAATATGGGATTTCAGTTAAATTAAACCTTAATTAATGAGACTAACAATTAGTAAATTTAGAAATGATCGTCCCAATTCACTTTAATCGAACTAACAGAAAACACTACTGAGTTTTATAATGATAATATACAGCAAGATGTCTTGAAAGATTTTTACTTAAGATGTATTAATATTAATTAACTAATATAGTGATTGAATATCTTCAAGTATTAAAATATATGTTACACTAGAAGATTATCACTTTAATTCTAAACTAAACTGTTTCTAAAAACTCTCCTCCTCCCCAAATAGAAAAATAATATTTTTTTACAACCACAATTATGTAATTTTAAAAATTATAACACATATACTACTATCAAATCTAAGTGTATTTCGATAAAAAAATCATTTCTAAAAGCATAATTTTTCCAATCACAGAACATTACAATGTAATTTCAGAATAGCTAAAGTATATGAGGAATGATTCCTCACATGATGGAACTTTTGTAATAAAAAGAACTTATAGTAATCCAAAAACTACATAAAGAGGAAAAAAGTCGTACTTCATGTAATGTACTTATTATTTTAAATTTTTATGTACTTTGTTGGTTTGTCTGTTTGTAAATGTTCAGCTGTGTGCACAAGCGAATCTACGAGAGAGGGAGGCTTTCGGGCTGAAGCCCCCCCCCCCCCAAAATGGTAAAATATAACCATGTTTCATGGAGAAAAAATATCTCTAAATGTATTATTGTTCATCTAATTACATTTAATATGACTTAAAGAATCACTTAAATACCATTTCATATAGGTAGTTAGTTTCTTTCTTTCTTCCGAAGTATTTATCCTAATATATATGTACAAAAATAAATCTTTCAAGCTGAAGTCCCTCCCCCCAAAAAAAAATTAAATCCTGGATCCGTTAGTAGCTGTTTGAAAGTGATGTCATTATATTACATGTTCCCTTAAATCAATATGATAAATTTTGAAGCGTATGATGAGATAAGCATATTTGTGAAGATTTTTTTTTTCCAAATAACAACTATGAGTTACCATTGGATCCTACTAAATATGTTACATTTATAAAATTATAGATACAATTTCATTAAAAAAATTAATAAAATAATTATTCATTATTTTTGTTATTTATAAAAATAATTTCTTATTATTATAATAACATTTCTTATTATGATATTTTCATTAGAATTAATTAATGAATTAATTAATTTCATTTATATTTTCACTGGAATTAATTTTCCTCAATTAATGAGATTAATATTAACAATGAAATTTATATAGCGTAAAATGTTTCATCAATTAATAAATTAATAATGTTTACAGCAGATAGAGTGAGTAATTTAGTTTATAAATAGATGTTTTATTTCTTAGAATTTTTAACCATTTATTTACGTTTTTATCTTCTTACATTTCTATTATTTCATTTTTGTTTCATTGCGATTTTGTATTTTATAGATTGTATGATTTCAGCGAGTACTTGTTTTTTTTTCTTACAAAAGTATTTCAAAACTAAGTATTTAGTTTCTATTAATATTTACCAATTCTTAAAATCCAAAACTTTTTGTAAAATTCTCAATCAATGATCTTAATATTGCATTTGTTGTCGACTAAGCCCAAACTAGACACATATCCTGGCATAATAAACTTCAGAACCATTCAAACTCTCTGGTTTCTTAATTTTTAATTTTATGGCCACACAGGCATTTCCTCTGTATCTATAATTTGTCCTAAAGGGACAAAAGTCCCTGGATAATAAAAATCTATTTTCATTCATTCATTCATTCATGTTCATTCATTCTTACAGTATCCTTTTATAACACCCCACTAATCCCAGTTGAACGAATCCGATACCTAATACTCCACCTGGACAAATATCTCACTTAGGATCCTAAGACCAGACTGAAACGATAAGAAACGGCGCGAAGTTTCCGAATTTTTTTGGTCTTCCCTACCTCGCCGTTTAGGCTATAGGCCTTTGGCCGGAGGTTGAAGGCGGGGAATTTAAAATTCCTTCTGGCACCGGGACGCGAACTCGTACTTATTTTTGTCTCTCGAAACTTCATGTATCTAGTTGCCCGGCAACTCGCGGTGCTGTGCACACGCTTTAGCCCATTCGGCCACCCCGAAGTTTCCGACTACTCCAACAATTATTATACTCATATACATGAATGAATTGCTTTGTACGATTCATCTTCGGGATACCAAGGGACGCCTTGGTTTCCCGTTTTTATGTAGAGTTGAAGTGGCTTTATCCTTCCTACCGTCGTAAAAATTTCCTGGCATCCTTCCTCTTTCAAGTCATCCAATCCCACCGTCCTTCATACATCTCTGAGCTTCTTCAATTCAAATCCTCTGTTCGTTCCCGCAATACTCGTCCCCAGTCTTCTGATTTATACATAAGGGCCCACCGAACCGCATCTTTTGACAGATCTTTCATTATCCGAACCTCATCCCTTCTCACATTCGTCAATCTAATACCCTTCCTACCATTAAATCTCACCTGTTCAATCATTTCTTATAAATCCAGTCCCCATGAAATTGTAAATATGTATATAAATGATTAGTTCGTTCTTCATTATTTTTACTTCATCCTTTTTTTTTTCTATTTTTTATTTTTTATTATTAACTGATTAAAATTAGAAAGTAACTTATAATTTTTCATTTTTTACTATGACTGTTTAATTACTCTGTATTTTTATTTATGTATCTCTGAGGCTCCTTAGCGCATATTTATGTCTTTCTGTATTATTCTAAAGGGACTCGTCCCAGAATAAATAAAGGATTATTATTATAAAGGAAGGAGATGGTCCGGGGTGGCGGTCATAAATAGGCTAAATAGTGGTAAAACTATTTAGCCTATTTATGACCGCCACCCCGGATCATCTCCTTCCTTTATAATGCAACTGTCAACTATTACATATTCAGTATGATTCAAAAACCACGGTGCCAACAACGGCTAGATACAAACTCAGCACCTCTTCGCCGCATTTCCAGACTCCAAAGTAACATCAGATCCTCACCGCAGACTCTACCCCAACATCACCACATCCCAGACTCTCCACAGATAGCTTCACATCATTCGCCTACTCCGTCTTCATCACCATCATCTGGTATTCCAAATACGAGGCATCACACTGACTTAACAGAACCTAGTAGTCTTAAAACAAAATTCCATCCATATAAATCCAAATTCAATAATTTTTGTAACGTCCACAAACAGCTCACTATAAAAACAGAGCAACGAATGTTTCTCTTATTATTATAAAATCTATTTGAATTTTGGGGCGTGGGACTTAAGGGCTTTACTAAAACATCGAATTACTCACTTATTCAATCCTTAAATCTAAAATCCTTAATGTTCTTGACTATGTCATATATAATATCTTTCATAACGATCTAAATGTTTCATATGTTACTGGTTTGATCCAAACCAGATATCTATCCTCCTATAATACACTTCTTTATCGATCCCTGATAATCCTCTGAGGCATCTGAAAAGAACATGGTCTCGTGTCTCCTAATGTTAAACATTAGGATTATTACAGTACTGCCAGTGAATAGTTTCTCAATATATCATTTTATTTCTCTGTCCACATTTACTAGTTGTATTTTTGAATATTTAATAGTTGGCATTATAAAGGAAGGAGATGGTCCAGGGTGGCGGTCATAAATAGGCTAAATAGTGGTAAAACTATTTTATTAAAAGCCGAATTTTTGATCCTTTATGTTTATTATTTCATATGATATCCTTTTTCCTTTTCTTTCAATCTCTCCTGTAGATCTATAGAAGTATATTCACATTTGCATTTATTATATATATTACACTACAACAATTGTTAGCATCTATTTACATCAGTTTAGGATCTTGTTACTTAGCTTACTCTATTCATATTTTAATGTACTTACTGTTTATAATTTCAATAAGCTTATTCACATTGTTTATAATTTTTGTCTAAATATTATGTAACTGCCACAGTTCTCTATCTTTTTGTATCTTGTCCGTTCTAGCCATGAAGAAGAGACCTGCAAAGTTGGATCGAAACGTCGGCTTTTAAATAGTTTTACCACTATTTAGCCTATTTATGACCGCCACCCCGGACCATCTCCTTCCTTTAAAATCCTTAATCTTCCTGACTTTGTAACATATGAAATCTTTCATAACGATCTGAATGTTTCATATGTTACTGGTTTAGTGCAAACCAGATATCTATCTTTGCATAATAAATTTCTTCTTTGATCTCTGATAACCCTCAGAGGCATCTGAAAAGAAGATGGTCTCGTGCCTCCTAATGTAAAACTTTTATTACATTAAGTGCTACCAGTGAGTAATTATATCTGTAGGGCAGACATCCAATAATTAGTCTAAAAGCAGGATGTTGCTCTAGATGTTATATACCTAGATTTATTGTAACATGAATTAGAAACTGACGATGGAGCATATTAGATTAAAGACATGTATCCACAAGATCATTGGAATTATGGTTCTGAAGATGGGAGTAAATACCCCGAAACGTAAACTTGTAAACATGCAATTTTGATAATACAACAAATAAATTCAATTTTTGTTAATTGGAAGTAATCCTTGCCAAATCACAAAGAATATCATACAACTTCCCAGAAAAAAAAATAATAAAGATATAATTTTCATGAATAAAAGAAGAAGTCATCATAAACGTAGTTAAAAAAGATATGAAGGCGCCAGACAATGTGAAAGGAGTACCTGAACTATGGTTTGGGCGCCATTAACAGTAGTGGAACCGATAATGACCCGAGTGCATTACCACCAGCGGCAAGTACAATGTACCCACGGTAGCCAAGGTACCCAATGTACATAGAGAGCGATTACTACTACGAGGTGGGAATGACCAAGCGGTGCCATGCCAAAAGAAGGCCATCGGAGACGCAGCGATAGAAAAAAGAGGGGCGGGCAGGTAATGGACAGGTAGCAAGGAGCGTGCGGTCCTAATTTGTTTTTAATCCTCAGCCAGGTGTGCCTCGGCGGCCTCTTTGATCTCTTCAAGATCAAAGGTGCCGCTTCCTAATCCTATAGTCCAGCTGCTCTCTCTTCTACGTCTTATTTAGGTTTCCTCCTTTTCAGTCTTTAGCGTTTCAACTAAGGTTATTTCACTTATTGATTTACTTATCATGGATATAATGTACCTCATTACATTAACATCTATAACACTTGTATATTTATATACAAGAATATTTCTAATTAAGAAGTAAAACATACATACATATACTATATAGTACAAGCTGTCTCTAAACTTTATTCCTGAGCACCAAGTTTACAGATACATACATTAAGTTTTTGAAATCATCATGCAGAACCTTAAATAATAATTTCAGGTCCAAGAATAGTTTCATAGGAATTATGTTTTAAAGCCCTAAAATATTTACCGTTAGTGAGATAAACCGTCATATTTGTGAGAACCTCTTAGTTGCTATGGGATACTCATCATATTTATAGTTTAGGTTTTAAAAATTAAATTTTTATTTTTTATATGAATGAGTTGCTTTTAATAAAATAATCAGCTGATCTTTTAATTTAGTAAAGTCAGCTGTTTTAAATCAGCCATTTTGCCAACTCTCGAAAAAATTACTACCGAGTGAACTAGCTTTAACAATCACAAATAAAAGAATACTGGTGGTTTAGAGTTTGTCTTGTCTACTTATAATTTAAATTTTATCGTACGCATATTGGATATAAATTAAGAAGCTTCTAATGATAGAAATAAAAAATAAAAAAAATAATGTTTCACTGATTGATTTGGATATACACAATAAATATCACAAAAATACAAACAAAAGGCAGTCTTTATCAACAGTCTATAGTTTATTACTATTTTTAAAGGAAGGAGATGGTCTCAGGGTGGCGGTCATAAATAGACTAAATAGTGTCAAAACTATTTTATTAAAAGCCAAACTCATTACATTAACATTTATAACATCTAAACACTAGTATATTTCTATACAATAATATTTCTAATTAAGAAGTAAAACATACCTACATATACTATATAACAACGGTTTCTAAACTTTTTGTCCTGAGTACCAAATTTAGGTAAACATCAAGCTTTTGAAATCATCATGAAGAACCTCAAATAATAATTTCAGACACCAAGAACTTTTATCTTGTTTCAAATTCAAGCTTTTATAAACTCTGAAGGTTGTCTCCTCAACTCCTCTCTCAGTTTTTACCAATTTTATAGCGGAATCTCTCTGATTATTCACGTGATACAGTTAAAGTGTATATCAGAGCAGTTGATATTTACTGTTGGCATCTTTTTTTTTTGTTATTTTAAGAAAAAAAAAAAAAAAAAAAAAAAAAAAAAAAATTTTTTTCTTTTTTTTTATTTATTTATTTATTTTTCTCTTATGATATGCGGTATGATCAGCAAGTGATGGCCAGTAAGGTGCCCAAGAGGTCTCGGTCAGACGGAGTTAGCTCACCAGCCAAACAAAGGACTCGTCGCTGCCTACGAGAAATACCTCCAGTGACCAAAATGAACACTTCAGAACCAGAACCTCAGCCCCAACCAGGTACGTCTGCACAAGAAACGATTGAAGAATCACCTTTCTTTACTCCAAACCCCTACCAAGTGCTTCAAAATGACAAAGAAGTAATGGAGTCTGCAGCAATACCCAGAGAACCAAAGCCTCCTCCGATATTTGTGAAAAATATAAAAAATTTCCAGATGTTCTGCACCCAACTAAATAAAATCTGCTCTGGCAGTTATTCATGCCTTAACAGGACCAATGACACCAAGATAACACCTGATTCTGCAGAAGCCTACCGAAAAATAGTGAAGTACTTATCAGAAACAAATGCGAATTTTCACACTTACCAGCTGAGGCAGGAAAGAGCTTTACGAGTGGTGATAAGAAATTTACATTCCTCAACCCCCACTGAAGTTATTAAAGAAGAACTAACGACGCTTGGTTTCAATGTACGCCAGGTAACAAACGTTTTGAAGGAGGACAGGGAGCAGCCAGGATTACGAAATAGGATCCCACTACCATTGTTTTTCGTGGACTTGGAGCCATCACCAGGTATCGAAAAAATATATGATATCACAAGAATATACTATACAATGGTGAAAGTTGAGAAGCCATATCCCAAGAGAGACATCGTGCAGTGCCATAATTGTCAGACCTATGGCCACACGAAGACATATTGCCACCATCTGCCGCGTTGCGTGAAGTGCGGTGAACAGCACAAATCAGTAGAGTGCACCAAACCTATACAAGATCCAGCAGTATGTGCCCTATGCTTGGAGGGACACCCGGCCAACTACAAAGGCTGCCAAATTTACAAGAATCTCAAAACCAGACACCAGAAAAACCGGATTCAAGATGAAGCACTAAGAACAAGAAGAGAGAGAGAGCCTTCCAGAATTGTAAACAATGATGTATCATTCTCCCAACTACTTAGAGGTAAGACTTTAACCGATAAATGTCAAGCCCTGCCACAACAACAACCTCAAACCCAACCTCAAAATCCTCTTCATCCTAATATACCTAACCACCAACAACAAATTCCTCATATTCCTCCTCCTTCAAATGCAACAGATCTCACAAGTTTGTTAGCATCTTTCCTCACCGATTTCAAATCCCTTGTTACTCCACTCATATCACTCCTCACGAATCTCGTATCTCACCTCATCCCTCCTTTGAAAAATCCTTAAATGACTCACATCCCTAAACCCATATCCATTCTCCTTTGGAATGCGAATGGTGTTAGAAATCATACAGACGAACTATCTACTTTACTACTTGACAAGAACATTGATGTGGCACTAATTACTGAAACTCGACTAACCACTAAACAGCACTTCAATATACCACAATACCTGACATATCGTACTGACCACCCTGACGGAAAAGCACATGCCGGTACTGCTGTAATTGTACACCAATCCCTCTCCCATCACGTACTCCCATTACCAATACGTGATTTCCTACAGTCCACCGCTATCGTGATAAAAACCTTCTCCTTTCCGGTCACTCTTGCATCAGCGTATTGCCCTCCTAACCGATCCATATCCAATGCCCAATTCAGTTCTCTCCTCGACTCCTTAGGACATCACTTCATCTTGGGTGCAGACCTAAATGCCAAGCACCAACAATGGGGTTCCAGAACCACGAATTCTCGTGGCCGAACCCTGCTGTCTGCACTCAATTCCCAACGTTTTCACCTCCTTTCCCCCAACTCTCCTACCTACTGGCCCACAGATCCCAACCGTAATCCTGATCTTCTTGATTTCTTTATCCACAGCGGCTTAAGTCCCCTCAATTGTTCCATTACACGTCTAAATGAACTTTCCTCTGACCATAGTCCTCTAATCCTTAATGTTTCACTTGAACCTGTTCCCAAACCTTCTCCACCGTCATTCATTAGGGGCCCAGTAAACTGGGACCTTTTCCGCCAAATAATCTCCGATAATATTGATCTCAACATATCCCTCAAAACTCCCGATGACCTTGATAGTGCCGTAAATTCCTTTACTACCACAATCCAACAAGCCACCTGGACTGCCTCCTTTCCAAAAGACTCCTCCAGAATTCCTATAAAGACCATTCTACCCCAACACCTCCTTAACCTAATCCGCACCAAACGCCGTGCCAGATTATTATGGCAACGAACCCGACATCCTACCGACCGCTGCTCCTATAATTACTACTGCAAACAATTAAAACTGGAATTAGCCACCTTCAGATCACAATCCTTCAACTCCTACCTATCCTCCCTCTCTTCTCGCGACAATTCCCTTTGGAAAACCACAACAAAAATCCTAAATCCTCACCGCATTTCCCATCCTCTCCGACGAGGTGATGGCTCCTGGGCAGCATCTGACGAAGATAAAGCTGAGGAGTTCGCCATTCACCTATCCAATACATTTATTTCACATCCGGAATCCCATCCTGCCCACACCGTAACAGTAGAAGAACTCCTTACATCACCAATCCCACTTTCCTTGCCCCCAAAAGCTATTCATCCTTCCGAAGTAAAATTTCAATTAAAAAAACTAATCCTCCGTAAAGCTCCTGGACATGATCTCCTTACACCTCAAATCCTTCGACAACTTCCATCCAAAGCAGTCATATTCCTTACATATATCTACAATTGTATCCTACGCTCCACCCACTTCCCTCTGTTATGGAAACACTCCACTATTATCCTTTTCCCAAAACCAGGAAAACCTCTCAATAGCTCAACATCCTATAGACCAATCAGCCTACTCCCAATCCTTTCAAAAATTTTTGAAAAGATCCTTTTGAAACGAATCCTACCCATTATAGAATCCCAAAATATCCCTTCCCATCAGTTTGGTTTTCGCTCTCAACATTCTACTGTTCAACAAGGACTCCGAGTTGTTGATCATATTTCCTCAGCCCTAGAAAACAAGGAATACTGTTCGGGTGCCTTTCTGGACATTGCACAGGCATTTGACCGGGTATGGCACTCCGGACTGCTCTCCAAGCTTAAAATCCATTTACCTCAGTCCTTGTACCTAGTCCTCCGATCCTACCTCTCTGACCGCTCCTTTCGAGTTCGCTGTGGAACAGAATTTTCCAATATCTACTCCGTTAAAGCCGGTGTTCCCCAAGGCAGCGTCTTGGGTCCCGTGCTTTACATCCTCTTTACTGCTGACATCCCTGTTCATCCCGATACTTTTCTTGCAACATTCGCTGACGACACCGCAATCTTATCATCCAACTCTGATCCCGAAATAGCATCCTTAAATCTCCAAAGTCATCTCACCTTGATTGAGCACTGGTGTAATAACTGGCGCATTAAAGTTAATGAATCTAAATGCCAACATATTACTTTTACACTCCGACGCAATTCCTGTCCACCAGTACTCTTTAATTCCATCCAGCTTCCTTATTCAGACACAGTCCGGTATCTTGGCTTTCATTTAGACCGAAGACTAACTTGGAACCCGCATACTAGACTCAAAAGACAAGAACTCAACCGACGATACGGCCAACTATACCGACTACTAAGCAGAAAATCTAAACTTTCCATTGAAAACAAGCTACTGATCTACAAGACAATACTGAAACCTATTTGGACTTACGGACTAGAACTGTGGGGATCAGCAAAATTTTCTAACATCAAGCGCATCCAATCCTTCCAGTCTAAAGTCCTTCGAACAATAGTCGATGCTCCTTTCTATGTATCCAACAAAACCCTACATCATGACCTTAACATCCCATTTGTCCTAGACCTTATCCCAGAAAAGTTCTCCAAATTTCACCAGAACCTTACTTACCACCCAAATCCTCTTGCACAATCCCTATCAAGCATCTCCCATCCCTATAATCCTCCAAGAAGGTTGAAACGGCAGTGGCCTCGCGACCTTTTGTAAATTATATAAATTGGAGTTCTGGCAATGGCCAGATTCTTCACTCAAGACATGTGTGTATGTGGCTAAAGTGCTCTCGACCAATCTCCGCTGGCTTTAGTACCAGTGACGCGGTTGGAAGAGTAGCGCAGGGTTCTCCTGGAGTTCCCTCGCCTGATTGTATATAGGTATGCATGTTATTTTTTTTTTTTCCTTAGTTTTAATTTTCTTATTTTTTAGGTTATTTTATTTTATTGTCTATTGTATATACTTTTGATTATTTTTTTTGTTCTATTTATTTTATTTTTTTGTACATATGGTGTGAATGTCATCATACCTCACTATAACCAATGTCGAACAGACAGATTGTTATAATACTCAATAAAGAAATTTAAAATTTATAAACTCTATCTCCTTTTAAAGTTTGTGCTTGAAAAATAAATATATCTTACAGTTAGTGAGATAAACCGTCATTTTTGTGAGAGTCTCTGAGTTGCTATGGGATACTCATCAGATATTTAGTTTAATTTTTTTTTTGTTAAATTGTTTATTGACAAATATTACAATCTGTCTTAAAGGACATTAATTTAGCTTTTTTTTGTTAAATTTTTTTATTGATAAATATTACAATACATCTTAAAGGATATTAGTTTAGGTTTTTTTTTTTGTTAATTGTTTATTGAAAAATATAATTTGTTAATTTGTCTTAAAGGACATTAGTTTTTTTTCTTTTTTTTTTTTGTTAATTTTTTTATTGAAAAATATTACAATCTGTATTAAAGGACATTAGTTTAGGTTTTAAAAATTTAATTTTGCTCTTTATGATAGTATGCCACGAATTAAAAATCTATTGAAGAATTTAATGGAGGAGGATATCTCTATTACACCTTGGATATTTTGTATAATATATAAAGAAACATTTTTCTATTTTTAATAACTAAAAATATATCCAGGTAGACATCTATAATTTTAGTTAGAGAACAATCAATCTAAGCTCTTCTACACCAAACAAATAGGTCTCGAGTTAGAACAAGAATAGCATAAGCTGAAGAAAACCTGTGTTTTATTGCTTAATTATTAAAATACAGGGATATTTTCCAATGGGACAATTAACTACTTATTAAATTTATTTGTACTTCTAACTTTTTTGTTGAATAATTTATCTCGATAATATTATATTATATGTATGAATTAATGTTTCGCTGATACCCGTTATACAAAGAATCCATTACACAAATGGATAGTTATCTAATGTGACAGAGTTCTCACTAGTGTACACAAGTAATAATTATTAATTATATATAGTGATATAGTAATATTAATTATTATTATTATAGGTAAGTCAGCTATCTTAATATAATGGATAACAAACTTGACTGTGTTGCTTTCCTTAGTCTCAAAGATAATCCGCTTGAGGATTGGATTACATCGCCGCTAAGCCTTTGCGTCCTGTTGACACTGCGGGCCTGGTATCGCTCGCGCCTAACTTATCGATATGATATAATTAATCGATATATATATATATATATATATATATATATATATATATAAACATGGCTTAGGATGATAAAAAATATCGAAATAAATATCTACGTTCAAAACAATTGAAAGTCAAACATCGATGTTACCGAAACATTATCATAAAACATCAATGTTAGCGATACATCGGCATAAAAACATCGATATTTTTTTATTTATTTTGTCTAATAGTAATTTAGTAACTTTTAATATTTTTTTTGGTTCATCCAGAAATCTGTTTTTTTGTTTTTGTTTTTTTTTTGTTTTTTTTTTCATATTACACTATAACCTTTATTTATTTAATGAGGTTTTATGGGTCTTTTGAAATAATTTCGATTTCAAAACATTCATAGCAATAGTAGTTTCCATGATATATTCTAAAATTTAAAAAACCGTTTTATTAATCAGCTGAAATCAAGTTTTCTATACTTTTTATTTTATTATATAAATTTTTTTTTAAATAAAATAATTAGCAAATAGCAAAATAACTCAATTTATAGGATATTTGCTAAATACAATTATTTTATAGATAAATTAGAATTAAGTTTCCTGAATTTTTATTTTTTATATGATTGAGCTGCTTTTAATAAAATAATCACATCAGCTGATCTTTTAATTTAGTAAAGTCAGCTGTTCTAAATCAGCCATTTTGCCAACTCTCGTAAAAATACTAACGAGTGAACTAATTTTAACAATCACAAATAAAAGAAGACTGGTGGTTTAAAGTATGTCTTGTCTACTTATAATTTAAATTTTATTGTACGTATATTGTATATAAATTAAGCAGTTTCTAATAATAAAAATATTTAAAAAAAACATTAATATTTCACAAGTTATGGATATACGCAATAAATATCAGATAAATACAAACAAAAGCCACTTTGCATCGATAGTGTATAGTTGATTACTATTTTTATTTTGTTGATGTGAGATAAAGTTTTTTGTGGTTATTATTTAGATACTTAAGGCTCAATTTTTAGAATATTTTAATTAAATAAATTTTCATTTTAATAAATTAAGGAAACAGCTAAATGTATCCCATGGGACAGGTCCTTAATTATCCTCTGGTAGCCAGAGGTCCTTCGACCTAGATACCCTTTGTCCTGGGAGCTTTATCCTTAATTCTCCTTGGGCACGATAGCCCTAAGCCGCTCCGAATGCAATTGACTGCAATCTCGACGATAGTAGTTAGCTCTGATCCTGTTATGTAAATCAGACTACATTTACATGATTATTCTGACGACTGTCCCAGTTCTTACACAGTATCATATAAATGACAATTTTTTAATTAAAATATGCAAGCAAGATTATAATTTCAACAAATATATGTATAACTTTTTTTTATATTAATAGCAACGATAAAATACTGTGGGAATTTTAAGGATCGTTGCATATACCAGAGCATTGGTTAATTTATAATAAAATTGATCTTTGATTATATGAGTTTTTCTTTCCTCGCCGACAAACAAGGTGTTTTCCATCAGGGAAAAAAATATCTGGTTAATTAAAAAAGTTCTGGTGACCTATAGAATCGCAAGCCTTTTCGAAATCAATATGAAGCTGATGAACTATACGTTCGTATTCTAACTCCTCTAAAATATACCGTAATATTCCAAGAACCGAGGATCAAAATGGTGCATTATTTGAAGAAAATTTTTATTGATTTTTTTTTTGTTCTATTTTTTTTCTGCTAACTCAATTTCAAGTTCTGTTTTCGAACAAAAATAAGGTTTATTAGGGTTTGGTTTGGAAAGAAAAAACGGTTTATGATTGGGGAGAGGATACAGTTTTAAAAATTGAAAAATAAAAAAATAATTTTGGGTTTACAATAATGTAACAATAAAAACGATCAAAAAATTATTTATTACTTTTTTTTTTAAAGAATACTTAAGGAATGAAATTTCCTTACATTCCTTGAAAAAATGCCAATTTCCAAAATAAAAATATTTTATCACTACTTTTTTATATTAATATTTAGGTTTGTTTAATAAAAATAAATAATTGCATTTTGGGCTTCATTGGATGTTTTTACGTAGGAATCGATATTTAACTCAATCTCCATAAAAATCAATTAGAGTTTGATTTGAAATAAGCGAGACACATATTAACGTCAGTAAAGCTATCTGCGGATGGTAATTAAACAGATCCCTTTTTGTCAAATTATTAAAGTTGATTACGGCTGAAATTTCGTATATATCTTTAAGTTATATAGTGCAAACGGCCTAATATTTTTGTAGGCCACATTTGTTAACTATTTTTTGATCAAATTATCTTACGATCCAAGTGGAAAGCAAATGGGTATTTACGAGTTTTTAGTACCTAATTATACAGAAATAGCTGGCGACTTCCAGATTGATTAAGTCCCAATTTGGAAAAATTTCGTAAATAAAATATTTGTTGGCTACGATTAGATGAAGCTATTTACGAAGTTTTGGGCGGATATTAATAATTTGATAAAAAGAGGTCTGTACTACGGATTGAAGAAATTTCTCTTTTCTAGCATAGAATTAAGTACCTCCAACTTGAGACAAAAACAAATTCAGTATATTTTGGTGTTATAATATTAACTAACAATTTAAATAATATTAGAATATTTTTTTCTAAAAATATTTAAGTGCTGGAACATGGCAATAAATGAAACTTTTCATGAAATTATTAGTTTCTGTTTTAATATTAATTCATCTATTTATTTTATTACAATTATTTTATTATTTTTTTTTTTTTTTGCATAGGACTCTTGGAAATCCATATGTTGCATTTTTTTTTCAAAATAGCTTAATCATTATTATGGCGTATTTTTATATCCTGTTTAAGGTTTTCTACTACGGATTATAAAGTGAAGTACGATTTTACAAAATATTTTAGATTCAATTGATTTACATCAGCAACATACTTTTACATCAGCTGTTTTATATCCACCATTTTTACTTTCCTACCTATACTAGGTAAAGAAAGTATTGCAATCGGGACAAATTTCCGATATGCAGCATTCGAGGGATCTAAACGTTTCAGAGCTCCCTGAGTCCGAAAAACACGTTTTTACCCATTGGTCTGTCTTTCTGTGCCAAGCTTTTCTCGGGAACTACTGAACCGATTTTGTTGCTTCTTTTTTTTATTTTGTAGGGTTTTGACTACTGATGCTTGTGACAGAAATTCGGTGCTCCATGAGCAATAGCTTGAGCGCAATAAATGAAAAAATATTTTTCTATAGGCTGTAGCGTGAAAATGGCTCTAACGATTTTAATGAAACTTACCTATTATGTTCTAATAATTTTCTTTTCAATTTTCGTATAAGGACTAAATTCCCGAGAAAATACAGGAAAGAAAAGTTATAAAGAAAAGAAAAATGTTATGGGGCCTAACTCCCTAAGTAAACATTATACGGTAAAATTCATAATAAAACTTTTGAAAGGTAATTAAATTCCCTGCAAAACTATATAAAAATCGTTCATTTTGGACAACCATTAACGAAGTTACAGCTATTCAATTTCCAATGTAAGATTACGGGTTCATATCCTAGTGTCAGAAAGGGGTGAATGAGAGAATAAAGATGACTAAGTGAAAGTAAGAAAATCTGTTGCCCCCACCACACAAGCTTCACTATTTCCTCTACTTTTAATAGAAATTATTGTTTGACAATACTAAGCTATGGCAAAAAGTTTTTGATCAGCAATATTAGAGAGTATTGAAATAAATCGTGTTCAAATCTTTTCTTTGAACAATTTTCAGGAAAATAAATCTAATTCAATTTTTTTTTTCTTTATGGACATATGTAAGTATATAAAAACTTTTCTGAAATAGGTAAGAAAGTCGTGTGGGTGGACACAAGAGATTTTTTTTTTTCAACTGTCACTAGTTTTACAGTTAGTCTGTATATATATATATTCTCGACAATACCTTGACGCCTTGTAAGCAAGTATTGAGACTAGATAAATAGCAGCATTGACCGTTAATGGATATCGACCCATTGACTGAGACTGAAGCGGACTGATAGGCTAGACTGAAGGCTAGACTGATGGGATAGACTGAGGCAGCTGTGGCGGCAAGATGAGAGGGCGGTGCCTTTGTCGGCAGGAGATCAAATGGGCCGACCGCAAATCTTCTTGTTTTATATCCCCAACTCTCTCGACTCCTTTCCATTATGGCTATGCTAAAATATTCAAATAGCGTTAATATATAGCGCCCTCTTAATGGCGAATGTATTCCCAACTGCAATAATATGTATATGTATATATATATATACTTCGCTCCATATTTTTCTTTTAGAGAATTATATATCTTCTGGGAGCTGTAGGCTTTTGTGACCTAATGTAGTCCCTTTTCAAGGGTTTCTCTCCAGTTTTTTTTTTAACAAATTACTATACGGTAGCCAGTAAAATTCTACAGCCATCAAATGTTTATGGCGTCGTTTTCACAAAGTCGTAAAGAATATATATTAAAAAATATATACAAAAGAATAAAAAGTTAGTAGCTGTTAAAAGTTTACAAAATATGGGACATCATCGTGAAGGGGTAAAATAGCTCTACATTTTTATATTCTTTATATTACTATTATATATATATATATATATATATATATATATATATATATATATATATATATATATATATATACCCATATAAATTTTAAAATCCGCCTATTAAATTTAATCAATTAAAAATAGTAAACAGAATTTTTATTTTGTTCAGTCGCTATCAGATAGCACGAGAATTAGAATTTTTTTAGAATATAATTGAATTTATTTGTTAAAGATTATTTTACAATCTTGTACAAATGATACATATATGAATAACTTATTTCACCTACATGAGTCTAGTTTATCCTAACTGTACATTGACTTATTATAAAAACAATAACTAAACAATAATACTTTATTACATTCCAATTAATTTCTATCTACATTATCAATAAAACCATAAGAAAAAAAGAAACAAACAATTAATTGAACTGACAAACAATTATCCTTAGTCATAGCACTTGGTTGGTGTGTGGAACATCAGAGCTTAAGGAATCTAGTGAATTGCAGGCTGACATTATGAAACAGTAAATTTTATTAAGTTTCTCTATGCTATCGATTCGAAGTATGTCTTGAATCTTGTTTACATCACTTGGCGCAGAGAGAAATGCTCGTAAATGTTTGTGTCTGTTATCTGTTAGCTTTTCACAGTACAGAAGGATATGGAACAGGCTGTTAGTAATGAATTGGTTACAGAAAGTGCAGGTTTCCTGGGCTTTGAAGTAGAAACTTTTGTTTTTCGTATAGAGCTTAATTAATTCGGGATTTGAAACCCTTAACTGACTTATTGATCTTAGCTTTTTCATGTTAGCTCTATACATCAAATAGGACTCTGGGCTGGAAATATTGAAGCTGGAAATAGTTCTATATATGGGATTGTTGTTGGAATTTATAGATAGATGGATGTCCTTAGATAGGTTATGGTTTTTTAGCTTTTCCAATATTTCATCGCTGTATTTTAATAATCCAGTTGGGTATACTTTATCGAACTCTTCTTTGCAGCCATAGTGAGCAGCTATTGATCTGACTTGTGTGATCCAATTTAAGTTGATATCAGGATTCCTTGTATCCAGCAAAATTAATTTGTTGAAGCAAAGCCTTGGTAACCTCTCTTCAGGCATAAGCGACAATTTAGACCAGTAATTTATGATCCTTCTCATAACCCTGACACTCAAGGCGTTTCGGCCAGTTTCTAGACGTACAATGTAGTTGGCAGTATTCCTTGGCCACCTAAATAGTTGCTTCAGAAACTTCAGCTGTACCACTTCAATAGCATCCAGGTATCTTAAGCTCCATATTTCAGAAGAATACAGAAGGTTTGAAGACACCATAGAATCAAAAAGAGCTATTTTTGTCTCCCATGAATCGCTTCTACCCCTTCGCAAAATTTCCAATACTTTTCCCGTAGCACGAGAATTATAACGAAATAAAATTCAATAGATCGGATTCGAACTGTCGATTTTTAAAAATTTCTTTTAGTGTATTTATTATAGTTTATTGGGTTTATAAACTTCTTTATTCAGAAAGAGAAGCTTGAGTATTATAACAAAATAAAATTCAAAACTATATCAGATTTGAACCGAAGATCTTTATTTCGTATTGTAGCTAATTTTATTCCCTTTCATACAATTAGGTATATCATTTACCTCAAATTGTATACTTGTATAAATTGTATAAAATTTGCAAATGGAAAGAGAGGTTATCCCAACTTTCCCATATTCAAGCATCTCCCACTATTTACTTATAAGCCAGTGTATATATATATATATTAGTGTGTATATATTATATGATTTATAGCTATCTAATAACAAAAATTACGAAAAATATTTTTTCTGTATAGTATCGGAATTTAAACGAAAAATTATAATTGCTCTAGATAAGATATTAAAGTAACACATATTCGTTAAGGAAATTTAATGTTAAACAACTTTCTTTATTATGGCTTTTTCGTAAAATGAAAAGATACAGAGTTACAGAATTTTTCGAAGTTAGTGAATTACGAGGAAGGATATCCTGGAAACTATGGAAGATAGCGAAGAAATGAATAATACCATTTCTGTTGAGAATTTTGTCAGTTTTAATTTTATCTAACATTATTATCGCAAGGAGACATAGTTTTACTTATATAAGCGAAAAACCGAAAATAGTGAACTTTTTTAATCTTAAATTGAATTTACGACTTGAAATCCACGGGTATGGGGTAACTACATATGATTTCATGTCTTTCTATATATAAGGTTTCTACCTATATAGGGTCTTTATCTATCTTCACCTGGCCGCCATATTGCATTCCAGCGGCTATATACTGGCAGACCTGCATTTCGCTCATCAGGTCTGTGGATATGCTCAATTTATAAGGACAAACCTTAGTATGAAATAAGACACCTTTTTTTGCTCGCGGACTTATAGTTTTATAGGTTGAAAAAAAATATCGAAGATTAGAAATCCGACAGGTGTTTTCCAGGAAGGAGGTGTCTTATGTTTTTGTTAGGAAACATACATTCCTCGACAATATCATTGTACTTATTTCAGTCCACATGCGAATCTACAGGGGGGGGAGGGGCTTTGTGGCCGAAGCTCCCTCCTCCCTCTCCCCCAAAATGGTAAAACATAACCATGTCTTATGGAAAAAATATTAAAAAATTATCTCTTAAACTATTATTGTTCGTGTAATTACATTTAAGAGGACTTTAGGAATCACTTAAACACCATTTCTTATAGATAGTTAGTTTCTTTCCTTTGTTCCAAAGTAATTATCGTTATTTTATGAAGTCCCCCCTCTCCAAAATTAAATCCTGGATCTAGTGGTATTTCAGTCTGAAGGCTGCCAGATTTAATTCTTTATTTCTTCTGTTCATTTTTCCTACTTTTGGTGTCTTGAAGTTTTTAATTTTTTACACTAAATTAGACCAATTTTCACCAACATTTTATTGATTCGCATTAATTTGACGTTTCGACCATACTAAGGGTCGTTTTCAAATCTTGATGAGTCCTCCGTTATATGTTCATCATTAATGTTGTAATTAATGTGTTCCGTGAACATTAAATTGTCATGTTATATAGGGGCTTCGCCCACGTCATTTCTGGAGGGACTTCAGTGAAATGTTGATGAAAATTGGACCAATTTATTGTAAAAAATAAAAAAATTAATTTTTTATGTTTTTGAAAATTTGGTAATGGGTGTCAAAAATTGGTAATTCAGGTTTTTTTTTTTTTTTTTTTTTTAATAATTTTTCGTTTTACTATTAAAAAAAAATGAAATAAAATGTTTCACATATATATTTTGAAATTAAAGATTTTAAACTGAGAACAGAACCGAATTTTTTTAATGAAGTACCCAACCGATTGAAAACTGGACAAACGAATTTTAAAGTTTCCTTACGTCGTAAACCAATGACTTCCTGTCCTTCAGTATCCTTTAACAACACCTCACATATTTCTGTTGAACAAATCCGTTACCTAGGACTCCATCTGGACAAACGTCTAACTTGGAATCCTCATACCAGACTGAAACGACAAGAAACCGCTCGACGTTTCCGACTACTCCAGCACTTACTAGACAAACGCTCTAACCTTCCAGTTAATTACAAAAGACTGATTTACATGACTATGATAAGGCCTATTTGGACTTACGGGGTTGAGCTATGGGGCTCCACCAAGCCTTCAAATTCCTCTCGCATACAGTCCTTGCAATCCAAAATCCTTCGTAAAATCCTCAATGCTCCTTACTTTGTAACAAATAAAATTATCCATAATGACCTTAATGTTCCTTATGTATCAGATTTGGCCCAATCCAGATATCTTTCCTTCCATAATAAAGTTCATAACCATCCCAACCCTCTTGTCTCTAACGTTGCTTCCTATTCGATTCCTGATAACCCTCCGAGGCGTCTGAAAAGAAGATGGCCACGTGATCTTCTAATATAGACATATTATTAGAGTGCTACCAATGGGTAGTTTCTCAACATGTGTTCCATGTCTTTATACCAATGTGCAAATTTACTGGATGTATTTTTTTGTATACAGTTGTAAATATCATTTAAAATAAATAAATAAAATAAAAAAAGTTTCCTTAAAGCCTTTTTTTTTTACCCTGTATTTGTTTCCATCTATCTATGTAATAAGATGGATTTATAAATAATCTGGCTGGTTTAACATTGAAATGAAGTTTTAATTAAAGAAGAAGAATATTTTTAGGAGGAAAAAAGCAATATATCAGAGACGAATTAGAATTAATAGTCCCAGTGGTCTGAAAAGTGGGTTAGTGGAGGTGCGAACTGCTAATTAGAAAACTTGCTTACCTGAGCAGGATGAGCCTTAATCCCATTATTTTCCTTCAATCAAGCCCGCCCAAAGTTAAATTGATCGTTAGCCTAGAGAGAAGATCGCTCCACGTCTCCAATTACAACTAATATGTTTACAAGAAAACTAATGGAGTTTGTCTTGACTTGTACGACTCCATTATCAAGGGTCTCAAGTGTAACCTAATGAACATCTGAAGACTTACCTAGGAGTATTCCCTTTTTGGATTCGCAATGCGTCCTGGTAAAGTTGAGGTCGACGAAGAACATGAAGACCGGGTGGCCGAATCTTTGGTGAGGATGAGGATCTATGACTAGGATGGAGTCGTGAAGTCCGGATTGCCTGCTACCACCGTCAGCGGAGACAGCCCTGAGCCGACCTAGAAGAACACAAAGAAATAGTTAAAATAATTTTTTTTTTCAAAGAGAATTTGATGGTAAATTTTAAATATTTAGACATCTTTAAATGTTTATAAAATATTTCTTTTGTGAACAGAATAACCTTAAGGTTGTTTAGATTATAATTTTGAATCATTCATCATCATTGTGGCCATCATTTTCTACTTCATATGCGATGAAGACAGGCCCAATAAAAATAAAATATTTTAGCATAACTCAAAAAGTAATACAATTTATTGTTGATTTTTTTTTCTCTCTTTCGCGCCTCTATCCTCAAGGGTCATTGGCGTTTTACTATGATTTATATTCTTTTTTAATACTCTATTAACTTCAAAAATTCAAACAAAGTATTGGCTGTTTCTTCAGTATCAGGATTTCTTTTAATGTTTTGGCTAAGCCTGACATTCTTCCAGTAAGTGTTTCACTGTTTGTGGAACATTATTACATTTTTCACCCGTGATTACACTCTATTTATTTGAATGATTTTTAATTGAATCTTGAAAAAGAATTAATATGAATTTAATGTTTACGTTTAATTAATAAAGTAGTTGGAACAAATAAATAAGTTTTATTTACTTAATATAACGTAAATAATTCATAACAATGAAAATCTTTAGGTTTGATTATCTCCTAAACAAAGCGTTTACCTTTGTTACCTTTTGTTTGTTACCTTTGTTACATACCTTCATAGGAATCTCGTTTATTGTTTTGAAATCCTTAATTTATATTTTAGTTTGGCCACTTAACTCTGAAAAACTCTGTATGACCAATTTATTTTGGCATGTTGGGGCTGATGGTCACGTCAAACGACCCAATATTTTTGTAGACATCTTTCATCTGGATTGTGTAATCAAATCGTCTTACGATTCAAGCGGAAAGTAAGCAGTTGTTCATGAGTTTTCATAACGTCATTAAATAGACAAAGTTTACCAATTTCCAGATTGAAAAAGCCACATTTCCAAGAATATTTATAAATATAAAAGTTTTAGGTTAGTATAAGACGAAGTTTATAAGTTTAAGTACGGATGTTAATAACGTGACAAAAAGGAGTCAGTACTGCGGAATATATGCGAATCATTCGCAAAATTATATATTTTTAAATCGTCAGCTATTATAAAAAGTTATTCAATATTCAATGAATTACAGAGAATAAAAAAAAATTGATAAAATAAATAAGTTGATCATAAATACTGCTACCTTGAAAATTTTACTTTGAAAAAGAAATAAATATGTATAGGTATATATATGATGCGATAAAGGAGGCCGGTATATTTAGGAAGCCCTGAGCCAGCTCGAGCCTTATTCACCGGAAACTGATCGAGAACCGTTTGGACGAAAATGATCGGTTGAGCAATCATCAGTGCCTTCATAATCAGCAGACCTAAATGAGCCTAAAGGGTTCGCTCGGTTAATACCGTGCTTTATCAGTTCGCGCTAAATGTATTTTGTAGCGGATAATTTTAGAGGCTGTGGAGGATTGCTGTTCGCCAACCGGAAAACGTATTCAATATCCGTAGGGTTCCCTCCCGCCCACATCTCTTCCGGGGATAATCTTTTCAAAACGTAGGGAAATTGTAAGCGGTTATTCTATTTTTTTTTTTTTTTTTGTTGCTAGAATGCGAAATAACATCTGGATTTGACAGAAAACATTTCTATATGTAATAATATATAACTACCCTACATGTTAACGTTTAATTTTTTTTTTGCATTTTTTTTTAAGTTCTGTATGTTAAGGAAAATATTTAAAGAGATAATTTTAGATCTTAAGAGCTACAAAAAAGTTATATAAACTATGATCGGATTTTGCGTCGAAAATGATGAAATTTAAGTTTTATGATTTCTTTAAGTAAATTATGTTTTCACTTTTATAAGCAATTAACACCTTACTGACAGATACTTCAAAGTCAATCATAACAATGCTTATTCATCCTTTTTTACTCAGTCTGCCGGTGTTCCTCAAAGTAGTATCCTAGGTCCTATCCTTTACACAATTTATACAGCTGGCATCCCAATCCAATCCAACACTGTCATCACCACCTATGCCGATGACACGTGTATCCTATCAGTTAATAACTACCCATAAATTGAATCCCAAACTCTTCAATCACACATCACAAACCTTGAAGACTGGCGTCAAACCTGGAGGATTAAAATAAATTCCAATAAATCCCATCAAATTACCTTTACTCTTCGTCGTAAACCTATGACTTCATGTTCTACAGTATCCTTCAACAATAGCCCTCTTTGTCGAACAAATGCGATACTTAGGACACCACCTTGACAAACGATTCACTTGAAACCCCCATACAAGACTGAAGCGACTAGAAACCATCCGACGTTTTCTACTACTGCAGCACTTACTACACAAACGCTCTAAGCTTTCAATCAATTACAAACGAATCATGTATATGACAATAATAAGACCTATTTGCACTCCCGGAATTGAGCTTTGGGGCTCCACTAAACCATCGAATTCCTCTCGTATCCAATCCTTACAATCCAAAATCCTTCGTAAAATCCTCAACGCTCCTTACTTTGTCACAAATAAAGTCATCCATAAAGACCTTAATGTTCCATTTTTCCGATTTGGCCCAATCCAGATACCTATCCTTCCATAACAAACTGCAGAACCATCCGAATCCTCTCGTTTCAAACCTTGCTTCCTCCTCGATTCCTGATCATCCTCCGAGGCGTCTGAAAAGAAGATGGCCTCGGGACCTTCTAATATGGAACTTTAATTTGAGTTCTACCAATGGGTAGTTTCTCTTCATGTTGTACATGCCTTGTTACCAATGTCACATTTACTTATTGTATTTTCCATGTAATACAGTTGTAAATTTCAATTTAAAAAAAAAAAAAAATGTTTTGTCAAAACTATTTAAAGGATATTTTTAAACGGTCAAACTACTCAAAGTTTCGTTTTTCATAAAATCATGGATCATTTTCAATTTTTTTATTTTTATTATTCAACAAGCGGACTAAAGATACTTTTACAAAAGCTTCCTTGTTTAATAAGTTTCAAGTCTATATCAATTTAGCTGAGCTTTGTTGGGATTTAAATATAGTTGTGTAAAAACGTAATTTGATCTTCTGTCCCTCCGAAGCGTCTAAAAGGAAGATGGCCTCGTGATCTCCTAATTTAGATGCTTTATTACCGAGCTCAATTGACTTTATCTTACTTCCAGACGACAATTCCTTCTTGGTGTTTTTCTTTCCCAAGTCCTTAGAACCAAAAACCCTCCCTACATCCTGGAACTCCTTACTTTACGTTCCTCTATCCACCCACAAAACTACTTCCTTCAACAAATCCTTAAGTCATTCGTGGTGCCTCCTTTTGGAACTATCTACCTAATTCCATACGTCAATCCTCATCCACAAATTCAACGTGTAAAATTCACTTGCATCTGTACAAAGTCTAATCAACTGCACAATTGGAAAAACAATCAACAGTTAATTAATTTGTATTTTGTATTCATCAAAGCCAGACTAATGTTCTTAATTATGTAACTCTGTTGTTATTCTTAGGGGACTGTAGTCCCAGAATAAATTAAATTTTAACTCCTAGTTTGTATACCAATTTAAAGTAATAACTCATCATTAGTTGATTCGCTGAATCATCGCATTATATTCATGATTAAGTGAATCAATCATTTAATGTTATTTTTTATTATTATTTTTTTACTGTTGGTATTACAAGCCTTGTAGATCTTTTTTTGCCATTTCAGCCTGTCTTGGGCTATTTATTTCTAGTTATCTTTACACAAATACGATATTTCATTACCGCCTGAATCATCTCTTAATTTAAAAATTATATCGCTAAAAGAAAAGTATATAATGAAATGGTTCACTAATTTTGTTCAAGAGTAAATATATTTTAATATTTATACACCGGTGAATTGTCTATTAAATGAATAAACAAGCGAGTCCATTCGGTAACCACACGTTTGTTTAGTTCTCCAAACAATTAGAAAGCAAACAATACACAAGCACTAACAGACCTGAAGCTCTGTTACCGATACATTCTGTGATGGGGGCTTTTGATCATGCTAATGTGACCGGTGTCCAAGCACTGGGGTCTTTGATGGAACATGTCGCGGTGATTATTCCATCAAACACAAGATTATTATTATTTAATCATAACGTTGAGAAAACAAATGGTGGTATATTAAATTTATAAAAAAATAAAGAAAAAAAAAGATAAGTGCGCGCTTTAGACTATACGACAGAAGTAAAAAAATCAACAAGGCTAGATTAATAATGTGAAATATAGATTATAAACAATAGCTCATTATAAAGAGGATGGAATGCTGACTATTTTCCTCGCTTACAGTATGCAGGTCCAATTTTTAGTTTCTGAGATATTTTAATCTAAATCTTCAACTCGTTATCCTTTGGTTATCCACACAATTTTTTTCCCTTTTCTCCTCTCTAACACGGTGCCGTGTTAAGATACAATTTTGAATAATAGCTCATTACAGAGAGGATAAAATGAAGAACAACTATCTCGCTTACAGTATGCAGGTCCGATCTTTAATTTGCGAGATATTTTAATTCATATTTTCAATAAAACTAGTTATCATTTGGTTTTCGACACTATTTTTTCCCTTCATCTCTCTCTAACACGGCGTCGCGTTAAGACACAATTTTGAATAATAGCTCATTATAAAGATGATAAAATGAAGAACAATTCCCTCGCTTACAGTATGCAGGTCCGATTTTTAACTTTTGGCATATATTAATCCTCAACTTCAAAAAACTCGTTATCGTTTGGTTTTCCACACTATTTTTTCCCTTCATCTCTCTCTAACACGGCGTCGCGTTAAGATACAATTTTGAATAATAGCTCATTACAGAGAGGATAAAATGAAGAACAATTATCTCGCTTACAGTATGCAGGTCCGATCTTTAATTTGCGAGATATTTTAATTCATATTTTCAATAAAACTAGTTATCATTTGGTTTTCGACACTATTCTTTCCCTTCATCTCTCTCTAACACGGCGTCGCGTTAAGATACAATTTTGAATAATAGCTCATTACAGAGAGGATAAAATGAAGAACAATTCCCTCGCTTACAGTATGCAGGTCCGATTTTTAACTTTTGGCATATATTAATCCTCAACTTCAAAAAACTCGTTATCGTTTGGTTTTCCACACTATTTTTTCCCTTCATCTCTCTCTAACACGGCGTCGCGTTAAGATACAATTTTGAATAATAGCTCATTACAGAGAGGATAAAATGAAGAACAATTATCTCGCTTACAGTATGCAGGTCCGATCTTTAATTTGCGAGATATTTTAATTCATATTTTCAATAAAACTCGTTATCGTTTGGTTTTCGACACTATTTTTTCCCTTCATCTCTCTCTAACACGGCGTCGCATTAAGATACAATTTTGAATAATAGCGCATTACAGAGAGGATGAAATACTGAACAATTCTCTCGTTTACAGTATGCAGGTCCGATTTTTAACTTTTGGCATATATTAATCCTCAACTTCAAAAAACTCGTTATCGTTTGGTTTTCGACACTATTTTTTTCTTTTTCTCCTCTCTCACACGGCGTCGCGTTACGATACAATTTTGAATAATAGCTCATTACAGAGAGGATAAAATGAAGAACAATTCCCTCGTTAATAATATACAGGTTTGAGTTTTAGTTTTTGATATATTTTAATCCATATGCAAAAACACTTCAAATAGGCGACTCCAGCCGACATTACTCGAGTGTTACCCATCGGAAATCTGACGGCTCAAATCTAGTTTACTCTCCACGAAAAAAAAAAAACCAAAACGAGCAAAAGGAAATTTTTACTTTAAAATAAGCCTATTACCAGTAGAGACATTTAGTCTTTCAGATTTATAATATATAATAATCCGAAAGCCCGTACAAAAAAAAAAAAATAATAATAATAAGAAAATATAAAAACCCTTTTTTTTTAATATTCATAACATTATTATTTTTTAAAAATAATGAGAGTATGCCTGTTGGATCATGCTATCTAGAAAATGATGACTGATTTAAAGAATATTGAACCAGTAACTTGAGGAATGAAATGGAAAATTCATGTCAATATAAAATATATGGAAACAGTTGTTATTTAATTTACTTATATATATATATATATATATTTAAACATGTAAAAAATAAGTGGCTAACACGGCCTCCAAGGGAAAACTTTTTACAGATTTCAGAGTTTTTTCTATTTATTTATTTTTTTTTATTACACTTTTAACTCGTAAACGGTGCATTTAAGTTAAAAACGAACACTTTAATAAATTACATAACGTTAAATTTTGCGTCTAACGAGTGCCTAAACGTAATAATTTGGTTAAGTGTAGTATTGCCCGAATGCGAGACCGAGGCGAGTATTGGTCTTGCAAACTCAATCTTGGTCTCGCACATGAGTTTCGCAACAGTCTTACAGTTACTTGTCTTATAATAGTACCTTAGAATAGTGTCTTAGCTTATTACCATAGAGATATTACTGTATTTTTTTAGAGAGGAGAAACCTAACTAAACTCGAATGAAAAAATGGTTTAGAGTTAAATACAAAAGTATTTTGGTTCTACCAATTCTTTACATGTAACTAAAATTGCCAAGTATTAGTACGATTTTGCCTTCAGTTATATTAAAAAAATAGATTTTTTTTACCATTCTTGGTTTTGGTGGTTGCAAAATGCATGACCAAGACCGATTTTGGACAATACTAGTTGATAACCACGGTCTAGAAATGCATATTTTTACAAACTTTATCAAAAACTGAGACAAATTATTATATATGGCCCTGCAGCTTGGAAATGATTAAATTAAGTAAAGTCAATGATAATGATAAAAGGGACTTTTCAGGAGGTCAGATACAGTCGCTGAACTGCTGTAGTTACACTACTCACACACGAGCAGCAAACCTCTGTACAGTGGGCGTATTAGCCACCTAAAAGTCCCTCTTATCTTAGAGAATTTAATCACTGTTTTCTAAAAAAAAAAAGTTGTTGATTACTTTACTATGTTGTATTTAAAATTTAATTATCTTGAACATTTATTGAGAATTTTCTTCATATTTTATAAAACATTTTTACCTTATGAAAAAAACAAAAAAAATTGTCTCAACTCCTTTTTCGTTGGATGGATCAAATGGATTTGTTGAAAATTTTTTCTGGAATCATCACCTCCCCCCAGTGTTTGGCCAATAAGAACTGAGGCACACGCTATAAAAAGAATTCGTGCCATTTTAACACACTTTTTTTTTTATTTTATTTGGGTTTTATACAACTTAAGGAGTCATATCCCCAACACCCAAAAGCCACTGCTCCCTGTCCATCCAATCTCCTTCACGGAGCCCTCTGGCTGCCATGCTTTCCTCCACGTCCTCTGTCCATTTCTTCTTTGGCCTTCCACGCTTCCTTCTTTCAGGTGGCATATAGTTACAAATTTTCTTTGGCCAGCGGTTCTCATCCATCCGCATTAAGTGGCCATACCACTTTAGCCGTTTGGTCCCGATCAGGTGAAGGATGTTCTTTTGACATCCGACCTTGTCTCTAATAGCTGCCTTTGGGATCCGCTCGATTCTGGATATGCCACAGCTTCTTCTCCAGAAATCCATTTCCATGGAAAGCAACTTATTTTCCATCTTTTTTGTCAGTGTCCAGCTTTCTGATCCGTAAGTGGCTACGCTTTCTACAAAAGAATGGTATATCTTCTTTTTAGTTTCTAATCTTATTTCTTTACTCCATAGGGTTGAATTTATCGAACTTATTATTCTTTTCCCATTATTTATTTTATGTTCGATATCAACCTCACTACCTCCCTTTGAAGATAACCAGTATCCGAGGTACTTAAACTGCTGGCTGACATTTAGCGTCCAGTCATCAATTTCAAGGGGCAAATTAAGGAGCATTGAAAACCATATACTCTGTTTTAACACACTTTCTGCGTTTTTTAAATCCATTAATGAGGAGAAAATACATAAAAACGTTATTAAAAGTTTAGATTTAACAAAAATAAACTCCATGCCCTTTCGCAACAATGCGACGGTACATATGTTTTTAAAAATTATATTATAGTTATAATAGGAAGTTTCCAAAGTATTTAATCGGGTTTTAACATAAATAAATTTCGGTATGTTGGAACGCAATGTTATCGACAATTCCGGTAGAACACTACTAAGCGGTTTATAATATTATAAGAGAAAAGCGGAGTTATTAATTGCAGCAGGTGAATATTTATCGAACCGAGAGAGCTAAGTATTGTATTATAGAACCAGGAAAACCAAAGCCCTTTAAGGGTAAGTAGTCATTATGTCTCCGTCCCTTTTTAGAGAGGAAAATCCTCTTTGATATTTTCCTAAGACCTGTATAGTTCAAATATCTCCTCCACTAACGAGCTCTAGCGACAGTTTATAAAAAGTATAACAACCTTCAGGCGGTGGATAGGTTCAAAGCCTCCAAGTTCTCGCTTTATTTTCTAAAACAATTTAAATTCTGTTGCCGACATTATCCCCTAAAAGGAAAGATAGCGAAAGAATTTAATGGAAAAAAAAATTGCCTGATACAATATTGATGAGGGGCAGATAAAAGCCACTAAAATAGTTTCGAAATATCTGGCACGGTGTGTGTGTGTCACACAACTTTTATTTATCACTCTAATTTGAGTATAAATTAATTTATACCCAATCGGCAGGTACTCCATATTTCATTATGGGAGTAAGGCGAAGAGTATAGACAATTTCAATGAATTACAATCCCGTATTGTCCAAAGATAAGATAGAGAAAGGAAAATAAATAAGTTAATATTTAAAAATAATAACAATGCAGTGCACAATGCATTTTTTGGTACATGACATGAAAATGGAGGCGTCCACGTCGCAATTAATTATAAAATTCTTAGCTATGCACTGGGGTGCCCACAAGGAGGTTTCATGGGGCAAGTTGTGCCCTCAAAATTTTTGCGTTGGAGCAAATTTCGAAAGAGTTATGAATTTTCGGAGTAAGGAATAAGGGAAAAAACATGGAACATACCGCAGCAATAGTAATTGAATATGATCTACGATTTTTCTAATTCTACCTTAACTTGCTCTGTTTTTAGAAAATGTGAGCAATAAAATATCTTGGGAGAAGGGGAGCTAGGTCCTTGAGCCATCGATCTTGGAGGGAGGGCACCTCTGGCTCTGCAGATGATACAGTTGTTCTGGATGAAGTAAAAGGACATTAAGAGACTCGCTAAGTGTGGGCGGGGTGGCCGAATGGACTAACGTGTATGCACAGCACCACTGTTGCTTGGCAACCTGATATATGACACGAATTGATAAAAAATAGCCCCTGGCCCGGGAAGACCCCGTATAGCTTTAAAGGCGAGGAAGGGGAGGAGAAAAAATAAATAAATAATGAAAAAAAAATACTCGCTAAGACAAGGATAAAACAAAATATAAGATTATAAGTGAAAATTTCTAAATTAACTACAGGATCTAAGAGTAGATAAAGTAAAATATCTTGGGTCCAAAATCATAGCTGCAGACTTTCTATTTTGATTAGGAGTTATTATGACGGTAGTTCATATTATGTGTACATATTCAACATAATTATTGTGAAACGAAGAAATATAATATTGGATATTTAAAAATAAATTGATATATATGTTTAGACAATTGTAAGATTTTTTTAAATGTGATTAGATATAATATATATGCCTTAAACATGAGAGGAAGGGGTACAGCTTCAATAATATAGGTATATTTCAAGAACCTTTTTTAGCTAAAAATGATTAATGTTAAAAACTGAAAAATACTTTTCATTTCTTAGTTTGTACGACCTCCAAATAATAATAAAAACGTTTTCACAGTCTGTCTAAGTAAAGATGTCAACAAAAAATTATCTCTATAAAATATATTTATACTTGTACTTATTAAATATATCTTTTTCAACTTTATTGCAAAAATTTTATTTAAAAAATCACGTGAAAATGGAGGTGTCCACGTGAAAGGTGAACAAATCATAAAATCTTTTTTTTTTTTTTTAACTTTTATTATGATATTTACAACTGTATTAGTATGAATACATCAAGTAAATTTGTAGAGAGAAATATTATTACATGAACACGCTTGTTGAGAAACTACCCACTGGTAGCACTCTAATAATTTGTCTACATGAGAAGATCACGAGGCCATCTTCTTTTCAGACGCCTCGGATGGTTATCAGAAATCGAAGAGGAAGCAAGGTTAGAAACAAGAGGATTCGGATGGTTATGTTCATAAAATCTAAGGATACGTTTATGTATTATACTTAGTGTTGCCCAAAATCGGTCTTGACCTTGCATTTTGCAAGACCAAGACCAAGGCCGTCTAACTGTTGCAAGACCAAGACCAGGACTGGTAAAAAAAATCGATTTTTTTACTAAAAATTAAGGCAAAATAGTTACTAATACTCGTCAATTTTAGTTACTATATGTTAATCATTGGTAAAACCAATATACTTTTGCATTTAACTCCTCTAATTTTTCATTCGGGCTTAGTTAGGTTTCTCCTATCTAAAAAATTACAGTGATATATCTATGGTAATAACCTAATAAGTGACTGCAAGACTGTTGCTAGAGCCTTGCTCAAGACCAAGACCATGAACAAGAATGAGTTTGCAAGACCAAGACTAGTCACGGTCTCGCATTTGGGCAACACTAATTATACTGAATATACTAGCGGATCCAGAATTTAATTTTTGGGAGGCTTCAGCCCGAAAGCTTTTTTTTTTTTTTTCATAAAACAACGATAGTTACTTTGGAAAAAAAGAAAGAAACTAACTACCTATATGAAATGGTGTTTAAGAGATTCGTAAAGTCCTTTTAAATATAATCACACGAACAATAATACTTTAAGAGATAATTTTTTTATATTTTTTCCACAAAACATAGTTATATTTTACCACTTGGAGGGGGGGGGGACTTCAGTTCCAAAGCCCCCCTCCGTAGAGCCGCTAATGGACCACGTGAAAGATGAATGAATCATAAAATCCAAGGATACGTTTATGTATTATTATTCCTGAATATGAATGAAAATTTAAACAGTAGGAATATTTAAGTCGTGATAAAATATCTACGAAACTACTAATAGACTTAGCTTAGCCAGCTAATCGAATTTCCTTAATAGAATTTAGCTTATTTGTTATCAAGTTTAATTTTTTTTGGGAGAGGCGAGATTTTGGAGGGGGGGCAGCCAAAATTAAATCAATGAGTAAGAAATTGACTTACGTATAATAACAGAGCTTTTTTCTCTCTTTCAAAGGTACCAATCCAATTCCAAAAAATGTCTAGAAATCTCTGATTAAGGACATACAATGCAATGAAAAAGATAGTTCTGATATACGATCGCGATACTAAGGCATTAACCAATGTAGCAATTAACCATCCTAGCAAGAAGTATTAAAAAAATTTGAGAGAAAACATTTAATATCATAGCATAATAAAGGAATTAATAATCCTTAAGTTGAACCACCTTTAGAATATTGAACCACTCCTGATAATTCCATACACCTAAGAATTTTTTTCAGACTTCATTAAAGGAAGACCCGAGGAAGAAATATTTAATAAGGAAGATTGAAGACTAGTATTGCTCATAAATATGCAAAATGGCCATCTCTAGTCTTTATTAGAACCCAACTTTTTCTTTTCTTTTTATCTTGTTTCCTCCAGCGTCCTACCATTTTTTTTTTTTTTAATATTACTATTATAAATTTAATTAATCCCTGGCTGTTTATTCTGCCATATGTGTACTTAATATTATCACCATGGCGCAATCTTTAATTAATAGAACTTTCCGCAGAAGGGAAAATTAAAAAAAGGAAAAAGAAGTAGGCCCTACATTTCGAATATAATTTTCAAGGAATAAGTATGAGAGAGGAAAAAATTAAAGAACTGATAAGAAACCGATTTCGAAATTTAATGTACTCTTCCCCCTTTGCCAACAAAAATTCTTAATTTAGATAATACTTAAACTATTACGAAATAGCTTAAAAATCAGTAAAAAATGCTAATATTGAAATTATAATATTAAATATTACATATTACAGTGGATGTAATATGTCTAGAATTAAAACTTTAGCCCAATTAAAAATTTGATGTTTTAGGTTTCACGATACACAGAATACGGAAATCAAATAAAAAAATCTGTTCGATTGCCGTATGCGGCTTTTCTCCAAAGACTATTGGTCGATTGTTTTGAAATTTGTCGAATCAAAGTGAGAAATCACCCTGAAATGATCCTCTTAACTTGACAAGTACACCAATAGCCATTTTGTTTCAAAATGGCAGCTAAAAATGTGTTTTTCTATACATTGTAGCTAGTGGTGCCCAAATGCGAGACCGAGACGAGTGTTGGTCTCGCAAACTCTTGGGCATGGTCTTGGTCTTGCACAAGAGTCTCGCAAGAGTCTTGCTATTACTTATTAGCTTATTACTATAGAGATATTACTGTGTTTTATTTTAGATAGGAGAAACCTAACTAAGCTCAAATGACAAATTAGAATAGTTAAATGCAAAAGTATATCGGTTATACCAATTATTTACATACAGTAACTAAGATTGTATTAGTAAATATTTTTCCTTAATTTTTATTTTAAAGACCGATTTTGGGCTACACTAATTGTAGCTTGAAAACGGCTGTAATGATTTTAATGAAACGTTTCTAAAATTCTTTGATGCTCTTTCGATTTATAAAATGTTATCTCGATAAAGAGTTACGGTAGTAAAATTATATAGGAAAATTACTCAAAAATTATTTACTTTTTAGAGGATTAAATATATTTTTATTTTAAAGAAATATCATTAAAAAACAAAACATAAATCATCGAAATCTGACTGCTTGATGCAGAGATTTGAACTTCTTACATATGTTCTAATGCAAATCCGATTTTTCTCATTTTGGTATTATACAGATGCAATCAAAATTATTATGTAAAGAATAATTTAACTGTCTATATTTTTTAATACCAAGTGAAAACAGGTAATTTTTATATTCAATGTTTCCGAGAAGCGCGTGAGGGATGTTGTATGACACACAACACATACGTATAACTATTAGAAATAATTTGCAGCTTTTTTCTTTTCTTTTAAATAATGGATTATTTTTTAAATAACTTTAACTTTACTCGTTATAAATTTAATAATTGCTGAATTTCATTTTAATATTATTCTCTGGTAACAAAATTATTAACCAGTCCTCCATTCATAGATTGAACTGCATAAAAAAATTATCGATGAAACAATAAAAGAAAACCATAGTTGCTTTTTCAATTAAAAGTCCCATGCCGGTTATTAAATCTCTATTTCAGAGAATAGGAAATGGGAAAATGGAATTCTATTTCCATTCAAACAATGGGTCTATGGGTATAACCAATTAAGGATAACACCCTTTGTTTAACCATTTCCAATTAATGAATTTTTTAGTTAAAAGAACGTTTACCCTCTGCTTATTTCATAAAAAAAAAATAATAATAAATAAAATATTTAATTATTATCAATATCAAAGAGAGTTAAAAAAGAGCCTATTTTTTTATATAAACCAAATATAAAAATTAGTACACAAATTATTATAAGACTGTAGACTCAGAATTAATAGCATTTTTTTTTTACCGAAATTACATGGAACTCCAAGGAGGAGGTAGTAAGTTAGGATTTTCCGATTTTTTGAGTGAACGACTGGACCGATTTTAAGATTTGACATGTTTTTAAACATTTAAGGACTCGAAATAATGAAAAAAATATTTTATTATAGTTTAAATATTCTGATTTCTTTGATGATTTCATATCATATTATAGTTCAGTTCATGATAATATGTGATGGATATCAATTGCATCGAGTAGTTTTATTTTCAAAGCGATTTTCAATCATCAATGACAAATTTTCAAAAAATGTGAAAAATATATATATATTTCGTTTTTCGATTGTAACATAAAAAAATAAAAATAATTAATTAAGATGTTTTTTATCTAAAGCATATATTTCCGGAAAACATTGATTGTTTTAATAGTAATTAAAAAAACATCGAAACATAAATATGTCAGATTTCTGCAACGAATTAAACTTAATAGCTAGTTTTGAAACAAAAAAATATTGTATAGGTTTTGATTTGTAAAGAAAAAATGGTGTATGCTCCGGGAGGAAAAATATATTAAAATTCTAATATAAAAAAATTTTCTCTAAAAATAATTGAAAAATGAAATTAAATTATTGTTACTATTCGTCCGAATAAAAATTAAAAAACTTTCGATGATTTTTTTTAAAAATTCTTAAGGAATGCAAATTATCGTCATTAGATTTCGTTTAAAAATAATAATTGCAGTTTCCGATTTATTTGATTTTTTAAAAATATTTATCTCGATTCTCCTCCCAAAAAGCCAATACTAAGCGACACTAGCGGATCCAGGATTTAATTTTGGGGGGGGCTTCAGCCCGGAAGCTTTTTTTTTCATGAAAATTACGATAATTACTTTGGAAAAACAGAAAGAAACTAACTACCTATATGAAATGGTGTTTAAGTGATTCATTAAGTTCTTTTAAATGTAGTTACATGAACAATAAGACTTTAAGAGGTATTTTTAAACATTTTATTTCTATAAAACATGGTCATGTTATACCATTTTGGGGGAGGCTTCAGCCCGAAAGCCCCCCCCCGTAGATCCGCCCGTGCTAAGCGACTTTGATATCAATAATTGAAAAATAACGTTAAAATAATTTAATTTTCAAGACATTGTTACAACAATAACCCTATCCGCTCAAAAGAAACTTAAACTTAAATAATTATTTAAACATCTTGTTAGATTGTTGGTTGGAATTAATGTCTAGGAATATGTAAACTTGGTTTAGCTTCAGGAAAGTAGATTCCATCCAATATTCTGAAGTGTGTAAACAAACATCTGATACTTGAGTTTCGTTTAGGGTCGAAGGCAACCGAGTACTATATCAAGTTTAAATATTGTCGTCAATTTAATTTTTTTAAATAAATTTATTTTCTTATTACATATTTTGTCAAGACCTAAAATATGATAATATAATAAATTATCTTGGATTGATGAAATTTATGTTTTTTAAGATAGAATTAAATACCTCCATCTGAAGGCAAAAAAAGAAATTCAGTATATTTTGGTGTTATAATATTATAGTCTGTGGTAAAGACCCTTTTTTATCATATTATTAACATTCGGCTGAAACTTCTTAGATAGCTTCATCTCATCGTAAACTACAAATATTTTATTTATAAAAATTCTCGGAATTGGGACGTTTTCAATCTTGAGAGAGACAGACTTTGTCTATTTAATTAGGTATTAAAATCTCTTAAATATCCATTGGCTTTCCAATTCAATTTTAAGATAATTTAAGCACAAAATCGAGAAAAAAGTTGTCCTCATGTCTTGTCCTACACCACACAATATCAAAAATCTGGTGCGCGCAACACACGACTTTCACTTACCGCTCTACTTTGAATAGAAATTATTTTCTGGCAATACTGGGCTATTATAAAATTTCTGAAGTGCATTTTAAACGGATCTAAAGCTTAAAACTTACAGATAACAAATCATTAAGACCATTATAATTACAAAAAGTCTGTTTATTATAACGACGGTAGGCAATAAAAATCTGGTAATTCCATCTGCTTTTATAAGCCTCACAACTTCAGTCTCTGAGCCTTTCAGTTGACAGAATGACTAACTCAAATTTAAACATTTTTGAGAAATGTCATTTTAGTGATATTTCTAGTTAAAAAAAGTTATCTATACAGACAATGAGTAACTTGATTCCAGAGTTGGTAATTGCATTTTTTTGTAACTCTTAATAATGAGAGATAGTTAATTATTCAAAATAAACCATATTAACGGTACTTTAGAGGAAGACGTATATGAACATTGGGCTTTTAAACCCTGTAAAGTGACATCATAAGACCGAATTAATATTAAAGACCACTTAATTATACAATGATACACCGAGTTTAATAAAAATCGTTAGAGCCGTTTTTGAGAAAATTGTAAAAATGTGTTTCAGCGTTGATATATAGTGGCACTTCCGGTTAGCCGATTTTAAGAAAAAAGTTGGTGTCACATCTAAGCATAATATACTTATCTTAAATACGTAATATCTGTTTCGTACGACTTTTCGTTTTTGAGCTAGACTGCTAACAAACAAACACACAGACCATTTTTCGGGACTTAGTCATTTCGACTCAGGGTACCCCAAAACGTGTATTTCCGTTGAAAACTCAGATTCAAAAATTTTCTCGGTCGCAATACTTACCCTTACTATATATTACATATATACGTACGTGAAAGTAAAATAACGAGAATATATAGGTCAAACAGCCTAATATGTTGTAGTCCACTTTTTTTTTTATTTTGTGATAAAATTATCTCACTATCCAAATGGAAACCAAATGGGTATTTACGAGTTTTTAGCACCTGATTAAATAGACAAAGCTTGCCGAACTCTATATTGAAAACGCCCCAATTCCAAGAGTTTTCGTAAATAAATAGTTGTAGGTTACGATGGGATATTCACGAAATTTCAGACAGATGTTAATAATTTAATAAAAAGAAGTCTGTACCACGGACTAATAAATTATCTTGGATTGATGAAATTTCTCTTTTTTAAGATAGAATTAATACCTCCAACTTAAGACAAAAATAAATTCAGTATATTTTGGTGTTATAATATTAACTAACAATATAAATAATATTAGAATATTTTTTCCGACAAAATATTTAAGTGCTCGAACATAGTAATAAATGAAACTTTTCATGAAATTATTAGTTTCTGTTTTAATATTAATCCATCTATTTATTTTTATTAAAATTAATTTTTTTTTTTGTACTGGACTCTTAGGAATCCATATGTTGCATTTTTTGTAGAAATAGCTTAATCATTATTATGGCGTCTTTTTATATCCTGTTTAAGGTTCAATATCCTTTATAAGGGGCAAGGCCAAACATCCCGACCTATCTCGCGTAATTTATTACGTACTTTTTTATCTCTTGATGTAAGCTTCATTCAAATTTAAGCAAATACTGAATATAATTATATAATTGTAATTTATAATACGACAGATTTACAAGAGGCGGAGCGATAAAAAATTATTATTTTTTTGTTTGTATTTAACTTCTTAATTTTTATGTTTCTAAAGTCAATGAAGACATGAACACAACCTTTTCTTATGACGAAAAAAATGGTAAGATATTTTTAAGATTTGTTCAGTTTCAAGGAACATTATTTAGCTTATTAAACTATTTCTCCGTGTCATGAAAATTTCTTTCGTGTTCCAATTACCCCCAAATGAATTATATAAAAAACACTAATTAATTTATTCGTATTAATCATTTCAAATATTGTTTGATTAAGGATTTGCAAAAACTAAAATATTTTTCTTTTGAGAGAGGTCTCATCACACTCTCTCTGGATTAGGAATGGGATATCGAAGACCCAATACGGATATTAATATCGGACTTGATATATCGATAACCGATATTATAAACATTTTTAAAATATTTTATTTTATTTATGATATTTAGAACTGTATTAAGAAAGAATACATTCAGTAATGTATTTAAAATAGAAGATCTCGAGGCGATCTTCTTTTCAGAGGCCTCGTGGGATTATCACGGAATAGGAAGCAAGTGACATGGTGACAATAAAATAAATGAATATAAGTAGATATAAAATAAGAAGAAGTTGTCTGATACAGAAATAAAAAGATGATATCAGAGATATAGTGGGTCATAATGTTGTTAAAATATCAAGTATTATATGTAGAAGATACAAACAAAAATGGAAAACAAGTATGAATAAAAATATAAAATAAAGGAGAATATAGCATGTAAGTTAAAGGTAAACAGAATGCGATAAAAGATAAGGAATGAATGTATAACAAACTAATAAAGATTACATTTAATAACTGTAGGTTAACAGATAAAGAAAATTAATGTTAACGAATAAATAGATTGTAAATTGAATAAGTATTGATAAAGTAACTTTATTTTACTTTAATTAATTAAAGTAAGTAAATAAATTAAGTTAAATTAAATTTAATATATAAATTAAATTAAGTAACTGAATACTTAATACTTATTCAATTTACTATCTATTTATTCATTAACATTCATTTTCTTTATCTGTTAACCTACAGTTATCAAATGTAATCTTTATTAGTTTGTTATACACTCATTCCTTATCTTTTATTGCAATCTGTTTACTTTTAACTTACATGCTATATTCTCCTTTTTTTTTTTTTTTTTTTCTTTATGACATTTACAACTGTATTACATAAATACATCAAGTAAATTTGGACATAATTGATATAATGACATGAATACACCTGCTGAGTAACTACCCAATGGTAGCACTCTAATGATATTACTACATTAGGAGATCACGGGGCCATCTTCTTTTCAGACGCCTCGGAGGGTTATCAGGAATTGAAGAGGAAGCAAGGTTAGAAACGAGAGGGTTGGGATGATTCTGAAGTTTATTATGGAAGGATAGGTATCTGGATTGGGCCAGATCTGAAACATAAGGAACATTAAGATCTTTCTGGATAATTTTATTAGTGACAAAGTAAGGAGCATTGAGGATTTTACGAAGGATTTTGGATTGTAAGGATTGGATGCGAGAGGAATTCGATGGTTTAGTGGAGCCCCATAGCTCAACTCCGTAAGTCCAAATAGGTCTTATTATAGTCAAGTATTTGAGTCTTTTGTAATTAATGGGAAGTTTAGAGCGTTTGTCTAGTAAGTGCTGAAGTAATCGGAAACGTCGAGCGGTTTCTTGTTGTTTCAGTCTAGTATGAGGATTCCAAGTTAGTCGTTTGTCCAGGTGGAATCTTAGGTATCGGATTTGCTCAACAGGGATAAGTGGAGTATTGTTAAAGGAAACTGTAGGACAGGAAGTCGTTGGTTTACGACATATTCTCCTTTATTTTCTATTTGTATACATACTTGTTTTCCATTGTTGTTTGTATCTTCTACATATAATACTTGATATTTTAACTAGATTATCACCCACTATATCTCTGATATCATCTTTTTATTTCTGTATCAGACAATTTCTTCATATTTTATATCTACTCATATTCATTTACACCATGTTTTGTATCTTTTGTAGCCCTGATAAAGACCTGCAAAGTGGGTCGAAACGTCGGCAAAATTTAAATAATAATATTTGTTTAATTTAGTGTTTATTTGACCGCACCCTCCCGATCAACTCCTTCTCATATTATATCAACGGTCAACCATCTCTACATCATTATAAAGTATTTATTGTAAATATGCTCAACTTAGACTACAATAGCATATTGTTTGCGCCCAGAGGAACAATACAAAGCCTCCTAGATCATAAGGCCTATCAGATCCCGCTATCAAATAGCCCCCCACTTTCGGTCAACCACGAACCTCCAGACTTAGCGAACTTCGGCCCCCAGCTAACAACTTATCCAAGTTGGGACTTAGATAGCACCAAGACTTAAGAGAAGGCGTTTAACTTACACTCTAAGAGGGACTAATCCAGAAAGCGAAGACAAACAGAGATTAGGCAAGAAAAACCCACGAATCAGCGAGCCTGAAACGGAACTCTCTAAGGGGTTAAGTTTCTTCTCCTTAATAGGGAAATGGGGAGCGAGAGGGTGACTCGGAACGCATATAGTATTATCTTTCTTTTTTTTTTTTTCTTTTTTTTGAAATTTACAACTGAATTAAATTAAAAATACAACAAGTAAATGTGACATTAGTAACACATGACATGTACAACATGAAGAGAAACTACCCATTGGTAGAACTCAAATTAAAGTTCTATATTAGAAATTCCCGAAGCCATCTTCTTTTCAGACACCTCAGAGGGTTATCAGGAATTCAGGAGGAAGCAAGATTTAAAACGAGAGGATTGGGATGGTTCTGCAGTTTGTTATGGAAGAATAGGTATCTGGATTGGGCCAAATCGGAAACATAGGAAACATTAAGGTCTTTATGGATGATTTTATTTGTGATAAAGTAAGGAGCGTTGAGAATGTTACGAAGGATTTTGGATTGTAAGGATTGTATACGAGAGGAATCCGATGGTTTAGTGGAGCCCCATAGCTCAATTCCGTAAGTCCAAATAGGCCTTATTATAGTAATATATATGAGTCGTTTGTAATTGATTGAAATAGTATTATCCTAAATTTAAAAAAAGATAATATTATTTTATTAACTCATTATTATATAAAAAAAGTTTTAAGTGACTTTCATATTGTAGTATTAAAAGTGTTGGAGATAACAGGAGCTCATGGTGGTGATTATTTTACAAATTAAACAGCTGTTTATTTAATTACATATTTGTTGCACTCCAGTTATCTCATACTCTCTTAATACAAAGTAAAGATTTTACACTAAACATTTGTATGAGAAATATCATCTGGATGTGGTAGTTTGATTTTACCTAGGTAATATCAGTTATTTTTCGATATAGACAATTATCCTTGAATACAATATATTAATTATTATATTATATATAATATTATTTATATTATATTGTGATATGTAAGTCAGTTAAGGGTTTCAAATCCCGAATTAATTCAGCTCTATACGAAAAACAAAAGTTTCTACTTCAAAGCCCAGGAAACCTGCACTTTCTGTAACCAATTCATTTCTAACAGCCTGTTCCATATCCTCCTGTACTGTGAAAAGCTGACAGACAACAGACAAAAACATTTACGAACATTTCTCTCTGCGCCAAGTGATGTAAACAAGATACAAGACATACTTGGAATCGATAGCATAGAGAAACTTAATAAAATTTACTGATTCATAATGTCAGCGTGCAATTCACTGGATTCCTTAAGCTCTAATGTTCCACACACCAACCAAGTGCTATGACTAAGGATAATTGTTGGTCAGTTCAATTAATTGTTTGCTTCTGTTTTTTTTTTTTTTTAAATTTTTTTTTATTGATAAAGTATATAAAAATTAATTGGAATGTAATGAAGTATTATTGTTTTTATAATAAGTCAATGTACAGTTATGATAAACTAGACTCATGAAGGTGAAATAAAGTTATTCATATATGTATGATTTGTACAAGATTGTAAAATAATCTTTAACAAATAAATTCAATTCCCTTCTATATTATATTGTGATATGATTATGATTATAATGAAATAGAAAAGGAAACACAGTATAACGTACAATGAAAATATCAGAAATAAAATGCTCAAATTATTGTAGGGCTTATATGAAGAAGCTGGACAAGTTGAATATTAGCAATAAGAATAATTACAATCATATAATAGTATAAATTGGTGATAAGGCGCGATGTATAATATAGATAAATATAGTAAAATAGATCTGAAAGGATATTGTACAAAATTTTATAACTGTTGAAATAGATCCTGTAATTTATAACTTCAGGGAATCTATTATTTGACAAACAAAAATCAGCTGATCAATGAGGGAATAACGTGAATAAAAACGAAAAAAAACCTAACGAACTCTGTTAATTTATTCCAATCAAAATCACCAGAGGACTTGTTTTGTTTGTTGTTTTGAAAACGTCTCTTTTGAATAGAATTTCCAATCAATGGCCTAACATAATCATCTAACTGAATTTTTTTATATAATTTATTTTCTATTATTTTCAATATTCTATTCTATTATTATTCTATTCTGTTATTCTATTATTTCATTTTTTAATTTCCCACATCCAGGAGTCCCCATAAGGGAATGGTTTAACGATTGGAGAGCAATTTTTCGAGCTGGTACAGGAGTCTAAATAATGGGTTGGCAAATAAGTCCTTTCGGTTTTCTAATTTATTCTAATCTACCATATATTGACCATTGTTTAATATGACTTTTTCCCATATTTCCACTAACTGCATAATGCCATGTTCATAGAATGTCTGCAGTTTATTGTTAAAAAACTGTTCCAAGTGGTTTTTGATGTTCTATTCCTTTTGGAGTTTCTTTCCATTCATGGAGTTCTGCAGAGATCGGAATAAGTGGTAGTCACTTGGAGCTAGGTCTGGTGAATAGGGAGTTAGGAGCAAAAAGTACCATCCGAGGCTCAATAATTTATTGCGAGTGACTAATGAGGTGTGGGGCCTAGCGTTGTCTTGGTGGAACACAATACCCTTCCGATCATTCATAACTCCTCAGGATGTTCCCCAAATTCGATGTTACTATATCCGTTGGAAAGCTGAATTATTTCTCTTCACAGTCGTATGAGTGGTGCTTTGATTTAATTTCTACATAAGGAATAAATAAACAAACACTCCTTATAGGTTTTTATTTTTTATGTATATTTGTAGTAACGAAAGACCCCGTTGAAGTCATTTTGCGTAGTTTATGTGGCCTTAAATTCATGGCAATTTTTTTGTAGATAGCTAAAGTAGTATTGAAGTTATAACATTCTTTGTGATTTTCGAGAAAAAAAAATATGTGAAGGACCCAAACATTAGGCCTGGAAACATAGCCGAGCTTGTGCAAATGGTTTTCTAAGCTTGTGTGCGACACATATAATGCCATAGCAATCTCTCGCACTGATTGGGTGGTATTTTGATTAACAATGCCCTTAATTTCATGTGGGCGACCAGACCGTTGAGCATCATTGGTATCAAAATTTCCTGAATGAAATTTGGCAACTCAATTTTGAATGTGCGTTCGGTTCATCCCCATAAACACAGTACATTTGTCTATGAGCTTCTGCAGCACGCTTATCTTTTTTAAAATAATACAACAAAATATGGCGATAATGAATGATATTTTCTTCCATATTCACTGTGCAATAGCAAACACAATACTAAGCTAGTTTCAACGAGAGTTAACAGATATATTTGTTGACAAATTACAAACAGGATAAACAATCCACCTTAGGAATTAATTCATCAGATAAGAAGTGGATAAATAGTGACATAAAAAGAAAAACCGAAAGGTCTTATTTGCCAACCTAATATTTTATTTGTTTAACGTTTGAAAAGTAGTTAAGTAGAATGAGAAATATTCTTAACTATTAGTGCAGTGAGTAAACAAACTAGATACATCATATTAGCAGTTATAAAATTAATATTACATTTATTTATAAATATTTTTAAATAAAGGAAAATCAAAACAAGAATAAATTAAAAATCGTCAGTATTGTATTCGGTGACCCTTTTATTTTAAATGTAGGCTTGTCCCCTAATTTAACTGCCAGGTAGAGTTTCAAAAAGTAATTAGTGAGGGTGAAATGTAAGTCTTCTCAAATGGAAATAGTAGCAATGTAATTGCGTATACCATGTTTTTTTTTATAATTTTTTTTTTACTTTTATAATTAATAAACAATAATATTTTTTACAAATGAAATTGACAAATACAACTTCACTTTATCTCATATATTCACTTTATTTCATCCTTAAGAGCAAAATTTACATTGGCCAATATATTAACAATGATTGAATAAAATGTGTTTAATCAATTTTATAAAAAGAAAATAACGATTTTTTGAGCAAAAGGCAATATCGATTTTAAAATTTGATACCTAAAACATTTTGTTAAAATCCTATGAATGTTATGAAACAATTTGAGCACACTGACACATGATTGAATAAAATGTGTTCAAACAATTTGCTAAAAGTAATCATTTTTTGAGCGAACGGAAGGATCGATTTTAAAATTTGATAACTTAAATTATTCAATGAGATCCCACAAGTGTTTATAAACAATATGAGCTGAAAACACTGACCCATAATAATAATAATAATAAAAGACTAAGCGAATCCGAAGGTTCGATGCCGACACCACCAATCGCTTATTACACACCTCTCTCCACCGTTCGCCGCCAAACCCAGTCCCTTCAGATCCGCTTTAATGCAATCTTTCCACCTTCGCTACGGTCTACCCCTCGGACGCTTACCATTCGGTACAGCAAATATTTACAAGCCCATTTGATTCGCCGGGATGAAATCACCTCAATTATATTACCTTGATACAGTTCACGCAATTCGGCGTTGTGTAACCGTCTGAACTCTCCGGTTAATTCATCCTTCCTCAGTCCGAATATTCTACACAATACTCTATTTTCAAAAACCAAAAGCACTGACTCATGAATGCATAAAATATGTTTTATCCATTTTATTAAAGGTATATAACAGTTTTTTGAATTATTTGACTGATTTTAACTTTAACGGCTGTTATTACTCCTCAATGATATCTCTATAATGTTTTCAAGCAATTTTAGATGAATCAGTACGATTATTTGATCTGTCGGGTTTTTTTAAAATATTTTCTATTATATTTTTTTTTCAATACTTATTATTTGTGGATTATTAAAATTAAAACTGTGCTCCATTTTTATACTATGCTTTTATATTAGTATTTTACATGTTTTATTTGTAATTAATCCTTACATTGTAAAAATGTGTCTGACAAAAATCACGACAGTTCTAATGATAGGAGATATATCCCTAAACGCTAATATTGTAATTCTATGTGACGAATAATAAATTACAAATGAAGTTATCTTTACCCAATATCATTAACGTAAAACTTAAAAAAAAAAAAGAAGTAATAATATTTTAATGAAATAGAAAGAAATTGAATAAGAAAATTCTGTTCCCTTAATTAATTCGCCCGTGGTGGTTCACGTTGGAAGATCAAACCTAAATAATACAGATGGGAGTCCTAAATGAATATTTGAAGTTCAATCAGAATACCGAGTGATTTTATTTATGTATGATTTTTTTCTTCGCCTGCTCTCGCTTTTTTTTTAGTCAATTAAGACGGAGCATGATTGTTATTATGGCTCTGCATTTTAGTAGAATTTTAGAAAATTAGAAATTATTTCTTTACAGAGTGCTAAAATGATAATAATAATAAAGAAATGAGAATTTCAGCTTCCAAAAGGTTATAAACAACTTAGCTTTTCATAAAAAAAAAATATAAAGAAATGAGAATTTTAGTTTCAAAAGATTTCAAACCCAACTTAGCTTTTTGCAATAAAAGAATAAATAAAACTAGTTGCGCAGTGCGAATAATTCGTAGAATATATTGCTTAGTGAAAGAATAGCAAAATAATATGAAAATAAGTAGACCCAATGTAGTATCTGAGGATAAATTAATGATTTCCTTGGTTGATTACAGTATTTCATTTGATTTAAACTTCACTATTTAATTGGGACTTATAAAAGTTTTAATTGATATAAAAAATAAAAAAAATTTAAAAAAACATGGGCATCTTTCAGGAGATAAAATATAAAAACGGGAATGATATTAGTAAAACAGCAAAAGAGTATTCGAAATTAATAAAAAAGCTGTCACATTTGGAACCACAGAGGTTATTTCTTCTAAAATGTAGAAAATACAATATGTTTCCACCACACATTGTAGATAGCACCAAGAACATTTATAAGCTTATTCCTGACAATTCAAAGTTCACAAAACCGCTAGAGATGATATTTTATTGAGAACACAGAGTTCAATTTTAAACCTAGAAATAAAAGAAATTTGTTCGACTCTGAAATTTATCAAATATAAAATAGTTAACATTCTTGTAGAACTTTCGGACAAAATAAAAAAGTTGTAAAGTATTTCATTTAACATAATTGATCAAAATATTTGTACAAATAACAATTGGATATATGTCCTATAGGAAATAATAAAGGATGTAGCAGTAAAGAAAAAACGGTAGCAGAATAAGAAATGCAGTATCCTTTAAGATGAAGAGATTGTTATGTATATCAGCTATAATATATAATCGACTGTATCTTTGTTAATAATCGTCCAAATTTTACAATTTTTTTTTTTTTTTTGAAGATAATTTAGTAATCTTTCTAACAATCATGGGTACAATCAAGAAAAAATGTATAATTTTTGAGTTAAATAAAGTTTCTTTTCCTTCATCACTTGTTTTCCATAAATTTCGGGAGGATAGGACTATTTTTCGCATGTGAAGAAGGAGAATATTTTCAAAATGAGTGGTCAATCATTGGATTTGATGAAGAATTGACAAAGTTATGGCGTGCCGACAAAAAAACGCCTTTTAGAAATAATCTATAGGATTAATATATCTTTCCATTGTCTAGCTTTAAATGTGTGTTAATTTACGACATACGAAACAAAGAAATAAAGATCAACAAAATTTAGATAAGGTAGAAAATATTTGATTAAATATTATGAGACTTATATTGATAATGTAAACTCCAATAAATCCCACCAAATTACCTTTACCCTTCGTCGTAAACCAACGACTTCCTGTCCTACAGTTTCCTTTAACAATACTCCACTTATCCCTTTTGAGCAAATCCGATACCTAGGACTCCACCTGGACAAACGACTTACTTGGAATCCTCATACTAGACTGAAACGACAAGAAACCGCTCGACGTTTCCGATTACTTCAGCACTTACTAGACAAACGCTCTAAACTTCCCATTAATTACAAAAGACTCATATACTTGACTATAATAAGACCTATTTGGACTCCACTAAACCATCGAATTCCTCTCGCATCCAATCCTTACAATCCAAAATCCTTCGTAAAATCCTCAATGCTCCTTACTTTGTCACTAATGAAATTATCCATAAAGATCTTAATGTTCCTTATGTTTAAGATCTTTCCCAATCCAGATACCTATCCTTCCATAATAAACTTCAGAATCATCCCAACCCTCACGTTTCTAGCCTTGCTTTCTCTTCAATTCCTGATAACCCTCCGAGGCGTCTGAAAAGAAGATGGCCCCGTGATCTCCTAATGTAGTCATATCATTAGAGTGCTACCATTGGGTAGTTACTCAGCAAGTGTATTCATGTCATTATATCAATTATGTCCAAATTTACTTGATGTATTTATGTAATACAGTTGTAAATGTCATAAAGAAATAAAAAATAAAATATCGATAATGAAAATTATCGATATAAAAAATAATGTTACAGACGAATGTAGGTATCCCAGTTTATAAATAAAACGTAGTAATAAAAAATAGTTCGCGTTACAGACCGCTTTCTATCGAATTATTAACATCCTTCTAAAACTTTGTAAATAACTTCATGTTATCTATGAAATTAACTTTTTTATCTATGAAAATTCTCAGGAATTAGGAATTTCTTCATTAAATTAATTAATAAATTGTTATTGTACTTAATTTGTCTTGGTACAATGAAAAAAAAAAATTGTACTTTTTGAGTAATTCGCAAATAAAGTTGCTTTTCTTTCGAAACTTTTTTCCTTAGATTTCTGCGGGATGTGACTATTTTTCCTACCTGGGTTCTTTAAAATGAGGACTCAATCATTGGCACTAGCGGATCCAGGATTTAATTTTGGGGGGGGGGGCTTCAGCCCGAAACCTTTTTTTTCATAAAAATAACGATAGTTACTTTGGAAAAACAGAAAGAAACTAACTACCTATATGAAATGGTGTTTAAGTTATTCCTTAAGTACTTTTAAACGTAATTACACGAACAATAATACTTTAAGAGGTATTTTAAAAAAAAAATTTCCCATAAAACATGGTTATATTTTTCCATTTTGGAAGGGGGGGCTTCAGCCCGAAAGCCCCTTCTCCCCCGTAGATCCGCCCGTGATCATTGGATTTGATGAAGAATTCATGAAGTTATGCCGTTACGACAAAAAAAAAAAAAAACTTTTAGAAATAATACATAAAGTCAAAAAATATACCTAACATAGCCTAATATAAAAACAAAATGTAAAAAAATAAAATTATAATGAAAGAAGTATTTCGACTACGAAAAAAATATTAATAAATAAAAATAAAACACATATAAACATACGTACATGATAATGTTATATAGCCAGAAATAAATGATGAAAATATCAACATACATTTCAAGTTACTTTCCGTAATTCAGCTCTAATTTTTTTTTTCATATTAGTATATTTAAGAGGTCTATATTGTCAATATTATTTCTGTCAATATCCATGATTTTTTTTATTGGGTTCTGAAGTTACTGATTGTTTATCAAAACAACATAGATGCTGAGAACATTTTTAACGTGAACTGCCAAGCACAGGCGAATCTACGGGAGGGCTTTACGGCTGATGCCCCCCTCAAAATGGTAAAATATAACGATGTTTTATAGAAAAAAATATTAAAAACGATCTCTTAAACTATTATTTTTGGTGTAATTACATTTAATAGAACTTCAAGAATCACTTAAACATCATGTCTTATAAGTAGTTGGTTTCTTTCTTTTTTTAAAAATTAATTAGCTTTATATATATGAAAAAGAAGCTTTCGGGCTGAAGCCCCCCCCCCCAAAATTAAATCCTGGATCCGCTAGTGTTGCTAAATTCAAACTTTGACAATGGAATGAGATTTGGATTATAAACCTGTAATAAAACGAGTAAATAATTTTCCGTTCCTTTCCTAAAACGATTTTCAAAACTATTACAAACACTATTAAGAAAAATCTAGCCAACAGATGGTTGAAATGATATAATTGGGTGGTTTATAATTAATTGAAATAATCATTTTTAAAGGAAGGAGATGGTCTGGGGTGGCTGTCATAAATAGGACTAAATAGTGGTAAAACTATTTTATTGAAAGCCGACGTTTCGATCCGACTTTGCAGGTCTTCTTCAGGGCTAGAACGGTCCAGATACAAAAAGATAGAGATTGTGGCAGTTACATAGTATTTAGACAAAATTTATAAACAATGCGAATAAGCTTATTGAAATTATAAACAGTAAGTACATTAAAATATGAACAGAGTTAGCTAAGTAAAAAGATCATAAACTGAAGAAAATATTATGCTAACAATTGTTGTAGTGTAATATGTAATAAATGCAAATGTGAATATACTTCTACAGATCTACAGGAGAGATTGAAAGAAAATTCTCTATCGTTTTGTATCTTGTCCGTTCTAGCCCTGAAGACCTGCAAAGTCGGGTCGAAACGTCAGCTTTCAATAAAATAGTTTTACCACTATTTAGCCTATTTATGACTGCCACCCCAGACCATACTGCACCGGTCAACTATTAAATATTCAATCATTTTTTAATATTTCAAAATTTAATAATCATGCCATAAAATTGATTCTGTGCAAAAAATATTGTTGTTACTCACATTAAACACGAATGATACAAAATGTTTATTTATTTTTATACAACAAATACACAAATTATAAAATTAATTGATGATAATTTAGAGAAGAGTCGTTTCATTCTATAACTTCGCCTTTATTTCGATAGCTGCATTTAATATAATTGCTGAATTAATTATTGTAATAATAGAGAGAATTTCAAATGTAGCGAGCACTTTGCATAATTAGGAAACATTAACTTAATTGCACTAGAAGTTTTGACGTATAAATTAAACACTACTAAGAATTAATATAATGACATATAATTTTCATTATTATATATTTTATATTATAATTCGTTTCATGTGCTATATGTTTTTATTTTACGATGATATTAAACAGATAATAATCGAATCTTTTATCTGAAGAATTTCATATCAAGCAATAGTAAAAAAATATGTAGATATGATAAGATAAGTAACATATAGAATTTTATAAATATATTTTTAAAACTATATATTTTAATGTTTTTAAACAGTAATCAATTAACTTAAATATATGTTCAATATTAAATTTGATATGAAAAATACAAACAGAGAATACCAACGTGGCATTTATTGGATTTGGCATGAAGAATTCAAAGCGGGAACCTATGATTTATACCTTATACTTGGAGCCATCGTGGAAATTTATTTGTTGCTCAGGTGCAAATAACACTACGCCAAAATATTTATATCAAGAAGATATGTTTGTATGATAATCTTTTTAAAAATAGGGTAACTTATAACATTTAAAATCTTTAATTTTAAACAATAATATTGTAATTTAAAAAAAAAATGAAGAAGAGAATTTTGGCGATTTTAAGTTGTACATTTACATAAACACAAATATCACATGTATGGCACTATGCACGAAGTCAAAAAAAAAATCAATGCTAATGAAATAATTATTATTCTAATAAAAAAATATGTCAAGATATTTTTTTCTGAAAATTAATAATTTTTCTATACAGAACAAAATTTTTGAAACAACTAATACCTAAGATTAAAAGTGTGTCTAAAAAATCAAAAAATATTATAAAATTATTGTTAATATATTTTTCCACTTAGCTTAGTTGATTACAAAAAAAAGGTTCGGACTTTTTTTTTTCGATTCAAAGTTTACATAATATTTTTATAAAATATATAAACTTAGCATTTCAGATTAAGTTAGTCTACAATAAAAATATGAGTTATTATGAAATATTAGCTCAATATAAAATTCAAACAATTTGTGTTCCGTTGTTATAAATAAAATACTATTAAGTTAAAGATTAAGATACAATAGCAAATATTTAAAATGAGTATTTTAAATTTAAAGGATATTCATCGTTTTAACCATTTAAATTGTAGTAAGATAATTTCTAAAATGTGTAATGATTTGCCTAAATGCATTTTATTATGAATTGACTTTATCATTATAAATATATATTAATATTTAAAAAAAAAATGTTAACTATTTCAATTTTAAAATAAGCGCGAAAATAAATTAATAAGTTTATCTTTGCCACTTCTTATTTAAATAATAGTATTTTACCCAGATAATATCCGTTAAGTTCTAAAAAGTGTTAATATATAACCGCGCATATTTAAAAATACTGCTGGATATTCGTATAGTAATATAATTTAAAATAATATATTACCTTAGTAATATAACACAATAAATTAAATCCAACTAAAATTATAAAATAGAAAAAACATATCACTATCTTCGTTCGAAAACTAACATATTTAATTAACATATGATTAATGGTGCTTAGGCTCATCTTTGAGGTTAAATACTTTTTTAGTTTAAAAAGTTGTAATTTCCACTTTGAAATTTTTTCTTAAATCATCCTCAAAAGTCAAATTAGTTACTACGATGTAAAGAAATGAATAATGAAACAAGTATAAAAACATCAATTACTTTAAATAATGTTTCTTAATATAAATAGAACCTTGTCAAACCAAGACAGTAATATTTAAAACTAATATTAAATCAATATCATGAATAATAAAATGGAATTATTTCAAATAATATTTAGAAAAAAATCATGAAACTAAAATAACTGATAGCATTAGTTTTTTTTTATTTTTACTGATATTACTGACTTTACCATTGCTTATATTAAAAATTAAATTAAAAATTGTATTTTATTCAATGAATAAATTTTAAAAATTTATGTTTTTCTGTTTAAAAATTAAATCAATCCTATCTAATAACAATTTAAATTAATAAAATTGTATTCATCTGTTTTTATTTTAAATAATGTATATAAATATAAATAGCACAATAATTTATAGTGATAATTATAGATACAAACTACGTAAAAATAAAGTTTGTATGAACTCTTGAGGAAAGAATAATTTAATTTTTAATTAAAGGAGAGAAGAATAGTTGGGGTGATCAGTCAAATAAGAAGGCAAAAATAAATGATAATATTTATATAAAATATATAAATATAATATAATATTATATATACAATATTATTATATACAAATATAAATATAATATTATCATTTATTTTTGCCTTCTTATTTGACTGATCACCCCAACTATTCTTCTCTTCACTATTCACGACAGTCAACCATTTACCCACAATTAATTTTTAATTATTTAAGTAGAAAAAAGAAACGCACTATTTGAATGAATATAAGCAAGAAGGTGTTCATTAAAATCCCTAATTTATTCATGATACCTCATATCAAATATGAAAGACATTGATGGACTCACCAAGCTTGCTGGGATGTGCGATGTATAGTCTGGCTTGAGACTTATGACCAACGCAGTGAGGACAATCTGTCGTAAGCCATCTCCAGGCAGCCTCGGACCAGCGATGTTCCTGGCTGGAGAATACGGCTCCGAAGAGAGCTAAGAAGACGACAACTGGAAGATGCATCTTGAATGGAAGCTTTCCAACTACTGAAGTCCAGTGCTCGCTGGAGGAGACTTTTCCAGTAAGGGGAGGTGGAGGGGGTATCCCCACCACTTCCATCCCCACTCCTCATGTCGTAAATGTACGAAAGAAAAATGTATTCTGCTTTCTAAATATAATATATGAATATATAATATATTATGTCTATATAGGATACTAGTTGGCCCGTGCGAAAAATTAGTAGACAATTTTGTTCAATGAAGAAATAGCAAAACAATATGGAAATAAGTAGTTCCTATGTATTATGCAAGGAATGAATTAATATTTTTTCCTTAGTCGATTAAAACATTCCATTAAATAGAATAGACTAAAATATTTGTATCTAAAAATAGATCTGTTATTTATCTTCACAATTAAACTCTATTTTGATTATATTATAAAAATTTTGAATCTTTCACCACATAGATATCCAAAATATTAGCACTACAGATAATTAAAAAAGAAATCGCATGGTTTAGGGACTTACTTAATCTGATTGAACTGCATGGATTATATTTCAACTTTTTTTTTTTTTATTTCTTTATGACATTTACAACTGTATTACATAAATGCATCAAGTAAATTTGGACATAATTGATATAATGACATGAATACACTTGCTGAGTAACTATCCAATGGTAGCACTCTAATGATATGACTACATTAGGAGATCACGGGGCCATCTTCTTTTCAGCCGCCTCGGAGGGTTATCAGGAATTGAAGAGGAAGCAAGGTTACAAACGAGAGGGTTGGGATGATTCTGAAGTTTGTTATGGAAGGATAGGTATCTGGATTGGGCCAGATCTGAAACATAAGGAACATTAAGATCTTTATGGATAATTTTATTAGTGGCAAAGTAAGGAGCATTGAGGATTTTACGAAGGATTTTGGATTGTAAGGATTGGATGCGAGAGGAATTCGTTGGCTTAGTGGAGTCCCATAGCTCAACTCCGTAAGTCCAAATAGGTCTTATTATAGTCAAGTATATGAGTCTTTTGTAATTAATGGGAAGTTTAGAGCGTTTGTAATAAGTGCTGAAGTAATCGGAAACGTCGAGCGGTTTCTTGTCGTTTCAGTCTGGTATGAGGATTCCAAGCTAGTCGTTTGTCCAGGTGGAGTCCTAGGTATCGGATTTGCTCAACAGGGATAAGTGGAGTATTGTTAAAGGAAACTGTAGGACAGGAAGTCATAGGTTTACGACGAAGAGTAAAGGTAATTTGATAGGATTTATTTTAATCCTCATTTTTTGACACTATATTTCAAGACTTGTGTGGTGTGATTGAAGAGTTTGGGATGCAATAGATGGATTGTTATTAACTGATAGGATACACGTGTCATCGGCATAGGTGGTGATGACAGTGTTGTAGCAGAATAACTTAACCCCATTTCATATGGCTAGTTAGTTTTTTCTTAATTTTTCTTTCAAAGTAACTATGGTTTAATATATCTGTAAAAAGCTTTCGGGCAGAAGCTCACCAAAATTAAATCCTAGACTCGCTACTCAAACTCAAAAGGAGATAGGCCTACTCACAGATTTACAAAATTCACAGATTCAACAAAAAATAGATAATTAAAAAACTATAATATTTTCAATACAGAATTTTAAGTCTACTTATAAATATCTGATAGATAAACAATAAATAAATAACTGATTTACAACAACCTACTATACAACACAAACATTACTCCTGATTTATTATTAAACTACACATACACAACAATAGATTTATAAACGACATGGTCACATCTGACATGTCGATCAGGAGGTGAGAGAAAAGAAATTGGATAAGAGATCTTTCCTGTATTAACGTAGCAAATAAGACCAGAAATCACAGGCGGATTTACGGGGGGGGGGAAAGGGCTTTTGGGCTGAAGCCCCTCCCAAAATGGTAAAATGTAACCATGTTTTATGGTAAAAAATATTTAAAAAATATGTCTTAAATCATTATTGCTCGTTTAATTACATTTAATAGGACTTCAAGAATCACTTTAACACCATTTCATATAGGTAGTTATTATCTTTCTGTTTTTCTAAAGTAATTATCGTTATGTATATGAAAAAAAAAGCTTCCGGGCTGAAGCCCCTCCCCCCCCAAAATTAAATCCTGGATCCGCTAGTGCCAGAAATGATGAGCACTGTCCTTCCTCATACACAAAATGTATTATAATTCACTGTAATATATCTGCTTAATGTCAAATTCATGGCAAAATTAAGTTTTAAAGAGATTTTTTTTTTAAAGGCAAAGTTTCGTTTAAACAATCGTAAATTTTTTTCTTTTTTTTTTTATTAATTCTTCTTTTGTAGTACTCTCTTTTGAATAAAGATAAAATGGGGTAATTAGCAAAGAGAAATAAATTTTACTAGCTAATCTGTTAAGAAATTAGAATATCCCCGGCATTAGACTTCCCGATAAGTGTACTCGAACAGAAGGAGCACTCCAGATATATTGCCGATTTAGAAGGCAGTGATAATGAATAGGTTGGCACTACTGGGAGAGCTTTCCTTACTGATAAGGGAGTCCCTTACCTTCCCTGCCAAATGTTTTATCCAAGGAGATAAAGAATTCAGGACTTGTGCCCGCTACATCTTAGTAGCCTAGTATGTTAGTACCTCTGGTACTCCGGTGGTCCGAATTCCTGCTAGGTCCTATCTCGGGTATTTCCAGAGGGTTAATATTAAATAAACTTGGGACCCTTGGAAGCTTTAATGCACAGCTCCGTGTACGCCTGGGTGATCCGTTAGTAGAATATTTATTAACTATATCCACCGAAAAGTAAATTTATTAACTGTAATATCACAAATTTCATTAATAAATTACAAATTTCATTACTTAAATTAAATGTTACTTTATTAGTCGCTTCCTATTAAAAAAAAAACACGAATCTCTTAAAAAAAACTTGAATATCCTACTTTTCTCCTAAAAATTGGTCCATTGTTTATATGAACTTTTTTATATTTATTGAGGTCTCCTACCACTCCTATCAAAATTTCCTCTACTACGATACATCCTGTATATACAGGATGTTTCAGATTTAACTGGCCAGACTGCAAAAATGAACTAAGGACCTCAAAACAAGAAAAAAATTCCACTGAAGGTATGGCCGCAAACGCTTTGTTTAGGAGAGCTAAAGATTATCGTTGTTATGAATTATTTACATTACATGAAATAAATAAAACTTATTTATTTTTTCCAAATACTTTATTAATTTAACGTAAACATTAAATTCATATTAAATGTTGTTCAAAGTGATTTCCCTGAGCATTAAGACAGGCTCGGTATCTTTCTTCAACAGCAGCAGTGGCAGAACGACACTGGATATGTGTTATTGTTTCACAAGATTCAATTATTCTTCTTCGTAAGAAATCAAGGACATTGAACGGACTTGCTCAATCATATCTCAATCAATGGATTGGCCGTGCAGGACCAGTGGCTTGGCCTGCACGCTCTCCAGACCTGACACCACTGGATTTTTTTGTTTGTGGTGACACTAAACAAAAAGGCTATGCAAATACTGTTAATGATAATTGACAATTCTTGATGAAGATGGATATTTGAGGCTTGTGAAACAATAACACATATCCATTGCCGTTCTTCCACTGCTGCTGTTGAAGAAAGATGCCGAGTCTTAATGATCAAGGAAATCATATGAACAGCATTTAATATGAATGTTAATGTTTAAATTTAATTAATAAAGTAGTTAGAACAAATAAATAGGTTTTATTTATTTCATATAACGTAAATAATTCATAACAATGAAAATGTTTAGGTGTGAATATCTCCTAAACAAAGCGTTTGCGGACACACCTTCAGAGGAAATTGTTTTCTTGTTTTGAGGTTCTTAGTTCATTTTTGCAGTTTAGTCACTTAACCCTGAAACATTGTATAACGATAATTACTCATGATAAAAAAGAAATATAGTAAATAACTTTATAAAATGCTGTTTAAGTGGTTCTTGGTAATGCATTTATACACACGGTAATACTTTTACAGATAATATTTTAATATATTTTTTGTAAGAGATGACTGTATACAGTAGCAATATATGCATTATTATTATTTTTGAATTTTTAATAGTTGACCGTTGCATTATAAAGGAAGGAAATGGTCCGGGGTGGCGGTGATAAATAGGCTAAATAGTGGCCAAACTATTTTATTCAAAGCCAACGTTCCGACCCGACTTTGCAGGTTTTCTTCAGGAAGGTGTGTTCAGCTAGGAACTCCTAAGCACCAACTCCAGAAACTCCTAGCTGAACACACTTCCCTGAAGAGGACCTGCAAAATCGGATCGAAACGTTGGCTTTTAATAAAATATTTTTGCCACTATTTAGCCTATTTCTTACCGCCACCCCGGTCCATTTCCTTCCTTTATTTTTATTTTTGTTATTTTTAGTGTTAACATATTTAGCTTAGATTATTCACAGTAACAAGAATAACTTTCCCATTTTGGGAATGGGAAGGGGGTCAGCCCGTATCCGCCTCCCCTTATACACTCAGGGTCAAAATGTTAGACACACTTCAAAAATTGTTATCAATACCCTCCCATATTTTCAAATTACCTGTAAGACAGTATTAAAATAATCTATCTATCTATATATATATTATTTTTTTTTTTCAAATTAAAGTTAAGGCCAGGGAGAATGTTAGACATACTCCATGGTAAAAATAAATAAAACTCATTTTAATACTTCGTGGCCTCTCTACCACCATTTATTAATTTTAAAATTCTGTTTAGTTATGAATCGTACAATTGTTTTATTGTTTCTTGAGGTAATTTTTCCCATGAAGCCAGAATTGCAGATTTAAAATCCTCGATTGTTCCGAACTGTCTTGACTCAGAGTACACACTTCTTGAAACAGTTCCCCGAACATTTTCGATAATGTTCAGGTCTGAGGATATTACAGCAGGCCAATATTCTAATTTAGAATAGAATAGAATAGAAAATTAAACTTTATTCTGGGACTAAGTCCCTTTAGAATAACAGTGATGAGTTAATACAAAGTAAAGTACAAATATGGCCAAAAACTAACTTCTAAAAATTTTAATATTGTATACATTATTTAAAAATATGTATAAAATATTTTATACATTATTTAAAAGTATGTAACCAGTAAAAAATAAAAAATAAAATATATATACAAATGAACATAAAATCTTCTCAAAATTACTTAATTGTGATAAAGAAGTAAAAAAAAAGAAGAGAAATTACAAATCCATATATACATAACTACACAATTTATAAACAATAGGCTATCTAATAGAAAACTAACTTAATACAAAATGTAATAATATCTATAGTGATTTATATAATAATATGCAGACACTAAGATAAAATAAAATCTTAGGATTACTTGTGGTGTAATGGTAAAAAAATATAAATAAAAGGAACTATTTATACGTACATTCTCATATTGGGACACAGAAAGACTAAAATATTAACATATATACCCGAAAGAAAAAGCACAACCTGAGGCGAAGAGAAAAAAAAAAAATAGTAAAAATAATAGTCAAACTAGGTGACAAAGATCATTGCTGTTTTATGTTAAAACTTGAACAATAGGCACCACCATTTACTTCTCACAGATTCAGTTCATAAAATGAAATTTATGGTTGCGAATCGTCTGTTTGGGATGTAAGGAGATATTGGAAAAGGAGATATTTGAAAGTTGACAGGGAAGAGGCATGACGGATGTTATGTGGCAAAGAATTCCAATAGGAGACGGAGCGGGCTAAGAAGGAACGTTCATAGGTTTTTGTCTTGTGTGATGGAATATAGAGGTCAGAAACACGGGATTTACCATCAATCTTTAATAATTTTTGCTGAATGTATTGGGACGTTATCTTGCTGGAAAACTGGTGTGCCATCAGACATGTTATTAAAAGTCAACTTTTGATCCTCTAACACATTTTTATATTCAGCTGAGTTTATCCTTGTTGAAACAAATACCAAATCTTCTTTATTTTTGTAACCAATTGATGTAAACACCATAACTTTTCCTCCTTCCATTTGACGCCGTGATAATTTTTTTTTCTGCTTTTCTCAAGTCATGAAAATAATACTAAAATCCATCTTGCCCATCCAGATTAAATTTTTTTCATCACTAAAGATGACTTTCTTCCACTCCTCACTCCACGACACCGCATTACGAGCAAACGCCATCCGGCAAATTTGAAATGGTTACTCAAAACTGGCTTTCATTTTACTTTTTTTCTAACTATTATTTTGACTTTTTAATAATCTTTGGACAATCCTTATTTGCCAACCCAATACTATAGTTCAATTAAATGACAATATAAAGTTAAAATCTTTTAACTCAATTTTTCAAATAATTGATTTTATAAATGATTGATTGCATGAGTGTGCGATATACTTAGGTAAGATTTTATAGTAGTCACATTAATAAAATTATGACAACATTTAGTCACTTTCCTTGCGCAATTGATCAATGAATGAACCATGGCCTTACCGTATGATCCTTTAATTAATATCAAGGAAGCCATGTCTTCTTATCTTTAATGGATAGCTTCTCGGAGCAAAACGTCACATTGTTCAATGTTCAAAGCATTACTAAAATTGCATATTTAAGAGAAAATATTGAGCAATTTGGAATTCCTATGGTTTCTGTAAATTACCGCTTGAACTAATGTTACACTAAACTATTTTTAATTATTAAAAAGTATTTATTTAATTTATTTGAAAACCGTAATCGGTAGTTCATTGTAAGTAGAGGGAAGTATTTAAAGAAATGATAGTGGACCCTAATATCTACAAAAAATTTATATATATACATTGGTCTAATTTCCGTCAGAAAAGTAGGAAATTTAAGTTGTTTTTTTATGAAAGTCACTGTAAGCAAGTCATTCGTATTGGTCGAATAGGTAATGATAACTAAACAAATATTATAATTGGTAATTGGTTGACTGTAGTGGATAATGAAGAGAAGAATGGTTGGGGTGTTCAGTCAAAAAAGGAAGGCAAAAAATAAATTATAATATTTATTTTTTACATATGCCGACGTTTCGACCTGAAGTTCAGGCCTTCATCAGGGCTTTCTCCTTAAGTGTCAAGGGGAGAATGATGAGACCATATCTTTCTCCCTAATTGTCCGATTTTAATGATTTTTTTTTTTTTTTTGTTTTTTTAGGAAATTCCATAAACTTTTAAAAAACTATACAATATCCACAAAAAAGTGTGTACTTTTTGAGTTATTCGGAATTAAATTTTACCATATCTCGTAACTTTTTCCCATCTTCTTTTCGTTGAATTATGTTATATAGATAAATTTAAATGGTGTCGAGAAAATGAATTTAGCGAAGTTTCATTGAAATCGGTACATTCGCTTAGGCGCTACAGTCTATAGCAACGCAGGTTTTTCTGCATTTTATCCTTTATTAACCAATCAAATTCTTTCAAAAGTTATATGTAGCCTTTTTTTTATTTTGTAACTCTGAATAATACGAAACGTTTAACTTTTTAAAATAAACAATATTAAAGGTACTTTAGAGGAAGACATATATGAACATTGGGCTTTAATCCCTGTAAAATTACATAAACGAGGATAAGACCTAAATTATATTAAATACCACTTAATTATACAATGATACACAGAGTTTGATCAAAGTCGTTAGAGCCGTTTTTGAGAAAATTGTAAAAATGTGTTTCAGCGTTCATATGAAGTTGCACTTCTGGTTAGCCGATTTTAACGAAAAAGTTGCTGTCACATCCGGCCCATATACGAACCTTAAATACTTAATATCAGTTTCGTATTACTTTTCGTTTATGAGCTAAACTGTTAACACTCACACACAGACCATTTTGCGACACTTATTTGGACTCAGGGGACCTCAAAGCATGTATTTCCGTTAAAAACTGAGATTCGAAAATTTTCACGATCGCAATACTTACTCTTACTATATAATACATATATACGTAAGTGAAAGTAAAAATTGGCAGTAAAGTTCGAAATATGTAATGAAATGAACTTAATATAAATGTTAAATAAAGAAAACATGAAAAGTTTTTTTTAAATTTCAATGGGCGTGTATAACATGTTGACACTGAGTGTAGATTTGCCTGTATTGTAAATGTGTAAATAGCACCTCATTTTGTCTTTTGTTTTTGCATTATACAAAGAAAAATCTTCGTTCTTTGCATTGTTTATGTTGATATCTTATCGAATATTTTCGCAATAAAATCTCTAAGGTAAACAGCGTTATAAACGCTTATGAAGAAGCCTATGAAACTTTAACATTTCGAAATTGATTGCATAATAAGCTATATTTCTGCAAACTCAAATATTTGTCAAGTGTTAAATGTCGTTACGTGCATTGAAAATTCAATGTTTTATAACTCCAACCAAAAATATAACGCTTTTACTAAATGAATTGTCAATATTGGTTTGTCATTTTTATTCGTGTTTGGTCCAAGTAGAATGGTCTTCTAAATCAGATATGATAAGGTTGAAAACACAACAGAAAATCTTATTTATTTATGTGGTCTTGGATAAACGTCTAACTTGGAATCCTCATACCAGACTGAAACGACAAGAAACCGCTCGACGTTTCCGACTACTCCAACACTTACTAGACAAACGCTCTAAGCTTCCAGTTAATTACAAAAGACTTATATACATGACTACAATAAGACCTGTCTGGGCATCCGGAGTTGAGCTTTGGGGCTCCACTAAGCCATCGAATTCCTCTCGTATCCATTCCTTACAATCCAAAATCCTTCGGAAAATCCTGAATGCTCCTTACTTTGTCACCAATAAAATAATCCATAATGACCTTTATGTTCCTTATGTTTCCGATTTGGCCCAATCCAGATACCTATCCTTCCATAATAAACTTCAGAACCATCCGAATCCTCTCGTCTCTAACCTTGCTTCCTCTTCTATTCCTGATAACCCTCCGAGACGTCTGAAAAGAAGATGGCCTCGAGATCTCTTATTGTAAATACATTTTGTTTTTAGAGTGCTACCAGTGGGTAGTTTCTCAACAAGTCATTTCATGTTATTATTTCTGTTATCAAATTTACTTAATGTATTTAATTTTTTAATACAGTTGTAAATATCATGAATAAATAAAAAAAAAAAAATTTATGTGAAGTAAGTTGAGAGATGCAATCATAGTGAGAAACACGAATAAAATGTTTTGATAAATATATTTTATTTTGTACTGACGTTTCTGATATTTAACAAATTATTAGTGGATTACAAAATAACTGCTTGAGGTAAATAAGGAAGGAAAAGAATTGAAAAAATTATGTTTCAATTTAAAACAGATATATTTGAGTCAAATTTACGGATCACATTTGAAAGAAAGGAAAGATATAAAACAGAATAAAGAATGTCGATATAATATTTTTTAGAATACATTTGAATAGTAAAAAATCTCATGAATAATTCTCTTAATAATTATATAAATTTTATGGAAAATTAACGTCAGTTGTTAGACAATAACATCAAATCATATATTTTCTGATATTTAACAAGTTGCAAAATTAATATGAATGAATTTCTTATTACACACCATTTTTTTTATTTTATCAAATTATTAGCATCTGCCAAAAACTTCCTAAATAACTTCAATTTTTTTAAAAAGAAAATTCTCAGAATTTGGGCGTTTTCAATCTGGATATCGACAAAATTTGTTGATTTATTTAAGTATGAACACCCATTTGCTTTCCATTTGAATTGTAAGATATAAGAGTAGAATGGTTGGGGTAATCAGTCAAAATAAAAAATAGTAAAAATAAATAATTGTATTTATTTTTATATTTGCAGACGTTTTGCTCCGAAATCCAGGCCTTCATCAGAGCTAAGAAAAAAACAGATAGCAATAAGTATGAGAAACTATAAACATTGAATAATAAAGAATTAAAATTAAAACGGTGAAAGGTATAGATTAAAAAATGTAGGTAGAATAAACTTAAAGTAAAATAAAGTAGATAGATTGAACATTAAAGCAGGTAAGATAATAACAGAGAACTAAGAAATGAATAATCACTGCAAAAAAGTACAGACTAATGAAATAAACATAATCAAAATAAGGTAACATGAGAAATGAAAAATGGTAATCTTAGAATAAAAGGTAAAACAGAGAAAAGGAATATGAAGCAATCAAAATATACTGACTGCATATAAGAGAATAAAAAGTTATTTATTCAAAAGTATTTATAAAAGTTATTATCTATTTTGTATATATTGATATATTTGCTCATTTATCTTTTTTACATTATTTTACCTTTTTATTCTCTTATACGTAGTCAGTATTTTTGATAGATTTTACAATATCTGAATTTTCTATTTATATCTGTTATTACCTTATATAACTTCATATTCTTTTTCTCTGTTTTACATTTTATCCTAAGATTACCATTTTCCATTTCTTAGGTTACCTTATTTCTCTTTTACTGTTATTATTCTACCTACTATATTTTATTAGTCTATACCTTTCACTTTTTTTATTTTAATTCTTTGTTATTCAATGTTTATAGTTTCTCATACCTATTGTTATCTGTTTTTTTCTTAGCCCTGATGAAGGCCTGAACTTTGGGTCAAAACGTCGGCAAATATAAAAATAAATATAATTGTTTATTTTTACTTTTTTTTTTTATTTTGACTGATCGAACCAAACATCCTTCTCTTCAATTATTCACTACTGTCAACCATCAATCCACAATTATTAATTGTAAGATAAATAAATAAATTAATAAATAAATTAATAAAAAAATCGTGAAAAAAGGTGGCCTACAAAAATATTGGGCCGTTTGACGTAACCTTCAAGTCACTCATGACCTCAACATGTCAAAATACCGAGATTTCGTAGGCCAAGCGACCTAATATTTTTGCAAGCCATTTTTTTTTTTTCGATTTGGTAATCAAATTATCTTACGATTCAAGTGAAAAGCAAATGGGTATTTATGAGTTTTTATTACCTAATCAATTTGATGATGAAACTTTGAGGATAAAAATTTCTGAGAATTTGCGTAGATAATAAATTTGTAGGTTACAATAAAATGAAACCATTCACGAGGTTTTAGATGGATGTTAATAATTTGATAAAATGGGGTCTGCACCGCTGCCTATTTTGAATTATATCAGTCTCTTATTAAAATATATATATATGTCTCATATTAAAATTATAGGAAATACGAAGAACACCTTGTAAAAATGGGTTTTTGCCGTTTTCAGACCAATTTGCAATCCTGCCATTATAAATCAACTTATTGGGTTGGTAAATAAGTCCTTTGGTTTTTTAGGGAGAAATAAAACTCAATGTATCACAGACGTAAAATTTATTTTAATCTGAAATATATTGAACATTATTTAATATGACTTTTTCCATCTTTCCACTAACTGCATAATGCAATGTTTATAGAATGTCTGGAGTTTATTGTTAAAAAACTGATCCAAGTGGTTTTTGATGTCCTCTTCCTTTTGGAATTTCTTTCCATTCATTGAGTTCTGCAGAGACCAGAATAAGTGGTAGTCACTTGGAGCTAGATCTGGTGAATAGGGAGGGTGGGCAAAAGATCCCATCCAAGGCTCAATAATTTATTGCGAGTGACCAATGAGGTGTGGGGCCTAGCGTTGCCTTGGTGGAACACAACACCCTTCCGATCATTCATAACTATTCAGGATGTTCCAAATTCGGTATTACTATATCCGTTGGAAAGCTGAATTATTGCTCATTAAGCCGTATGAATGTTTTTTTTATTTAATATCTGCTTGAAGAAAAAATAAACAAAAGCTCATTATAGGTTATTATTTTTTATCTCCACTTTTAGTTTGTTTACGAAGGTCCTGTTGATGTCATTTTGTGTAATTTATTTGGCCCTAAATTCCTGCTAAATTTTTTGTAACTAAAGTCGTATTGAAGTTATAACATTTTTGGTGATTTCATCAAAAAGTCATGTGAGGGACATAAACATTAAGCCAAGAAACATAGCCGATTTGGTGCAAATGCTTTTCTACTTTTTTGTGCAACACATTTAGGGCCATAGCAATCTCTCGCACTGATTGGGTTGGATTTTGATCAACAATGGCCTTAACATTGCTTGTATCAATTTCATGTGGGCTGTCTGAGCATCAAAATTTCCTGAATGAAATTAGGAAAACCAATTTTGACAGGTGCGTTCGGTTAAGGCATCATCCCCATAAACACTGCAAATTTTCCTATGAGCTTCTGCAGCACGCTTTTTTAACTCCGACCTTTTTTAAAATAAATGATATTTTCTTTCATATTCACAGTGCAATAGCAAACACAATACTAAGCTAATTTCTTCAATAGTTAACAGATATAGTTGTTGACATATTACAAAGAGGATAAACTACCCACCTTAGGGATTAATACATCAGATAACAAGTGTATCATAGTGACATAGTGAATTAACAGAAAAACCAGAAAGGACTTATTTGCCAACCCAATACTATAGTTCAGTTAAATAACAATATAAAGTTAAAATCTTTTAACTCAATTTTTCAAATAATCGATTGTTGAGTCATATTGCATGAGTGTGCGATAGACTTATGTAAGATCTTATAGTAGTCACATTAATAAAACTATGACAATATTTATTCACTTTCCTTGCGCAATTGATCAAATAGCTTCACTGAATGAACCATGGCCTTACCGAATGATCCTTTAATTAATATCAAAGCCATGTCTTCTTATCTTTAATGGATGGTTTCTCGGAGCAAAACATCATATTGTTCAATGTTCAAAGCATTACTAGAATTGCATATTTAAGAGAAAATGTTGAGCAATGTGGAATTCCTATGGTTTCTGTAAATTACCGCTTGAAATAATGTAACACTAAACATTTTTACTTTCCTATCTATACTAGGTAAGGAAAGTATTACAATCGGGTCAAATTTCCGATATGCAACTTTCGATCTATACGGAATCCCCTGAGTCCGAAAAACACATTTTTAGCCATTGGTCTGTCTGTCTGTGCCAAGATTTTCTCGGGAACTACTGAATCGAATTTGTTGTTTCTTTTTTTATTTTGTAGGGTTTTGACTACTGATGCCTGTGACAGAAATTCTGTGATCCATGCGCAATAGATTGCGCGCAATAAATGAAAAACATGTTTTTCTATAGACTGTAGCGTGAAAAAGGCTCTAAAGATTTTGACCAAACTTTCCTATAATGTTTTAATAATTGTCCTTTCAATTTTCGTATATGGACTAAATTCCCGAGATAATACAGGGAAAAGGTTATAAAGAAAAGAAAAATGTTATGGGGCCTAACTCCCTAAGTATACATTATACGGTAAAATTCATAATTTATAGCCTGTTTTTTTGAAAGGTAATGAAATTCTCTACAAAACTATATAAAAATCGTTTGGACAACTATTAACGAAGCTACAGCTATTCAATTTCCAATGTAAGATTACGGATTCATATCCTGGTGTCAGAAAGATATGAATGAGAGAATAAAGATTTCTAAGTGGAAGTAAGAAAATCTGTTGCCCGCATCATACCAGCTTCACTATTTCCTCTACTTTTAATAGAAATTATTGTTTGACAATACTGAGCTATGGCAAAAAGGTTTTGATCAGCAATATTAGGAAGTATTGAAATATTTACACTGATCTAGCTTAAGCCGGTTTACATTGCTTTAGTTTATCAAATAAATCGTACTCAAATCTTTTCTTTGAACAGTTTTTGAACAGGAAAATAAATCTAATTCAATTTTTTTTTCAGTTTCTTCATGAACATATGTAAATATATAAAAACTTTTCTGAAATAGGTAGGAAAGTCGTGTGAATGGACACACCAGATATTTTAATTATTAAAAAGTATTTATTTAATTTATTTGAAAACCGTAATCGGTAGTTCATTATCTCTTCATTGTACAGAGTGTTCCGTAAGTAGAGGGAAATAATTAAAGAAATGATAGTGGACACTAATATCTACAAAAAAGTTTATATATACATTGGTCTAATTTTTGTCAAAAATGTAGGAAATTTAAGTTGTTTTTTTTTAAGTAAGTCACAGTAAGTAAGTCATTCGTAAGGTTGAATAGGAAATGATAATTAAAGAAATATCAATTTATGCAATTAACGATGGCTAAATATGCTAGACAAAATATACTTCAAATGTAAATATGATTTGTCATTGTTGAAACCATTTAAAGAGGACTTTTGAGCAGCTAAACTAAGCTGAGTTCTGTTTAAAAAAAAAAAAAAATTATTCGCCATTTTTTTTTTTTATCATAACCAAACTATACTACAGATATCTCACTTTTAGAAAAACTTCCTCGTTTAACAAGCTTTAAGTACATATTAATTAAGTTGAGATTTATTAGGAAAAAACTCAAGTTGTGATAAAACAATATGTGATTTTACGGACATACCAACTCAACGATTTAAGGCGTGTCCACAACCAACATGTCCAATAACACTCGTGTTTGTCTCAAAAGAAGCTGAATGAGGGATCTGCTCGCTTAAAAGAAATACTGAAATCAAGATAGGATGGGATGCTGCTGGCCACGAGTAATTCGTAAAGAATTTTCAACGTATCAAAGAATGGAGGAATCATTTCCTATGTTTTAAACCAAAATGTTTATGAAGGAAGGAGATGGTCCGGGGTTGCGGTCATAAAAAGGCTAAATAGTGGTAAAACTATTTTATTGAAAGCCAACGTTTCGACCCGACTTTGCAGGTCTTCATCAGGGAGGTGTGTTCCTCTAGGAGTTTCACTTAGAACTCTCCTATCTCCTTCCTTTATAATGCAACGGTCAACCATTAAATATTCAATATGACTCAAAATGTTTATGAATTACCATAGCTAGAATCTCAGCTAATAACGGTCCAAATTTAATGTTTTGTGTTTTTTTTCTTTTTGTCTCGTATGGAATTTAGTAATGCTTTTTGAGTTATTCGCATGTAAAGTTTATTTTCCTTCATAATTTTTTTTTTTTGGAAATTGTATGGAGGAATGTGACTATTTTTCCTACTTGAAAGAGAAGAAAATATTCAAAATGAGTGCTCAGTCATTGGATATGATGAAGAATTGCAGCAGATAAGATTTGTGGGAGCTGGGTCACCGATTGCTGCAAACCAATCAGAAGCCAGGATTTTGGTGACGTCATCATGGCGAGAAGTTTGAATTTAAAGTTGAACCACGGCACTCTGGCATTTAGTATACTAGGCTTTTAGTAAATAGAGTAGGAGTATAAAGGGACGTGATTTAGTGGTAATGTGATTAAAGAGGAGGTCGTAGTTTGGTGGTTAAGATGGGAATAAGATCATAAAAAGCTGCGGGACGTGGTTCAAATTTCCCGTCATGATGACGTCACTAAAATCCACCTTCTGATTGGCTTGTAGCAATCGGTGGTTCAGCTCCCTTTTTATCAAATTATTAACGTCAGGCTGAAACATCGTAAATAGCTTCATCTCATCGTAAACTACAAATATTTTATTCAAGAAAATTCTCGGGATTGAGCCGTTTTCAATCTGGTTGTCGGCAAACTATGTTTATTTAATTAGGTACTAAAAACTCGTAAATACCCATTTGCTTTCCACTTGAGTCGTAAGATAATTTGAAGACATAAAGTCGGGAAAAAGGTGGCCTTCAAAAATATTCAATTGTTTGGCGTGATCTACACCCCAAATTTGTCAAAATAACGACTTATGACGGCCAAAGGGACATATATTTTTGTAGGTCACCTTTTGTTATTGATTTTGTGATCAAATTATCTTACGATCCAAGTGGAAAGCAAATGGGTATTTGCAAGTTTTTAGCACCTGATTAAATAGACAAAGTTTGCCGACCTCAAGATTGAAAACACAAATCATGAGAATTTTCGTAAATAAAATATTTGTAGGTTACGACACAGCACAGCATTCAACCAGCCATCAATTACACAGAGTGACTGACTACATTGTGACGGCACTAGAGCAGACGTTTAAGCAACAAGAGTATTTCTGGATGATGCTCAAGCATTTGATAGAGTTCGGCATAAAGGGCTTCTCTTTAAACTGAAAACCATATTCCCTCTTACTTACTATCTTATCCTCCAATCCTTTCTATCTGATAGATTTTTCTCTGTCTGCCAAGGCTCAGAACTTTCTTGAATAGTCTTAGCAGGAGTTCCTCAGGGGTCAGTACGCACTCCACTTGTATACATCATATTCCTACAGCATTCCTAACAGCGCCGAAACTATTACAGCCACTTACGGAGACGAGATAAAAAATCCTACTCAGGGCACACAGACTTTACAAAGATAAAATACAATACTTTGGAATGATATTCTACAGAAGAATGACATGGGACCCACATATCAACGAATAACGTTAAACCTCAGACTACGGCTATTATACTCATGTCTTTCAAGACACATAAAATTAAAATTAAAACAAAAAATGAACACCTACATTTATCTATTAAAGCCTATATGGACCTACACTTGTCAAATATACGAAATAGCCAAGACGAAACACAAAAACTACAAACCTTCTAGTCAAAAACTTTTAGGAACATAACCAAAGCTCTATAGTACGTCACCAACATTACTTTACATGATAGTATCTAAACATGCCAACAGAAACCGACCATATACGGACACACTACTAAAAATTTCACGCTGACTTACATGGACATACTAACACACTGATACAAGACATAACCTCGATTAACATGCCCGAAAACACGCTTCGGAGCTTCAAAAGAAGCTGGATGAGGGATTTCCTTACCTAAAAACATACTAAATTCAAGTCAAGAAGGAATGCCGCTGGGCACTCCTTTCCCTCATGCCGATCACGCTACTATCAGTATTTTTCCGGACAGCAGACTCGCTAATTGTCAGTGCTTCTGACAGGAGTGGGTAAAAAAATTAAGGAAAAAAAATCATATGTAATATACAAGGAATAAACCACTAAAAATAATCCTTTGAATCATTTGTTTTATTTTCTAATAATACATAATCTACTTCTTTATTGGGATGATGATTAAGTTAGCATTACGTGAGAGCTGTTATCAGAGAGAATAATTCAAAATGATAGTAAAAAGATACGCGGGGGGCTCGACTACGCGAGCGAACTCCACATTTCTTATCACGATTGCATAATCTTGTCGAAGCATATAATATATTTTTAAGGATTATACAATCGATATTCTGAAAATTTATTAATAACTTAATCATTTTATCGCTTTGATTCATAATTCTAGAATTTAAGTTTTTAAGGTGTGGAATGCTCTATATTAAACTGCTTTATATGTCAAAAGGGCCGATTTTACATTTTGAGCAAAAAAAAACAAAAAAAAAACCCATGTTTATCAGCTCTCTCTCTCTCTCTCTCTCTCTCTCTCTCTCTCTCTATATATATATATATATATATATATATATATATATATATATATATATATATATATATATATATATATATATATATATAGCTTAAATATTTAATTGTTGAAAAACTAAATTGGAGGATTAGAAAAAAAAATCCTCATAATTTCAGACTTTATGAAAATTTACCTGTACCACTAAAACCCATGAAGGGTCTTGGGTTCAGTATTATTTAAAGAAAGTACTGTTTTAAGGCCAACGGTTGTGCAGGGAGGGGATCGGGCCAGAATCACGCTCATCCGCTAGGTTTTTCCTCTTAATCAATTATTTAATTATGAGTACCCACTTTGTAAAGGCTTAGTGTATCCCAGGAGGGTCTCCCTATTCTAGGGTCAACCCAAGGCCAATGAAACAGAATGAATAAGTTTCTGCCATGAGCCGAGATTCGAACCTGAGACCTAGAGCATTGGAAGCTTAGTGCCGTACCACTATATGAAAATACAACCTCAAAATAAGTTTAAAATGAAACATCGTTTCAGAAAAAAAGCTAAAACTCCTACGCAATATAACTCATAATACATAATTCAAATTGGCGGTATGGAAAAAAAATGTATTTAAAATCATAATATTACTACAGTATTAATTAATATTATTGATTAATTATTAACACTTATAGTTATAAATACAATCGAAGGATATGGGCAACTAAAGAACAAAGAAGCTCATTTAGGTAAAACTGTATTTTTTAGAACTTTATATAATAGAACTTTCTTTTTTTTAGTTCTTATCCTGCTATTAAAAAAAGTCAGCAAGAAATGATAAGAACACCTGCTACATATGAGTGGCTTCATATCAAAGACGGACATCTGTTATTTTAAAAAGTTGAGATAAAGCCAATTTTCTATAACAAAGTTTCAATTTAAACATATTCTAATGATTTTTTCTCGTGCTTCCAATTGAACATTCTTAAGTAAAATCATTTGAAACAATTTTAGTTGAACCTATAAAACAAAAATTGACTTTTTCTCCACATTTTGAAAATTACAGATTTTTACCTTTGATATGAAGCCTATATGTGTTATATATTATTTTGAAATCCCCCATATATTATTACAGTAAGGCTCGAAATCGGTTTTGTACCAAATATAAGCTCCTCTCATGCTCAAATACCATGAATGGTGTACCGTTGGATTCAGAATTTCACGGGGAGTTAGCGAATCGTATTCTCCATTTTTGTTTTTCTTTCTGAAATAAATAAAGTCGTTACAAACTTTTGCTGGGCTTCAATACTGAAACGGTGGTAGGTCTGTAGATCGATACGGGACAAATTGGATCTTGAAGATTTTGATGCGTACAGCAAGACCCTGATAGTTCCTTCGGATCCTGCGTTTTTAAGCCCAAAAACGTACTATTTTCGAGATAACGCAAGGTATAGAGTTCGCATTCACTCAACCTTACATTAATTGTAGTACTGGCATTGAATGCATGTCTCATTTCGTCGACTTGAGGTCTCTATGATCGAGAGAGGAGTAATTTATATTATTTATCGATGGTGTTTTTGATCGGCAGGCCGTATCATCGTTATGTTTTCACCAAATCTCAAGATTGAGCCACCAATTTCGAAGGCTTCCTTCTCCTTCAGGCGGGCAAAGTATTCCAATCACCCCGAAAATTCAGGCAAACAAGTTATGAAAGAAAACAAACTTTATTTGATAATAATTAAAGAATTACACACTTTTCCCACTCTTTGGTTATACCAATGATTATATAAAAGATTACTAAATTCCCTACAAAATGAAAAAAAAAAAAAATCATCGAAATCGGACAATTTTTAGCAAAGATTACTTACTGAAATTTTTATTATTTTGGTTCCAAACAAAAATGAAGATTTAAATTAATTTTTGTTTCCTTAGTCCATTATATATATCGATAAAGTAACATTTGATTTCTTTATCTATTGATACGTTTCATTATTTTATTTTCTTATTAATTTGGCATTTGATAACAATATGCTGTGCGAATTTTTCGCACCGGCCTACTATTTTAGCGGGTTGATAACACTAAATATTCTTAAAACGTAGGGGTCAATATTGTCTGTATTATAATTATATTTAACTATATTCACACAGCTATTATTTAAGGTTTTATCGTTAATTATAACTGTTTAATTATTACTGAATAAGTTTTTAATGAAACAAAATAGAATGAATAAATAAATATTATGTTTAGCATTTCTTTTTTTTTTTTTTTTTTTATCGTTGATTAAAACCAACCTTGGAACAAACACATCCACTTGTTAAATATAACAGATATAGTAAATAGATTGAGAAATCTAATAAAGGACATACGCACTTCATAATTATTTAGTTCATATATAAGTAAATATTTTTCAAATTAAAAAATGTGGTAATCTACATACACGACTTCCCTGCAGATTTTAGACAAATTTATACAACTTTAATTATGTACATTAAAAAAATTGAATAAAATTTTGCTATAAGCATTGCTAATACTACTACGATTCTGATGATTTTTCTTCTTTTTTTTCTTTTGTTTAGAAAATTTAATTATCTTTCATTTTATATATATTTTACCATAGAATGTATACTTTGCGCGTAAGACCTCACAGCATTTTTCTTTTCTATATAAGTTTTTTCCTGAATTTTGTCGGGAAATATATGTACATGTTGAATGTACACAAATTTAAAGAACTTAGAGCGGAAAATTATAGGAAAGTTTCATCAAAATCCTAAAAGCCGTTTATGAGCTACAGCCTATGGAAAAACATCTATTTAACTTATCACGCAGATGGCGCCCAATTTTTTTCGCAAACACATTCAACATATTCAAACACATATTCAAAACCATATAAAACGAAAAAAAGAGACAACAAAATCGTTCAACTCGTTTCCGAGTTTATCTTGACACAGACAGAACAATGCCTGAATATGATTTTTTCGGACTCAAGTGACTTGTCACAATATTCCATCAATGGAATCCAGCGTGTTCTTTTATTCATCCATTGAATCACGGATGGCTCAGTTTTTTCACCTGCTTTTGGGGTCGATGGATCAGCAAGTTATAACCTTATTATTATAGTAACCTTATTGTTGTACATCTCAGTTTACTTTACAAATTTATATTCAGTTTACTTTCCATCTGTAATTATTTCTGTTTTGAAATTCATGAATTCCTTATATATTTTTTTTTTCATTTGTTTTATTACCTTCCAAGAATGTTAACTTTCCTCTGGAATTCAAGAGATCATTCTTGAACTCAACAAAGACCTTTATCCATTGGTGCTGTATTCAATCTATTGATAAATACAATAGAGTAAATCAGTGCTGAGTTTAGAAACTTGCCCTTTATAAATTTTACAAATAATTTATTTATAAGTCCTAAGGGACATTGTTTTTTATATAAGGTATATGAAAATCGAAAAACAGTTTTTTTCCCTAAAATTTCTTTTATTACGTTGTATATGACATTTTGGGATCCTCTTTAATATCCCTTCTTCAGACAATAACAAGAAACATTTATATATATTTTTTTTTTTTTTTTGTGTATATATTTGGAACAATGAGTATACTTCTATAAATTATCACATCAATAACTGGTTGACAATCTTAACTACTTTTATCCATCTATATTTAATATCCACTGAGTTATAACATACATTATCTACCAGTTTGTGATATATAATTAATTGATTAAATAACTAATTGAGTTAATTAATTTTTTATCTCAAGTACTGTATCTTATCTACTATAATTCTATTAATGGGTTACTTGAAATATTGTAAAATTGTTTACAATATCAGTCGAAATGGGAAAATTGTGCAACAGTTAAACATCATTGTGTCACCTGATTTACTTTATCATCTAGTATGAGAAATATTGTTCTCTATATAATTTAGTTTCATTTTTCTTATTTAAAAAAAAAACAATTAACAATTTTATATACTAACTAAACTAAAAAATATAAGTAGTAATACCTAAAAATACTAAAAACAGTCATAAACTTGATGTTGATTTGAAATTTATAAACAATTAATTTTCTCAAAAACCATATATTTATTTTTAAAATAATATTGTTGGCAATGCTTGGAAAGTAAATAATAAAAATTTTGTTTTTCATTTTAAATTGAAAAAATCTGAGACAAAAGAGAAATATTAATAAAAGGTAAATATTGTAGTCCGTGGTACAGACCCCATTTTATCAAATTATTAATATCCGCTTGAAATTTCATAAATAGTTACATCTCATCGTAACCTACAACTATTTTATTTATAAAAATTCTCAGTATTGGGATGTTTTCAACATGGACATCAGCAAACTTTGTGTATTTAATTAGATACTAAATACTCATTTGCTTTCCACTTGAATCATAAAATAATTTGATCACAAAATCGAGAAAAAAAAGGTAGCCTTCAAAAATATTGGACCATTTGGTCTATATAACCTCATTATTTTGAAATGTTGGAAGTGTAGGTCACACCAAACGGTCCTATATTTTCTAGGCCACCTTTGTCTCGATTTTGTGATTAAATTATCTTACGATCCAAGTGGGAAACAAATGGGTATTTATGGGTTTTTTGTACCTAATTAGATATACAAAGTTTGCCGACCTCCAGACTTAAAACCAGAGTTTTCATAAATAAAATAGTTGTAGGTTATGATGAGATGGAGCTATTCTCAAATTTTCAGGGAGATGTTAATAATTTTATAAAAAGCGATCTGTACCACAGAATATTGAGTTAGATTTATTTCACTCATTTTTATTCCAAAATTTTTAATATTATTAAATGTGTTATTTTTTATCTCTGAAATTATTTATTATTTTCATGATTATACTTGAACATTTCCAAATTTTCTAAAAATTATTTCATATTCAATTATTTTCTAAAAACTAATAGACAGATGTGTATCAATAATTTTGAAGAAAAAAAAATACTATAAATATAATTACTATCAGCAGGTTTAAGGCTTATTTCATATTTCATATTTCATATTTTCATCTCTTTACCACTAATTTTTAATATATTTACGTATGTAATGTAAACTTTTGCACTTAAACCCTTGAATAAATATTGACATGACATCTTAAAAATAATATTAGTTAATGTATTAACTAATTATAGGTATGTTATTATGTTACAGGTAACACTAACGGATCCAGGATTTAATTTTGGGAGGGCTTCAGTCCAAAAGATTTTTTTTTGTATAAATATATTAGGATAATTACTTCGGAAGAAAGGAATGAACTAACTACCTATATGAAATGATCTATAAATTATTCTTTAAGTCCTATTAACTATAATTAGGCGAACAACAATAATTTGTTACATAAAACATAAAAAACATGGTTATATTTTACCTTTTTGGGGGGGCTTCAGCCCGAAAGCTCTTCCCCCTTGTAGTAAATCTACCCGTGAAAGGTAATATTATGTAATTATGTTTCTTTTTCTTTTCTTTTTTTTTATGTTTACTAATCATTTCTTTAACCTGCTCATCTAATTGTGTTTTATTTTTGTCTCATTTTTTTTTTAAATTGAAAAATATCTCATTATCGTTTAATTATTAACCTTTACTACCATAACTCTTAAATAGTCTTGAGCTCAGAACTGCATAAAGAAATACAATTTCTTGGTCAGTGATTGTGCTATGAGTTATAATAGTTGATCATTTAATCCTATATATTATTTCTAAAAGGTATTTTTTTGTCGGTACGCCATAACTTTGTTAATTCTTCATCAGATCATGATGATTGAACATTCATTTTGAAGATATTCTTCTCCTTCACGTGAAAAATAGTCCTATCCCCCTAAAATTTCTGGAAAAAAATTTATGAAGGAAAAGAAAGTTTATTTGATAATAACTCAAAAAGTATGCCTTTTTTTATTGATTACTAAATTACCAACAAAACAAAAAAAAATTGGAAAATTATTATGAAAGATCCAGTCCATTAATTTTAGTATACTTAATAATGTCTTCCTCTTTAAAGATATTGCATTTAGGAGTAGAATAGTCTACTACACTTTTTTTCCTTGATGATATATTAACTTTATTATTTCTTAAAGGCATTTGTTTGTTCTTAAATTTTATTTTTTTTTGATAATTTAGAAAATACCATTTTTTTGTCTTTATTAATTATATTATCTTTCCAGTCAGCGTTTAAAAATTTGTCCTAGCAAAGCAATCTGTACAAATATTTTGGTCTATTATGTTAAATGGAATATTTTACTAAACCAAGAAAACATATTGATTCCTTCTTTGCAAAATACATAGGTTCTTATTTCCATATTGTTTTACTATTTATTCATTAAACAAAATTTTGCAGTCCATTAATTTTAGTATACTTAATAATGTCTTCCTCTTTAAAGATATTGCATTTAGGAGTAGAATAGTGTACTACACTTTTTTAACAAAATTTTCTGTGAATTTTTTGCATGGGCCAACTAGTTTATACTTAAAATAATTGTTGCCAGTATTTATTGTTTTATATATACTTTATATTTAATTTGTTTTTGTTTGAGATGAGGTATTTTATTAATAATACAACTTTTCTTCTAAACTTAAACTGAATATTTTAATTATCATTTTATTAAAAATCCTTTAATATGTTATTATCATATCGTTTAAATTCGTTTAAATGTTATTAAAATTTTCTTATAGACTGAAGTGCTTAAGTCCTTTTCAAATTTCCTATTTTCAAATTTAATTTCCTATCCTATATTTTATAGTATGTTTGAACAGTATGATTTTAACCAATTAAAAAATATTGTCTATTGGCCGAAATGTTGGATTTAAATTGTAAATATGAAATTTGAGACCATAGGATATTTTAAGGTGTACTAAAGTCAATATTTATTTCTTGTTTTTGTATCATTCTAAAATTTTATTTAGCATTTATAATACATTTAAATAAGAACACTAGACTTTTCTGTATTGTTTTTTGTAATATTATGCTTAGGAATTTATTTGTTATATTAATAAAAAAATGCATTAAATTAAAGATACAAATGCAATTTTAATGACAAAAAAAAACAATGTATTATCACATAAAAATACATTAACATATTATTAACAATATTATTAACATCTTATCATAGTGAATAATATTTGAATAAATAAAATAATAAACAATATTTATTGCACAAATTTTATATAAAGTAACAACAATTTTTCTCTCCCCAAACAATAGACATAAAAGAAACCAGACAATGTAATAAAAAGTAATACTTTTCTCACTATGGCTATAATGCAACCAGTAGCAATTGGTGAGTTAGTGTGAAAAGCTGTGCTCATCCAGACTGTCATAAAATGAGACATGTGATATTTTGTCGAAAAAATTGTGCCTTCTTGATGCTTGTAAAAAAAGTACTCAAAACAATCTATATGAAATAAAACAATATTTATTTATATTTTTTAGTTTAATACATTTTGTTATGTTTGTTACATTTTGTTTATATTGTTACATTTACTCATTGTATCCTATTCTCTTAATTTATTTAACTTAATATTTCAATTCAATGTGTATGATATATTTTGATAAATTTCACTAGATCTTATTATTTTCTCTACATTTTATTATTGGCAAAACTCTCATTTACTATTTTCAGGAGCATCACTATTTTTTTTGTGTGTGTGAGTGATATATCAAATTTCCCTACAATTTCTAAAGTTGGAACAATTTAAATAGTCAGAAAACAAAAATTTCAACATGTCTAATAAACGTTTTTAAGTATTACAACATTGATAAAAATAATTTTTAAAAATGGCTTATTTTCATTTGTTGATTTTTCATATCTACGTTGTAACATGATATTATTTTTGATAACATAGAGATGTTTTATATGTAATATTAAATTTTTAACCTGAAAATGACCACACAGACATTCAAAATATTTTTATAGAAGAAAAAGAACCAGCATCCAAGAAAGGAGTATTGATAGAATTCAAAGAAAAATCTGTTGCACAATTACCAAAGCGATCTGTGATGATATTATTAAAACATAGAGGAAAATTACTAATAAAGAAGTGCTTAACACTCTGTCAGATCCGCTTCACTAAATTAATTTATTGATCAAAAATACCAACAAATTTCAAATTGTACTGAAAGAAAAATATATAAGATGAGTTTTTAAAATATATTTATTGAATAAAAAACTCAGTTTCATAAATTAAAAAAAATGTATTAAAATTCAATACGAAAAAAGCATTGAAAACTTATGAACTTGAACATTTAATTCTGTACACCATTAAATATAACACATAAAAATCACTGAACACTGGGGCAATTTATATAAGAATTAAATTAGCTTAAGAAGTAATTAATACAAAAATCAAGATGATTTATAACATTATGAACCATTATAAGGATTAATTAAGTCAAATGTTTGTTTTTATGCCATTTTGTATGTAAAATTCATGATGGAGAAATTAATCAGTCAAAGAAGTTAATTTGGATTGAAAGTTAGAAGAACATGAGGAAAAAAATATTAATAATGTCAAGAAAAAATAAATAAAACATAAAAGGTCGCATTGGATCTGAGAGATTTAATGCCTATATTTTATAAACAAATACTCCCACACGAAAAAAACCGCTCAGCGGATCTCTCAGATCCGGTGTAATCTTCCTAGTGTAAAAGAAACTTGTCAATCAATATCTTATGATACAAAGGCAAAGAGAATAAGATGGTAACTTTGAGCAACCCATTAGGAAGCCTCTACGAAACAATGAATGCTAAAAAAAAAATTTACCTAAACAGAAACTTTTATTTACTACTGACTGTTCCTATATGATATACATTTCACGTGATATGCATCAATTCTAAGTAAGGAATAGTAATGTAGATCCCGAAATGACATAAAAATAAAAAAATGTTTTGAACAGTAAACTGTTAATTAACTTTATTTCATATAAACGTTTGCGCAAATAGAAATATAAAAAATTCTTTAAAAGACTGCTTCCTGAATATTTATCATCCATTTATTTCATATAACCATTAGATTTATTCTTACTTATCCATTGTCCCCATTGTCATTGTTGCAATAAAACTTTCAATATCTATACCACTATTTTATTTATATTGCTACACTTATTCCCTGTATCTTATTCTCTTAATTTATTTAACTTAATTTTTCAATTCTATGTGTATGACATATTTCGATAGATTTCACTACATCTTATTATTTTCTACTTACTTTTATCATTTTCTTTATATAACTTCATATTCCTTTTCTTTGTTTATCATTATCATTCTATGTTTATTTCACTGCCACAGAACATGTTAAGATATCAATATATAGCAATTACGTCATCCTATTTATTTTATTTTTACCACTTACGATTTGCATCTCTTAATATTCCATGTCTTTTTTTGTTATTCCATTTTTAATTGCTTTGTTAATTTTATCAAGTTGTTACCGTTATTTTAGAAGTCACCTGTTAGAACCCAGCTTTGTTACTGTTACTTTATATTTCCTTAATTTATGTGTCATTTCCTTGATACAAATGCTAACCATCAAATATGAAAAATTAAAATTAAAATATCCTTGTTGTTTGGGCTGAGTTGATATTAAAGTAGTGATATCTTGTCTTTGCTTAGCTCTGATGAAGGTCTGAAACTTAGGCCGAAACTTCAGCACAAAGGAAATAAAAATAAATACTATTTATTTATTTTTACTGTGTTCTTTCTTTGACTGAATCCCTCAACCAACTATTCTTAAATATATCATCAACAGTCAACAATTATCCATTACCATTAAAAAGAAAATGATAAGACAAATTTAATAAATTTTATTTATTGCGATAAACTTTTACCAGATTAAATTTTCATTTTTTTTTCTAATTAATCTTATACTAAATAGAATCTTTTTAAGCTTATATAGCCTTAAAAAAACAAATAAATGAAACAGTTTTAAAATTAAGTTTCAACATGCACTGGGTATAAAGGAAAACTAAAGTTTCAAATGAATTAATATTTATTATTTAAAAACTATCAACTTTTCAACATTCTTACACTTTTATGTACAAATAAACCACTCCTACACAACAAAAACAGATTTGTTGAAAATAATAATACATTAAGTATATCAGTGACAAAAACAACTTGTCAATACATAAAAATACATATACATAACTTAAATAAAAAAATTGTACTTATTGACAATTTCTAGCTCCATTTACAAATAATTACTAATATCATTCTACAATAATATTTACAATATGTTCGAAATATCTTATTTACAAAATCTACATAAATATATTATGTTCACTTAAGATAAAAAATAATTATGTCATCTTTAAACATTATGAACAAGAGATCAAATAAATAGAGTGAATTCTCAATTGAATTATATTACGATTATCTACAATTTTGATTAAAATTGAGAATCTGAACTCTAAACTCTATGTTTATTTTTAATTAAATTTTCTAATTACAGTAAAAACTTGATTAAAAGGATAATATAAAATTATTTACATGTTAATTGTAAATTTATTTTTATTTATATTAAATAATAATACTAAATGATGCTTTATCAATAGTTGAACATACATCTAAATAAATTTCCATTAATATGTTTTATCTTGTTTTTAAAAGTTAATAATGTATATATATAGCATTTTGTGAATGTAAAGAAATAAAAATGTCAGGATGAACAAGACATCCAATTTTAAATAAAACATTTTTTCTATCTTTAATGTGTATGTACAAGTTTTGTCTATAAAAAGCTTTCATTTGTTCAACTTTTGAAATTTAATTGTAAATTGTACATGTTGATTATTGAGATGTTTAAATTTATCTTTTTTAATCTAATAAAATTTTCATTAAACATAAATATTAAAGAAAAATTTTGTAACATGAACTCCACTTTTTTTCAAGAAATTTCAATGTTTTAATTAATTAAAATTGTCTGTATTTTAATGTAAAGTAAATATATTTTTTAGTATAATTATAAAATTATCTGTTACTATATTTGTCATTGTCATTTCTAGTTTGTTTCTTGTTTTTTTATTTGTAGATCTAAATATTTATTAATATATTGAATGAATATTTATTATCTCTTCTATATTACACAGATTAATCAAAGTTTTACTACGAATGAAGTACCTTAATTTTAAATATTTATTCTATTTTTAAGAAAATTTTGGAAAAAAAAGCTTAAGAGAAGCAAAAGAATTATTTTTTCTTTCTCAACAACAAATTATTGAGTTATAGTTCATTTAACAAATCCATAAATAAAATTTCTATTCATAAATAACGACATCTTAAGACTAAAAATTATTAAAGTATTACTCGATCTGCTTCTAGCATCTCGAGGGTTGACAGGTTCTCACATCCTGCGGGTTCTTCTGTCAAAGTGACATCACAAGGTGAACCGCTGAGTGTGATGTTGGACATTTCGCTGCCGACCCAGCTTGGTCCGAGGTTTGAAAGACATTGCCAAGATGCGAGGCTTCCAAATGTCGAAATGAGACTAGTTTTGTTGTCTTCCAGTTCCGGGGTGAACAGGATGGTGTTCTTGAAATTAGCAGAATATCTATCTAAGCTTCTGACGAGCTCTGAAGAGAACGCTTGATCCGCAACCAACACAACCCTACGAGCCTTGCAGTTGCCTAAATCTCTCATAATTTCTTTCACAGTGTAGATTTCTGTTTCATCCAGCTGCAAAAATTAAAAAAAAATTTTATTATATTTCAAGTTTGTTCAATTCTACACTATTTAATATTAACTTAACATTTATATTAATATTTTCCATCTTTTAATCTTTTATTCATTACATATTTCGTACTTTACTGCCCATTTTCAAATATAAATTTGTGTAAGCTCATCATTTTTATAAAACTTATTTAATCTGTGATTATCTTCTAATTTAAATTATACCATATAATATTCCTTCTATCATTATATTATGTTAAGGTTTAAGTGACCTATGACACACAAACATGTGTCTTCAGAGGAAATAGCAACAGTCATCTGTATCTGGCAGAATGACAAAGCCACTTCAACTCTGTATAATAGTCAGAGATGTGGGTGCATCTGAGCACAGGCGGATTTACAGGGGGGCTTTCGGGCTGAAGCCCCTCAAAATGATAAAATGTAACCATGTTTTATGGTAAAAAATATGTTGTAAAGTATTTATTATTGCTCGTTTAATTACATTTAATAGGACTTCAAGAATCACTGAAACACCATTTCATATAGGTAGTTAGTATCTTTCTGTTTTTCCAAAGTAATTATCGTTTTACATATGAAAAAAAAGCTTCCGGGCTGAAGCCCCCCCCCCCCAAAATTAAATCCTGGATCCACTAGTGCATCTGAGAATATCAAAGATAAATCTTATAAGACATATTAATTTCTCTCCAAGTTCATTGATAAGTCTCCCATATAACAACTATAGTCGAAATGGAGGAAAATAACAGAGGAAAGAAGTAGGTAATAAATTCAGGACTTTAAAATTTTCATTCTCATTCATTGCTGTCTCATAGAAAATTTTATACGGTTCATTTCTGATAAAAGGCATCCAAATTATTTGTAACTACTTTACTGATTCTCCATCAGAATTCTTTACCCTTTTAACAAGTTTGTCTTCAAATAATTTTGTTGATACAAAATCTTTTTTGTCTCATTTCATTTACAATAAAATGATTACCTTTCCGACACTTTTTAATAATCTTGGGGAACGAACAGTAAGTTATTCTTTCTTAATGAAAATTCTACCACACCAAAATCTATCATTTGGTAAAAATGAGTGTTATGATATTAAAAAATAAAATATGTAAGTATAAAATGAATGTAATTAGGCCATTTTCAAACTATACGGTTCAGTTATTAAACTAATTCTGAAAACTTATGTGTCAAAAATTTATCGTATTTGTTCGGAATATAAGCAACCTGAAATGTTTTACTGATATATAGTATGAATTTGTACATGTAACCATGGTAACCGGCAAAAAATTGAAAAATGGAGTTAGGCCACTTTCAAAATAAACGGCTCATATAATATTATAAACAGTGTTAAAAACTATGAATACATGAAAATGTGTTTAGTGTATTGATACTGATATGTAACAATAAATTTGTAGAATGATATTTTTGTATTTCTTTTTATAATTAGTTTTACTTTATATTTTGGCAATATTTTTCAGTTTTAATGAATATTTAGTCTTTATTCTCTGTTGAAGCCATAGTCTCAATAATCATTGAAAAATCAAATAAAAGAGACTTCCGTTAATATTACTTTTTTTTTACAAAGAGTAAATATTAATTTTTTTTAAATAACTTTTATTTTATAGGAATTTGAATTTGTTGCAGGAATAAAATCATGTATTTATGGAGTATTTTAAAAAAAAATCAGAATTACAAAATTAATTTTATATATTTATGTTAACAAGTTACTGGAAATATAATTTAAAAGAAATATAATAAAATTTCAATAATAATTTTATAAGAAAGTAAAGAATGCCCTGAGTAAGAAAGGAAGACAATGATAATTGCAAAGGGCCAAAGATCAGAGAGAATTCCAGCATTCCTTTGGGATATTGGATTTAGCCGTCACCTGAATTCTGAGCTCTTCTGTTACCTTTGAGGGCCGAAGAAGTGTCAGGGTATTAAAGGATCAACACTTCTTACAATTTAAAGAAAAAGAAGAAGAACTTTTTAATTTTGTAATACTTCGATCTAAGTTACGTAATTCATAATAAAATTTTTTTTAATAACTGTAGTTGCATGATAATTAATTATTAATCATCACATTTTTAATATTGATTTAATTCATAACTTTAAATCAAAAAATATTTTAAATACTTTGAAGGTTCCGAATCTGTAATATATATATGTTCATGGAAATAGCATATCCCATGAAATAACACTTCTTTATTATTTATTCATAAATTTTCAATGCTTCAGACAAACCATGTTATTTTCAAAAACCTCTAAGGTAACCAAAACAAAAACATACCAATATTCACCATTTACATCTTATATTTTCTTTCTTATATAACACATACAGCTTAAAATAAATCTCAACAGAGAGCGCCTAAATATTCTTATGGAGCAGCCTAAACTTAATTTTTAAGTGAATTATTGGATTTTTAAGAGGAAAATAAAAATTGCTCAATACATCAGACTATAAAGAAAAGGATATTTTTTATAGATTTTCTAACTGGATTTGTGATGAAATATATTCTGCCTCAAATTTTTTTAATTAAATCATAATTTTAATAAAAATTAATATTTTTTTAGCAAGTTTTTAAATTATTCGGTCTATGTAATTTTCGGAAAAGCCAATTTTTACATGAGTAAATGGAAAACTAATAAATATGATTAAAAGAGAGAAAATAAATACAACTAGATATTTCTTATAAATATTTTTTAATTAAAAAAAAATATTTTTATTACCAAGTAATACCTAAGAGTAGTGTATTATTTAATTTTTTTTTAAATACATGTTTTTGCCTGTTGTTTTTAATTTAAAATATTTGAAAATGGCTAGTAAAAGGTGAAATGATCAAAACTTATTAATTAAAACTTTTTTCTAGTTAAAATTCTTTGTATTAGTGGAAGATATTCATGGAAACATTGTAATCTTTTTAAACCTTAAACTATTATTGAATAAATGTAATCAATTTTAAAAATTGTTAATAGTAGATTATAAACATTAAAATTTTTTTTGTTATAGCGTAGGTTCTAGAAGAAATTTTTATAGTTTAAAGAGTCATATTCAAAATTAATGAATAAATAAAGATATGTTTGAAGGTTTTATTTCGAGGAACTTTTAAGGTAGTATAGAAATCAATAATTTATATTTATATTTGACAAAACTAACCTCTCCATTTCCACTGACATCCCAAAGAAGAGATGCTCCATCAGGTCTGGCAGGGCTGTTCAAATAAACGAATAAAGTGTTCGAACAACGCTTAACTTCACACAGTGATCTTATGTGATAGCGAAGGGCGAACTTAATACCTGCAGGGTAAAGATTAGGTAATTCATCTAAGTAGAGATCTGAAAATTAAAAAAAAAAAATATTATATAATAAATAGTTTATAATTTTACAATGATCAATAACGTGTATTAAATTTTGTTCTCCTAATAAATAAATCCTTTCAAAATGGAACAAATTCATTTAATATTATATGGATATATTTAAGAATTAGTATTTGAATGATTTGAAAAATATTTGTATATCTCATTGGCTTATTCAATGCAGGAGGAGCTTTTGGGTTGAAGCCTCCTCCCATCTCCCTCTGCCGAAATAGAAAATAATGTTTTTTTACAACAAAAGTTATGTAATTTTAAAAATTAACACATATACGTAAATGTAAGCACGTTTCAATAAAAAAATTATTTCCAAAAGAATAATTTTTCCTGTAATTTTTTTTTTAAGGACCATCTAAACATTACTTTATGTAGTTTTTTCTTTTTATTCAATGTAAATACCATTATAAAAACAAAACGCAGAAAAAAAGGGACAATTTCAAAGTCAACAATCTGTGAAAATCATACATTTATAAAATATTAAATATGGGATTTCAATTAAATCAAATTAATGAGACTAACAATTGATAAATTTAGAAATGATCGTTCCCATTCACTTTAAGCGAACTAACAAAAAACACTACTGAGTTTTATAATGTATAATAAACAGCAAGATGTCTTGAAAGATTTTTACTTAAGATGTATTAATATTAATTAACTAATATAGTGATTGAATATCTTCAAGTTTTAAAATATATGTTATGCTAGAAGATTACCACTTTAATTCTAAACTAAAATGTTTTTCAGAGTTTGGGACTGTATTTGTCTCAATTTTTTTGATTAATTACTTTTTATTTTATTTTGTGATTTCAAATAACTCTTATAGCAGTTGTTATTTAATAGAATGCCTCTTTAAATTTGTAATTCTAAAAAATAGATAACAAATAAATCGAGTCTATATACTTGAATATTTTAAAACATTTATCTAATAAAAAGTAATATTTACCTTTCTCTATTTGATTCAATCCATTTGCATAAAACATTTTAATGTTTGGGGATGCGAAGCCATTCCTCCTTAGCATGGTACCCAAGACCCTTAAAGTTGAGAAACTTTCTTCATCAGCTAATTGGTTATTCCACCCTCCTGACAATATGACAGCCTAAAAAAATAAGAAGAAAATTGAGATTAAGTTTATGAAATAGTATTTAAATTAACAAAACTAATAATAATTAATTAAATTCATCTTTTTATTTATTAAACAATCTATATCTGACTGAAAAGTTTCTTATATATTTTTTTTATGATTATACTCACATTATTTTTAAAATGAATCATCAGTAACAAATAATCTAGTATTGTTTTCGTAAATTTTAATTAAAACAATCGTATCCTTTTTTGATCACTGAATTTTTCAATTATGTAGGAAGTTTTTGTTAGCTTATAGAAAGTAAATGTATTCAAAACTTCCTTATTTTCTTCTTTATTATTTTACACGTCACAATTATGTTATACATTTCAGAATTTTAACCTAATCTTCAAAATGATATTATTCATGTTAGTATTTTGGAAAAGATGATTTTAAAACCATTTTCTTGTCTTTTACTTCAAATAAATTAATACTATTATTATTTGTTAATACATAAATGTTCATATTAGCAACAATTTTCATTTTTTAATTTGACGCATAGTAAAGAGAAAAAAATACATAAGTTTTGAATGTTATATCCTTCTACATCTTTTTACTTTCCTACCTATACTAGGTAAGAAAAGTATTGCGATCGGGTAAAATTTCCGACATGCTGTTTTAGACGGAACTATACGTTTCAGAGCACCCTGAGTCCAAAAAACACATTTTTTTGATAAGTAATATTTATACATTATTATTTAATATTTAGTCAATATTAAAATGAATTTGTTAGTAATATATTGAAATAATAAATATTCTAATTCAAAATATTGTGAATTTACTCATTAATAATTGGTAATTGGTTGACTGTCGTGGATAATGAAGAGAAGAATAGTTGGGGTGGTCAGTCAAAAAGGAAGGCAAAAATAAATGATAATATTTATTTTTACATATGCCGACGTTTCGACCTGAAGTTCAGGCCTTCATCAGGGCTGTCTCCTTAAGTGTTGCAGGGAGAATCTGTACAGCCCTGATGAAGGCCTGAACTTCAGGTCGAAACGTCGGCATATGTAAAAATAAATATTATCATTTATTTTTGCCTTCCTTTTTGACTGACCACCCCAACTATTCTTCTCTTCATTACTCATTAATTGTTTTAATAATAATTTAAAAAATTCTCAATGCAACATGTTCTGTTTTTATTAAATTACATAAATAATTTTTTTTAAATTTTCAACTTGTTTAATTTATGCTATGTTGTGTATTACAAGTTATTTTAAATAAATCAATTTAAAAAAAAAAATTGATTCATTAAGTAATAATCCCTTCTTTTAATTTTTTATAAAGTTTTTTTAAAGGATTTCTTAAATTAATATAAAGTATAATTTTAATTTATTTTAGGGTTGGTCACCTTTGATAGTGTAAGACTATAACTCCTCTTAAAAAAAAAGAGGAAGACTAGTGCGAAACATTTTCAAATTAATAGAACATATAGTTATTAAATAAACTCTTTATGAAAGAGCTACCATATACATTATTTATATTTACATGAGTTAAATTCAGAAAAAAAAGTAATAATAGTTAATTTATAAGTGTTCTGTATAATATATGTTTTCTTTGTTTTGCATTATTAAAGCTATTTTCATTCATTTATCCATTCATAATTTCAATTATGTTACTATTATCATCGTTATAGTATCAAATATATTACTTACATGATGGCAAGTTCGCATGAAGATACATGGATTACCAAGACTCTGGTCGCAGCCCTTATTGTTGGTGGCCAATGGATCGCAATTAGATAAGCCTGAAGATTTCCTCGTCACGGGACAAGACTTCCATAGGTTGGAGCAGACAAGTAGATCTGTATCAGAGTCTTCAGTCCTAACCTCGGGAGGGAATAGAAGCGTACAACCTCCTCGTCTGAATGGTGGCATTCTGCGGTGGCACCTTGTTCGCTTAAACTGAGTCAAGCAATCGCCTCCTTCTGTAACAATGAAACGGACAAATAAATATTGTTTGTTTGATTCTAAAACTTCCTAGTAATAATACTTTGCTATTCTCAATCTGTAACATAATTCAAATCTAAGTAGAGATCTTAAAATAAAAAAAAAAAAACAATATTATGTAAACCATTCAATTATGATTTTACAAAGACCAATAACATACATCAAATTTTGTTCACCTAATAAATAAATACTTTTGGTATAAATCCATTTAATATTATATGGATATATTTAAGAATTTGTATTTGAATGATTTGAAAAATATTGGTATATGTCAATGGCAGACTCATATGAAGAGGAACTTTTATGTTGAAGCCTCCCCCCTCTCTCACCCCTTCCCTAAATAGAAAAATAATGTTTTTTTTTACAACCACAATTTTGTAATTTTAAAAATTATAACACATATACTACTACCAAATCTAAGTATGTTTCGATAAAAAAATTAATTCTAAAAGCATAATTTTTCCATTACAATTTAATTTCAGCCTAGCTAAAGTATATGAGGAATGATTTCCTCACATGATGGAACTTTTGTAATAAAAAGAACTTATAATAATCCAAAAACTACATAAAGAGGAAAAAAGTCGTACTTCATGTAATGTACTTATTATTTTAAATTTTTATGTACTTTGTTGGTTTGTCTGTTTGTAAATGGTCAGCTGTGTGCACAAGCGAATCTACGAGAGAGGGAGGCTTTCGGGCTGAAGCCCCCCCCAAAATGGTAAAATATAACCATGTTTCATGGAGAAAAAATATCTCTAAATGTATTATTGTTCATCTAATTACATTTAATAGGACTTAAAGAATCACTTAAATACCATTTCATATAGGTAGTTAGTTTCTTTCTTTCTTCTGAAGTATTTATCCTAATATATACGTACAAAAAAAAATCTTTCAAGCTGAAGTCCCCCCTCCCCCCGCCCAAAAAAAAATTAAATCCTGGATCCGTTAGTGGCTGTGTGTAAGTGATGACATTATATTACATGTTCCCTTATTTAGCCAATATGATAAATTTTGAAGCATATGATGAGATAACCATATTTGTGAATATTTTTTTTTTTTCAATATAACAACTATGAGTTACTACATTTATAAGATTATAGATAAAATTTCATTAAAATGATGAATAAAATGATTATTTATTATTTTCGTTATTTATAAAAATAATTTCTTATTATTATAATAAGATTTCTTTTATTAATAATTATTTATTTATATAAATAATTATTTATAAAAAGTTAACTACTTGTTATTTGATTGTTATTGTTATTTGATTAATATTAACAATGAAATTTATGTAGCGTAAAACGTTTCATCAATTAATAAATTAATAATGTTTACAGCAGATAGAGTGAGTAATTTAGTTTATAAATAGATAGTTTATAAATAGAGTACTTGTTTTTTTTTTTCTTACAAAAATATTTCAAAACTAAGTATTTAGTTTCTATTAATATTTACCAATTCTTAAAACCCAAAACTTTTTGTAAAATTCTCAATCAATGATGATCTTAATATTGCATTTGTTGTCGACTAAGCCCAAACTAGACACATATCCTGGCATAATAAACTTCAGAACCATTTAAAAACTCTCTCGTTTCTTAACTTTCGTGTGAAAACTGGACGATTAAAATTAATCCCATCAAATCACCTATATCCTTCGTCGTAAACCTATGACTTCCTGTCCTACAGTATACATTGTATATATCTGTATGTATTTAGTTGTATTGTTTTATTTTTCATCCAATATTTTTATTTTAATGGGCGTTGTAAATATTTAATTTAATTTTATGGCCACACAGGCATTTCCTCTGTATCTATAATTTGTCCTAAAGGGACAAAAGTCCCTGGATAATAAAAATCTATTTTCATTCATTCATTCATTCATGTTCATTCATTGTTACAGTATCCTTTTATAACACCCCACTAATCCCTGTTGAACGAATCCGATACCTAGGACTCCACCTGGACACATGTCTCACTTAGGATCCTAAGACCAGACTGAAACGATAAGAAACGGCGCGAAGTTTCCGACTTTTTTTGTTCTTCCCTACCTCGCCGTTTAGGCTATATAGGCCGGAGGATGAAGGCGGGGAATTTAAAATTCCTTCTGGCATCGGGACGCGAACTCGTACTTATTTTTGTCTTTCAGAACTTCATGTATCTGGTTTGCCGGACAACTCCCGGTGCTGTGCACACGCTTTAGCCCATTCGGCCACTCCGCCCCCGCGAAGTTTCCGACTACTCCAACACTTATTATACTCATATACATGAATGAATTGCTTTGTACGATTCATCTTCGGGATACCAAGGAACGCCTCTGTTTCCCGTTTTATGCAGAGTTGAAGTGGCTTTATCCTTCCTACCGTCGTAAATATTTCCTGGCATCCTTCATCTTTCAAGTCATCCAATCTCCTTCATACATCTCCGAGCTTCTTCAATTCAAATCCTCTGATCGTTCCCGCAATACTCGTTCCCGGTCTTCTGATTTATACATAAGGGCCCACCGAACCGCATCTTTTGACAGATCTTTCATTATCCGAACCTCATCCCTTCTCACATTCGTCAATATAATACCCTTCCTACCTTTAAATCTCACCTGTTCAATCATTTCTTATCAATCCAGTCCCCATGAAATTGTAAATATGTATATAAATGATTAGTTCATTCTTCATTATTTTTACTTTATCCTTTTTTTTTATTATTAACTGATTAAAATTAGAAAGTAACTCATAATTCTTCATTTTTTTTAATATAACTGTTTAATTACTCTCTATCTTTATTTATGTATCTCTGAGGCTCCTTAGCGCATATTTATGTCTTTCTGTATTATTCTAAAGGGACTCGTCCCAGAATAAATAAAGGATTATTATTATAAAGGAAGGAGATGGTCCGGGGTGGCGGTCATAAATAGGCTAAATAGTGGTAAAACGATTTAGCCTATTTATGACCGCCACCCCGGACCATCTCCTTCCTTTATAATGCAACTGTCAACTATTACATATTCAGTATGATTCAAAAACCACGGGGCCAACAACGGCCAGATACAAACTCAGCACCTCTTCGCCGCATTTCCAGACTCCAAAGTAACATCAGATCCTCACCGCAGACTCTACCCCAACATCACCACATCCCAGACTCTCCACAGATAGCTTCACATCATTCGCCTACTCCGTCTTCATCACCATCATCTGGTATTCCAAATACGAGGCATCACACTGACTTAAGAGAATCTAGTTGTCTTAAAACAAAATTTTCTTAAAACAAAATTCCATCCATATAAATCCAAATTCAATCATTTTTGCAACGTACAAACACAGCTCACTATAAAAACAGAGCAACGAATTTTTCTCTTATTATTATTATAATAAAATCTATTTGAATTTTGGGGCGTTGGACTTTGGGGCTCCATTAAAACATCGAATTCCTCACTTATTCAATCCTTACAATTTAAAATTCTTAATGTTCTTGACTTTTTCATATATAAAATCTTTCATAACGATCTAAATGTTTCATATGTTACTGGTTTGATCCAACCAGATATCTATCCCCCTATAATAAACTTCTTTTTCGATCCCTGATAATCCTCAGAGGCATCTGAAAAGAACATGGTCTCGTGTCTCCTAATGTAAAACTTTCATTAGTGTACTACCAGTGAATAGTTTCTCAATATATCATTTTATTTCTCTGTCCACATTTACTAGTTGTATTTTTGAATATTTAATAGTTGCCAGTTGCACTATAAAGGAAGGAGATGGTCCAGGGTGGCGGTCATAAATAGGCTAAATAGTGGTAAAACTATTTTATTAAAAGCCTACGTTTTGACCCTTTGTGTCTATTATTTCATATGATATCCTTTTTCATTTTCTTTAAATCTCTCCTGTAGATCTATAGAAGTATATTCACATTTGCGTTTATTATATATATTACACTACAACAATTGTTAGCATCTATTTACTTCAGTTTAGGATCTTGTTACTTAGCTTACTCTATTCATATTTTAATGTACTTACTGTTTATAATTTCAATAAGCTTATTCACATTGTTTATAATTTTTGTCTAAATATTATGTAACTGCCACAGTTCTCAATTTTTTTTTATCTTGTCCGTTCTAGCCCTGAAGAAGAGACCTGCAAAGTCGGATCGAAACGTCAGCTTTTAAATAGTTTTGCCACTAATTAGACTATTTATGACCGCCACTCCGGACCATCTCCTTCCTTTAAAATCCTTAATGTTCCTGACTTTGTAACATATGAAATCTTTCATAACGATCTGAAGGTTTCATATGTTACTGGATTAGTGCAAACCAGATATCTATCCTTGCATAATAAACTTCTTCTTTGATCCCTGATAACCCTCAGAGGCATCTGAAAAGAAGATGATCTCGTGCCTCCTAATGTAAAACTTTTATTACATTAAGTGCTACCAGTGAGTAATTATATCTGTAGGGCAGACATCCCATAATTAGTCTAAAAGCAGGATGTTGCTCTAGATGTTATATACCTAGATTTATTGTAACATGAATTAGAAACTGACGATGGAGCATATTAGATTTAAGACATGTATCCACAAGATCATTGGAATTATGGTTCTGAAGATTGGAGTAAATACCCCGAAACGTAAATCTGTAAACATGCAATTTTGATAATACAACAAATAAATTCAATTTTTGTTAATTGGAAGTAATCCTTGCCAAATCACAAAGAATATCATACAACTTCCCAGAAAAAATAAAAAATAATAAATTGAATATTTAATGGTTGACCGTTGCATTATAAAGGAAGAAGATGGTCCGGGGTTGCGGTCATAAAAAGGCTAAATAGTGGTAAAACTATTTTATTGAAAGCCAACGTTTCGACCCGACTTTGCAGGTCTTCATCAGGGCTAGAACGGACAAGATACAAAAGATAGAGAATTGTGGAAATTACATAATATTTAGACATAATTTATAAACAACGACTGTTTATAATTTCCACAATTCTCTATCTTTTGTATCTTGTCCGTTCTAGCCCTGATGAAGACCTGCAAAGTCGGGTCGAAACGTTGGCTTTCAATAAAATAGTTTTACCACTATTTAGCCTTTTTATGACCGCAATTCCGGACCAATTCCTTCCTTTAAAAAATAATAAAGATATAATTTTCATGAATAAAAGAAGAAGTCATCATAAACGTAGTTAAAAAAGATATCAAGGCGCCAGACAATGTGAAAGGAGTACCTGAAGTATGGTTTGGGCGCCATTAACAGTAGTGGAACCGATAATGACCCTAGTGCATTACCACCAGCGGCAAGTACAATGTACCCACGGTAGCCAAGGTACCCAATGTACATAGAGAGCGATTACTACTACGAGGTGGGAATGACCAAGCGGTGCCATGCCAAAAGAAGGCCATCGGAGACGCAGCGATAGAAAAAAGAGGGGCGGGCAGGTAATGGACAGGTAGCAAGGAGCGTGCGGTCCTAATTTGTTTTTAATCCTCAGCCAGGTGTGCCTCGGCGGCCTCTTTGATCTCTTCAAGATCAAAGGTGCCGCTTCCTAATCCTATAGTCCAGCTGCTCTCTCTTCTACGTCTTATTTAGGTTTCCTCCTTTTCAGTCTTTAGCGTTTCAACTAAGGTTATTTCACTTATTGATTTACTTATCATGGATATAATGTACCTCATTACATTAACATATATAACACTTGTATATTTATATACAAGAATATTTCTAATTAAGAAGTAAAACATACATACATATACTATATAGTACAAGCTGTCTCTAAACTTTATTCCTGAGCACCAAGTTTACAGATACATACATTAAGTTTTTGAAATCATCATGCAGAACCTTAAATAATAATTTCAGGTCCAAGAATAGTTTCATAGGAATTATGTTTTAAAGCCCTAAAATATTTACCGTTAGTGAGATAAACTGTCATTTTTTTAGAGTCTCTTAGTTGCTATGGGATACTCATCATATTTTTAGTTTAGGTTTTAAAAAATTAAATTTTTATTTTTTATATGAATGAGTTGCTTTGAATAAAATAATCAGCTGATCTTTTAATTTAGTAAAGTCAGCTGTTCTAAATCAGCCATTTTGCCAACTATCGAAAAAATTACTACCGAGTGAACTAGCTTTAACAATCAAAAATAAGAGATTAATGGTGGTTTAAAGTATGTCTTGTCTACTTATAATTTAAATTTTATTGTACGTATATTGAATATAAATTAAGCAGTTTCTAATGATAGAAATTAAAAAAAAAACTTTAATGTTCACCAATTGATTTGGATATACGCAATAAATATCAAAAAAATACAAACAAAAGACGTTCTTTATGGACAGTCTATAGTTTATTACCATTTTTAAAGGAAGGAGATGGTCCCAGTGTGCGGTCATAAATTGAATAAATAGTGTCAAAACTATTTTATTAAAAGCCAAACTCATTACATTAACATTTATAACAGCTAAACACTAGTATATTTCTAAACAAGAATATTTCTAATTAAGAAGTAAAACATACCTACATATACTATATAACAGCGGTCTCTAAACATTTTGTCCTGAGTACCAAATTTATGTAAACATTAAACTTTTGAAATAATCATGAAGAACCTCAAATAATAATTTCAGACAGCATGTACTTCACCGTCGACTTTAATCATGGTTCAAATTCAAGCTTTTTTAAACTCTACCTCCTTTTAAATTCTGTACTTGAAAAGTAAATATCATCTACTCTATTAATAATACAGAGAATAGACTCCTTTTTCAGGCTATAAAGAGCGATGGAGTTTGATGAAGTAGGTATCAAAAAAAAAAATTTCGTGAACAAGTGGTGAATCAGAATTTCTAAACTTAAATCTTAGAAATATATCGATAAATCTTGAGTTAAGGATTTCGATCCTGATATCCAATCGACCCAGTGTAGGTTCAAGAATATTTTCAAAGGAACTATGTTTAGCCCTGCGTTTCAAAGTCCTAAAATATTTACTGTTAGTGAGATAAACCGTCATTTTTGTGAGAGTATGTTAGTTGCTATGGGATACTAGTCAGATGTTTAGTTCATGTTTTTTTTTTGTTTTTTTTTGTTAAATTGTTTATTGAAAAACATTACAATTTGTCTTAAAGGATATTAGTTTAGGTTTTTTTTTTTGGTTAAATTGTGTATTGAAAAATATTACAATCTGTCTTAAAGGACGTTAATTTAGGTTTTAAAAATTTTATTTTATTCTTTATGATAGTATGCCACGAATTAAAAATCAATTGAAGAAGTTAATGGAGGAGAATATCTCTATTAAAACTTGGATATTTTGTATAATATAGAAAGAAACGTTTTTCTAATAACTAAAAAAAAAAAAATCCAGGTATGACTTCTATAGTCTTAGAAAACTATCAATCTAACCTTTTCTGCACCAAATATATAGGTCTTGTGTGAGCACAAGAATAGAATAAGTTCAAGAAAATTTGTGTTATATTGTCTAATTATTAAACTGAAGGGATATTTTCCAATGGTGCAAGTTAACCACTAATTAAATAAATTTGAACTTTAAATTTTGTGTTGAATTTACGAATTTACATGTTTCGCTGATATCCCTTATACCTAGAATGCATTATACAAATGGATAGTTATCTAATGTGACAGAGTTCTCACTAGTGTACACAAGTAATAATTATTAATTATATATAGTAATATAGTAATATTAATTATTATTATTATAGGTAGGTCGGCTATCTTAATATAATGGATAACAAACTTGACTGTGTTGCTTTCCTTAGTCTCAAAGATAATCCGCTTGAGGATTGGATTACATCGCCGCTAAGCCTTTGCGTCCTGTTGACACTGCGGGCCTGGTATCGTTCGCGCCTAACTTATCGATATGATATAATTAATCGATATATATATATATATATATATATATATATATATATATATATATATATATATATATATATATACATGGCTTAGGATGATAAAAAATATCGAAATAAATATCTACGTTCAAAACAATTGAAAGTCAAACATCGATGTTACCGAAACATTATCATAAAACATCAATGTTAGCGATACATCGGCATAAAAACATCGATATTTTTTTTTTTTTTTGTCTAATAGTAATTTAGTAACTTTTAATATTTTTTTTGGTTCATCCAGCAATCTGTTTTTTTTTTTTGTTTTTTTTTAATTTCATATTACACCATGACCTTTATTTATTTAATGAGGTTCTATGGATCTTTTGAAATAATTTCGATTTCAAAACATTCATAGCAATAGTAGTTTCCATGATATATTCTAAAATAAAATAAAACATTTTATTAATTAGCTGAAATCAAGTTTTCTATACTTTTTATTTTATTATATAATTTTTTTTTTAAATAAAATAATTAGCAAATAGCAAAATAACTCAATTTATAGGATATTTGCTAAATACAATTATTTTATAGATAAATTAGAATTAAGTTTCCTGAATTTTTATTTTTTATATGATTGAGTTGCTTTTAATAAAATAATCACATCAGCTGATCTTTTAATTTAGTAAAGTCAGCTGTTCTAAATCAGCCATTTCGCCAACTCTCGAAAAAATACGAACGAGTGAACTAATTTTAACACTCACAAATAAAAGAAGACTGGTGGTTTAAATTATGTCTTGCCTACTTATAATTTAAATTTTATTGTACGTATATTGTATATAAATTAAGCAGTTTCTAATAATAAAAATATTTAAAAAAACATTAATATTTCACAAGTTATGGATATACGCAATAAATATCACATAAATACAAACAAAAGCCACTTTGCATCGATAGTGTATAGTTTATTACTATTTTTTATTTTGTTGAAGTGAGATGTAGCTTTTTTATTATTTTATTTAGATACTTAAGGCTCAATTTTTAGAATATTTTAATTAAATATATTTTTATTTAAACAAATTACGGAAACGGCTCAATGTACCCCATGGGACAGGTCCTTAATTATCCTCTGGTAGCCAGAGGTCCTTCGACCTAGATACCCTTTGTCCTGGGAGCTTTATCCTTAATTCTCCTTGGGCACGATAGCCCTAAGCCGCTCCGAATGCAATTGACTGCAATCTCGACGATAGTAGTTAGCTCTGATCCTGTTATGTAAATCAGACTACATTTACATGATTATTCTGACGACTGTCCCACTTCTTACACAGTATCATATAAATGACCATTTTTTAATTAAAATATGCAAGCAAGATTATAACTTCAACAAATATATGTATAACTTTTCTTTTTTATTAATAGCAATGATAAAATACTGTGGGAATTTTAAGGTTCCTTGCATATACCAGAGCATTGGTGAATTTATAATAAAATTGATCTTTGATTGTATGCGTTTTTCTTTCTCCGCCGACAAACAAGGTGTTTTCCATCAGGGGAAAAAAATATCTGGTTAATTAAAAAAGTTCTGGTGACCTATAGAATCGCAAGCCTTTTCGAAATCAATATGAAGCTGATGAACTATACGTTCGTATTCTCACACACTGCAGTGTTTCAACTGCCTCCCGCAGTGCTACATCCTGCACCCTGAAGACGACCTGCAAAGTGGGTCGAAACGTCGGCAAAATTAAAATAAAATAATTACTATATGACCGCACCCTCGACTAACTCCTTCTCAGATTTTACAAAATATTTTAGATTCAATTGATTAATACTTTTACATCAGCTGTTTTATATCCACCATTTTTACTTTGCTAACTATACTAGGTAAGGAAAGTATTGCAATCGGGTCAAATTTCCAATATGCAGCTTTCGAGGGATCTATACGTTTCATAGCTCCCTGAGTCCGAAAAACACATTTTTAGCCATTGGTCTGTTTGTGCCAACCTTTTCTTGAGAACTACTGAACCGATTTCGTTGCTTTTTTTTTTATTTTGTAGGGTTTTGACTAATGATGCCTGTGACAGAAATTCGGTGCTCCATGAGCAATAGCTTGAGCGCAATAAATGAAAGACATATTTTTCTATAGGCTGTAGCGTGAAAACGGCTCTAACGATTTTAATGAACCTTTCCTATTATGTTCTAATATTTGTCTTTTCAATTTTCGTATATGGACTAAATTCCCGAGAAAATACAGGAAAAAAAGTTATAAATTTATGGGGCCGAACTCCCTAAGTAAACATTATACGGTAAAATTCATAATAAAACTTTTGAAAGATAATTAAATTACCAACAAAACTATATAAAAATTGTTCATTTTGGACAACTATTAACGAAGTTACGGCTATTCAATTTCCAATGTAAGATTACGGGTTCATATCCTGGTGTCAGAAAGGGGTGAATGAGAGAATAAAGACCGCAGTTTCCCGCATCCCACAAGCTTCACTATTTCTTCTACTTTTAATAGAAATTATTGTTTGACAATATTAAGCTATGGCAAAAAGTTTTTGATCAGCAATATTAGAGAGTATTGAAATATTTACACTGATCTACCTTAAGCCGGTTTAAATTGCTTTAGTTTATCAAATAAATCGTGCTCAAATCTTTTCTTTGAACAATTTTCAGGAAATCTAATTCAATTTTTTTTTTTCCTTCATCAACATATGTAAACATATAAAAACTTTTCTGAAATAGGTAAGAAAGTCGTGTGAGTGGACAAAAGAGATTTTTTTTTTTTCAACTGTCACTACTTTTACTGTCAGTCTGTATATATATATATTCTCGACAATACCTTGACGCCTTGCAAGCAAGTATTGAGACTAGATAAATAGCAGCATTGACCGTTAATGGATATCGACCCATTGACTGAGACTGAAGCGGACTGATAGGCTAGACTGAAGGCTAGACTGATGGGTTAGACTGAGGCAGCTGTGGCGGCAAGATGAGAGGGCGGTGCCTTTGTCGGCAGGAGATCAAATGGGCCGACCGCAAATCTTCTTGTTTTATATCCCCAACTCTCTCGACTCCTTTCCATTATGGCTATGCTAAAATATTCAAATAGCGTTAATATATAGCGCCCTCTTAATGGCGAATGTATTCCCAACTGCAATAATATGTATATGTATATATATATACTTCGCTCCATATTTTTCTTTTAGAGAATTATATATCTTCTGGGAGCTGTAGGCTTTTGTGACCTAATGTAGTCCCTTTTCAAGGGTTTCTCTCCAGTTTTTTTTTTTAACAAATTACTATACGGTAGCCAGTAAAATTCTACAGCCATCAAATGTTTATGGCGTCGTTTTCACAAAGTCGTAAAGAATATATATTAAAAAAAATATACAAAAGAATAAAAAGTTAGTAGCTGTTAAAAGTTTACAAAATATGGGACATCATCGTGAAGTGGTAAAATAGCTCTACATTTTTATATTCTTTATACTACTATTATATATATATATATATATATATACCCATATAAATTTTAAAATCCGCCTATTAAATTTAATCAATTAAAAATAGTAAACAGAATTTTTTTTTTTGTTCAGTCGCTATCAGATAGTACGAGAATTAGATTTTTTTTAGAATAGAATTGAATTTATTTGTTAAAGATTATTTTACAATCTTGTACAAATGATACATATATTAATAACTTCATTTCACCTACATGAGTCTAGTTTATCCTAACTGTACTTAATACTTTATTACATTCCAATTAATTTCTATCTACATTATCAATAATACTATAAGAAAAAAAGAAACAAACAATTAATTGAACTGACCAACTTGGTTGGTGTGTGGAACATCAGAGCTTAAGGAGTCCAGTGAATTGCACGCTGACATTATGAACCAGTAAATTTTATTAAGTTTCTCTATGCTATCGATTCGAAGTATGTCTTGTATCTTGTTTACATCACTTGGCGCAGAGGGATATGCTCGTAAATGTTTGTGTCTGTCGTCTGTTAGCTTTTCACAGTACAGAAGGATATGGAACTGGCTGTTAGTAATGAATTGGTTACAGAAAGTGCAGGTTTCCTGGGCTTTGAAGTAGAAACTTTTGTTTTTCGTATAGAGCTTAATTAATTCGGAATTTGAAACCCTTAACTGACTTATTGATCTTAACTTTTTCATGTTAGCTCTATACATCAAATATGACTCTGGGCTGGAAATATTGAAGGTGGAAATAGTTCTATATATGGGATTATTGTTGGAATTTATCGATAAATGGATGTCCTTAGATAGGTTATGGTTTTTTAGCTTTTCCAATATTTCATCGCTGTATTTTAATAATCGAGTTGGGTATACTTTATCGAACTCTTCTTTACAGCCATAATGAGCAGCTATTGATCTGACTTGTGTGATCCAATTAAGTTTATATCAGGATTCCTTGTATCCAGCAAAATTAATTTGTTGAAGCAAAGCCTTGATAACCTCTCTTCAGACATAAGCGACAATTTAGACCAGTAATTTATGATCCTTCTCATAACCCTGACACTCAAGGCGTTTCGGCCAGTTTCTAGACGTACAATGTAGTTGGCAGTATTCCTTGGCCACCTAAATAGCTGCTTCAGAAACTTCAGCTGTACCACTTCAATAGCATCCAGGTATCTTAAGCTCCATATTTCAGAAGAATACAGAAGGGTTGAAGACACCATAGAATCAAAAAGAGCTATTTTTGTCTCCCATGAATCGCTTCTACCCCTTCGCAAAATCTCCAATACTTTTCCCGTAGCACGAGCATTATAACGAAATAAAATTCAATAGATCGGATTCGAACTGTCGATTTTTTAAAATTTCTTTTACTGTATTTATTATAGTTTATTGGGTTTATAAACTTCTTTATTCAGAATGAAAAGCTTTAGTATTATAACAAAATAAAATTCAAAACTATATCAGATTTGAACCGAAGATCTTTATTTCGTTTTGTAGCTAATTTTATTCCCTTTCATACAATTAGGTATATAATTTACCTCAAATTTTATACTTGTATAAATTGTATAAAATTTGCAAATGGAAAGAGAGGTTATCTCAACTTTCCCATATTCAAGCATCTCCCACTATTTACTTATAAGCCAGTGTATATATATATTAGTGTGTATATATTATATGATTTATAGCTATCTAATAACAAAAATTACGAAAAATATTTTTTCTATATAGTATCGGAATTTAAACGAAAAGTTATAATTACTCTAGATTTTAAATTGCTGAAGATAAGACATTAAAGTAATACATTTTCGTAAAAAAAATTTAATGTTAAACAACATTCTTTATTATGGCTTTTTCGTAAAATGAAAAGATACAGAGTCACGTAGTTTTTCGAAGTTAGTGAATTACGAGTATGGATATCTCGAAAACTATAGAAGATAGCGAAGAAATGAATAAAACCATTTCTGTTGAGAATTTTGTCAGTTTTAATTTTATCTAACATTATTATCGCTAGGACGCATACTTTTACTTACATAAGTGAAAAAACGAAAATAGTGAACTTTTTTAATCCTAAATTGAATTTTCGACTTGAAATCCACGGGTATGGGGTAACTGAATATTATTTCATGTCTCTCTATACATAAGTTTTCTACCTATATAGGGTCTCTATCTATCTTCACCTGGCCGCCATTTTGCATTCCAGCGGCTATATACTGGCAGACCTGCATTTCGCTCATCTGTGGGTATGCTCAATTTATAAGGACAAACCTTAGTATGAAATAAGACACCTTTTTTTTGCTCGCGGACTTATAGTTTTATAGGTTGAAAAAAAAAATACCGAAGATTAGAAATCCGACAGGTGTTTTCCAGGAAGGAGGTGTCTTATGTTTTTGTTAGGAAACGTACATTCCTCAACAATATCATTGTACTTATTTCAGTCCACATGCGAATCTACAGGGGGGGGGGAGGCTTTGTGGCCGAAGCTTCCTCCGCCCTCTCCCTCAAAATGGTAAAACATAACCATGTTTTATGAAAAAAATATTAAAAAATTATCTCTTAAACTATTATTGTTCGTGTAATTACATTTAAGAGGACTTTAGGAATCACTTAAACACCATTTCTTATAGGTAGTTAGTTTCTTTCTTTTGTTCCAAAGTAATTATCGTTATTTTATGAAAAAAAAAAAGAGCTTCCGGGCTGAAGTCCCCCCTCCCCAAAATTAAATCCTGGATCTACTGCCGTTTCAGTCTGAAGGCTGTCAGATTTAATTCTTTATTTCTTCTGTTCATTTTTCCTACTTTTGGTGTCTTGAAGTTTTATATTTTACAATACATTAGGCCAATTTCCACCAACATTTTATTGATACGCATTAATTTGACGTTTCGACCATACTAAGGGTCGTTTTCAAATCTTGATGAGTCCTCCGTTATATGTTCATCATTAATGTTGTAATTAATATGTTCAGTGAATATTAACTTGTCATGTTATATAGTGGGCTTCGCCCACGTCATTTCTGGAGGGACTTCGGTGAAATGTTGGTGAAAATTGGACTAATTTATTGTAAAAAATAAAAAAATTAATTCTTTATGTTTTTGAAAATTTGGTAATGGGTGTCAAAAATTGGTAATTCAGGTTTTTTTTTTTTATAATTTTTCGTTTTACTATTAAAAAAAAAATGAAATAAAATGTTTCACATATATATTTTGAAATTAAAGATTTTAAACTGACTTAACAGAACCGAATTTTTTTAATGAAGTACCCAACCGATTGAGAACTGGACAAACGAATTTTAAAGTTTCCTTAAAGCCTTTTTTTTTTACCCTGTATTTGTTTCTATCTATCTATGTAATAAGATGGATTTATAAATAATCTGGCTGGTTTAACATTGAAATGAAGTTTTAATTAAAGAAGAAGAATATTTTTAGGAGGAAAAAAGCAATATATCAGAGACGAATTAGAATTAATAGTCCCAGTGGTCTGAAAAGTGGGTTAGTGGAGGTGCGAACTGCTAATTAGAAAACTTGCTTACCTGAGCAGGATGAGCCTTAATCCCATTATTTTCCTTCAATCAAGCCCGCCCAAAGTTAAATTGATCGTTAGCCTAGAGAGAAGATCGCTCCACGTCTCCAATTACAACTAATATGTTTACAAGAAAACTAATGGAGTTTGTCTTGACTTGTACAACTCCATTATCAAGGGTCTCAAGTGTAACCTAATGAACATCTGAAGACTTACCTAGGAGTATTCCCTTTTTGGATTCGCAATGCGTCCTGGTAAAGTTGAGGTCGACGAAGAACATGAAGACCGGGTGGCCGAATCTTTGGTGAGGATGAGGATCTATGACTAGGATGGAGTCGTGAAGTCCGGATTGCCTGCTACCACCGTCAGCGGAGACAGCCCTGAGCCGACCTAGAAGAACACAAAGAAATAGTTAAAATAATTTTTTTTTAAAGAGAATTTGATGGTAAATTTTAAATATTTAGACATCTGTAAATGTTTATAAAATATTTCTTTTGTGAACAGAATAACCTTAAGGTTATTTAGATTATAATTTTGAATCATTCATCATCATTGTGGCCATCATTTTCTACTTCATATGCGATGAAGACAGCCCCAACAAAAATAAAATATTTTAGCATAACTCAAAAAGTAATACAATTTATTGTTGATTTTTTTTTCTCTCTCTTTCGCGCCTCTACCCTCAAGGGTCATTGGCGTTTTACTATGATTTATATTCTTTTGTAATACTCTATTAACTTCAAAAATTCAAACAAAGTATTGGCTGTTTCTTCAGTATCAGTATTTCTTTTAATATTTTGGCTAAGCCTGACATTCTTCCAGTAAGTGTTTCACTGTTTGTGGAACATTATTACATTTTTCACCCGTGATTACACTCTATTTATTTGAATGATTTTTAATTGAATCTTGAAAAAGAATTAATATGAATTTAATGTTTACGTTTAATTAATAAAGTAGTTGGAACAAATAAATAAGTTTTATTTACTTAATATAATGTAAATATTTCATAACAATCAAAATCTTTAGGTGCAAATATCTCATAAACAAAGCATTTGCGGACATATCTTCATAGGAATTTCTTTTCTTGTATTGAGGTCCTTAATTCATATTTTCAGTTTGGCCACTTAACTCTGAAAAACCCTGTATAACCAATTTATTTTGGCATGGTGGGGGTGAAGGTCACGTCAAGCGGCCCAATATTTTTGTAGGACACCTTTCATCTCGATTGTGTAATCAAACCGTCTTACGATTCAAGCGGAAAGTAAGCGTTTGTTCTTGAGTTTTCATAACGTCATTAAATAGACAAAGTTTACCAATTTTTAGATTGAAAACACATTTCCAAGAACATTTGTAAATATAAAAGTTTTAGATTAGTATAAGACGAAGTTTATAAGTTTAAGTACGGATGTTAATAACTTGACAAAAAGGAGTCAGTACTGCGGAATATATGCGAATCATTCGCAAAATTATATATTTTTAAATCGTCAGCTATTATAAAAAGTTATTCAATATTCAATGAATTACAGAGAATAAAAAAAAATTGATAAAATAAATAAGTTGATCATAAATATTGCTACCTTGATAATTTTACTTTGAAAAAGAAATAAATATGTATAGGTATATATATGATGCGATAAAGGAGGCCGGTATATTTAGGAAGCCCTGAGCCAGCTCGAGCCTTATTCACCGGAAACTGATCGAGAACCGTTTGGACGAAAATGATCGGTTGAGCAATCATCAGTGCCTTCATAATCAGCAGACCTAAATGAGCCTAAAGGATTCGCTCGGTTAATACCGTCCTTTATCAGTTCGCGCTAAATGTATTTTGTAGCGGATAATTTTAGAGGCCGTGGAGGATTGCTGTTCGCCAACCGGAAAACGTATTCAATATCCGTAGGGTTCCCTCCCGCCCACATCTCTTCCGGGGATAATCTTTTCAAAACGTAGGGAAATTGTAAGCGGTTATTCTATTTTTTTTTTTTTTTTTGTTGCTAGAATGCGAAATAACATCTGGATTTGACAGAAAACATTTCTATATGTAATAATATATAACTACCCTACATGTTAACGTTTAATTTTTTTTTTGCATTTTTTTTTTAAGTTCTGTATGTTAAGGAAAATATTTAAAGAGATAATTTTAGATCTTAAGAGCTACAAAAAAGTTATATAAACTATGATCGGATTTTGCGTCGAAAATGATGAAATTTAAGTTTTATGATTTTTTTAAGTAAATCATGTTTTCACTTTTATAAGCAATTAACACCTTACTGACAGATACTTCAAAGTCAATCATAACAATGCTTATTCATGCTTTTTTACTCAGTCTGCCGGTGTTCCTCAAGGTAGTATCCTAGGTCCTATCCTTTACACAATTTATACAGCTGGCATCCCAACCCAATCCAACACGGCCATCACCACCTATGCCGATGACACGTGTATCCTATCAGTTAATAACGATCCATCTATTGTATCCCAAACTCTTCAATCACACATCACAAGTCTTGAAGAATGGTGTCAAAACTGAACGATTAAAACAAATTCCAATAAATCCCATCAAATTACCTTCGCTCTTCGTCGTAAACCTATGACTTCCTGTCCTACAGTATCCTTCAACAATAGCCCTCTTATCCCTGTCGAACAAATCCGATACTTAGGACTCCACCTTAACAAACGACTCACTTGGAACCCCCATACCAGATTGAAACGACAAGAAACCGCCCGACCTTTTCGACTACTACAGCACTTACTAGATAAACGCTCTAAGCTTTCAATCAATTACAAACGAATCATATATATGACAGTAATAAGACTTATTTGGACTTATGGAATTGAGCTTTGGGGCTCCACTAAACCAGCGAATTCCTTCGAATTCCTCTCGTATCCAATCTTTACAATCCAAAATCCTTCGTAAAATCCTCAACGCTCCTTACTTTTTCACAAATAAAATCATACCTTGCTTCCTCCTTGATCCCTGATAACCCTCCGAGGCGTCTGAAAAGAAGATGGCCTAGGGACCTTCTAATATAGAACTTTAATTTGAGTTCTAACAATGGGTAGTATCTCTTCATGTTGTACATGTCGTGTTACCAATGTCACATTTACTTATTGTATATTCCATGTAATACAGTTGTAAATTTCAATTAAAAAAAAAAAAAGTTTTGTCAAAACTATTTAAAGGATACTTTTAAACGGTCAAACTACTCAAAGTTTCGTTTTTCATAAAATCATGGATCATTTTCAATTTTTTTTTTATTATTCAACAAGCGGACTACAGATACTTTTACAAAAGCTTCCTTGTTTAATAAGTTTCAAGTCTATATCAATTTAGCTGAGCTTTGTTGGGATTTAAATATAGTTGTGTAAAAACGTAATTTGATCTTCTGTCCCTCCGAAGCGTCTAAAAGGAAGATGGCCTCGTGATCTCCTAATTTAGATGCTTTATTACCGAGCTCAATTGACTTTATCCTACTTCCAGACGACAATTCCTTCTTGGTGTTTTTCTTTCCCAAGTCCTTAGAACCAAAAACCCTCCCTACATCCTGCAACTCCTTACTTTACGTTCCTCTATCCACCCACAAAACTACTTCCTTCAACAAATCCTTAAGTCATTCGTGGTGCCTCCTTTTGGAACTATCTACCTAATTCCATACGTCAATCCTCATCCACAAATTCAACGTGTAAAATTTACTTGCATCTGTACAAATTCTAATCAACTGCACAATTGGAATAACAACCAACAGTTAATTAATTTATATTTTTTATTCATCAAAGCCAGACTAATGTTCTTAATTATGCAACTCTGTTGTTATTCTTAGGGAACTGTAGTCCCAGAATAATTTTTTTAAATTTATTCATTCATTATTAGAGTGCTACCAATGGATAGATATTCTATAAGTCTTTTCATGTCTTTGTATTTCTCTGTATCACATTTATTTGATCTATATTTATTTCTATACAGTTATAAACGTCATGAATAAAAAATAAAAAAAAAAGTCTGCCAAGTAAAGTCAGTATAGCTTCCTCACCGTTTTCATTGGTTAAAATATTACAAGGTATACAATTTTTCGTACAAGAATAAAATATCTGGGAAAAGCCGATTCGGAAATACAGTTACCCTTCAACATTCGCCGGTTTTATATCCACGAATTTTGTTTATCAGTTAATATTAAAATGCAAAAGAGTGTCGTATTTGAAGATTCCATATTTGATTATTCTCAATTAAAAAAAAAAATACTGAACATGCATTTCAATACTGTTAGTGTAAAAGATCGTATGTAAAAATTGATTGTTTTGCTAGAGTGCATTATTTCTTTATGCTTTATTAGTATATATATGTTTATATGGGTATATATGTTTACATTTTATACTTTTTGTCTTTCTGTGTGCCAATATGAGAATGTACGTATAAATAGTTCCTTTTATTTATTTTTTTTTCCATTACACCACAAGTAATCCTAATATTTTATTTTATCTTAGTGTCTGCATATTATTATATAAATCACTGTAGATATTATTACATTTTGGATTAAGTTAATTTTCTATTAGATAGCCTATTGTTTATAAATTTTGTTGTTATGTATACATAAATATGTAATTTCTTTTCTTTTTTTTTTTTTTTCACAATTAAGTAATTTTGAGAAGATTTGTTTTTGTTTGAGAAGTTTTTAGCCAGATTTGTACTTTACTTTGTATTAACTCATCATTGTTATTCTAAAGGGACTTAGTCCCAGAATAAAGTTTAATTTTCTATTTCTACTTCTATTCTATAGTTTCATATTTTATTGTCCTCTGCTATTTTCCATAGTAGCAGACTGCTTATATCAGTTGCAGGCTACAAAATGTCACCTTTAGCACAAATAGAATAAAAGTTGAAAATTTTTACATATGAAATTTTGCACTAATAGTAGTGATATATACTTAATATGTATGTTTTTACTCGTAGAATGGATGGAACTAGAAAATCCATAGGAAAAATTCCACTAGTTGTTTGTTCGGAGTTAACGAATCCAATACTTTCCTTCAGTCAGAACAAAACGCTTTAAGCTAGAAAATGTAAAAATATAGATGAAGTTCACATATCTTTGATATTTAAGAAGGAAATCGACACCAAGACGAACTGGTTGAACTTTAACGGAAATAAAAAAAATCTCAAATAAGAAGTAGTTTTTTCTACAAAGTCATAGTATAAATTACTTTAAATGTATTGAAAATTACATGAGATGTAAGTAACGACAGTAAGTGTCATGCCTGTAACGTTTGGAATCGACCAAAAAATACATTATCAATTAATTTTTTGAATAAAACCTAAATTTGTATAATCCCATTACAATGTTGCAATAACTCCCACTTTTTACACCTATTTAAAGCAATAAATCATCATTAGTTGATTCGCTGAATCATCACATTATATTCATGATTAAGTGAATCAACCATTTAACTTTATTTTTTATTACTATTTTTTTTCTGTTGTCATTGCAGACCTTATAGATCTTTTGCCGTCTTAACAAATCCTCCGTTTCTGCCTGCCTTGGGCTATTTCTTTTCAGTTATCTGAGCAGAAATATGATATTTCATGACCGCCTGAATCATCTCTTAACTTAAAAATTATATAGCTAAAAGAAAAATATATAATGAAACGGTTCACTAATTTTGTTCAAGAGTAAATATATTTTAATATTTATAAACCGGTGAATTGTCTATTAAATGAATAAACAAGCGAGTCCATTCGGTAACCACACGTTTGTTTAGTTCTCCAAACAATTAGAAAGCAAACAATACACAAGCACTAACAGACCTGAAGCTCTGTTACCGATACATTCTGTGATGGGAGCTTTTGATCATGCTAATGTGACCGGTGTCCAAGCACTGGGGTCTTTGATGGAACATGTCGCGATGATTATTCCATCAAACAGAAGATTAATATTATTTAATCATAACGTTGAGAAAACAAATGGTGATATTTTAAATTTATAAAAAATTAAAGAAAAACAACTAAGATGTGTGCTTTAAATCACACGATAGAAGTAAAAACACGAGGCGAGATTAATAATATGAAATATAGATTATAAATAATAGCTCATTATAAAGAGGGTGAAATGCTGAACATTTCCCTCGCTTACAGAATGCAGGTCCAATTTTTATTTTCTGAGATATTTTAATCTAAATCTTCAATAAAACTCGGTATTATTTGGTTATCCACACCATTTTTTTTCCCTTTTCTCCTCTCTAACACGGCATCGCGTTAAGATACAATTTTGAATAATAGCTCATTACAAAGAGGATGAAATCATGAACAATTCTCTCGCTTACAGTATACAGGTCTAATTTTTAGTTTTTGAGATATTTTAATCTAAATCTTCAAGAAAACTCGTTATCATTTGGTTTTCGACACTATTTTTTCCCTTCATCTCTCTCTAACACGACGTCGCGTTAAGATACAATTTTGAATAATAGCTCATTACAGAGTGGATGAAATTATGAACACTTCCCTCCTTAATAATATACAGGTCTGATTTTTAGTTTTTGAGATATTTTAATCCATATAAAAATAACACTTCAATTAAACGACTCCAGCCGAATTTACCCGAGCGTTACACATCGGAATCTAGTTCACTCTCCACAAAAAAAGATCAAAACGAGCCTAGAGAAGTTTTCACTTTAAAAATAAGCCTATTATCAGGCGAGACATTTAGTCTTTTAGATTTATAATATATAATAATCCGAAATCCCGTGCAAAAAAAATTATAAGAAAATATAAAAACACTTTTATTTGTAATATTCATAACATTATTATTTATTTTAAAAAATGAGAGTATGCCAGTTGGATCATGGCTACCAGGAAAATGATGACTGATTTAAAGAATATTGAACCAGTAACTTGAGGAATGAAACGGAAAATTCATGCCAATATAAAATATGTTTGAAAAGTTGTTATTTAATTTACTTATATATATAGACTTAAACATGTAAAAAATAAATGGCTAACATGGCCTCCAAGGAAAAACTTTTTACAAATTTCAGAGTTTTTTCTATTTTTTTCTTTTTTGTTTGTTATTACACTTGTAACTCGTAAACGGTGCGTTTAAGTAAAAAACGAGCACTTTAATAAATTACATAAAGTTAAATTTTGCGTCTAACGAGTGCCTAAACGTAATAATTTGGTTAAGTGTAGTATTGCCCGAATGCGAGACCGAGGCGAGTATTGGTCTTGCAAACTCAATCTTGGTCTTGCGCATGAGTCTCGCAACAGTCTTACAGTTACTTATCTTATAATAGTACCTTAGAATAGTGTCTTAGCTTATTACCATAGAGATATTACTGTATTTTTTTAGAGAGGAGAAATTTAACTAAACTCGAATGAAAAATTGGTTTTGAGTTAAATACAAAAGTATATTGGTTCTACCAATTCTTTACATGTAACTAAAATTGTCAAGTATTAGTACGATTTTGCCTTCATTTTTATTTAAAAAATAGATTTTTTTTACCATTCTTGGTCTTGGTGGTTGCAAAATGCATGACCAAGACCGATTTTGGACAATACTAGTTGATAACCGCGGTCAAGAAATGCTTATTTTTACAAACTTTATCAAAAACTGAGACAAATTATTATAAATGGTCCTGCAGCTTGGAAATGATTAAATTAAGTAAAGTCAATGATAATGATAAAAGAGACTTTTCAGGAGGTCAGATACAGTCGCTGTACTGGTGTAGTTACACTACTCACACACGAGCAGCAAACCTCTGTACAGTTCGCGTATTAGCCACCTAAAAGTCCCTCTTATCTTCGCAAATTTGATCACTGTTTTCTCAAAAAAAAAAAGTTGTTGATTACTTTACTATGTTGTATTTAAAATTTAATTATCTTGAACATTTATTGAGAATTTTCTTCATATTTTATAAAACATTTTTACCTTATGAAAAAAACAAAAAAAATTGTATTAACTCCTTTTTCGTTGGATGGATCAAATGGATTTGTTGAAAATTTTGTCTGGAATCATCACCTCCCCCCAGTGTTCGGCCAATAAGAACTGAGATACCCGCTATAAAAGAATTTGTGCCATTTTAACACACTTTTTTTTTTTTTTTATTTGGGTTTTATACAACTTAAGGAGTCATATCCCCTACACCCAAAAGCCACTGCTCCCTATCCAGCCAATCTCCTTCACGGAGCCCTCTGGCTGCCATGCTTTCCTCCACGTCCTCTGTCCATTTCTTCTTTGGCCTTCCACGCTTCCTTCTTTCAGGTGGCATATAGTTATAAATTTTCTTTGGCCAGCGGTTCTCATCCATCCGCATTAAGTGGCCATACCACTTTAGCCGTTTGGTCCCGATCAGGTGAAGGATGTTCTTTTGACATCCGACCTTGTCTCTAATAGCTGCGTTTGGGATCCGCTCGATTCTAGATATGCCACAGCTTCTTCTCCAGAAAAAATAATTTCCATGGAAAGCAACTTATTTTCCATCTTTTTTGTCAGTGTCCAGACTTCTGATCCGTAAGTGGCTACGCTTTCTACAAAAGAATGGTATACCTTCTTTTTAGTTTCTAATCTTATTTCTTTACTCCATAGGGTTGAATTTATCGAACTTATTATTCTTTTCCCATTATTTATTTTATGTTCGATATCAACCTCACTACCACCCTTTGAAGATAACCAGTATCCGAGGTACTTGAACTGCTGGCTGACATTTAGCGTCCAGTCATCAATTTCAAGGGGCAAATTAAGGAGCATTGAAAACCATATACTCTGTTTTAACACACTTTCTGCGTTTTTTAAATCTATTAATGAGGCGAAAATACATAAAAACGTTATTAAAAGTTTAGATTTAACAAAAATAAACTCCATGCCCTTTCGCAACAATGCGACGGTACATATGTTTTTAAAAATTATGTTATAGTTATAACAGGAAGTTTCGAAAGTATTTAATCGGGTTTTAACATAAATAAATTTCGGTATGTTGGAACGCAATGTTATCGACAATTCCGATAGAACATTACTAAGCGGTTTATAATATTATAAGAGAAAAGCGGAGTTATTAATTGCACCAGGTGAATATTTATCGAACCGAGAGAGCTAAGTATTGTATTATAGAACCAGGAAAACCAAAGCCCTTTAAGGGTAAGTAGTCATTATGTCTCCGTCCCTTTTTAGAGAGGAAAATCCTCTTTGATATTTTCCTAAGACCTGTATAGTTCAAATATCTCCTCCACTAACGAGCTCTAGCGACAGTTTATAAAAAGTATAACAACCTTCAGGCGGTGGATCGTTTCAAAGCCTCCAAGTTCTCGCTTTATTTTCTAAAACAATTTAAATTCTGTTGCCGACATTTTCCCCTAAAAGGAAAGATAGCGAAAGAATTTAATGGAAAAAAAAATTGCCTAATACAATATTGATGAGGGGTAGATAAAAGCCACTAAAATAGTTTCGAAATATCTGGCACGGTGTGTGTGTCACACAACTTTCATTTATCACACTAATTTGTGTATAAATTAATTTCTACCCAATCGGCAGGTACTCCATATTTCAATATGGGAGTAAGACGAAGAGTATCCACAATTTTAATGAATTACAATCCCGTATTGTCCAAAGATAAGGTAGAGAAAGGAAAATAAATAAGTTAATATTTAAAAATAATAACAATGCAGTGCACAATACATTTTTTGGTACATGACATGAAAATGGAGGCGTCCACGTCGCAATTAATTATAAAATCCTTAGCTATGCACAGGGGTGACCAGAAGGGGGTTTCATGGTTTCATCAAAATTTTTGAGGGGGGCAAATTTCGATGGAGTAAGAATTTTCGGAGTAAGGGACAAGGGGAAAAACATAGAACATAGCGCAGCAAGAGTAATTGAATATGATCTACGATTTTTCTAATTCTAACTTAACTTGCTCTGTTTTCAGGAAAATGTGAGCAATAAAATATCTTGGAAGGAGAAGAGGTCCTTGAGCCATCGACCTTGGAGGGAGGGCACCTATGGCTGTGCAGATGATCTAGATGAAGTAAAAGGACATTAAGAGACTTGCTAAGTGTGGGCGGGGTGGCCGAATGGACTAACGTGTATGCACAGCACCACTGTTGCTTGGCAACCTGATATATGACACGAATTGATAAAAAATAGCCCCTGGCCTGGGAAGACCCCGTATAGCCTTAAAGGTGAGGAAGAAGAGGAGAAAAAATAAATAAATAATGAAAAAAAAAGACTCGCTAAGACAAGAATAAAACAAAATATAAGATTGTAAGCGGAAATTTCCAAATTAACTACAGGATCTGAGAGAAGACAAATTCAAATATCTTAGGTCCAAAATCATAGCTGCAGACATTCCATTTTAATTTGGAGGGGGGGAGACGGACACAAATACAATATGACAGTAGTTCATATTATGGGTACACATTCAACATAATTATTGTGAAACGAAGAAATATAATATTGGATATTTAAAAATAAATTTATATATATATATATATAGACATATGTGTTGTAGGATTTTTTTTTTAATGTGCTTTGATATACTTGAAAATATCTGAACAACATCGATATATATATTGAATACATTAAACATGAGAGGAAGGGAGGCAGCCTCAATAACATAGGTATATTTCAAGAAATTTTTTAGCTAAAAATGATTAATGTTAAAAACTGAAAAATACTTTTCATTTCTTAGTTTGTACAACCTCCAAATAAAAATAAAAACGTTTTCACAGTCTGTCTAAGTAAAGATGTCAACAAAAAATTATCTCTATAAAATATATTTATACTTGTACTTATTAAATATATCTTTTTCAACTTTATTGCAAAAATTTTATTTAAAAAATCACGTGAAAATGGAGGTGTCCACGTGAAAGGTGAACATATCATAAAATCTTTTTTTTTTTTTTTTAAACTTTTATTATGATATTTACAACTGTATTAGTATGAATACATCGAGTAAATTTGTACAGAGAAATATTATTACATGAAACACGCTTGTTGAGAAACTACCCACTAGTAGCACTAATAATTTGTCTACATGAGAAGATCACGAGGCCATCTTCTTTTCAGACGCCTCGGAGGGTTATCAGAAATCGAAGAGGAAGCAAGGTTAGAAACAAGAGGATTCGGATGGTTATGTTCATAAAATCTAAGGATACGTTTATGTATTATACTTAGTGTTGCCCAAAATCGGTCTTGACCTTGCACTTTGCAAGACCAAGACCAAGGCCGTCTAACTGTTGCAAGACCAAGACCAGGACTGGTAAAAAAAATCGATTTTTTTACTAAAAATTAAGGCAAAATAGTTACTAATACCCGTCAATTTTAGTTACTATATGTTAATCATTGGTAAAACCAATATACTTTTGCATTTAACTCTTCTAATTTTTCATTCGGGCTTAGTTAGGTTTCTCCTATCTAAAACATTACAGTGATATATCTATGGTAATAACCTAATAAGTTGTTGCGAGAGTCTTGCGCAAGACCAAGACCATGACCAAGACTGAGTTTGCAAGACCAAGACTAGTCACGGTCTCGCATTTGGGCAACAGTAATTATACTGAATATACTAGCGGATCCAGAATTTAATTTTTGGGGGGCTTCAGCCCGAAAGCTTTTTTTTTTTTTCATAAAAATAACGATAGTTACTTTGGAAAAAAAGAAAGAAACTAACTACCTATATGAAATGGTGTTTAAGAGATTCGTAAAGTCTTTTTAAATATAATCACACGAACAATAATACTTTAAGAGATAATTTTTTAATTTTTTTTTCCATAAAACGTAGTTATATTTTACCACTTGGAGGGGGGAGGGACTTCAGTTCCAAAGCCCCCCTCCGTAGATCCGCCAATGGACCACGTGAAAGGTGAATGAATCATAAAATCCAAGGATACGTTTATATATTATTATTCCTGAATATGAATGAAAATTAAAACAGTAGAAATATTCAAGTCGTGATAAAATATCTACGAAACTACTTATAGACTTAGCTTAGCCAGCTAATCGAATTTCCTTAACAGAATTTAGCTTATTTGTTATCAAGTTTAATTTTTTGGGGGGAGAGGCGAGATTTTGGAGGGGGGCAGCCAAAATTAACTCAATGAGTAAGAAATTGACTTACGTATAACAGAGCTTTTTTCTCTCTTTCAAAGGTACCAATCCAATTCCAAAAAATGTCTAGAAATCTCTGATTAAGGAAATACAATGCAATGAAAAAGTTAGTTCTGATATACGGTCGCCAGATAAATACATTAACCAATGTAGCAATTAACCATCCTAGCAAGAAGTATTAAAAAAAATTGAGAGAAAACATTTAATATCATAGCATAATAAAGGAATTAATAATCCTTAAGTTGGACCACCTTTAGAATACTGAACCACTCCTGATAATTCCATACACCTAAGAATTTTTTTCAGACTTCATTAAAGGAAGACCGGAGGAAGAAATATTTAATAAGGAAGATTGAAGACTAGTATTGCTCATAAATATGCAAAATGGGCATCTCTAGTCTTTATTAGAACCCAACTTTTTCTTTTCTTTTTATCTTGTTTCCTCCAGCGTCCCACCATTTTTTTTTTTTTTTTTTAATATTCCTATTATAAATTTAATTAATCCCTGGCTGTTTATTCTGCCATATGTGTACTTAATATTATCACCATGGCGCAATCTTTAATTAATAGAACTTTCCGTAGAAGGAAAAATTAAAAAAAAATGAATAAAAGTAGGCCCTACATTTCGAATATAATTTTCAAGAAATAAGTATGAGAGAGGAAAAAATTTAAGAACTGATAAGAAACCAATTTCGAAATTCGAAATACACTCCCCCCCCCCCTCTCCACAAAATAATGCTTAAATTAGATATTACAATACAATATTACGAAATAGCTTAAAAATGAGTAAAAGTGCTAATTCGAATTGTAATATTAAATATTAAATAGAAGGTTGAAACGGCAGTGGCCTCGCGACCTTTTGTAGATTGTATAAATTGGAGTTCTGGCAATGGCCAGATTCTTCACTCAAGACATGTGTGTATGTGGCTAAAGTGCTCTCGACCAATCTCCGCTGGCTTTAGTACCAGTGACGCGGTTGGGAGAGTAGCGCAGGGTTCTCCTGGAGTTCCGTCGCCTGATTGTATATATAGGTATGCATGTGTTTTTTTTTTTTTTCTTAGTTTTAATTTTCTTATTTTTTAGGTTATTTTATTTCATTGTCTATTGTATATACTTTTGATTATTATTTTGTTCTATTTATTTTATTTTTTTGTACATATGGTGTGAATGTCATCCTACCTCACTATAACCAATGTCCAACAGACAGATTGTTATAATACTCAATAAAAAAAAAAAAAAAAAAAAAAAAAAAAAATCTTACAGTGATTATAATATGTCTAGAAATAAAACTTTAGCCCAATTAAAAATTTAACGTTTTAGATTCACGATACGTAGAATAAGAAAATCGAATAAAAAATTTTTTTCGAATGTCATATGCGGCTTTTCTCCGAGACCACTGGTTTTGGTATCAAAGTGAGAAATCACCCGGAGCTGATCCTCTCAACTTGACAAGTACACCAATAGCCATTTTGTTTCAAAATGGAAGCTAAAAATGTGTTTTTCTGTACATTGTAGCTAGTGGTGCCAAAATGCGAGACGAGTGTTGGTCTCGCAAACTCAGTCTTGGTCTTGGTCTTACGCAAGAGTTTCGCAACAGTCTTGCAGTTACTTATTAACTTATTACTATAGAGATATTACTGTATTGTTTTAAATAAGAGAAACCTAACTAAGCTCAAATGAAAAATTAGAAGAGTTAAATGCTTAAAGTATATCGGTTATACGAATTATTTACATACAGTAACTAAGATTGTATTAGTAAATATTTTCCATTAAATTTTATTCAACAAATCAATTTTTTTTTACCAGTCCTGGTCTTGGTTTTGCAACAGTTAGGCGGCCTTGGTCTTCAAGTTCAAGACCAAGACCGATTTTGGGCCACACTAATTGTAGCTTGAAAACGGCTGTAATGATTTTAATGAAACGTTTCTAAAGTTCTTTGAAGCTATTTCGATTTATCTTTATAAAATATTATCTCGATAAAGAGTTACGGTAGTAAAATTACATAGGAAAATTACTCAAAAAGTATTTACTTTTTAGAGGATTAAATGTATTTTTATTTTAAAGAAATATCATTAAAAAACAAAACATAAATCATCGAAATCTACTGCTTAATGCAGAGATTTGAACTTCTAACATATGTTCTAATGCAAATCCGATTTTACTCATTTTGGTATTATACAGATGCAATCAAAATTATCATTTAAAGAATAATTTAACTGTCTATATTTTTTAATACAAAGTGAAAACAGGTAATTTTTATATTTAATGTTTCCGAGAAGCACGTGAGGGATGTTGTATGACACACAACACATACGTATAACTATTTAAAAATAATTTGGAGCATTTTTCTTTTCTTTTAAATAATGGATTATTTTTTAAATAACTTTAACTTTACTCGTTATAAATTTAATAATTGCTGAATTTCATTTTAATATTATTCTCTGGTAACAAAATTATTAACCAGTCCTCCATTCATAGATTAAAAATTATCGATGAAACAATAAAAGAAAACCATAGTTGCTTTTTCAATTAAAAGTCCCATGCCGGTTATTAAATCTCTATTTCAAACACTAGGAAATGGGAAAATGGAATTCTATTTCCATTCAAACAATGGGTCTATGGGTATAACCAATTAAGGATAGCACCCTTTGTTTAACCATTCCCAATCAATGAATTTTTTAGTTAAAAGAAAGTTTAACCTCTGCTTATTTCATAAAAAAAAAAAATAATAGTAAATAAAATATTTAATTAATATCAATATCAAAAAGAGTTAAAAAGGAGCCTATTTTTTTATATAAACCAAATATAAAAATTAGTACACAAATTATTATAAGACTGTAGACTCAGAATTAATAGCATTTTTTTTTACCGAAATTACATGGAACTCCAAGGAGGAGGTAGTAAGTTAGGATTTTCCGATTTTTTGAGTGAACGACTGGACCGATTTGAAGATTTGAAATGTTTTTAAACATTTAAGGGCTCGAAATAATGAAAAAAATATTTTATTATAGTTTAAATATTCTGATTTCTTTGGTGATTTCATATCATATTATAGTTCAGTTCATGATAATATGTGATGGATATCAATTGAATCGAGTCGTTTTTTTTTTCAAAGCGATTTTCAATCACCAATGACAAATTTTCAAAAAATGTGAAAAAATATATATATATATTTTGTTTTTCGATTGTAATATAAAAAAATAAAAATATTAAAAATAATTAATTTAGATGGTTTTTATCTAAAGCAAATATTTCCGGAAAACATTGATTGTTTTAATAGTAATTAAAAAAACAAAACATTGAAACATAAATAGGTCCGTTTTCAGCAACGAATTAAACTTAATAGCTAGTTTTGGAACAAAAAAATATTGTATAGGTTTTGATTTGTAAAGAAAAAATGGTGTATTCCTTCGTTGTCCGTTCCACTGCATTCTGGAATTCCATCCCACTAAAAATCCGCCATGCATCATCCTTATCCACCTTTAAAACCCTCTTATTCCAATTCCTCTTCACAATCCAATCAGACGCTGGTTAAATACATACTATGTTATAAGGATTTAATTTTATTTAGACATTATTTTTTTGTCTCTTATTTTTATTGTTTTATTCTATGTAGAACGTGAATTTTCATCACCACTCAGCATTGTGAGTAGATAAAATTTGTTTTTCTTAAGTTCTAATTTGTTAGTCATGAAATGTATTTCAGTGAAAGGTATTTTATTTCTGATTATCTTCAGCATACTTCTCGCCATGTGTATATGTATACTTTATTTTATTTTCTCTTCTCCTAATCTTTACGCATAATCACTTAAATATCTTAAGGAACATGTGTATATCATTATTTGTTTTTTTATATATTTTTTTGTTTTAGTTTTTACAATTTCTTTCCCTACATATTAACAGTTATTATTATTTTTTTAATTTTTATATTCCATCACTACAATGCTTTACCTATAAAATAGATTTTACTTTCCTTTCTAATTTCATTCAGTGATTATTATGCAATTATTTTAGCTCCAATATTGTAGTACTGAACCCCTATTACCCAACTGTCCTCGTTAATTTATCCTAAGAGCTTAATTAATACTTAATGTATTGCATGTATTTTGTTATTATTCATTGTAATAAGTCTTTTGACCAGATTTATAGTTAATATATATGAACAATACTGTTATTCTAAAGGGACCTAGTCCCAGAATAAAGATGATTTTTCTATTCTATTCTATTCTATTCTATGCTTCGGGAGGAAAAATATATTAAAATTCTAATATAAAAAAATTAATTTTTTCTCTAAAAATAATTGAAAAATGAAATTAAATTATTGTTACTATTCGTTCGAATAAAAAATTTAAAAAAACTTTCGATGATTTTTTTTTTTTTAATTCTTAAGAAATGCAAGTATCGTCATTATATTTCGTTTAAAAATAATAATTGCAGTTTCCGATTTATTTGATTTTTTTTACATATTTATCTCGATTCTCTTCCCAAAAAGCCAATACTAAGCGATTTGGATATCAATAATTGAAAAATAACGTTAAAATAATTTTATTTTCAAAAATAGGGTTACAACAATAACCCTATCCACTCAAAAGAAACTTAAACTTAAATAATTATTTAAACATCTTGTTAGATTGTTGGTTGAAATTAATGTCTAGGAATATGTAAACTTGGTTTAGCTTCAGGAAAGTAGATTCCATCCAATATTCTGAAGTGTGTAAACAAACATCTGATACTTGAGTTTCGTTTAGGGTCGAAGGCAACCGAGTACTATATCAAGTTTAAATATTGTCGTCAATTTAATTTTTTTAAATAAATTTATTTTCTTATTACATATTTTGTCAAGACCTAAAATATGACAACAATATAATAAATTATCTTGGATTGATGAAATTTATGTTTTTTAAGATAGAATTAAATACCTCCATCTGAAGGCAAAAAAAGAAATTCAGTATATTTTGGTGTTATAATATTATAGTCTGTGGTAAAGACCCTTTTTTATCATATTAATATTCGACTGAAACTTCTTAGATAGCTTCATCTCATCGTAAACTACAAATATTTTATTTATAAAAATTTTCGGAATTGGGACGTTTTCAATCTGCAGGTCGGCAAACATTGTCTATTTAATTAGATATTAAAATCTCTTAAATATCCATTGGCTTTCCACTTCAATTTTAAGATAATTTGAGCACAAAATCGAGAAAAAAGGTGTCCTCATGTCTTGTTCTACACCCCACAATATCAAAAATCTGGTGAGCGCAACACACAACTTTCACTTACCGCTCTACTTTGAATAGAGGTTATTTTCTGGCAATACTGGGCTATTATAAAATTTCTGAAGTGCATTTTAAACGGATCTAAAGCTTAAAGCTTACAGATAACAAATCATTAAGACCATTATAATTACAAAAAGTCTGTTTATTATAACGACGGTTGGCAATAAAAATCTAGTTACTCCATCTGCTTTTATAAGCCTCAAAACTTCAGTCTCTGAGCCTTTCAGTTGACAGAATGACTAACTCAAATTTAAACATTTTTGAGAAATATCATTTTAGTGATATTTCTAGTTAAAAAAGTTATCTATACAGACAGTGAGTAAGTTGATTCCGGAGTAGGTGATTGCATTTTATCGTAATTATTTAAAATAAACCATATTAAAGGTACTTTATATTAAGACATATATGACCATTCGGCATTTAAACCCTGTAAAGTGACATCAAAGTTTAATCAAAAATGTTAGAGCCTTTTTTGAGAAAATTTTAAAAATGTGTTTCAGCGTTGATATAAAGTGGCACTTCCGGTTAGCCGATTTTAAGGAAAAAGTGGCTGTCACGTCTAAGCATAATATACCTATCTTAAATACGTAATATCGGTTTCGTACGACTTTTCGTTTTTGAGCTAACAAACAAACACACAGACCATTTTTCGGGACTCGGTCATTTCGACTCAGGGTACCCCCAAAACGTGTATTTCCGTTGAAAACTCAGATTCAAAAATTTTCTCGGTCGCAATACTTACCCCTACTATATATTACATATATACGTAAGTGAAAGTAAAATAACGAGAATATATAGGTCAAACAGCCTAATATGTTGCAGTCCACTTTTTTTTTTTATTTTGTGATAAAATTATCTCACTATCCAAATGGAAACCAAATGGGTATTTACGAGTTTTTAGCACCTGATTAAATAGACAAAGCTTGCCGATCTTTATATTGAAAACGCCCCAATTCCAAGAGTTTTCGTAAATAAATAGTTATAGGTACACGATGGGATATTCACGAAATTTCAGACGGATGTTAATAATTTAATAAAAAGAAGTCTGTACCACGGACTAATAAATTATCTTGGATTGATGAAATTTCTCTTTTTTAAGATAGAATTAATACCTCCAACTTAAGACAAAAATAAATTCAGTATATTTTGGTGTTATAATATTAACTAACAATATAAATAATATTAGAATATCTTTTCTAATAAAATATTTAAGTGCTCGAACATAATAATAAATGAAACTTTTCATGAAATTATTAGTTTCTGTTGTTATTAATCCATCTATTTATTTTATTAAAATAAATTTTAAAAAAATTTGCACAGGACTCTTAGGAATCCATATGTTGCATTTTTTTTAGAAATAGCTTAATCATTATTATGGCGTCTTTTTATATCCTGTTTAAGGTTCAATATCCTTTATAAGGGGCAAGGCCAAACATCCCGATCTATCTCGCGTAATTTCTTACGTACTTTTTTATATCTTGATGTAAGCTTTATTCAAATTGAAGCAATTACTGAATATAATTATATAATTGTAATTTATAATACGACATATTTACAAGAGGCGGAGCGATAAAAAATTATTTTTTTTTTGTATTTAACTTCTTAATTTTTATGTTGCTAAAGTCAATGAAGACATGAACACAACCTTTTCTTATGACGAAAAAAATGCTAAGATATTTTTAAGATTTGTACAGTTTCAAGGAACATTATTTATCTTATTAAACTATTTCTTCAGGTCATGAAAAATTCTTTCGTGTTCCAATTACCCCCAAATGAATTATATAAAAAAAACTAATTAATTAATTCGTATTAATCATTTCAAATATTATTTGATTAAGGATTTGCAAAAACTAAAATATTTTTCTTTTGAGACAGGTCTCCTCACACTCTCTCTTGATTAGGAATGGGATATCGAAGACCCAATACGGATATTAATATCGTACTTGATATATCGATAACCGATATTATAAACATTTTTAAAATATTTTATTTTATTTATGATATTTACAACTGTATTAAGAAAGAATACATTCAGTAATGTATTTAAAATAGGATATCTCGAGGCGATCATCATTTCAAAGGCCTCGGGGGATTATTACGGAATAGGAAGCAAGTAACATGGTGAAAATAAAATAAATGAATATAATTAGATATAAAATAAGAAGAAGTTGTCTGATACAGAACTAAAAAGATGATATCAGAGATATAGAGGGTGATAATTTAGTTAAAATATCAAGTATTATATGTAAAAGATACAAACAAAAATGGAAAACAAGTATGAATAAAAATAGAAAATAAAGTAGAATATAGCATGTAAGTTAAAGGTAAACAGAATGCGATAAAAGATAAGGAATGAGTGTATAACAAACTAATAAAGATTACATTTAATAACTGTAGGTTAACAGATAAAGAAAATTAATGTTAACGAATAAATAGATTGTAAATTGAATAAGTATTGATAAAGTAACTTTATTTTACTTTAATTAATTAAAGTACATTTATTTTATTTTATTGTATTTATTTTTATTTTATTTTATTGTATTTATTATTATTAAGTTTCTGTATTATTTTTTTTTTATTGTAAATAGAGTGTGAGTGTGCTTTCTCTGAACACTATTATTAATGTCCTTGATGTGACAGAATGTAATATTTCTAAATAAACAAATATAAAAAAAAAAATAATTAAAGAAAGTAAATAAATTAAGTTAAATTAAATTTAATAAATAAATTAAATTAAGTAACTGAATACTTAATACTTATTCAATTTACAATTTATTTATTCATTAACATTCATTTTCTTTATCTGTTAACCTACAGTTATCAAATATAATCTTTATTAGTTCGTTACACACTCATTCCTTATCTTTTATCGCAATCTGGTTACCTTTAACTTACATGCTATATTCTCCTTTATTTTATATTTTTATTCGTACTTGTTTTACATTTTTGTTTGTACCTTCTACATATAATACTTGATATTTTAACAATATTGTCACCCACTGTATCTCTGATATCTTTTTATTTCTGTATCAAACAATTTCTTCTTATTTTATATCTAATTATATTCATTTATTTTATATTCACTATGTTTTGTATCTTTTGTAGCCCTGATAAATACCTGAAAAGTGGGTCGAAACGTCGGCAAAATTTAAATAATAATATTTGTTTAATTTAGTATTTATTTGACCGCACCCTCCCGGTCAACTCCTTCTCATATTATATCAACGGCCAACCATCTCTACATCATTATAAAGTATTTATTGTAAATATGCTCAACTTAGACTACAATAGCATATTGTTTGTACCCAGAGGAACAATACAAAGCCTCCTAGATCATAAGGCCTATCAGATCCCGCTATCAAATAGCCCCCCACTTTCGGTCAACCACGAACCTCCAGACTTAGCGAACTTCGGCCCCCAGCTAACAACTTATCCAAGTTGGGACTTAGCACCAAGTCTTAAGAGAAGGCGTTTAACTTACACTCTAAGAGGGACTAATCCAGAAAGCGAAGACAAACAGAGATTAGGCAAGAAAAACCCACGAATCAGCGAGCCTGAAACGGAACTCTCTAAGGGGTTAAGTTTCTTCTCCTTAATAGGGAAATGGGGAGCGAGAGGATGACTCGGAACGTATATAGTATTATCTTTTTTTTTTTTTTTTGTATTGAAATTTACAACTGAATTACATTAAAAATACAACAAGTAAATGTGACATTAGTAACGTGACATGTACAACATGAAGAGAAAATACCCATTGGTAGAACTCAAATTAAAGTTCTATGTTAGAAGTTCCCGAAGCCATCTTCTTTTCAGACACCTCGGAGGGTTATCAGGAATTGAGGAGGAAGCAAGATTTGAAACGAGAGGATTCGGATGGTTCTGCAGTTTGTTATGGAAGGATAGGTATCTGGATTGGGCCAAATCGGAAACATATGGAACATTAAGGTCTTTATGGATGATTTTATTTGTGACAAAGTAAGGAGCGTTGAGGATTTTACGAAGGATTTTGGATTGTAAGGATTGTATACGAGAGGAATTGGATGGTTTAGTGGAGCCCCAAAGCTCAATTCCGTAAGTCCAAATAGGTCTTATTATTGTTATATACATGAGTCGATTGTAATTGATTGAAATAGTATTATCCTAAATAAAAAAAATAATAATATTATTCTACTAACTCATTATTATATAAAAAGGTTTTAAGTGACTTTCATATTGTAGTATTAAAAGTGTAGGAGATAAGAGGAGCTCATGGTGCTGGTGATTATTTTTCAAATTAAACAGCTGTTCATTTAATTGTATATTTTTTGAGCTCCAGTTATCTCATACTCTCTTAATACAAAATAAAGATTATAGACTAAGCATTTGTACGAGAAATGTCATCAGGAGGTGGAAGTTTGATTTTACCTGGGTAATATTAGTTATTTTTCGATCTAGACATTTCTCCTTGAATACAATATATTAATTATCATATTATATATAATATTATTTATATTATATTGTGATATGTAAGTCAGTTAAGGGTTTCAAATCCCGAATTAATTCAGCTCTATACGAAAAACAAAAGTTTCTACTTCAAAGCCCAGGAAACCTGCACTTTCTGTAACCAATTCATTTCTAAAAGCCTGTTCCATATCCTCCTGTACTGTGAAAAGCTGACAGACAACAGACAAAAACATTTACGAACATTTCTCTCTGCGCCAAGTGATGTAAACAAGATACAAGACATACTTGGAATCGATAGCATAGAGAAACTTAATAAAATTTACTGATTCATAATGTCAGCGTGCAATTCACTGGATTCCTTAAGCTCTGATGTTCCACACACCAACCAAGTGCTATGACTAAGGATAATTGTTGATCAGTTCAATTAATTGTTTGCTTCTGTTTTTTTGAATTTTTTTTTATTGATAAAGTATATAGAAATTAATTGGAATGTAATGAAGTATTATTGTTTTTATAATAAGTCAATGTACAGTTATGATAAACTAGACTCATGAAGGTGAAATGAAGTTATTCATATATGTATCATTTGTACAAGATTGTAAAATAATCTTTAACAAATAAATTCAATTCTCTTCTATATTATATTGTGATATGATTATGATTATAATGAAATAGAAAAGGAAACACAGTATAACGTACAATTAAAATATCAGAAATAAAATGCTCAAATTATTGTAGGGCTTATATGAAGAAGCTGGACAAGTTGAATATAAATTAGCAATAAGAATAATTACAATCATACAATAGTATAAATTGGTGATAAGGCGCGATCTATAATATAGATAAATATAGTAGAATAGATCTGAAAGGATATTGTACAAAATTTTATAACTGTTGAAATAGATTCTGTAATTTATAACTTCAGGGAATCTATTATTTGACAAACAAAAATCAGCTGATCAATGAGGGAATAACGTGAATAAAAACGAAAGAAACCTAACGAACTCTGTTAATTTATTCCAATCAAAATCACCAGAGGACTTGTTTTGTTTGTTGTTTTGAACGTCTCTTATGAATAGAATTGCCAATCAATGGCCTAACATGATCATCTAACTGAATTTTTTTATATAATTTATTTTCTATTATTTTCAATATTCTATTCTATTATTATTCTATTCTGTTATTCTATTATTTCATTTTTTAATTTCCCATATCCAGGAGTCCCCATAAGGGAATGGTTTAACGATTGGAGAGCAATTTTTCGAGCTGGTACAGGAGTCTAAATAATGGGTTGGCAACTAAGTCCTTTCGGTTTTCTAATTTATTCTAATCTACCATATATTGACCATTGTTTAATATGACTTTTTCCCATATTTCCACTAACTGCATAATGCCATGTTCATAGAATGTCTGGAGTTTATTGTTAAAAAACTGATCCAAGTGGTTTTTGATGTCCTCTTCCTTTTGGAATTTCTTTCCATTCATGGAGTTCTGCAGAGGCCGGAATAAGTGGTAGTCATTTGGGGCTAGGTCTGGTGAATAGGTAGTTAGGAGCAAAAAGTACCATCCGAGGCTCAATAATTTATTGCGAGTGACCAATGAGGTGTGGGGCCTAGCGTTGTCTTGGTGGAACACAATACCCTTCCGATCATTCATAACTCTTCAGGATGTTCTCCAAATTCGATGTTGCTATATCCGTTGGAAAGCTGAATTATTGCTCTTCAAAGCCGTATGAATGGATTTTTGATTTAATGTCTACATAAGGAATAAATAAACAAACACTCCTTATAGGTTTTTATTTTTTATCTATTTGTAGTTTGTATACGAAGGTCCTGTTGAAGTCATTTTGTGTAGTTTATGTGGCCTTAAATTCTGCTAAATTTTTTGTAGATAGCTAAAGTAGTATTGAAGTTATAACATTCTTTGTGATTTTCGAGAAAAAAAAATATGTGAAGGACCCAAACATTAAGCCTGGAAACATAGCCGAGCTTGTGCAAATGGTTTTCTAAGCTTGTGTGCGACACATATAGTGCCATAGCAATCTCTCGCACTGATTGGGTGGTATTTTGATCAACAATGGCCTTAACATTGCTCGTTTCAATTTCATGTGGGCGACCAGACCGTTGAGCATCATTGATGTCAAAATTTCCTGAATGAAATTTGGCAAACCAATTTTGACAGGTGCGTTCGGTTAAGGCATCATCCCCATAAACACTGCAATTTTTCTATGAGCTTCTGCAGCACGCTTACCTTTTTTAAAATAATACAACAAAATATGCCGATGATGAATGATATTCTCTTCCATATTCACAGTGCAATAGCAAATACATTATTCAGCTAGTTTCAACGAGAGTTAACAGATATATTTGTTGACAAATTACAAACAGAATAAACAGTCCACCTTAGAGATTAATTCATCAGATAAGAAGTGTATAAATAGTGAAATAAAAAAAGAAAACCGAAAGGTCTTATTTGCCAACCTAATATTTTATTTGTTTAACGTTTGAAAAGTAGGTAAGTAGAATAAGAAATAACCTTAACTACTAGAGCATTGAGTAAACAAATTAGATACATCATATTAGCAGTTATAAAATTAATATTACATTTATTTATAAATATTTTTAAATAAAGGAAAATCAAAACAAGAATAAATTAAAAATCGTCAGTATTGTATTCGGTGACCCTTTTATTTTAAATGTAGGCTTGTCCCCTAATTTAACTGCCAGGTAGAGTTTCAAAAAGTAATTAGTGAGGGTGAAATGTAAGTCTTCTCAAATGGAAATAGTAGCAATGTAATTGCGTATACCATGTTTTTTTATAATTTTTTTTTTACTTTTATAATTAATAAACAATAATATTTTTTACAAATGAAATTGACAAATACAACTTCACTTTATGTTATACTTTATTTCATCCTTAGGGGCAAAATTTACAATGGCCAACAATATGTTAACAACGATTGAATAAACAGTGTTTAATCAATTTTTTTAAAAGTAAATGACGATTTTTTGAGCAAAAGGCTGGATCTATTTTAAAATTTGATATCTAAAATATTTCGGTAAAATCCTTTGATTGTTTCGAAACAATTTGAGCACACTGACACATGATTGAATAAAATGTGTTTAAAAAAATCGCTAAAAGGTATGTAATAATTTTTTGAGCGAACGGCAGGATCGATTTTAAAATTTGATAGTTTAAATTATTCAATGAGATCCCACAAGTGATTAGAAACAATACGAGCTCAAAACACTGACCCATAATAATAATAATAATAAAAGACTAAGCTAATCCGAAGGTTCGATGCCGACACCACAAATTCGCCGTCCAAACCTAGTCCCTTCAGATCGGCTTTAATGCAATCTCCCCACCTTCGCTTCGGTCTACCCCTTGGACGCTTACCATTCCGTACAGTAAATATTAACCTTTTAGAAATTCTCTCGTTACTAATCTCAACAATTTTACATTTCAGTACAGTTTTCAAGCAATTTTAGATGAATCAGTACGATTATTTGATCAGTCGGTTTTTTTAAAAAATATTTTTCTATTATATATTTTTTTTCAATATCTATTATTTGTTGATTATTAAAATTAAAACTTTGCTGAATTTTTATACTATGCTTTTGTATTGGTATTTTTTATGTTGTATTTGTAATTAATCCCTACATTGTAAAAATGTGTCTGACAAAAAATCAAGACAGTTCTAATGATAGGAGATATATCCCTAAACGCTAACATTGTAATTCTATGTGACGAATAATAAATTACAAATGAAGTTATCTTTACCCAATCTCATTAACGTAAAACTTTTTTTAAAAAAGAAGTAATAATATTTTAATGAAATAGAAAGAAATTGAATAAGAAAATTCTATTCCCTTAATTAATTCGCCCGTGGTGGTTCACGTTGGAATATCAAACCTAAATAATACAGATGGGAGTTCTAAATGAATATTTGAAGTTCAATCAGAATACCGAGTGATTTTATTTATGTATGATTTTTTTCTTAGCCTGCTCTCGCTTTTTTTTTTTAGTCAATTAAGACGGAGCATGATTGTTATGATGGCTCTGCATTTTAGTAGAATTTTAGAAAATTAAAAATTATTTCTTTACAGAGTGCTAAAATGATAATAATAATAAAGAAATGAGAATTTCAGTTTCAAAGGATTATAAACAACTTACCTTTTATTAAAAAAAATGATAAAAAAATGAGAATTTTGGTTTCAAAAGGTTTCAAACCCAACTTAGCTTTTTACAAAAAAAAAGAATATATAAAACTAGTTGCGCAGTGCGAATAATTCACAGAATATATTGCTTAGTGAAAGAATGGCAAAATAATATGAAAATAAGTAAACCCAATGTAGTATCTGAGGATAAATTAATGATTTTCTTGGTTGATTACAGTATTTCATTCAACATAATTGACCAAAATATTTGTACAAATAACAATTGGATATATGTCCTATAGGGAATAATAAAGGGTGTAGCAGTAAAGAAAAACGGTAACAGAATAGGAAATGCAGTATCCTTAAAGATGAAGAGATTATTATGTATACCAATTATAATATATAATCGACTGTATCTTTGTTAATAATTGTCCGAATTCTACGCCTGTGTTTGTTTTGTAGGTAATTTGGTCATCTTTCTAACAATCATGGGTACTATCAAGAAAAAATGTATAATTTTTGAGTTAATCGAAAATAAAGTTTCTTTTCCTTCATCACTTGTTTTCCAGAAATTTCGGGAGGATAGGACTATTTTTCGCATGTGAAGGAGAATATCTTCTAAATGAGTGGCCAATCATTGGATTTGATGAAGAATTGACGAAGTTATGGCGTACCGACAAAAAAACGCCTTTTAGAAATAATCTATAGGATTAATATATCTTTCCATTGTCTAGCTTTAAATCTGTATTAATTTACGACATACGAAACAAAGAAATAAAGATCAACAAAATTTAGATAAGGTAGAAAATATTTGATTAAATATTATGAGACTTATATCGATAATGAAAATTATCGATATAAAAAATAATGTTACAGACGACTGTAGGTATCGCAATTTATAAATAAAACGTAGTAATCAAAAATAGTTCGCGTTACAGACCGCTTTCTATCGAATTATTAACGTCCTTCTAAAACATTTTAAATAACTTCATGTTATCTATGAAATTAACTTTTTTATCTATGAAAATTCTCAGAAATTGGGGATTTTCTCATTACATTAAATTAATAAATTGTTATTGTACCTTACTTGTTTTTGTACAATGACAAAAAAAAATTGTACTTTTTGAATAATCCGCAAATAAAGTCTCTTGTCCTTCATAACTTTTTTCTTTAGATTTCGGGGGGAAGTGGTTATTTTTCCTACCTGGGATCTTTAAAATGAGGACTCAATCATTGGCACTAGCGGATCCAGGATTTAATTTTTGGGGGGGGCTTCAGCCAGAAACCTTTTTTTTTCATAAAAATAACGATAGTTACTTTGGAAAAACAGATAGAAACTAACTACCTATATGAAATGGTGTTTAAGTTATTCCTTAAGTACTTTTAAACGTAATTACACGAACAATAATACTTTAAGAGGTATTTTTAAAATTTTTTTTCCATAAAACATGGTTATATTTTTCCATTTTGGGGGGGGGCTTCAGCCCGAAAGCCCCCCCCCCCGTAGATCCGCCCGTGATCATTGGATTTGATGAAGAATTCACGAAGTTATATCGTTACGACGAAAACACCTTTTAGAAATAATATAGAAAAATTAAAAACATACCTAACATAGCCCAATATAAAAACAAAATGTAAAAAAATAAAATTATAATGAAATGAGAATTTCGACTTCGAAAAAAATATTAATAAATAAAAATAAAACACATATAAACATACGTACATGATGATGTTATATAGCCAGAAAGAAATGATGAAAATATCAACATACATTTCAAGTTACTTTCCGTAATTTTTTTTTTTTTTTTTTGTTCATATTGAAAATTAATTTAAGAGGTCTATATTGTCATAATTATTTCTGTCAATATCCATGATTTTTTTATTAACTATAAGGTTCTGAAGTTACTGATTGTTTATCAAAACAACATAGATGTTGAGAATACTTTTAACGTGAACTGCCAAGCACAGGCGAATCTACGGGAGGGCTTTACGGCTGAAGCTCCCCTCAAAATGGTAAAATATAACGATGTTTTATAGAAAAAAATATTAAAAACTACCCCTTAAAGTATTATTTTTCGTGTAATTACATTTAATAGGACTTCAAGAATCGCTTAAACATCATGTCTTATAAGTAGTTGGTTTCTTTCTTTTTTTAAAAATTAATTAGCTTTATATATATGAAAAAAAACCTTTCGGGCTGAAGCCCCCCCCAAAATTAAATCCTGGATCCGCTAGTGTTGCTAAATTCAAACTTTGACAATGGAATGAGATTTGGATTATAAACCTGTAATAAAACGAGTAAATAATTTTCCGTTCCTTTCCTAAAAAGATTTTCAAAACTATTACAAACACTATTAAGAAAAATCTAGCCAAGAGATGGTTGAAATGATATAATTGGGTGGTTTATAAATAATTGAAATAATCATTTTTAAAGGAAGGAGATGGTCTGGGGTGGCGGTCATAAATAGGACTAAATAGTGGTAAAACTATTTTATTGAAAGCCGACGTTTCGACCCGACTTTGCAGGTCTTCTTCAGGGCTAGAACGGTCAAGATACAAAAAGATAGAGATTGTGGCAGTTACATAGTATTTAGACAAAATTTATAAAAAATGTGAATAAGCTTATTGAAATTATAAACAGTAAATACATTAAAATATGAACAGAGTTAGCTAAGTAAAAAGATCATAAACTGAAGAAAATATTATGCTAACAATTGTTGTAGTGTAATATATAATAAATGCAAATGTGAATATACTTCTACAGATCTATAGGAGAGATTGAAAGAAAATTCTCTATCGTTTTGTATCTTGTCCGTTCTAGCCCTGAAGACCTGCGAAGTCGGGTCGAAACGTCGGCTTTCAATAAAATAGTTTTACTACTATTTAGCCTGTTTATGACCGCCACCCCAGACCATAATGCACCGGTCAACTATTAAATATTCAATCATTTTTAACTATTTCAAAATTTAATAATCATGCCATAAAATTTATTCTGTCCAAAAAATATTGTTGTGACCCACATTAAACACGAATGATACAAAATGTATATTTATTTTTATACAACAAATACACAAATTATAAAATTAATTGATGATAATTTAGAGAAGAGTCGTTTCATTCTATAACTTCGCCTTTATTTCGATAGCTGCATTTAATATAATTGCTGAATTAATTATTGTAATAATAGAGAGAATTTCAAATGTAGCGAGCACTTTGCATAATTAGGAAACATTAAATTAATTGCACTAGAACTTTTGACGTATAAATTAAACACTACTAAGAATTAATATAATAACATATAATTTTCATTATTATATATTTTATATTATAATTCGTTTCATGTGCTATATGTTTTTATTTTACGATGATATTAAACAGATAATAATCGAATCTTTTATGTGAAGAATTTATATCAAGCAATAGTTAAAAAATATGTAGATATGATAAGATATGTAATATATAGAATTTTATAAATATATTTTTAAAACTATATATTTTAAGGTTTTTAAACAGTAATCAATTAACTTAAATATATATTCAATATTTAATTTGATATGAAAAATAGAAGCAGAGAATACCAACGTGGCATTTATTGGATTTGGCATGAAGAATTCAAAGCGGGAACCTATGATTTATACCTTATACTTGGAGCCATCGTGGAAATTTATTTGTTGCTCAGGTGCAAATAACACTACGCCAAAATATTTATATCAAGAAGATATGTTTGTATGATAATCTTTTTAAAAATAGGGTAGCTTATAACATATTAATATATTTAATTTCAAATAATAATATTGTAATTAAAAAAAAAATGCCTTCATAATTTACCAAAAAAAAAAAAAAAAAAAAAGAAGAGAATTTTGGCGATTTTAAGTTGTACATTTAAATAAACACAAATTTCACATGTATGCACCATGCACGAAATAAAAAAAAAATCAATGCTAGTGAAATTATTATTATTCTAATAAAAAATATGTCAAAATATTTTTTTCTGAAAATTAATAATTTTTCTATACAGAACAAAATTTTTGAAACAACTAATACCTAAGATTAAAGGTGTGTCTAAAAATTCAAAAAATATTGTTAATATATTTTTTCACTTAGTTGATTTAAAAAAAAAAAAACAGATTTCGAATTTAATTTTTTTTTTTTATTCAAAGTTTATATAATATTTTTATAAAATATATAAACTTTGCATTTCAGATTAAGTTAGTCTACAATAAAAATATAAGTTATTATGAAATACTAGCTCATTGTAAAATTCAAACAGTTTGTTTTCCGTTGTTATAAATAAAATACTATTAAGTTAAAGATTAAGATACAATAGCAAATATTTAAAATGAGTATTTTAAATTTAAAGGATATTCATCGTTTTAACCATTTAAATTGTAGTAAGATAATTTCTAAAATGTGTAATGATTTGCCTAAATGCATTTTATTATGAATTGACTTTATCATTATAAATATATATTAATATTTAAAAAAAAAATGTTAACTATTTCAATTTTAAAATAAGCGCGAAAATAAATTAATAAGTTTATCTTTGCCACTTCTTATTTAAATAATAGTATTTTACCCAGATAATATCCGTTAAGTTCTAAAAAGTGTTAATATATAACCGCGCATATTTAAAAATACTGCTGGATATTCGTATAGTAATATAATTTAAAATAATATATTACCTTAGTAATATAACACAATAAATTAAATCCAACTAACATTATAAAATAGAAAACACATATCACTATCTTCGTTCGAAAACTAACATATGATTAATGGTGCTTAGGCTCATCTTTGAGGTTAAATACTTTTTTAGTTTAAAAAGTTGTAATTTCCACTTTGAAATTTTTTCTTAAATCATCCTCAAAAGTCAAATTAGTTACTACGATGTAAAGAAATGAATAAAGAAACAAGTATAAAAACATCAATTACTTTAAATAATGTTTCTTAATATAGATAGAACCTTGTCAAACCAAGACAGTAATATTTAAAACTAATATTAAATCAATATCATGAATAATAAAATGGAATTATTTCAAATAATATTTAGAAAAAAATAATGAAACTGAAATTACTGATAGCATAAGTTTTTTTAACTTTTACTGATTATACTGACTTTACCATTGCTTATATTAAAAATTGTATTTTATTCAATGAATAAATTTTAAAAATTTATGTTTTTTCTCTTTAAAAATTAAATCAATCATATCTAATAACAATTTAAATGAATTAAATTTTATTCATTTTATTTTATTTTAGATAAAAGATAGAAATATAAATAACACAATAATTTATACTGATGATTATAGATACAAACTACGCAAAAATAAAGTTTGGATGAACACTTGAAGAAAGAATAATTTAATTTTTAATTAAAGAAGAGAAGAATAGTTGAGGTGATCAGTCAAACAAGAAGGCAAAAATAAATGATAATATTTATATAAAATATATAAATATAATATAATATTATATATACAATATTATTATATACAAATATAAATATAATATTATCATTTATTTTTGCCTTCTTATTTGACTGATCACCCCAACTATTCTTCTCTTCATTATTCACGACAGTCAACCATTTGCCCACAATTAATTTTTAATTATTTAAGTAGAAAAAAGAAACGCACTATTTGAATAAATATAAGCAAGAACGTGTTCATTAAAATCTCTAATTCATTCATGATACTTATATATCAACTATGAAAGACATTGATGGACTCACCAAGCTTGCTGGGATGTGCGATGTATAGTCTGGCTTGAGACTTATGACCAACGCAGTGAGGACAATCTGTCGTAAGCCATCTCCAGGCAGCCTCGGACCAGCGATGTTCCTGGCTGGAGAATACGGCTCCGAAGAGAGCTAAGAAGACGATAACTGGAAGGTGCATCTTGAATGGAAGCTTTCCAACTACTGAAGTCCAGTGCTCGCTGGAGGAGACTTTTCCAGTAAGGGGAGGTGGAGGGGGTATCCCCACCACTTCCATCCCCACTCCTCATGTCGTAAATGTACGAAAGAAAAATGTATTCTGCTTTCTAAATATAATACATGAATATATAATATATTATATCTATATAGGATACTAGTTGGCCCGTGCGAAAAATTCGCAGATAATTTTGTTTAATGAAGAAATAGCAAAACAATATGGAAATAAGTAGTTCCTATGTATTATGTAAGGAAGGAATTAATATTTTTTCCTTAGTCGATTAAAACATCCCATTAAATAAAATAGACTAAAATATTTGTTTCTAAAAATAGATCCGTTATTTATCTTCACAATTAAACTCTATTTTGATTATATTATAAAATTTTTGAATTTTCCACCAAATAGATATCCAAAAATATTAGCACTACAAATAATTAAAAAATCGCATGGTTTAGGGACTTACTTAATCTGATTGAACTGCATGGATTATATTTCAACTTTTATTTTTTTTATTTCTTTATGACATTTACAATTGTATTATATAAATACATCAAGTCAATTTGGATATAATTGATATAATGACATGAATACACTTGCTGAGTAATTACCCAATGGTAGCACTCTAATGATATGACTACATTAGGAGATCACGGGGCCATCTTCTTTTCAGACGCCTAGGAGGGTTATCAGGAATTGAAGAGGAAGCAAGGTTAGAAACGAGAGGGTTGGGATGATTCTGAAGTTTATTATGGAAGGATAGGAATCTGGATTGGGCCAGATCTGAAACATAAGGAACATTAAGGTCTTTATGGATAATTTTATTAGTGACAAAGTAAGGAGCATTGAGGATTTTACGAAGGATTTTGGATTGTAAGGATTGGATGCGAGAGGAATTCGATGGTTTAGTGGAGCCCCATAGCTCAACTCCGTAAGTCCAAATAGGTCTTATTATAGTCAAGTATATGAGTCTTTTGTAATTAATGGGAAGTTTAGAGCGTTTGTCTAGTAAGTGCTGAAGTAATCGGAAACGTCGAGCGGTTTCTTGTCGTTTCAGTCTAGTATGAGGATTCCAAGTTAGTCGTTTGTCCAGGTGGAGTCCTAGGTATCGGATTTGCTCAACAGGGATAAGTGGAGTATTGTTAAAGGAAACTGTAGGACAGGAAGTCATAGGTTTACGACGAAGAGTAAAGGTAATTTGTGGATTATGGATTTATTTTAATCCTCAGTTTTTGACACCATATTTCAAGACTTGTGATGTGTGATTGAAGAGTTTGGGATGCAATAGATGGATTGTTATTAACTGATAGGATACACGTGTCATCGGCATAGGTGGTGATGACAGTGTTGTAGCAGAATAACTTAAACCCATTTCATATGGCTAGTTAGTTTTTTCTTAATTTTTCTTTCAAATTAACTATGGTTTAATATATCTATAAAAAGCGGGCTGAAGTTCCCCAAAATTAAATCCTTGATCCTCTACTCAAACTCAAATAGAGATAGGGCTCTCCACAGATTTACACAATTCACATGTTCAGCAAAAAATAGATAATTAAAAAACTACAATATTTTCAATACAAAATTTTAAGACTACTTATAAATATGTGATAAATAAACAATAAATAAATAACTGATTTACAACAACCAACTATACAACACAAACATTACTCGTGATTTATTATTAAACTGCATATACTCAACAATAGACTTATAAACGACATGGTCACATCTGGCATGTCCATCAGGAGGCGAGAGAAAAGAAATTGGATGAGAGATCTTTCCTTAATTAAATCAAATAAGACCAAAAATGCTGAGTACTATCCTTCCTTAGAACCAAAATGTTGTTTTATTATTCACTATCATATATCTGCTTAATGTAAAATTCATGACAGGATTAAGATTTGAAGAGAATATTTTGTTTTTAAGCTAAAGTTTCGTTTAAACAAACGCAATTTTTTTTTTTTTTTTTAGGAATTCTTCTTTTGTAGTACTCTCTTTTGAATAAAGATAAAATGGGGTAATTAGCAAAGAGAAATAAATTTTACTAGTTAATCTGTTAAGAAATTAGAATATCCCCGGCATTAGACTTCCCGATAAGTGTACTCGAACAGAAGGAGCACTCCAGATATATTGCCGATTTAGAAGGCAGTGATAATGAATAGGTTGGCACTACTGGGAGAGCTTTCCTTACTGATAAGGGAGTCCCTTACCTCCCTGCCAAATGTTTTATCCAAGGAGATAAAGAATTCAGGACTTGTGCCCGCTACATCTTAGTAGCCTAGTATGTTAGTAGCTCCGGTACTCCGGTGGTCCGAATTCCTGCTAGGTCCTATCTCGGGTATTTCCAGAGGGTTAATATTAAATAAACTTGGGACCCTTGGAAGCTTTAATGCACAGCTCCGTGTACGCCTGGGTGATCCGTTAGTAGAATATTTATTAACTATATCCACCGAAAAGTAAATTTTTTAAATGTAATATCCATATTTCATTAATAAATTAGTAATTTGAAATATATTTTATAAATAATAATAATAAGGCTTAGCGAACCCGAAGGTTCGATGCCGACACCACCAATCGCTTGTTACACACCTCCCTCCACCGTTCGCCGTCCAAACCCAGATCGGCTTTAATGCAATCTTCCCACCTTCGCTTCGGTCTACCCCTCGGACGCTTACCATTCGGCACAGCAAATATTAGCCTTTTAGGAATTCTCTCGTTACTAAGCCCAACAACTTTACAAGCCCATTTGATTCGCCGTGATGAAATTACCTCAATTATATTACCCGGATACAGCTCACGCAATTCGGCATTGTGTAACCGTCTGAACTCTCCGGTTAACTCATCCTTCTTCGGTCCGAATATTCTACGCAATGCTTTATTTTCAAAAACCTTAAGACGCTGCTCATCCCTTAATGTAAGCGGCCAAGTTTCGCATCCATAAAGAACTGTAGGCAAGATAATTGTTTTATAGATTCTAATTTTTAAGTTTCGGGACAAGAGGCGCGAACTAAGTAGTTTTGTCGCAGAAAAATAACAAGCATTCCCCGCCTTCAGTCTAACCTTAATCTCTTCTTCAATTTCGTTTTTTCTAGTTATCGTAGAACCTAGATACCTAAATTTATCTACCTGTTCAAACATATTACCATCTATATCGATATCACCAGTAGTATCGCCATTTTTGCAGCTAACCATATATTTTGTTTTATCCACGTTATTATATATTATATAGGAAACGTTATTATATAGGAAATATATTGCATGCGGATAAAAAAATATAATATTCATTTTTCCTACCTCTAAAAAATCCTTAAATATGAATTCTCATTGCAATCGAAAAATGTAAATTTTTCGCTCAATATTCTGCCTTCTATCTCTTATAAGATTCACCTATCTTTATAGCTTTCTAGTAGATATTAGTAGAGCAAAATATATTTATTTTTCTATCTTATATCTTATATATTATTTCCCAAATATATATATATCCCCTTTCCGGCTCTCATGAGTGATTTAAATGGATTTTGACGAATGAGGTGTCAATAGAAAAGGAATATCACGTAGAGTGCGCGAATCGTCATTTTGATTCCTAATTTTATACCTGGAATTAAATAAAAGTAAATGTAAAAGTGGGAGGATTCAAACCGTATGATGGTGGCGTCTCAACGAATCGAGACGTCGCAAATTAATTCATAATTTGGACGCAAAGCTTCCTGGATTCGCCACAAAACGTAAAAAAAATCATCGAAATCGTACAATTTGGTGCAGAGTTATATATTTTTGAACATTTATTATTTGTTACACTACAAAGATTCTGTTGCACCTGGGAAGTTATTTATCAAATCGGGAATTCGCCCTTTTTTCATGTGTACAGTATGTTATGTATCAGTTAGTAATTTTTTTTTTCAAAACATTATATTCTTTTTAATTAATTACAATATTAATTTTATTTTTATTTATATAAATGTGTCTTCCTATAACATTGTTGGTATATCATTTTCAATAATTAACCATTGTAATCGATCAAAAAATTCAAACACTTAATCCTCTCTCAAAATTTTAGGTTTTACGTTTCAGGATACGTAGAATTCTAAAAACGAATAAACATTTTTTTGTCCGTCCGCCGTCTCCGAAACTACTGGTCCGATTTTTTTCAAATTTGGATGTAAAATCAGATGTCACCTGAGGATGATCTTCCTTCATCGACATTACTATCCTCCCTTTACTTTCAAAATAGCGGCCGAAAAACCTGCGTTTCGATAGACTGTAGCACGCCTAAACGAATGTACCGATTTCAATGAATCTTCGCTAAAGTCATTTTCTCGACGCCCTTTAAATTTATCTATATATCATGGTTTTATAAAAGTTTATGAAATTTCTTAAAAAACAAAAAATAATTCGTCAAAATCAGACAATTATTAGAAAAGATATGGTCTCTAGTTTTTTTTTATATGTTCTGTTACAAAGATTATATCCTTTGTTTTGGTTTTTGAATTTTGAATGTGTTACTGAAGTAATGCTAATTTTTTTAGTATATTACTAATGATTAAAAAAAAAAGTTTAGTCCAATAATTTGAATCATCTTTTATTTATTTATTTATTTTATTTTTTTAATTAGGAAGATAATGTTACTTTAGATGTATAATTCTTTGGCAATAATAAGCCATTGTGAAATAATTTGCAGCGTTTTTCAATGTGCTTCGATTACAATAACATTTACATTTTGAACTTTATTATTGTAGTATATAATTTTAAAAATACACTTTCAATTTTTTTTTAATGATAAAGTAATATACATCCTGGTCGGACTAACTATATAACTCCCTGAGAATTTTAATATTTTGTCGTCATCAGATGTTTAAAGCAATTTTTAGAAGCTTTTGTTAATTTATGATAATCTAACGAAGGAAAAAGATAATTATAAGTTTAAGGACATGCAATGGTTAAACCACGGCTGATTGTAAATCCTATTCATAAACAGATAACTTACAAAATATATGTAATAAGTCTTTGCGTACCAAACATTATTGCATGGAAGTTGTTCTGAACCCTTACTGTATTAAAATCAGATACAATTATTAGGTTTGTGAGGAGTATTCCCATAGGTCAGCTAGTTTCAATATATATATTTAACAGTGTTAATTCGTAAACCAATGACTTCCTGTCCTACAGTTTCCTTTAACAATACTCCACTTATCCTTGTTGAGCAAATCCGATACCTTGGACTCCACCTGGACAAAAGACTAACTTGGAATCCTCATATCAGACAAGAAACCGCTCGACGTTTCCGATTTCTTCAGCACTTACTAGAAAAACGCTCTAAACTTCCCATTAATTACAAAAGACTCATATACTTGACTATAATAAGACCTATTTGGACTTACGGAGTTGAGTTATGGGGCTCCACTAAACCATCGAATTCCTCTCACATCCAATCCTTACAATCCAAAATCCTTCGTAAAATCCTCAATGCTCCTTACTTTGTCACTAATAAAATTATCCATAAAGATCTTAATGTTCCTTATGTTTCAGATCTGGCCCAATCCAGATACCTATTCTTCCATAATAAACTTCAGAATCATCCCAACCCTCTCGTTTCTAACCTTGCTTCCTCTTCAATTCCTGATAACCCTCCGAGGCGAATGAAAAGAAGATGGCCCCGTGATCTCCTAATGTAGTCATATCATTAGAGTGCTACCATTGGGTAGTTTACTCAGCAAGTGTATTCATGTCATTATATCAATTATGTCCAAATTTACTTAATGTATTTATGTAATACAGTTGTAAATGTCATAAAGAAATAAAAAAAAAAACAGTGTTAATATCTATGTAAATAAAATAAATATTTTGTCTGTACATTGAATAGAATCAACCCGTTTTATGATATCTTTCCGTTTCATACATTGCAGACACCAAAACCACTTTTACAAACATTTTTGCCTGTCTGTATGTCCGCATTGCAACGAAATGTTGTCAGTAAGCTCAGCAATGGCTTATTGTAGAATTTTGAAATTTTGGCATTATATTAAGGTTTGCTTGACTTAAAACATAAGCTCTAAATGAAAACAAAATATTGAGTATAACCAAAGTTATGAATTCTTAAGTAATTATTCTAGAGATATCGGTTAGTGATGATAATAAATGTTAATAATAAACATATGTTTATAGGTTAAAGAACATCTATATAAATAAAATAAAGATTTTGTCTGTACATTGAATAGAATCAAACCGAATCATGATATCTTTCCGTTTTCTACATTACAGACACCAAATCCACTTTTAAAATATCTTTTGTCTGTCTGTATGTCCGCATTGACCAATGAAATTTTGTCAGGAGTAAGCTCGGCAATGGCTAATGGTAGACTTTTGAAATTTTTACATTACATTTAGGTTTGCTTAACTTTTTGTTAGGACTATTGCGAAACCTTGACTTCCATAAGCACCGCCATAAAAATTTTCAAAATAACCCTCTCTCTCCACCCGACCCAATTTTATGGAATTGAACTTGGAGCTCCTCCCCCCATAATACAAAATCCATCTCAAAAAAATATTCTCAAATTTTAACTATGCACCCGTCAACGATGGGTACATCAGCTAGTATACTATAAAGCTATTAACATAGATCGGTCCCATAAGAGTTATTAATATAAGGCAGAAAACTGAGCGAAAAAATTACATTTTCCATATTTGAGGGTTTTCTTCGATGCGAAAAATAACGAAAAGCAAAAAGTATAGAAAACATACTGTGATTGTTCAAATGTCTCAGACCTCTCACAGAAACAAATATGGATGAATAGAAAAAAATATTAGTTTTAAATTTTTTTTTTTTTTTTTTTTAGAGGAAGGCATTAAACCGAAAGACTCCTTCCCCTTGAATCCCTTGTAATGAAGGGAATGTGTGAAAGAGAAATGATTGGACAAGCTCAGATGAAATAACAAACCAGAATCCTCAATAGAGTTCTCTGAAATACAGATTTAAAAAATAAATTGAAAGAAGCCCCCCCCCCACTCCGCGAATTCTGTTAAGCAGATGACAAACTCAGATACAAGGTTCAGACAGACTCGAATATTTCCACCCTATTCACTGTTTGGATTTCTCTCTGAGTTTCCCTTTTGAAGAGTAGTGTATTCCGCTCTGATGCACTGTTACCTTGTGATAACCGCTTTTCGAACATCCTTTTGTGAGATATGTATGGTTGCTCTGGCCATATTTTACTGTTGAATAAATATCTCGGAAGGCTTAAATAGGACGTTTTTCTCTCTACAGCGTCTTTATTTAATTCGCTGATGTTCTTTAACGCAGGAAATTTTTTGTAAAAAAAAAAACATCTTTAGGCTCGCTTTGCACATTTTTTTAGAGTGAATTACTACATCAGATTTTCGATGAGTAACGCTCGGGTAAAGTCGACTAATTGAAGTGTTTTTGAATAATTGAATGCCAAGGGCGAATAGGGAAAAAATAGTGACCAAATTATAACGAGTTATATGGATTTAAATATCTCAAAAACTAAAAATCGGATCTGCAAAATGTAAGCGAGAGAAAGGTTCAACATTTCATCCTCTTTTTAATAAGCTATTGCTCAAAATTGTATCTTAACGCGGCACCGTGTTAGAGAGGCGAAAATGAAAAAATAGTGTCGAAAACCGAATTATAATAAATTTGATGGAAGATATAGATTAAAATGTCTTAGAAACTAGAAATCGGTTATGCATAATGTAAGCAAGTGAAATTTATCTTTTCATGCTCTTTTTAATAAGCAATTTTTTTTTAAATTTATTTATAAATTTTTTTATATACATTACATCATGGCATAATGATAAATTACATGTTTGTGGTTCCAGTAACCTTACACATGAAATTCTGGTGGTTTGAATGCTATTTACAAAATTGAAATCCATTTCTGTACAGTAGAAAAACTTCATAACAAACCTCCATAATGAAAAACTAGATTACACTCATTAAAAGTACAAGAAAACTAAATATAATTTATCTACAAAAAGAAACTATATATATATTTATACAAACATATATACAAACACACATACATACTCACACAGAACACACTCACATATATATATATATATATATATATATACATATACACACACATCATATAAATGCAATTTGTTAATTGAGGTGATTGAGTTTATTGTTACTTGTTTGATGATAGATAAGAAACCGTTAAATTTTCATAAATAAACAGATTGATTTATACGTTTAGTAGTACGTGTTTAGTCCGTCTGTGTGTGTACAGTTTCAAAGATGTCTTGTCATAGTTTCCTATTGTTCGGATCATAGGGTTTTTAGACGTTGGAGCTAGCTCAAAAAATCTCTGAGTTTTAAAATAAATATATTTTCTATAGTGGGAAGCTATAATTCTGATAGCATAATAGATATTTTGGTATAACGTGGATAATTGTTTATGATTCTCATAGACATATTTTGAATCACTTCGAGTTTTTTGTAATTAGTCTCGCATGTGTAACTCCATACTGGGGCAGAATAAGTGATTAAAGGGCGGATTACTGTTTTATATAAAATCAGTTTATTTTTTGTATTCAATTGTGAATATCTATTAGCTATTATTTATAATTTATATTTCATTTTATTAATATCGCCTTTTTGTTGTTTTCACTTCTATCGTGTGGTCTAAATCATCTTAGTTGTTATTTTTTTCAATCGATTTAACTGTTTTCGAAGAAAAACAAATATTTAAGAAAAACATTGCTTCAGTTTCTATTTTTTTTTTTTTTTTTTGTTAAATTGCTAATTATATTTATATTTATTATTAAAAAAATAATAACATTCGCAAAAAAAGGTACTGCATCAATTCTTTGTAGAATAATTTATCAAAATAATATTTATATTTTTTAATTTATCTAAAGAATTGTACTTAAAACGAAAGTGGAATAGTCATATGAATAACACGTGATTACGATTATTTTTAGGATATATGTATATTTTTAGTCAAATCTTAAAATTCTAACAAAATAAATTTCAATATTCTTTTCTTCGAAATTCATTGTCTACCTGAAATTGCAATGACCGTTGGGGTGTAATAAATGTAAAATTCTTTTATTTGGGAAATGTAAGGGCTGTTATATATCAATAGGTTCAAAGGGTTGTGCTTTACTCACGGTATTTTACAAACGGAAGTGGCTAGTGGCATGTACCTAAAAGATCAAACACCTTTACAATCCCTTGCCCTCTTCTGTCAACTTTGTCCTAATCCCTCAGGTTCCGGCCACTTCAACTACCGTGTTTTCGTGTCCTTTACCTACCACGTTTTGGCCCTGTCTTCATGTCCCTAAAATTTACAAAATACTTCAATACATGTAGCGAGGATATTTAAAAAGAAAATTATAAATATTCATCCTTCTATATATTTTTAAAACTAGATGGTCCGTGCGAAAAATTTTTCAGAAAATTTTGTTTAGTGAAGAAATAGTAGAACAATATGAAAATAAGTAATTCCTATGTATTATGTAAGGAAGGAATTAATATTTTTTCCTTAGTCGATTACAATATTGCATTAAACATAATAGACCAAAACATTTCTACAAATTGCTTTGCTAGGACCTATTTTTAAACGCTGACTGGGAAAATAATAAAAGTATTAAAGACAAAATATTGCCTCGATCATCGGATTTTTTTAATTATTAAAAAAAAAATAAAATGTAAGGACAAACAAATGCATTTAAGAAATAATAAAGTTAATATATCAGCCAGAGAAAAAAGTGCAGTAGACTATTCTACTCGTAAATGCAATATCTTTAAAGAGGAAGTCATTATTAAGCATACTAAAACTAATGGACTGTATCTTTGTTAATATTTGTTCGAATCCTACGATTATTTTTTGTTTTGTAGGTAATTTAGTAATCTTTCTAATTGTCATGGCTACAATAATGAATGTGTTTAAGTGTGACACACTTACCTAACAAATGTTTAGTACTTGAATACCTTCAGTGCTTGAACCACTCCCTGGTGATGACCCACATGTTTGGGTTGAAACGTCGCCACTAATAAAAACCTTATAATGACTGCGAATATTTATCACCCAAGAAAATAAAGTTATAATGAAGAGAAGAATAGTTGGGGTGGTCAGTCAAAAAGGAAGACAAAAATAAATGTTAATATTTATTTTTTACATATGCCAACGTTTCGACCTGAAGTTCAGGCCTTCATCAGGGCTAAGAAAATAACCAGATAACAAGGTATGAGAAACATAAGTAATGATGGTAAAAAAGATAATAAAAAATAAAAAAATTAGAAAAATAAAATAGATAAATATAAAGTAAAATGAAATTGTTAGAATAATGACTAAGAACTAAGAGATAAATAATAAAAACCGTTACAAAGTGTGGAATGATAAAGTAGGCATAATCAAAAAGGGTGACAAAAGTGTTACAATTAAAGTGTTTTTGATTATGCCTACTTCATCATTCCACACTTTGTAACGGTTTTTATTATTTATCTCTTTGTTCTTAGTCATTATTCTAACAATTTCATTTTACTTTATATTTATCTATTTTATTTTTCTAATTTTTTTATTTTATTTTTTATTATCATTTTTACCATCATTACTTATGTTTCTCATACCTTGTTATTTAGTTATTTTCTTAGCCCTGATGAAGGCCTGAACTTCAGGTCGAAACGTCGGCATATGTAAAAAATAAATATTATCATTTATTTTTGCCTTCCTTTTTGACTGACCACCCCAACTATTCTTCTCTTCATTATCCACGACAGTCAACCAATTACCAATTATAAAGTTATAATGAACGAATTTTATTCATATTTTGCTTTTTTAAAATTTAAGTTAAAAAAATATATTTTATTTAATAATTTAAAATATTTCATTTCAAATAATGCCTCGGATTGTTGTAACGTTCTCTGCTGTCTGACGTATGTTTCCTACTATTCAAATATCAAATAAAATTATATTTTTTATAAAACAAAATTATTTTTGAATTAAATTTTCGTGAAAATATACATACAAAATTTTATTGAATATTCGAATTTAATCATTATCAGATTTAATGTCAAGAGGCCATAGCTGTCTTGTTATATGGGACTATATAATGGATGTGTCTTATAGAACCTGTCTCATGTAATGGATAGCCTCCTCGGCTATAATAGCTTTTCTTGTGTATATATATATATATATATATATATATATATATATATATATATATATATATATATATATATATAATATATATATATATATATATATATATATATATATATATATATATATATATATATATATAAAATGTATATTATTTTTCTGTAGGTATTTTAAGGGTAGTCTATAAAAAACATGACTACCTACGTTTACTCACTTGACAGTGACAATTCAACACAATTGAGAACCATAAGCGGTAAATATTTCAGGACCCTTTAATAAAAAAAGTTTCAATAAAACTCAAACAGAAAAGAAGAGCGATAAATCTCAGACTAAGACTATTATACTTACTTCTCTCAAAAGGTTCAAAATTAAATTTAAAACAGAAAATGAACGCATACATTTATCTACATGAACCCATTTGGTGCAAACGCTTCAGGTATACGGCACAGCCAAAACGACCCGCATACGAAAATTACAAACGTTTCATTCAAATAGATAGATAGATAGATAAAAAAACTTTATTCTGGGACTAAGTCCCTTCAGAATAACAATAATGTACAAAATAATAGAATATTATTGGCCTAAACGTTTGAAACAATAAATAAAATTGATGAAATAAAATAAAAATTAAAGAAAACCTTAGGTGCACAAGCTTTATACAATACAGATAAAACTACGTCCAGAGCATTTAAAATTATGAACAAAACAATTAAAATTATGAACGAATCACTTGAACTATGAATAAAATTATATATAAGGGTTGAACAACATAAACATACACTTTGAGAAATGAAGAACGAAAAAGAGATACAATGAGTTCATTTCATAAAAAAAAAAAAAAAAACTTTACTTGAATATATATATATATAAAAATAAACAGTTAATTATAATTGAATAAAAAAAAAAAAATGTATGTATTGAAATTGCTACGTCGATAGTAGGAAATGCATGTACTATCTTACCAAGTATTATGATTATATGATTGCTACACAATACATATATAATATTAATTAGTTAGCTGGTATCTGACTGTTTTTGGAACAGGAATTGGAATAGGAGGTTTTTGAATGTGTATAGGGAAGGGGCATGTCGAATTTAGATCGGGAGGGAATTCCAAAAGTTGACAGAGCGGGCTATAAAGGAATTTTGGAATGAGGCAGATCTATGAGTAGGGATGTATAGGTCAGAGGGTCGGGATCTTGTAGTGAGGGAATGGATTGAGGACTTAAATAAATACTTTCAGAAATATAACTAAAGCTCCAAGGTACATCACAAATAGTTATATAAACACAAATATAAAAACCTAAACAGTTAAAGATTTCACGATAACATAGACAGACATTCTAACATTTGCATACAAGCAATGGAAACAATTGACTTATCCTATGATCTGCTTAGGAGGTTCAAAAGAAACTGGATGAGGGATCTTCTTGTCTAATGAAATCCATACTAAAATCAAAACAAGTAGGGATCACCATACTTATATTCTTACCGACAGTAAACTCAGTGATTGTCAATATTTTTTTACAAGTTTAGGTTAAGAAATAAAGATATATACATAAGAAAAATATGGTCCCAGTTTTATCACGAATATTTATACATGAAATGCAACGGTTATGTGTTTACAGATAAGCTGAAATAAATTACTTTCATTATCGATTCATAGTTAATAGTTTCGATATAATACCTGACTGGGTATTTTATAAAACATGGCGTAATAATAAGTTTACACGTGGACTATATATTCCCAAGTTCAGTTAACGGCTATTGAATCAGCTGATAAGTGATATATTATCAGCTGATGTGAAATGATCCGGGACACATTATCTGTAATATTAGCCCGGGAAGTTATATAGCACCATCTCCTCTCCTCTCTCTCTCTCGCTCTCCCACACAATATCAGCTGATTTATTTCACTCTTAAATTACGGGACCAGGGGCTTCAATTGGTTGAAAATAATAAACTTTCACCTCCACGCGTTTGTCTTCGGAACGGTCCAGGTTTATGGCGCCCGTAAAATCGCGCGTATCTTACATAAATCTAAGTCTGCTGAAACATGGATGAGACCGAGTCGTAGTAAGGTGTAGCTACATCGCTGCAGATACAACCGTATATCTTCCAGATTGGACATGAGTCCCATGTTGGAATACCAATTCCTTTTATAAAATTCTAATAATATAATAAATAGTGTTTTAAAGATAAGTAAGAAGCACGTACACGGTGTCCCTTAAGTAGCATTGTGACGAAATTTTTTTTAAAAAAAAATTAGTTCGCAGAATAATTGTTAGTTTTTTTTTATTACCTCGAAGAGGGTTAGATAAAATTAATTAATTAGTACTAGTTTTAATAATAAGTATTAGTTTATAATAATTCTTATTTTTATGCATGCATTTATTTCGGATTGGAATAACCAACAGCTGATTGAGAGGAAAAATAAAAGACAGTTGAGAGAGAGATGGCGGAACCTCGCGAGTGTTGAGGCACGCTAAGGATTTGGTTGTGTGAAATACTTTAGTTTTACGGTGTACACCGGATTTTCTTTTCCTATCCATGAACCTACGATTATCAGCGACGAGTGCCGCTTGATTTTATAAGTTGGTGAATGAACATTTTCACAGCTTAAAGATGTGGACTGGGGATATCCTGACGACGCTAGTTCGAATAAGTTCCTGCTTCTTCAGATAACCCAATGTGCCAATTGGACAGAGTTCAACCAGTGGAATATTGTAAATATGTACATATAATTCTTTTATATAATTCTTTTATAAGCCTAGCAGAAAAAAAAAACTTAGTTTATTCTTGCTTCGTGGTTTTTAGTGTAAAATAGTTCCCTCTAGTCTTTAATGGAATTGACCTCTGTTATAAAAGTTGAATGTTTACCGTTGAGCATTGTACAATGATCTTTAAAACTAGAAAAATAATTTCTTTGTTTCATTGTTATTTGTCAACATCTAGATGGCTAGACAAATATAAAACGTGTTTTTACAATTTCTTTTGAAATTGAATGTGTGTTGACGTAGATGGTAAAAGAGTTGCTTTGATTTTGTCAAGTACTAATGTTGCAGAATAATAATAAATAAAAGGCTTAGCGAACCCGAAGGTTCGATGCCGACACCACCAATCGCTTATTACACACCTCTCTCCACCGTTCGCCATCCAAACCTAGTCCCTTCAGATCGGCTTTAACGCAATCTTCCCACCTTCGGTACCGTTCGGTACATCAAATATTCTCTCATTACTAAGCCCAACAATTTTACAAGCTCATTTGATTTGCCGGGATGAAATCACCTCAATTATATTACCCAGATACAGTTCACGCAATTCGTCGTTGTGTAACCGTCTGAACTCTCCGGTTAATTCATCCTCCTTCGGTCCGAATATTCTACGCAATACTTTATTTTCAAAAACCTTAAGACGTTGCTCATCCGTTAATGTAAGCGGCCACGTTTCGCAACCATAAAGAACTGTAGGTAAGACAATGTTTTATAGATTCTAATTTTTAACGTTCCGGGACAAGATGCGCGAACTAAGTAGTTTTGTCACAGAAAAATAACAAGCATTTCCCGCCTTCAGTCTAATCTTAATCTCTTCTTCAATTTCGTTTTTTCTAGTTATCGTAGACCCTAGATACCTAAACTTCTCTACCTGTTCAAACATATTACAATCTATATCGATATAACCAGTAATATTGCCATTTTTGCAGCTAACCATATATTTTGTCTTATCCGTGTTCATTTCGTGCCCTACTTCTTTACTGAATGTTGCAAAAACCTTTAAAAAATCATAGATTAATATTAAAAGTAATTTCAAGTTTTAGTTTTAGTTTTTGAGAGAGGGAGTCGTAAGTGTCATGGCCGAAACTGAGGTTCTATATTCGTATCGTTCCGTCTTTGCTAGTTTGTTATGTGCTTATTATCTCAAATCCTGTTCTCAGACTTTGTAAACAGTGAGTTTATAAACAATTTAACATTTTTACATTACAATCAGTGAGGTGAGTGACTTTTATTAACAATTAGCAACATTAAATTGGTACTCGATTGCTAGAGACAGTTTACGTGGCAGATAATTCCCCTCAGCGGGTCTTATCTTTCAAATTCAAGGTCACGGCGCTTTATTTTACGTTCAGAATATCTTGAGTTCGTACCTAAGACAGTATATATATTTTTTTTTTCTCTGTTTTTATTTCTTAATTGATTATTTTATTTTAATATTTTTTTTCTACTGAGACTCTATTTTATTTATTTATAAAAATGTTTTTTTTAATATTTGTATATATATTTGTAAATAGATTAGTTATTAAGTATTTGTTTTGTAAATTTTCTTATTAGTGATACTTTTTTTTTTTTCTCTCTTCTTTTTGTATATATTATTATTTAGAGGTATGGATTCTGATAAGAACATTTCTTTTGACGAATCAGATGAAGAGACTCCTTTCTCCGAAATCAGTGAGACTGATTCTCAATATTTAACAAGGCGAACTCTCCAAAAGCGCCATAGAAACTCTGCCCCCGGTTCGGCGGGCAACTCACCTAATAAAAAAAAAAACAAATCCGCTAAAACAAAGCAAGCTCTCAAAGTAAATAAAGAATCAAAAACTAGTAATAATTCAGCTATGAAACCTGACACTAAACCATCAACTAACACATCCAGTAACAATTCTGTTACAGCCAATAATAAAATTAACGAAATCACTGAACCTAGAACTTTCACTGAACCAGTGCCACCTCCGATTTATGTAAGCAAGATTGACAATTTCATTCAGTTCGGTCAAGAAATAGCTAATCTGATCGGACCGACCAACTTCCGGTGTTTTTCTCGAGTCAACGATATAAAGATTAACACCAATACTAAAGATGATTATAAAAAACTTATAAATCATTTGACAGCACTCAATCACGACTTCCACTGCTATCAACTAAAAGAAGACAAAACATATAGAGTGGTTTTGAGAGGTCTTCACTCTACCACACCCACTACCGCTATAAAAAAAGATCTGGAAGATATCGGCCATTCGGTAAGACATATATCTTCTATCTTACATCCTATTGATAAATATCCACTGCCATTATTTTTCATCGATCTAGAACCAGCCCGGAATAATGCAGAAATCTTCGAAGTTAAAAGACTGCTGTATTCTGTTGTAAAATTTGAAGAGCCGAGGCAGAAACCAATAGTCGTTCAATGCACCAAGTGCCAAAACTTAGGGCATACAAAGGCTTACTGCCATCACTCGGTGCGTTGCGTTAAATGCGCCGGGCCTCACGCCTCTAACACCTGCCAGAAACCGTTAAATGAACCACCAAAATGTGCCCTTTGTGGTGAGGACCACCCTGCAACCTATCGGGGCTGCATTATCTATAAGAAGCTATATAAGCAAAGAACTTATAATTTATCATTAAAAGAAGAACAGAAGAATTCTACCCAGGCACAGGTACAGGCACCTGAACTCCTAAATTTGGCAGCGTTTCCTCAACTGCCGAACGAAATAATACCACAATTGACGCACAACCCTTCTACATCAACAGATCATCCCCATCAAGACTCTAGGCACCTATATTCAGACACTACGGTGAAGAATCAACAGCCGCGACGTCAGACGCCTCAGATTTCCAAAACTAAGACTCAGGCTTCCAAACCTAAGATCCAGACCTCCCAATCCAAGACTCAAATCTCCCACATTCATTCAAAATCTCCACGTCAGCAAATGCCTCCTCACCAGATACCTATACGTGTAAAATTACCGCCCGAACATCCAACTCCTGTTTATTCCCACCCTACTGCTCATATTTACTCTCCTTCCCAAGTTCCAAGGGTACATCCTTCATCAGACACTCCTTATCATAAGATCTTTCCCTCACGAACTCCTAATCAAAACCAACCTGACCAACAAAACCCGATCGATTTAATAAACTCCACTCTTGCTTCCTTCCTGAAAGATCTCCAAGAGACTATCAAGCCACTAATTACCCTCCTCACAAGAATCCTTACCGAAATTCCCTTCAATCTCTCACGATGAGCACTAAGCCCCTAGCTGTTCTTTTATGGAATGCTAACGGACTACAAAACCACCGAGACGAACTCGACATTTTTCTTCATGACTATCACATTGATATTGCTCTACTGACAGAAACTCACTTCACTCGACGTTCATATTTCTACATACGTGACTATATCACTTATAGATCAGACCACCCCGACAACACTTCCCATGCCGGTTCTTGCATCCTTATCCATAAATCCTTATCCCATTCTCTCATTCCTTCTACTCCAACGGAGGCTATTCAAGCAACCTCGGTTATCATTTCAACTCGTCCTTTCCATTTAACATTCTCAGCTGTATACTGTCCTCCCGGTCATACTCTTACCTATAACTTACTTGAATCCTTATTTCAATCCTTCGGATCGCGCTTTATTGCTGGAGGAGACTACAATGCTAAACACCAACGATGGGGTTGTCGATCATCCAACTCCCGTGGTAACATACTATCTTCTGTCTCAACTTCCAATAGTTACTCTGTCCTCTCTCCTATGAATCCTACCTATTGGCCAACATCCCTCAAAAAACGCCCTGATATCCTCGACATATTTGTCACCTCCCAAATTTCCTCTTCCCATGTCACAATAAAATCCCTGGATGACCTCTCCTCAGATCATTCTCCAGTTCTGCTTTCATTACACACAACCTTCGCTCCTAAGCCCTCGTCCTCTCCTACACTGATTACAGGACGAGTAAACTGGGACAATTTTCGTAAAGACCTGGAAAATAAATTGGACCTAAATATTCCACTTAAGACGAAACGTGATATTGACACAGCCATAAAAGAACTTACTACATCTATAAGTGACAAAATAAAGAATAATACATCTACCAATAAAACTGACAACTCCCAACAGACAAATTTGCCGCAGCATATTCGTATCTTATTAAGGGAAAAACGCAGAGCAAGATCGAAGTGGCACAGGACTAGATATCCATCAGATAAGACATATTACAACAAATTAACTAACCAACTAAAAGCTGAAATTAGAAAATACAAAGTTCAAAATTTACATAACATGACAGAAAAACTTACTACTTGTGACAAATCACTATGGTTGACTACTAAAAAACTCCTTAAATTCAAAGATTTTAACCACCCACTTATTACTGAAACCCAAACCTGGTCCAGATCTGATGATGAAAAATCTCAAATATTTGCTCAACACCTCTCAAAAACATTTAATCCACACCCAGACATCCTTAATCCAACCCACCTTGAGTTTATTGAAGCAGAATTGGATACCCCACTCCAATTGACTCCTCCACCTAAAGCATTTCATCCTTCAGAAATATCCAATATCATTAATAGATTACCTTCTCGCAAAGCTCCTGGCCATGACCTAATCACCTCCCAGATCCTAAAATGTCTTCCTAAAAAAGCCATACTGTTCCTAACCTATATATTTAATGCTGTACTCCGCACCACATATTTTCCTGACTCTTGGAAACTATCCATTGTCAAAATGATACCTAAACCCACAAAGCCGCCAGAACACCCATCCTCTTACCGTCCTATCTCCCTTTTACCCATTATGGGCAAAATCCTGGAAAAACTCATTTTAAAACGCCTGTATCCCATCCTAGACTCTAAACACATTATCCCAGATCACCAATTTGGATTCCGCACATCCCACTCCACTATTCAGCAATGCCATCGTGTGGTAGATGTAGTCTCCTCTGCACTGGAGCGCGGAATGTACTGCACGGGAGTCTTTCTCGACGTTGAACAGGCGTTTGATAGAGTCTGGCATCCGGGACTGATGTACAAACTCCGTGAATTCCTACCACCTACATACTTCCTCATTATACGTTCCTACCTTACTGACAGATACTTCAAAGTCAATCATAACAATGCTTATTCATCTCTTTTTACTCAGTCTGCCGGTGTTCCTCAAGGTAGTATCCTAGGTCCTATCCTTTACACAGTTTATACAGCTGACATCCCAACCCAATCCAACACTGTCATCACCACCTATGCCGATGACACGTGTATCCTATCAGTTAATAACGATCCTTTAATTGCATCCCAAACTCTTCAATCACATATCACAAGCCTTGAAGAATGGTGTAAAAATTGGAGAATAAAAATAAATTCCAACAAATCCCATCAAATCACTTTTACCCTCCGTCGTAAACCTATGACCTCTTGTCCTACAGTATCCTTCAATAATACTCCACTTATTCCTGTTGAGCAAATCCGCTACTTAGGACTCCACCTTGACAAACGACTCACTTGGAACCCCCATACCAGACTGAAACGACTAGAAACCGCCCGACGTTTTCGACTACTGCAGCACTTACTAGACAAACGATCTAAGCTTTCAATCAATTATAAACGACTCGTATATATGACAATAATAAGACCTATTTGGACTTACGGAATTGAGCTTTGGGGCTCCACTAAACCATCGAATTCCTCTCGTATCCAATCCTTACAATCCAAAATCCTTCGTAAAATCCTCAACGCTCCTTACTTTGTCACAAATAAAATCATCCATAAAGACCTTAATGTTCCATATGTTTCCGATCTGGCCCAATCCAGATACCTTTCCTTCCATAACAAACTGCAGAATCATCCGAATCCTCTCGTTTCAAACCTTGCTTCCTCCTCGATCCCTGATAACCCTCCGAGGCGTCTGAAAAGAAGATGGCCTCGGGATCTTCTAATATAGAACTTTAATTTGAGTTCTACCAATGGGTAGTTTCTCTTCATGTTGTACATGCCATGTTACAAATTTCTCATTTACTTATTGTATTCTCTATGTAATACAGTTGTAAATTCCATTGAAATAAAAAAAAAAAAAAAAAAAAAAGTTTTTGAGAGGAGTTTTGAGAGGAGTTTGCTACCAAAAGTGAACATTTTCAAATTCATAATTCGATAAGGTCTTATAGTTTCCATAAGCTGTACATGATAGTATCTCTACTTCTATTAAAAATATTTTTACCTTATGGTATTGTTGAATGGAAAGTTGTTCCCTCAAATCCAACTATAGTCTAATTAGGTTTATGCCAACATATGGAGGAGTCCATCAATTATATCATTGCTCTTTTTTGCATTACTCTCGTATAATTAAGTTATGTGTATTGCTACATTAAGCTAGTTAATGTAAAAAAAATGAAGATAATCTTCTCATTTTTCTTTTTCTAGGAAGCCTACGTTTATACATTTTTCCAAGGTTAAGGCAAAAATTACTTCCATTTTTCTACAGTCTTTTTAATTACATCTGTTATAATCTTACGTTTCGGGACAATTTTCCCATCATCAGAGTATTTCTATGTTTACTGAAATTATGTATATTTGAAATGAACTATTTTTACATTATCAATCTACTCCATCTATTGTATAATTATCTACCTTGCTTTTGTGATGTGGCACCAGTTGTCAAAAATTCAATAATTGTTCAATATTTTTTTGGTGTTACACATTAATTTCTTGTTTATTATTACGTTAACCAACATCTGGCTATCTCTAGTTCCATTACTGTACTTTGTACCTGTCCTCTTATTCCTTATTATGGTTGTTTGTTGTGTTTTTATTGTCTATTGTTACTCTTTGAATTTTAATATTGACCTTAACTTAATTAATATTAAACCTTGGAAGATGATAACATAAAATGACTTGTTGAGAAACTACACACTAGTAAAACTCTAATAATATATTTGCATTAAGAGATTGCGAGGTCCTCTTCTTTTCAGACACCTCGGAAGGTTATCAGAAATCGAAGAGGAAGCAAGGTTAGAAACGAGAGGGTTCAGATGGTTCTGGAGTTTGTTATGGAAGGCTAATTATCTGGATTGGGCCAGATCTGAAACATAAGGACCAATAAGATCGTTATGGATGATTTTATCTGTGATAAAGTAAGGAGACGATTTTACGAAGGATTTTGGATTGTAAGGATTGGATACGAGAGGAATTTGATGGCTTAGTGGAGTACCAAAGCGCAACTTCGTAAGTCCAAATATGGCTTATTAAAGTCATTTATACGAGTTTTTTGTAATTAATTGGAAGCTTAGAGCGTTTGTCAAGTAAGTGTTGGAGTAGTCGGAAACGTCGAGCGATTTCTTGTCGTTTCAGTCTGGTATGAGGATTCCAAGTTAGACGTTTGTCCAGTTGAAGTCCTAGGTAACGGATTTATTCAACAGATATAAGTGGGTTGTTATTAAAGGATATTGTAGAACAAGAAGTCATAGATTTATGTCAAAGTGAAATTTGAACAGGAATACCTCTGTTTTCAAGAATGATACATATTCTTTATATTTTGTCTATAATTTGTGACCCTTCTCCATATCAAAACGACGAACCTGTATAGCATATAAAGTCGTTGAAGGTTATGAATGAAGAGCACCACATAAAATTTCAGATGGATTGAAAAAATGTTGACAACTCTAGTAACATTAGTATGATAATTTTAGAGGAGGAAATGAAACAATTAAATATTAACCATACCTACTTAACCTAAAATGAATTTATACACCAAGTATGATGGTAAGTGAAAGCTATGTGAAGTGGCCATCAGATTTTGTTTTATAAAATAAAGTATTTAATGAATGAGCTTTTCTTCACTAATACATTTTCAATGAATAAACAATCTTCCAATAATTTGAATAATAAATACAGTTAATTTTTAAACAGTATATTTTGCATTAATGATGACAGGCAATGACGTTAAAAATTAACAAATACTTCTTTAATAATTTCTTATGATTAAAATCACTAGATGCAATATTTTAAATATCTACTTATTATTTTTTTAAGGGTAAAAGCTACAAGTCTCTCTTAAAAGTAAAATAACATTTTTTGAATTTACATAAGTGTTTGTGATATACAAGTTTTTCTAAAAATATGTTTGCTATCAAACATTAGGAACTTAATAAGAGATAACTAAAATTTAAATGTACAGGATATTTCGTGAAGAAAAATATTTAAAGAACTGTTAGCTGACATTAAAAACTATAAAAAAGTTACTGTAAGCTATCATTCAATTTTCGATAGAAAAGTGTAAATTTTTAAGTTTTGTGCTTGTTTTTTTTTAAATGTCACATCTTTTTTTTAATAGAAAGAAATAACTAAAAAACTATTTAATTAGAGAAGTTAATTATTATTTCATTGTAAACTAGACAAAACTTACTTCAAACGGAAGTAGAATATGTCCTTAATAAAACCATTTAGACTAGACTAGGGACTTGTAATAAATATGTATATAACTATTTTATTGATACCTAAATGCTACTTTTATTTAAATTTTCTTTTGTATTTAAAGATAATAATATATATCAGCATATCCTAGGATTGTATGATTTAATCACCCTTATAATTTTCAAATGATATTCTTATCACATTTTACACGACTAACTAGTCATACTATGAAAAACTTTGCATTACTTTCACTTACCTCTATATGTAGTATATAGCAAGCGAAAGTATTGCGATCGTGAAAATTTTCAAATCTCAGTTTTCAACGGTAATACACGTTTCGATTTCCCTTGAGTTCAAATAATCAAAAATGGTCTGTGTGTACTAACAGTCTATCTTAAAAAATGAAAAGTCATACGGAAGTGAAATTGCGTATTTTAGGTTTTTATATGCTAGGGATGGTACAGTAACTATTTCGTCAAAATCGGCTAACCTGAAGTGGCACTTTATATCATGGGCTAAACACATTTTTGGGATTTTCTCGAAAACCGCTGTAACGATTTTGATTAAATTCATCATATCAGTGTAAAATTAAGCAGTTTTAAATAAACTATATTTTTTTATTCTGATTGATATTTTCTAACAGGGCTTAAATGACTAATTTTCAATATTAGCTTCCCCTAAAGTACTTTATTTTTTTTTATTTGAAGCAAATGGCCATTTCACATTTCCATCAATAACAGACACCCAGGTTTTGGGATTGACTGTTGTTTTTTTTTAATATAACTAAAAAAAAAACACTAGGGATCAGTGCTGAATTGAATATTTGGTAAGGACCCCTGAAAATTTGGTTTCTTTGTACTCCGAGCTGACTCACTAAGCTATCATCGTTTTAATGTTAATATAGTGAAAATAAAAATAGTAGATTACATATATATATACTATAAAAAATAAACTCTCTTCTACATCGGAACGATATTTCTCCAGATGTCCAACACAGAACAGCTCTATTTGTATGCAGATTTCCCCAAATCCAGATAAATATTCATCTCACTCGTTCTATTTGACGTATCGATTCTACGCTCCAATATATCATCGATAGTAACCTTCATGTTTTTTTTTATTTTCGAGAAATAGAGACTCCACTGCTCCAGTAACACTGTATCCAATCCCGCTCCAACGAAATGGATTCGTACATGAGAGTTGTATGGATTGTGACTTATCGTGGGGTTTAATGTTAAATATAAACTTTTAATTATTCTAACCTTCTTCTATATGCTGGTAATAATAAATAATTAAATTTAAGTGTAATGGAAATAATCCTTTATTAATTTTTAAAATTTTAGTGTATTAATAATAGGAGAAAAAAATATAGCGTGAAACGCCCAATACCATCACTGAGTATTTTTTTTTCTATTTTTTGTATTAAATGGGCTAAGGAGACACTTTTTTCTTATACATGGTGGGAAGAAATTATTCAATACCTTATGACTATTTTTTTAATCCATAAATAGTTTTAATTATAGATTCTTGAAAATTTATATCATCTAGAAATGTTTAAATCCGAAAATAAATTACTCAATAAGATCCTTATTAATTACTTAATATCCGATTTTTTTTTTTTTTTTTGTTTAAAAACCATCCGAAAATAATTTACTTATTATATAATATTAAAAAGATAAGATCTATAGCACTATTAATAAGCAGAAAACGATTATATGAACACTAGTTAGCCCGAATTATTCGCAGAAAATTTTACTTAGTGAAGAAATAGCAAAACAATATGAAAATAAGTCGTTCCTTTGTATTATGTAAGGAAGGAATTAATATTTTTTCCTTGGTCGATTACAATATTCCATTAAACATAATAGACCAAAATATTTGTACAAATTGCTTTGCTAGGACCTATTTTTAAACGCTGACTGGAAAGATAATAAAAGTAATAAAGACAAAATAATGCCCCGATCATGGGATTTTCTAAATTATTAAAAAAAAAATGTAAGAACAAAAAATGTCTTTAAAAAATAATAAACTTAATATAAAAGGCAAGAAAAACAATGTAGTAGACTATTCTACTCCTAAACACAATATCTTTAAACAGGAAGATATAAATGAGTATACCAAAACTAATGGACTATATCTTTGTAAATAATTGTCCGATTTTGTTTTGCAGGTAATGTAGTAATCTTTCAAATTATCATGGGTACAATATAGAAAAGAATACATGCTTTTTGAGTTATTTGCGAATAAAGTTTCATTTCCTTCATAACCTTTTTCCCAGAAATTTCAGGGAGATAGGACTATTTTTCGCATGTGAAGAGGAAGAATATCTTCTAAATAAGTGGTCAATCATTGGATTTGATCAAGAATTGTCGAAATTATGGCGTACTCTGACTGAAAAGATAATAAAAGTAATAAAGACAAAATAATGGCCCGATCATGGGATTTAGATTATAAAAAAAATAAAATGTAAGAACGAACTAAAACCTTTAAGGAATAATAAAGTTAATATATCAGCCAGGAAAAAAGTGTAGTAGAATAGTAAATACAATATCTTTAAAGAGGAAGACATTATTAAGTATACCAAAACTAATGGTCTGTATCTTTGTTAATAATAGTTCGATTTGTACGATTTTTTGTTTGTTTTCAAGGTAATTTAATAAACTTTCTAATTATTATGGATAAAATCCAGCAAAAAAATGCATACATTTTGAGTTATTCACGAATAAAGTTTCTTTTCCTTCACAACCTTTTTTCCAGAAATTTCGGAATATCTTAAAAATGAGTGGTCGGTTAATCATTGGATTTGATGAAGAATTTATAGCGTACCGACAAAAGAAACAACTTTTAGAAATAATAGATAGGATATTATTTAACGCCTAATATATTAAGGAACCATTTGAACAGATTCATTAAATGTTTAAAATTAAAACCCTCTGGAATCACTTGAAAAAAAAAACTATAATAAACAAATGAAGAGAAGAATAGTTGGGGTGCTCAGTCAAAAAGGAAGGCAAAAAATAAATTATAATATTTATTTCCTACATATGCCGACGTTTCGACCTGAAGTTCAGGCCTTCATCAGGGCTAAGAAAATAACCAGATAACAAGGTATGAGAAACATAAGTAATGATGGTAAAAAGGATAATAAAAAATGAGAAAATAAAATAAAAAAAGAAAAAAATTATTAGAAAAATAAAGTAGATAGATATAAAGTAAAATGAAATTGTTAGAATAATGACTAAGAACTAAGAGATAAATAATAAAAACTGTTACATAGTGTGGAATGATGTGTGGAATACATTCCACACTATGTAACAGTTTTTATTGCCTGTTAGTGTTAAGGCCTGAACTTCAGGTCGAAACGTCGGCATATGTAAGAAATAAATATTATAATTTATTTTTTGCCTTTCTTTTTGACTGAGCACCCCAACTATTCTTCTCTTCATTATCCACGACATTCAACCAATTACCAATTATAATAAACAAAAAATCCCAGAGAAATTGCTTGTACACATTTTAAAGGCATTATTAAAATTACTATTTTTGCTCAATGTCGCGAGTTTTGCCTTACTCCCAGTGAGTAGTACTGCTTCAATACTTCTGAACTGGTTAGGACGAAGCATGGAGGAAGAGTATGGATACGTCGTATTTAGACTGCCTAGCAGCCCCAACCGAAATTGGGTAACTCGAGTTAGATTTCAAATTCCAAAAATGACTCGAATTGTGTCCCGATATATTTTTTGGGAAGCTCGAATTGTGTTAATTATTATAAAAAACATATGTCATGGCGATAAATGTTCAAAAATGTATCAACTATGACTAACAAAAGAACTTTACAAAAATTATTTTAAGATATGATACAAACTTCAGAACCATCCGAACCCTCTTGTTTCAAACATTGCTTCCTCCTCTATCCCTGATAGCCCTCCGAGGCCTCTGAAAAGAAGATGGCCTCCGGATCTTCTAATATAGAACTTTAATTTGAGTTCTACCAGTGGGTAGTTTCTCTTCATATTTTACATGTCATGTTACCAATGTCACATTTACCTGTTGTATTTTTAATGTAATACAGTTGTAAATTTAAAAAAAAAAGATATGATAATGAAATTCTCTACATGAGTGATAAATATTGAGGACGCAGTCATTATAATGTTTTTATTAGTGCCGACGTTTCAACACAAACACGCCCTGATGATGACCCACGTGTTTGGGTTGAAACGTCGGCACTAATAAAAACATTATAATGACTGCGTCCTCAATATTTATCACCCATCATATGTAGAACTGTCGACTAGGAAAAATTTTCCACATCTTATTCGGAAATGTCCGGCATGAGATATACATACTTATATACGTGTATATATATATATATATATATATATATATATATATATATATATATAATATATACATATATTTAATAATATATACATATATTTATTTATTTATTTATTTATAAATATACATGATGTTTCAGAGTTAAGCGGTCAAAGTGATATTATGAATTAAGGACCTCAAAACAATAAAAAAAATCCTATGAAAAATGTCCCCAAACGCTTTGTTTAGGAAATATTCACCACACCTATAGATTTTAATTGTTGTGAATAATTTACGTTATATTAAGTAAATAAAGCTTATTTATTTGTTCCAACTACTTTATGTAGTTAACAATTATGTTTACTTCATTATTCCACACTTTGTAACGGTTATTATTAATTATTTCTTAGTTCTTGTTACTGTCATTATTCTACCCAGTTCATTTTACTTTAATATTTTTTTACCTACATTATAAAGGACGAAACGTCGGCATATGTTAAAATAAATATTATTATTTATTTTTGCCTTTTTATTTCTGACTGATCACCCCAACTATGATTCTCTCCATTTATATTTTATTAAATTTCCCGAGACTAAATTCGACTTCATCCAAAACAACACTAACGATATTAGCGTAGCACAGCATTGCAAATTGTCGGGCTAACTTTGATCCTGGAAAAGAGACTTCAATGTCAGAACTCCATTGACTCCTGCGGCGGCGACATCCTGAAGACTTCTCCTTCTTGGGTGTCCATCGGCACCTCGGGTGGTCGGCGGGTACTCACGAGGAGGTCTTCCCTTGGTCCCGATGACACCCCGCTGTGGAGTCGGTGCCTTCTGTGGATTAGTCAGAACTCGAGTCGTAAATCAATCTTGAGTGAGTCGTTCGCTTCGAGAGCTTCCTCAGAACCTCACAAGACACATATTTGCCGACTTAAGGAAAGCGGCGTTTCCAATAGACCGCCTCTTAACTAGGCAGAAATGTCAAGCAGACCTGAGTGGTAAATATTTCACGATCATAAATCTATCCCAACTATGCCGAAGTTAAATAGCCTTTTAGAACGAGGAATTCGTCTGAAAGAGTAACTATACAGACAATAGGTAAAATTTACCTGAAGGGCATAACTGATATTTTAAAAATTATATATTTCATATGATTAATCTCTCCTCGTCGATTGTTTTCACTTCTATCGTGTGTTCCTTTTTTGAAACAATTAGGTACTGTTCACAACAGTTCCGCACGGATTACACATGGTTCACAATCACTTCGATCACAGTTGTTCCTGGAATCCCGAATGCGTTTCTCCGAAAGAGAACGAAGGCGACCGATCTCTTGGGCCAGTTACTATTAACTTTCCCGCCATTTAAGTATTTTAACCTTAACCATGTTCAGTTATATAGCAGGAGCAGATTTACATTCGAAATTTAGGCTACACATCATAAAACCTGAATTGAGCTTGTACATATATTATAGATCTGTAAAAAAGAAATAGTAATACATAAAAATCTTTAATTATAACATCTCTGGCTGCTATTTCACGATATTATTTTTCTTATAGATGATTTCCAATATTCATTATCTTGTAATTATTACATATTCTTCGTCAGTTGTTTCCCAAATACGTTAATTCCTTTCTCGAAAATAAATACTTTTTTTTTGTACCATAGCCTACAATAATCCCTTTTTTCGGATTACCAAGAAAAATAACTGCGAATAACAATAATTACAAATCATAATTACAAATCAGACAGTATATGCATACAAAGCGCCCCCCTCCACTAGAGAATAGCCCCTCGTATTATTAGAAATCTAAAAAAATACATAAACTAGATAGACGATTGCGCAGTTCTAAAAAAGGCTTGCTAAAATAAATTATAAATTCAATTATTCCAACTTCTATTGAAAAACTCGAATAACAAAAAAAAAAGATAATAGATAACTTAAAATTATTTATTATCCAAATGATAAACAAATCTTTTATACACAGTTATAAAAGATAATATACAGTATATGCGTATTTACAGCCACTACATGTAAGCACGTGTCAAAAAAAATGTTATTACTAAAAGCTTTTTTTTTTAATAAGGCTTGAAGAAACTACTCAAACATTATTTTATGTATTTTTTTCTTTTTCTTTCAAAGTAATAACCGTTATAATAAAAATTAATAATTTCCTAATTAGTAAATACACAATTTTTTAATAAGGAAGTTCCATAAAGGGAATACGTTGTATTTTTTTCAAAAATGCATGAAAAGAGATTGTATTATGGGGCAATAGCTGACGTCATAAAAGACGACAACATTCGGCTGTTTTCGGGATTCCATGAACAAGTGTGATCGAAGTGATTGTGAACCACGCGTAATCCGTGCGGAACTATTGTGAACTAGTACCCAATTTATATTTTGTAGAAGTTGCCTTTATGATTTTAGAAGTTGTTCTTAGATTTTAGGAAGAAGTACTTCATCAGAAGAGGTATTTTATTTTAAATCATAAATCTATCTCCACGGTGCCGAAATTCAATAGCCTATTTGAACGAGGAAGTCGTCTGAAAGAGTAATTATAGCCTATAAACAATAGATATAATTTACCTGAAGGGTATAACTGATATTTTAAAAATAATTACAGAACTTTTGAAGTGTTGTAAAATATTAAAATTACTTTGTCTGAATTCGGTGCCATTAACAATTTATTTTTTGTAGTAGAAATTTCTTTAGACGTGCACTTTTCGTGAAGAATTGGCCGTCAGTAATCCGATGTGTAATGTTGCCCAAATGCGAGACCGAGACGAGTCTTGGTCTTGCAAACTCAGTCTTGGTCTTGCGCAAGAGTCTCGCAATAGTCTTGCAGTTACTTATTAGCTTATAACTGTAGAGATATTACTTTATTTTTTTAGATAGGAGAAACATAACTAAGCCCGAATGAAATATTAGCGGAGTTAAATGCAAAAGTATATTGGTTATACCTATTGTTAACATATAGTAACTAAGATTGTGAAGTATTAGTAACTATTTTGTCTTAATTTTTATTTAAAAAATCGATTTTTTTTACCAGTCCTGGTCTTGGTCTTGCAACAGTCAGGTAAGTTGGTGTAACGCTTGGGTAAAGTTGGCTGGAGTCGACAAATTGAAGTGATTTTCCAAGTGGATTAAAATATCTTAAAAACTAAAAATCGGACCTGCATATTGCAAGCGAGGAAAATGTTTATAATTTCATCCTGTTTTTAATGAGCTTTTATTCTACATTGTATCTTAACGCGACGGCGCACAGTGGACCGAAAGCAGATTTTTGGGGGCAAAGTTCGTAAAAGACAAACGATATGAGATAACTAACATATGATCGATTTTTACAGCTCTGTTTTTGCTGAATCGATTGATATCTGAAACGTGTTCGTTTGACCAATTCTACATGATAATTTAAAGGCTTGATTAATTTTTTTTTTTTTATTGAAATTTACAACTGTAAACATCTACAACATTTACAACTGTAAACAACCTGTAAATTTGCTATAGGAATATGTTACATGAAGGTACTTGTGAAGTAGCTACTCATTGGTAACACTTCAAAGATAAATTAATTTAGGAGCTCCCTTGGCCATCTTCTTATCAGACGCCTCGGAGTGTTGTCAGGAATTGTGTTGGATGAAAGGTTACGAACAAAAGGATTGGGGTGACCAAAGAGTTTGGAATGAAAAGAGGTATATCTAGTTCGGGCCAAGTCTTCCACAAGAGGAATGTTGAGGTCTTTATGGATAATTTTATTTGTTACATAATAAGGAGCATTTAGGATTTTACGGAGGATTTTGGATTGTAAGGATTGGATACGGGAAGAATTTGATGTTTTTGTAGAGCCCAAAGCTCAATACCGTATGTCCAAATGGCCTGATGATGGTAGTGTAAATGAGTTTTTTGTAGAATATTGGAAGTTTAGAGCGTTTGTCAAGTAAGTGTTGTAGTAGTCGGAATCTGTTGGCAGTTTCTTGTCTTTTAAGTCTAGTATGAGGATTCCAGGTAAGGCGTTTGTCAAGAAGGAGTCCTAGGTAACGGATCTGTTCGACAGGGATCAGTGGAATATTGTTAAAGGATACGGTTATAGGTTTCCGACGAAGGGTAAAAGGGTAATTTGTTTGGATTAATTTTAATTCTCCAATTTGTACACCATTCTTCAATGGCTGAAATGTGTGACTGCAGGGTTTGTGATGCAATAGTTGGTTCATTATTGACAGACAACACACACGTGTCATCAGCATAGGTAGTGAGGACGGTTGAAGGATAGGTTGGGATATCAGCTGTATATACTGTGTGAAGGATGGGACCTAAGATGCTCCCTTGAGGAACACCAGCGGACTGGGAAAAGAGAGATGAATAAGCAGAGTTACAATTTACTTTAAAGGTTCTATCTGTGAGGTAAGAGTGGATTAATAGGAAATATGTACAGGGCAGGAATTGACGGAGTTTGTACAGTAAACCTGCATGCATCAAAAGCCTGTTCCACATCGAGAAAAGCTGCCGTGCAGTACATTCCGCATTCGTGTTGAGGAAATGACATCCACCTCAGGATGGCACTGCTGAATAGTGAAATGAGATGTTCGAAATCCAAACTGATGGTCAGGAATCAAGTGATTAGAGTCTAGGATTGGGTAAAACTAAAATATATATATAAAAAAAAACTTACATCTTCATTTAAGTCAAAAAAATGTATTGTTAAATATTTATATTAAAGCTTTAAACGTGTTATACGAGTTCATATACATATGCGATTTACATAAATGCTATCGTTGGTATTATTTAATATTTAATTGTATAGAATACAGCCTTAAAAATATTTAAATTTGTATATATAAGGATATTTAAACAAATAAAAATACACACAATGAATTGTAAATAAATAAATAAATAAATAATTCCCCTTTGTGAGAAAATACTTATTTCTGCTAAGAAAAAGTGCTAAGTAAAAATCGTGTGATGCCCGATTTTTTAAATCATTTTATTGTGATAGAGTATAGTGTATAGGGCAAAAAAAACGTACATATACGGGTAACTAAAAGTATTTTTCAGGGTTATTTTTTTGAATTTTGTATTTTTGTTAGATCAATAATTTAATATAAATCGTTATCAATTTTACTCTCCCAATAGCATTAACTTTGGAATTAAATTTCATCATGATAACAAAATTTAAAATAATCATTCCTTAAACATTCAATGTCACCAGCTATCTGGCTCCAAGAAGATATGAAACTTTTTCAAAAAATAAAATACTTGAATATTGGTATTAGAGTTTTGGTCCATTGTGCGCCGTGTTAAAGAGAGAAAAAGTGTCGAAAACAAAATGATAACGAGTTTAATAAAACTCCCTAAAATAATATATTAAATATATATTCTATTGTAAAAATAGCAGATATGAATTAAAATATCTCAGAAACTAAAAATCGGACCTGCATACTGTAAGCGAGGTATATGTTCAGTATTCCATCTTCTTTATAATGAGCTATTATTTATAATTTATATTTCATATGATTAATCTCTCCTCGTTGATTGTTTTCACTTCTATCGTGTGGTCTAAAGCACACTCCTTAATTCCTTTTTTGAAACAATTTATATTTTGTAGAAGTTGCCTTTATGATTTTAGAAGTTGTTCGTAGATTTTAGGAAGAGGTATTTCATCAGAAGATGTATTTTATTTTAAATCATAAATCTATCTCAATGGTGCCGAAATTCAATAGCCTATTTGAAGGAGGAAGCAGTCTCAAAGAGTACCCTACAAACAATAGGTAAAATTTACCTTAAGGGTATATCTGAGATTTTAAAAATGATAACAAAACTCCTGAAGTGTTGTAAAATATTAAAATTACTTTGTCTGAATTCGGTGTTGAAATAGTAAAAGGGCAAAATCTGTATTGCCCAAATGACAATTTATTTCTTAACATTCTTTTAAACAATTTATATTTTATAGAAGTTGATTTGAGGATGCTGTCATTAATTAATTTGTGTGAATTAATGTCTCGGATTTTAGAGATAGCTGTTTCAGGCCTCTCCCGACAAAATAAAATTCTCATTAGTCCTTATTTGTTTCTATGAAAAATCTGAATAGTTAAATTTAAAAAAAAAAAGTGCTCGCATCATACGACTTTCACTTACCACCCTCTTCTTAGCAGAAATAAGTATTGTCAGACAAAGGAGATGAGAAAGTAAAAATTATAGACGCTATATTTATTTATATAAAATTAATGTCCGTATGGATTGATAAGTATGCTGTGTACGAAGCAACCCTATGTAGTAGGGCAGCATTACTTTTAATAAAGTATTTCTCTCTCTTCATGGTGGATATTTTTATTTGTTTAAGTACTCTTATGTATACAAATTTTAATATTTATATCGTTGTAATCTATACAATTAAATATTAAATAATATGATAGCATTTGTGAATTATATGTACGCATGATAGCATAACATACGTACATTTACAGTACATTATCAGAGTCCGTATTATATTAAGCTAATGCTAAGAGTGAAGTATGGAAGAGTGTTCTAATCATTCGGGTGAGGTCGGGTGCCCTCGTATTCCTTTCCTTTCTTGGGTGATAAATATTCGCAGTCATTATAAGGTTTTTATTAGTGCCGACGTTTCAACCCAAACATGTGGGTCATCATCAGGGCGTGTTTCGAGCACTGAAGATATTCAAGTACTAGATATTCAGTACTTAAATATCTTCAGTGCTCGAACCACGCCCTGATGATGATCCACATGTTTGGGTTGAAACGTCGGCACTAATAAAAACCTTATAATGACTACATCCTGAATATTTATCACGCATGATTATACATTATATTACATATTTTGCTTGTTGTTTGGAGAGTTATGTTAATATTATTTAATTATATATTAGTTAATCTAGACTAAAATAAAATAAGTACCCAATGAATATCTTAAAGAACATTATTTAATCAGTTTTTATTCGAGTAAAATATATTTTAGTCTGTAATTCCTCGTTGTTTTAATTATAAGATTTACTGAAGTATTTGTTCCGTTGAAAAAAGTTTTCAATGTGAGAGTACATAAATTGTTAAACTGTCTGAAACTTCGGAACTGTTAAAAAGTTCCACATTTTTAATAAATTAATTTTTACTGAACGCTGTGTGATACGCCGCACCTGATTGTTTTTATTTATTTAAAATTGTATTATATACCTATTAGTGTTGTGTCCGTAGTGTTATTAGAGTTATTTATGCACAAGATCTAAGTTACGTTAAATAATTTTCTTTGTCGATATAATTTAACAAAAACCGTTTTCATTCACAACTCTTGAGACATGTTGAATTTTTTTTTTAAATTGATAGCAACGAAAGATCAATGACCTTTTAATTTCAAACCCTTTGTTTGGAACTCAAGTGTTCACAAATATGGGAAGTGGGTACGTTTTTGGAACCTCCAGGCGGTTCCAGTGACACCATATAAGTCACGGGACGGTACCCTCGGGTGATTTAGTGCCTGGGACTTCAGAAAGGGAGCCTAATACACAAAGGTACCGCCGGGTACCCCGGATTACAGATAGATCGCAATGTACTCAACCCGTTCTGTTAGGCCGGACAGTCCGCCCGTAATAAATATTTAAATGAGCCTCTAAGTTGGTATTTGCCTCTAAAAGGGTATTTGGAATAGTTTTTACAGTTATTCACTGGAAAATTCAAACATAGTGTCCCTCAGGAGTAAAACATACCATGAGGATATCACTATTTCTGTGCTATTGTTACAATAATTCATTATCTATGTTACAACTATTCACCATCATATTATAGATAGTGGGACGAATAGCGGATATTTAGCGACATATATTTGAATCAGTCTAAATTTTTTTGTTTAGAACCACAAAAACTATACAAATTGTTTTATTGATACTGTAGGAACAGGACAACCCATATGATTTTATTTAATTTTATCAACAATCGATATCAAATGTAAATAATAAAACGTGTTCAGATGTTTTATTGTTATAAAAATATATTGTGTTGATTAGCAAAATCTATAACCTCCTTTAAAGATTAAACTTAACCAATATCATTATATAAATAGGCAAACACAAAACGGTTCTTTTACTCTTCTATTATTCAACCTATTTCCTTCCTTATTTTTTTTGCTTAATAGCTATTGACGAGCTTTAGTGTTACCAATAAATAAAAATATGAAATAGTGTGTAAATAAATATATAAATGGTAGTTTTTCAAAACGGCTAATCTCTGAAAGTTTTTCACCGATTTCTTTTAAAATGTTGAAAGAAGGTGGCAATAATATTTAGAAGTTTTTCTTTGTATACGTTTCATTATCATCGGGCCTTTTCTTTCAAAATGGCGGCCGACAAACGTGATTCGCTTTAGACTGTAGCGCCAATACGGCTTCAAGATTTTAATGAAACCTGGCTAAAGTCTTCTCCTTGAAACCTTTATAATTTATGTATATAACATACTTTCCCGAAAACAAGCTGCATAAATTTTTATGATGAATTCAGTATTTTATTTGCGAATAACTCAAAAAGTACACATTTTTTTGTTGATAATACCAATCTTTCTTGATTTCCTATAACAAAATAAATAAAAAAAAATCATCGAAATTACTATTTTTTGCAGAGATATGTCATTTTAAACATTTAGTATGTTTTATTTTGCAAAGTCGATTTCCATTATTTTGTTTTTTGGCAAATCGAAAATTTTACATTTAATGACGGACTGGTAATGCCGGCGACGCGGTTGAGAGAGAAGCGCTGGGATCTCTTAGAGTCTCGCTTCGTCCTTCACACGTGGGGGAAAGGGCTGGACTCGGAGATCTCTTACCTAATTGTAAATATTGTATTTAAGTATGAATGTTTTTCTATTTATTTCTATTACTTATAATTTATTTAATTTCTTTACGAATTTCTGTATTTCATTTAATTTTAACTCTAAGTTACATTTCCTTGGTTTATTGTAGTTTTTGCCTTTGTTATATAGATTTTTATATTTTTTTTATTTTATTTTTTTATGGTATTGTATATATGGTATGAATGTGCCTCACTCAGCCTTAGTACTCAGTGCCCTTAAGCGTGGCTAAATGTATTATTACTCAATAAACAGATACAAAAAAAAAAAAAAATCATTCAATGAAGTAATCGGGACTATTATTTGAAGATATATCATTGAATGTTATTGGAATGTTTTAAGTAAATTCTATAGTTGTGCTCATTCTAAACTTGAATACTGCTCAAGCATTAGTTAAAGAAACACGAATGAGAGTGAAGTACTAACAGGGGCTACTTTAAATTAAAGAATTTTAATTCCAAGAATTAATTTAACATTTTCTGGCACAATACTTACATACGACTTTTAAAGTAGAATATTCTTATTAATAGGTGCATTTACTATGACCATAATCAAATTGCAGGGTCAAAGTTTTGGAAAAATGTGTATATTATTGCGACGTCCAGTAATTTCGCATGGACAATTATATGTGGCAGCAAGTAGAGCACGTCCATTTAAAATATTAAAATTCATATTTTCGATAGGCAAGGCCATGCACTAAACAATAACAGAACATTAAAAAAGAACACATTGTTTACAGAGAGGTTCTGAATAAAAATGGATTTTAAGTTAATTGAAATTGCTAATTAAATGTATTTTTTACTTGCTTAATCATAACATTAATCTATTGTAATAATAACACACATAAATTAAATATTTTTAAATGAGTCTGTTTTGTATTACTTATAAATAATTTAAGCTCGATTTTTAATTGAAATTGAAATTTTGTTTATTTAAAATAAATGAGGATTTTCGAATCGTGATTTACTCTTTATTTATTTAATTTATTTTTTTTTAATTATATATTTTCCCCAAATTTTTAATGACTATGGAATTATGGAACACTAGTTGCTACTAAACAACTACTAATAATACCTGGTGTTGTTCGTGGTGTTTCCGAGAATATTTTCAGTTGGCTTAATATATATCTTTCACTGTTTTTATTGAGTAGATTTTAAAGGGATTCTGGGAGGTTCACTCAATAAATACACCATTAACAATAGAAATATACAATTTAATTTTGGGGAAAAAATACAAAAGCTATTAGTAATAAAATTAAACAAAAGTACAAAAGAAAAGTAACGCTATACAAAAAAATGAGAAATGCAGGTGCAGAAAAATTAATTACAGAATGAAGTAAAAAAAAGGTCAAGTTCTATAAACGGAAGATACAAAAATAAAATTATGCTTGCCAATTAATAAAAAATTTAAAAGAGTTACAACTCCAGCACAGATAATACAATACATCGGTGGCCCAGACATTTGTTATACCGCAAGGTGAAAATTGCACATATTTACGTTAGCGACTAAACTGCAATTTTCTCTCTAAACAGTCTTTTTTTATATCACCTGCTTTAAAAAAAAACTCAATCGATATTTTGTATCGAGCCTAGACCATCGATTGCCCAAAGAGGTAGGCACAAGTAAAGCTGGATTAAACATGCAGCACTGATTATTGCTGCATGTTTAATCCAGCTTAATCATGCCCATGACCACTTGCTGCCACATATAATTGTCCATGAGAAATTACTGGACGCCGCAATAATACACACATTTTTCCAAAACTTTGACCCTGCGATTTGATTATGGTGATAGTAAATGCAGCTATTAATAAGAACATTCTTCTTTGAAAGTCGTATGTAATTATTGTGCCAGAAAATGTTAAATTAATTCTTGGAATTAAAATTCTTTAATTTAAAGTAGCCCCTGTTAGTACTTCACTCTCATTCGTATTTCATTAACTAATGCTTGTGCAGTATTCAAGTTAAGAATGAGCACAACTATAGAATTTACTTAGAACATTCCAATAACATTCAATGATAGATCTTCAAATAATAGTCCCGATTACTTCATTAAATGTAAAATTTTCGATTTGCCAAAAAACAAAATAATGGAAATCGACTTTGCAAAATAAAACATACTAAATGTTTAAAATGACATATCTCTGCAAAAAATAGTAATTTCGATGATTTTTTTATTTATTTATTTTGTTATAGGAAATCAAGGAAGATTGGTATTATCAATAAAAAAATGTGTACTTTTTGAGTTATTCGCAAATAAAATACTGAATTCATCATAAAAATTTATGCAGCTTGTTTTCGGGAAAGTATGTTATATACATAAATTATAAAGGTTTCAAGGGGAAGACTTTAGCCAGGTTTCATTGAAATCGTTGAAGCCGTATTGGCGCTACAGTCTAAAGCGAATCACGTTTTTCGGCCGCCATTTCGAAAGAAAAGGCCTGATGATAATGAAACGTATACAAAGAAAAACTTCTAAATATTATTGCCACCTTGTGTCAACATTTTAAAAGAAATCGGTGAAGAACTTTCGTGATTAGCCGTTTTGAACAAACTACCATTTATATATTTATTTACATACTATTTCATATTTTTATTTATTGATAACACTAAAGCTCGTCAATAGCTATTAAGCAAAAAAATAAGGAAGGAAATAGGTTGAATAATAGAAGAGTAAAAGAACCGTTTTGTGTTTGCCTATTTATATAATTATAATGGTTAAGTTAAGAATGATTAACTTTAATATATATCTTTAAAGAAGGTTATAGATTTTGCTAATCAACACAATATATTTTTATAACAATAAAACATCTGAACACATTATATTATTTACATGTGATATCGATTGTTGATAAAATTAAATAAAATCATATGGGTTGTCCTGCTCCTACAGTATCAATAAAACAATTTGTCTAGTTTTTGTGGTTCTAAAAAAAAAAAATTTAGACTGATTCAAATATATGTCGCTAAATATCCGCTATTCGTCCCACTATCTATGATATGATGGTGATATGATAACAGAAGCACAGAAATAGTGATATTCTTTTGTTATGTTTTACTCCTAAGGGACACAATGTTTGAGTTTTCCAGTGAATAACTGTAAAAACTATTCCAAATACCCTTTTAGAGGCAAATACCATCTTAGAGGCTCATTTAAATATTTATTACGGGCGGACTGTCCGGCCTAACAGAACGGGTTGAGTACCTTGCGATCTATCTGTAATCCGGGGTACCCGGCGGTACCTTTGTGTATTAGGCTCCCGTTCTGGAGTCCCAGGCACTAAATCACCCGAGGGTACCGTTCCCGTGACTTATATGGTGTCACTGGAACCGCCAGAAGGTTCCAAAAACGTACCCACTTGCCATATTTGTGAACACTTCGAGTTCCAAACAAAGGATTTGAAATTAAAAGGTCATTGATCTTTCGTTGCTATCAATTTAAAAAAAAAAATCAACATGTTTCAAGAGTTGTGAATGAAAACGGTTTTTGTTAAATTATATCGACAAAGAAAATTATTTAACGTAACTTAGATCTTGTGCATAAATAACTCTAATAACACTACGGAACTATGTGGCCTCGGACGTAGGTATGTAATATATAATAATAGGTATATAATACAATTTTAAATAAATAAAAACAATCAGGTGTGGCGTATCACACAGCGTTCAGTAAAAATTAATTTATTAAAAATGTGGAACTTTTTAACAGTTCCGAAGTTTCAGACAGTTTAACAATTTATGTACTCTCACATTGAAAACTTTTTCAACGGAACAAATACTTCAGTAAATCTTATAATTAAAACAACGAGGAATTACAGACTAAAATATATTTTACTCGAATAAAAACTGATTAAATAATGTTGTTTAAGATATTCATAGGGTACTTATTTTATTTTAGTCCAGATTAATTAATATATAATTAAATAATATTAACATTCTCTCCAAACAACAAACAAAATATGTAATATAATGTATAATCATGCTTGATAAATATTCAGGATGCAGTCATTATAAGGTTTTTATTAGTGCCGACGTTTCAACCCAAACATGTGGGTCATCATCAGGGCGTGGTTCGAGCACTGAAGATATTCAAGTACTGATCGATGCAATTTTCTCTCCAAACAGTCTTTTTTTTATATCACCTGCTTTAAAAAAAAACTCAATCGATATTTTGTATCGAGCCTAGACCATCGATTGCCCAAAGAGGTAGGCACAAGTAAAGCTGGATTAAACATGGAGCACTGATTATTGCTGCATGTTTTATCCAGCTTTACTTGTGCCTACCTCTTTGGGCAATCGATGGTCTAGGCCAGTTTTCTCTACTCGTCCCACTGCGCGTCGCGTTAATATACAATTTTGAATAATAACTCATTACAAAGAAGGTAAAATACTGAAAATTTCCCTCGCATACAGTAATCCAATTTTTAATTTCTCAGTTATTTAAATCCATATGTTCAGTAAAATTCATTATAATTTGATTTTGACTAAATCTTTATCTCATCCCGAGTCACCAAAGGTACTATTTCGCTGGTATTGTCCATAGCAGCCAAATAGGCTCTTCACTATTCTGCTAAATAGTCCAAGATCCCGTCAGAAAAAATCAACATTATTTGACGGAAACTTTAAAAGCATTTTAAAAATAATTATAATATTTATATATAAAATGAGAGCCTTCTAGTCGGATATTGCTAAAAGAGGTACCCATCCCCTTCCCATTTTCCACAGCCAAATTGTTTCGTTTTTTTTTTTAATTGTTCACGTATAACTTCTAAACGATACATCGAAGCGGAAAAAATAAGTTAAACTAAAGACGTTGAATTTTGCGTCGAAGGAATACCTAAATTTAATGATTTGATTAAGCGGTATGGTTGAAAACCAGGGTCAACGAACACTAATTAATATAAAATTTTAGTAATGGCGTTGGAGCTTGGAAATGTAGTCCCTGAGAGACATAACTGACATCTATTCAAAATGTTTATATTCAATAGACGTAGAATTTGATATTCTGTAACTTTAATAATAAGAGTTTTTTTCTTAGTAAACTCATTTCCAAGCTGCTGGGAAATTTAGAGTAATTTGTTTTTGACGAATTTTGTAAAAATCAGCGTTGGTTGACTCTGCTTGTCGTCCATACGCTTAATTATATCAGGAAGTTTGGGTACTCATTCGACGCACAATTTAATGTTTTTTAATTTAATTTAATTTTTAAATAAATGGATCCACATTCCAACACATTACCTTCACACCCCGACGCAGTTTCTGTCCACCAGTATACTTTAATTCCATCCAGCTTCCTTTTTCAGACACAGTCCGGTATCTTGGCTTTCTCTTAGGCAGACGACTAACGTGAAATCCTCATACTGGACTTAAAAGACAGGAACTTAACGGATGATACGGCCAACTATACAAACTACTAAATAGAAAATCTCAACTTTCTATTTAAAATAAAATACTTATCTATAAGACAATACTCAAACTTATTTGGACTTAAGGACTTGAACTGTGGGGAACAGCAAAATTTTCTAGCATCCAATCCTTCCAGTCCAAAGTCTTCCGAGTAATAGTCGATGATCCTTTCTATTTAAGTAACAAAACCCAACACTATGACCTTAATATCCCATTTTTCCTAGACCTTGTCCCAGCAAAATTCTCCGAAGTCCACTAGAAACTTACCTATCATCCCTTTGCACAATCCCTATCCAGCACCACCCATCCCTATAATCCTCCAAGAAGGTTAAAACGGCAGTGGCTCCGTGACCTTTTATAGTTGGTAAATATTAGAGTTCTGGCAATGGCCAGATTCTCCACTCACGACATGAGTGTATGTGGCTTAAGCATTCCCGCTCGATCATCACTGGGTTTAGCACCAGTGACGAGGTTGAGAGAGAAGTGCAGGGATCTCCTGGAGTCATGCTTTTCCCTCCACAGTTGGAGGAACAAGTCTGGCCCGGAGTACTCTCGCCTGATTGTGAATAGTGTATATAGGTATGCATGTGTTCTTTTTTTTTATTTATTTTTAGGTTATTTTTCTGTATAATTTATTTTATTTATTGTACATAGAGTGTAAATGTGACCTCTGAATACTATTATAAATGTCTTTTGAGATAGATTGTAACATTTTTCAATAAACAAGTTAAAAAAATAAATTTCTTAAAGAGCACATTTTTCGCTTAGATGCACCGTTTATAGATAAAACAAATTAAAAAAAGGTCGAAAATCTTTTTTGGCTGTAAAACGTTTTCACTTGGTGGCCCGCGTTAGCAATTTTGTTTTTTACATCTCCCACCCGTATATTACCAGTTAAAAAAAATAAAATCTTTTCCCACATTTTTCGCAATGAATTTTCCGTTTCGATCCTATAGTTACTCGTCTAATTTTCTTTGAATCAGCCGCAATTTTTACAGGTAGCAAGATTCGATTAGCAGACTCTCATTTTTTAAATATAAATGTTATGAATATACAAAAAAGTTTTCATCAAATAATATCGATTTTTTCTCACGAGCTCTCGAACTAAAAGTACTCATCAGTCGGCGCATTACCAGCGGAATTGTAACTTTACACGGCTTAGCAACAAGATAAAATTTTGAATAATAAGTCATTACAAAGAGGATAAAATGCTGAAAATATCCCTCACTTACATAATGCAGGTCCAATTTTTAATTTCCGAGATATTTAGACCCAAATTCAAAAATTAGTCGACTCGACCCGACTTAACTCGAATGAGCGTTACATAGCCGAATGTGACGGCTCAGTCTCAATCAATAGTTACAAATTAAAGTGCTAAGCCTGCCTAAAGAAGTATTCATTTCAAAAAATTTCTTAGGATCGGATTGTTGGGCATAGTCCGATATTGATCGTACTAAATATAAACAAATAAATATTCCCTGATTATTTATTGAAGGATCAAGAAAGGATTCCATCGGGAGCGAAGAGAGGAAATGACCTGAATAAATGAGAGCAGATTCATCACTCACAGGCAAACCCATTCGCCGGATTAATATTCTCCGGCTGGCATCAACAGCTCTGATATTTCCAGAGCAGAGTGTCGATTATCCGGCTAATCTATTTCGGATCTTGTCCGGATACTGGATTAGTTCGGATAATAGACCCATCAATTATTTTTACATTAGCCGTGCAATCCACATTTAATTTACCAACTCCATATGCATTTGATGAGTGCAAGTGCATCTGTTGAACTGAAGAAACTTGAATAATGAATCACAAGTTCATTTTCATAGAAATCATCAAGTTCTTTTTCATTTTTGGTTTATTATTTTCAATAATGAACAATTGTGATCGAACAAAAATTTCATAAACCAAAAAATCGAAAAACGAATAAAAATTATTTTGTCCATCCGCCGTCCGCGCATTTTGTCCGAAACTACTGGATCAATTTTTTTTTTTTCTAATTTGGCTTTAAAATAAGAGGTCACCCGAGGATGATCCTCCTTCATCGACATTTCTATCAGCTTTTTCCTTTCAAGATGGATACCGAAAAGCCTACGTCTCTATAGACTGTAGCGTTTAAACGAATGTTTAGATTTCAATGAAACTTCGCTAAAGTCTTATTCTTGATGCCCTTTAAATATATCTGCATAACATACTCCAACGAAAAGTAGCTGGAAAACAAGTTACGAGGGATGGTAAAATTAGATTCCGAATAACTAATAACTCAAAAAGTATACACTTTTTTGTCGACATTGTGATAAGATGTTTCAAAGGTATGTAAATTTCCTAAAAAATGAAGAAAATTTCATAAAAATCAAAACACTATTAGTAAAGATACGGCGATTTTTAAATATTTTTGGTTTATTATTTTCAATAATGAACCATTGTGATTGAACAAAAAATTCAATAACTTAACCCCCTCTCAAAATTTGAGGTTTTAAGTTTCAGGAAACGTAGAATTCGAAAAACGAATAAAATTGTTTTTAACGATTTCAATGAAACTTCACTAAAGTCATATTATTCTCGAAGTCTTTTAAATTTATCTGTATAACATAATTCAACGAAAAGGAGCTGGAAAAAAAGTTACGAGGGATGGTAAAATTAAATTCCGAATAATTCAAAGCGTATACATACACATTTTTGGCTATGGTTATTACAGGTCTCAGGGCGTCCACTACTTCTTTAGCCATCCGGTTTCTCATAAGAGCACCCTCTTTGGCGTTCTTTGATCGCTCATTCTTTCCACACAACCTAACCATCTTATGCTCTTTTTATTAATACCACAATGTCAGATTCTCCATAAAGTTCCCGCAGCTCCTCATTATTTTTTGTACAAAGTTCATTCTCAGATATTCCACCCCATATTCTTCTCAATACTCTTCTCTCCACTGAAATGAGCATGCGTTCCGAGTTTTTGGATAAGATCCAAGTCCCACACCCATACATATCCACTGGCCTTCCTGAGATTTTGTAGGTGAGGATTTTGATTTTTTTAGATAGTGATCTGAACTTCAAGACTCTTTGCAGTGAGAAATAGCATATATTTCTTGCTGCTATCCTTGCCTTTATTTCACTCTCTATTTTATTATTGCATGTGGCCATGCTTCCAAGGTTCTTGAACTGGTCAATAGCCTTTTTTGTTGTGATCTCTTAATGTTATGTATTCACTTCCTTTTCTCTTTTTGAATTTTTCATCTACGCTGTCTTATTTCCATTAACTCTAAATCTCAGTTTAGCCACTGCCTCTTCGAATCCTGAAAAGTTCCTGACAATGCCGCTTGGGTTCTAGTTGCGCCGGTGGTACTCAAGAACTAGCCAAGAAGAACCCTCTGTGCGCGGAATTTATTCACTGAATAGGTCTCGTCACTTTGTACTTTTCTACTTTAAAATATGCTTTTTTTTTTATAGCTGAATTATAAATTTTTCTTTAATATGATGTTAGCTCATATTTAAATAAACAGTTAAATATCTTCTTTTTTCTTATTTTTAAATTTCTTTTAATTTTCTTACATTATACTGCAACATTTTCATTTTTTTTATATATTCTAATTTTTTGTTGGTAAATATAGTGTCATTATTTTTTATTCTTCATTTGAAATTTTTTATTATTTTTTTTTTCATAAATCTTTTTTTATTATTAACCGATTTCTGATACGAACAAAATTAAAAATATCTGGTGTGTCCACTCACACGACTTTCCTAAAGGGGACCTTACACGGTCAATCGGAATTGCACTAATGACGTTCCGAATTGTCGTGTAAGGTAGTGAATGAAGTACTGATGGACATCCGGAAATCAAAGGTTCATTCACGAGAAGTGATAGGTTAGATTACCTAGGCCTCACAACCATTATAAATTTCTGATTTTCATTATATGTAAATAATTTTTCATATCCCTTGTTTATAATTTTAAACCATCTTCAACTATTTCTTTTAAATAGTCAAGTGGGCAACAAATTTTAAAAAAAATATGAGGAAACTTCACAATTTACTTTAGGAAAAAAAAAACTTTATCGTTGTGTATATTTATCAGTTCTTTTCCCATTTTCCTCAACAAATTTATTATTTTCGCAATATCTTTCCTTAATTTTTGTAAATAGTAGACTTATATTTTACTAACTTTTGTCAAAACGATTTTCTATGAGACTAACCTATGAGACTACTACTAGATAGGTTAGTTTAATCTATATTATTATTAACCATTTTCAACTATTTTTTCTTTAAATAGTCAAGTAGGCAATAAATTGAAGAGAAAAAAAAGTGGAAGCTTCACAATTTACTTATAGAAAAAAAATCTTTAAATATTTTCCAAACTTTGGTCTAAACGATTTTCAGGCACTAGGAAGTAATTATTATATCTCCGTTTTTCTCTTGATGCCCAATATTATAAATGACAATGTCCAAATAAGCATATCTATGCTGTTTCTTTGTTTACAACTGAGCTAAATTGGTATCAGCAACGATAAGTAATGATCAGTAATGATTGAACGTGTAAGGGTCTTCATGATCAAAGCGATAGCGGGCAACCTTAAAACTTCTTGTGACGTTCATTCATGAATTACCGTGTAGGGTCTGCTTAACTATTTCAGAAAAGTTTTTATATCTTTACATATGTTCAAGAAGAAACAAAAAACAATTGAACTAGATACATTTTCCTGAAAATTGATCAAACATAAGATTTGAGTATGATTTATTTGATAAATTAAAACAGTGTAAACCGGCTTAAGGTAGATCAGTGTAAAAATTTCAATACTTCCTAATATTGCTGATCAAAAACTTTTTGCCATAGCTTAGTATTGTCAAACAATAATTTCTGTTGAAAATAGAGGAAATAGTGAAGATTGTGTGATGCGGGCAACAGATTTTCTTACTTTCACTTAGTCATCTTTATTCTCTCATTTACCCATTTCTGACAGCAGGATATGAAACCGTAATCTTACATTGGAAATTGAATAGCTGTAACTTCGTTAATAGTTATCCGAAATGAACGATTTTTATACGGCTTTGTAGGGAACTTCATTACCTTTCAAATGATAGGCTTAACTAATTATAACGACAGACAGACCAATGGCTAAAAATGTGTTTTTCGGACTCAGGGTGCTCTGAAACGTATAGATCCGTCGAAAACCGCATGTCGGAAATTTGACCCGATTGCAATACTTTCCTTACCTAGTATAGGTAGGAAAGTAAAAACATATCATTGTACGGTAAATTTTTTACATATACCTCAATTGAATAAAAAATTAGACTTTCGAAGAAAAAATGATTTAAAAAAATTGTGAAACTCATTTTCAACTTTCGCATTTCAAAACATCATGAAATGCTGTTAGTTGTTGAGCTAAACCGTATTCAAAAAACTAGAGAACAGTAAAATAGGGGTGGAAGCAGCATGTATAGAAAAGGCTGACGTCCGAGTCCCCTCACCCATACATCTCACGCTATCTAGTGGTTCCAGCAACAACCTATGACTCATGGAGTTACCAGTAGAGAGCTTTTTTTTCTCTTCATTTTTTAATTCACAACTATCAATGTCCACTGACAACCTGTGAATGAGATTACTATATACAAATAAACTAGGAGAAAGGGCATGAGGAAGAGAAAAACCCAGTGACTAATCTTCGGACATGTTAGCGGTTAATTATGGAGATCTCTCATACAACTCCTTTGCAGATGTTATCAGGCATGTTTTTATTGGTAATGTCTTGGATGAGTCTATTGCGGTGACCATAATGCTTGTTGTGAAAACTTTTGTAATAAGCTTGTAAGTGTTCAGTAACGATTTGCATGCTTAAGTCTTTGTGGAAAATTATGTTATTAATATACCAAGGTGCTTGAGTAATTATCCTGAAGGTTTTGGCCTGAAATATTGGTAGTTTCTGAATGTGTGTTTTTTTTTAGCTATTCCATATATTTGTGACGCGTATGTCCAAATTGGTGATTTTTTAGTGTATAAGAAGCATCTTTGGGGTCATTGTGTCTTGTGATGTTAGTAATGTCATCACCATAGGTGGCTATCAAAGTGTCATTGCAGAGGGGTATATCATGTGTGTATATTACGTAAAGCAGTGGTGCAAGAATTGATTCCTGGGGCCTGAATTGGTCTGATAGATGAGATTTCAGAGCCTTGTCGAACACAAAAAAATCTATTAAACAAATATCTTTGTTTATTATTTATTTGTGATGTATACGTTATTATAAATTAGTAAGATTAGTTGTAATGTATCAGTTTTGTCAATGCTTACCTGATTATGTGTTATTAGATTCTGATAACCTGTTAACATTTAAAGTTAGTTTTCACATTTTTTAAAATATAATTTGTTAAATAGCCATTAAATAACCGTTACTATACCCCTCACTTTCACTTCCGCAAATGCTTATTTCTTGTCTGGCCTCCAAATCATTGGTAATTTTCAAAAAGCTATTTATATTTATTATGCTCTATTTCTGTACGTTGTTTTTTCATATTTATTGATTTTTATTTATATGCGTTGTTTTTGCATACTTATTATTTATTGAATTTTTTTGAATGAGAAATGTTTTATTAAATTATAAAATTTCAATTTTCACAGAACATTTATACAGCATGGTTATTCATCTGCTGGAACTTTGTGCACAGGATATATCGTAAACAATGAAGGTCTACTAAGGTGCGATTATTCCTAGTTGAAACTTTTATTGAATTGTTTCATTTACACTAATTCTTTTGTTTATTTATTTTTACCTTCGATATACTTATCTTTTTTATTTACTTATAACACAAAAACATCTAACATATTGCAATGTTTTCATTATAGTTATATTTATATAACCGATATTTCATTTGTACTTTTCTCCTTTTTTTTTCACTTATACTTTTATATTAATCTTTTTTCTGACGTTAATTCATATTTTATAATTTTCAGCCCTGATGATGATCCATATAATTGGATCGAAACGTCGGCAAACTACAGAAATTTTTACCTGCACACCCTGAGCAGCACGGGCGGATCTACGGGGGGGGGCTTTTGGGCTGAAGCCCCCCCCAAAATGGAAAAATATAACCATGTTTTATGGAAAAAAAAATTTAAAAAATACCTCTTAAAGTATTATTGTTCGTGTAATTACATTTAAAAGTACTTAAGGAATAACTTAAACACCATTTCATATAGGTAGTTAGTTTCTTTCTGTTTTTCCAAAGTAATTATCGTTATTTTTATGAAAAAAAAGGTTTCGGGCTGAAGCCCCCCCCCCCAAAAATAAATCCTGGATCCGCTAGTGCTGAGCAGTTTTCATATTTTTAATATGAACAGTCAATTACATATCCATCTCTATGGTTTCATTTCTATCCTTTTTAGAAATAATGACTCTCTTAACAACAGTTTAAACTTGTTTTTATATCTCAATTGTTTTGCTATAATGTTTGGAGAAAAACCACAAGGGTTTAAACTAATCATTTTTTTTTTTTTTTTTTTTATCAAATCTTGAATATTTTAAAATTTTGAATTTTGAAAATAGCTCTTTGGTGAAGATTAGGTTATTACTAGAGTCCAAATTTGAAGGATTTATCTTATAATTATATATAATAATTTTTATTTTTTCTGTTCGGGAAAACAGTTCACAACAGATCTATGTAGATCTTCATTAGTAGATTTAAAATCCTACAGGATTTACAATTTATAAGTTAAACAAATCTGTTTACCAGTTGGATAAAAAAAAAAATCTATTTTGTAGTCTTCATTCAGAGTTTTATTCAATTGAATAAATTCACAAATTACTATTTATGCCAATATGAAGTATGAAAAAAATATAAAGAGTACAAAATCTGTGTATGAGAATCGTAAAGGATTATCCTAAATACACAAAAATAACCAACATGTTAGATGATTTGGAACTTCGGCCAATTAAAAAATTCATATTCTCCCAGACCCGAAATATTTTTATAAAAAGGATTATTTCTGTATGATTTATTAATATATTTTCATAGAAATAATACAAGAATTAAGCCTAGTTTAGTGGCTTAAAGTCCCCAATAAGCACCAAAGCCTGCATTTGAAGGGAAATTTTGTCTACTTTACTATGAAGCAATTGTAAATTACCAAAAATAAATATTTTCTTATATATCACTTTAAATTCAACAAAAAGTAAGGTTTACTAAAAATTAAAATACAATTTTATATTACTAATATACTCAGAGTTTTATTCAATTGAATAAATTCACAAATTACTATTTATGTCAGTATGAAGTATGAAAAAAATATAAAGAGTACAAAATCTGTGTATGAGAATCATAAAGGATTATCCTAGATACACAAAAATAACCAACATGTTAGATGATTTGGAACTTCGGCCAATTAAAAAAATTCATATTCTCCCAGACCCGAAATATTTTTATAAAAAGGATTATTTCTGTATGATTTATTAATATATTTTCATAGAAATAATATAAGAATTAAGCCTAGTTTAGTGGCTTAAAGTCCCCAATAAGCGCCAAAGCCTGCATTTGAAGGGAAATTTTATCTACTTTACTATGAAGCAATTGTAAATTACCAAAAATAAATATTTTCTTATATATCACTTTAAATTCAACAAAAACTAAGGTTTACTAAAAATTAAAATACAATTTTATATTACTAATATACTCAGAGTTTTATTCAATTGAATAAATTCACAAATTACTAATTATGTCAGTATGAAGTATGAAAAAATTATAAAGAGTACAAAATCTGTGATGATTTGGAACTTCAGTCAATTAAAAAATTCATATACTCCCAGACCCGAGAAATTTTTCAACTCAACACTTCAATGTCACAGCAATGCAAGAAGATCCTCCGGATCTGGGAAAGGAAGATCTTTCGGCAAATCTTTGTGCCGATATCTATAAATGGCCAATGGAAAATAAGAAATAACAGAGAACTCCTCAAGAAATAAACTGTATAAAGAACCAGACATAGTCACTTACGTTAAATCAAGCCGTATAAAATGGCTTGGGCACGTAGAAAGAGTGAGTGAAGATCGATACCCAAAAAGTATATTATATGGTAAACCAGGAGGCGAAAGAAGGAGAGGAAGGTCTAGACTTGGATTAATGATGTGAAATGAAAATATTTTTTTATTATCCTGGGACTTTTGTCCCTTTAGGACAAATTACAGATACAGAATAAATGCCTTTGTGGCCATACATAAAATTAATTATTTACAATTCGTATTAAGATTAAGATTTTGGAAAAATAATAAAACAATAACACTAAGAACATACTGATATGTATAATACACTTCATAAGTAATAAAAAAATAGCATAAGTAAAGAAAATCATTTCTGGGGGAACTTTAAAAAGTTCTCTTATCTACATTTCATGATCAATCAGGGTAGGAGAGGAATAATGTGGAAGAGGATTTGTGGAAAATGGGAATTGGAAAATGGAGAAACCGATAGAGAGGATTGGAGAGGCGTTGTGCAGGCCAAGGCCCTACAAGGGCTGTAGAGCAACGGAAGTAAGTAAGTAAGATTGAATAAAATATTTAAACTGAAATCAATCAATAGTAGTGGATTGGTGGTTGACTATAGTGAATAATTGATGAGAAGTTGGTTGTTGGAGTGTTCAGTAAAAAAAAAATTATATTTGAGAAGGAGTTAGTCGAGGGTGCGGTCAAATAAATAAAAAAAATTAAAATATATAAATAATTTTAATTTTTGCCGACGTTTCGACCCACTTTGCAGGTCGTCTTCAGGGCTACAAAAGATACAAACATGTTGAAAAAATAAAAATAAAATAAAAAATAAATATAAGTATATATAAATTACGACTTCTTAATATATAAATCTTGACAACTTCTTCGTAATTTATATATACTTTATTTTTTATTTTATTTTTATTTTTTCAACATGTTTGTATCTTTTGTAGCCCTGAAGACGACCTGCAAAGTGGGTCGAAACGTCGGCAAAAATTAAAATTATTTATATATTTTAATTTTTTTTATTTATTTGACCGCACCCTCGACTAACTCCTTCTCATATCATATCAACGGTCAACCATCTCTACATCATTACAAAATTATATTTATTAAATATGAGAAGGAGTTGGATGGGTTATGTGTTCAAATAAATACTATATATTAAAGTAGTATATTATTGTTTACAACGACATTTCGACCCACTTTGTAGGACTTCATCAATCAGGGGTGTGGTATCTGGCATTGCAGGAAGCAGTCGGTAGACAGTCTAATTTTTTTTACTGAACACTCCAACAACCAACTTCTTTTCAATTATTCACTGACACATTCAATCACACCCTCTCTATTATAATTTTTCTTTTTCAATTGAACTGATAATGAATAATTTTCTTTTTTATTAAATATTATAAAATAAACAGCCTTATTTTATAATATTAGAAAACTTTCACCTAAAAGTTTAACTTTAGAACAGATATTAGAAGAAAAGAAATACTAAAAGAAAACTTTAACCTCATTGTCAGATATTTATAGAAATTAGTAGCTTTTTTCATTTATTTCAGAATGTTAAGAAAGAGAATAGTCCACGTAATGTATTCTTGTAGACTGTAAAAGCATTAAATTAGATATTTGAATTAAATGAAACGCCATGTATAAACAGCGAATCTTTCTGTGATAATTGACAACTTCTTTAGATTCAAAACGCAGGGTGTTCCATTTTCTTGAATATTATTTACTAATTCTTGCTAGACAAATATAAGGATATTATGAGAGTATTACTCCTTTCTCCCATTAAATTAATATAATTAGAAATATAGCATAAAAACATATAATAATAAAAAGTTTATTTAAATGATATTTTACAATTTACAAATATGTACATAATAAGTGTTCACGTTTTTGTGTACTACAATTTAATACTAAACATAATTCTAAAATTATAAACTCAAGTAGTATTCCTTTGTTTATTTGATAGTAAGAAAACTAAAATAAATAATAAAAAATATTCATTAAAAATATAGATAAATAAATGAAAATAATAATAATGTCAATAAAAATATATAGTGTATGTTAATTAATCTAGACTAAACTATAATAATTACTCTGTGAATAGCTTATGCAACATTATTTTGATCAGTTTTTGTACCATTAAAATATATTTTGTACGTCTTTGTTTGTATATTTTTAAACTTTGCTTTTCACTTTCACTTACCTATATATGAAATATATAGTAATGGAAAGTATTACGATTGTGAAAATTTTCAAATCTGTTTTCAACAGAAATACACATTTTGATATCCCATGAGTCCAAATAACCAAGTTTCGCAAAATGGTCTGTGTGTGTGTTAACAGTCTAGCTTAAAAATGAAAAGTGGTAAGCAAGTGAAATTGCATATTTAAGGTTTTTATAAGCCAGGGATGTTACAGCAACTTTTACCTCAAAATTGTATAACCTGAAGTGGCACTTCATATCATGGACTAAACACATTTTTTGTGATTTTCTCGAAAACAGCTCTAACGATTTTGATTAAATTCATTATATCAGTGTAAAATTAAGCAGTTTTAAATAAACTGTAGTTTTTATTCTGATTGATGTTTTCTAACAGGGCTTAATAGTTTTCAATATTAGCTTCCCCTAAAGTACCTTTAATTTTTATTTATTTGAAACAAATGACCATTTCACATTAATCTCATATATAAAAGATAGTTAAATATAAAACATGAAAGAATGTGATAATTAACTGAAGGAAAAATAAAAGATCGTAACAGAGAATAGTTGTAATTGAGGAACCAAAGGAATACGAGCTCGCCCGAAAGATTAGAACATGCTTCCATATGTAACATGAGCTTAATATAATAAGGACTCCAACAATATTATGTAAATATACATATGCGGTTTTCATAGATGCTATTGTTGGTATAATTTATATTTAATTGTATAAAATACAGCATTATAAAAATTAAAATTTGCATATATAAGGATATTTAAACAAATAAAAATACCCACAATGAAATATACATCAATATAAAGCTTGTAATTTTTTACTTTCACTTCCCCTTTGTCTAAAAATAGTTATTTCTGCTAAGAAGAGGGTAAGTGAAAGTTGTGTGATGCACGCACCACACCAGATTTTTGTAATTGGTATTGTTTTAGTTATGGGGTTCACTGAAATGTTGAGTTGAAAAATTTCTTGGGTCTGGGAGTATATGAATTTTTAACTGTCTGAAGTTCCAAGTTTGTCTGAAGTTTCCTTTTTTACTGAACAGCCCAACCAACTTCTCTTCAATACAATCAATTAAGAAGCTAGAAAAATTCAATTAGATGTTTAAGCTAAGCTAGAATGAAGTAGGTACGCAAGTATTTCACCACGCCCTATGTTTCCTATTATTGAAATTTTAGTTTATATCAAAGATAATTTTATCTAGCAACATATCCTAGGATTCCATAATTCAGTCATATATACCTTTCCATTTTTATGTGAAGAGTTTATCACATTTCCCACAGCAAATTTGAAGCATCAAAGAATTTAGAGTTCATCTCACTGCCTCAAACATTTAAATAAAAATAAAAATATGCAATGTATTCAATTGCTTTGTTACATATTCTCAAATACACCTATATAACCCATACACACACACAAAAAAAAAAGAAGTAAACAAAATATATACATATTCGGGGTGTTTCAGGGTTGAGTGGCCAAAAAAAAAATCCTATGAAGGTATGAGATATTCACACCTAAAGATTTTCAATGTTATGAATTATTTACGTTATATTAAGTAAATAAAACTTATTTATTTGTTCCAACTACTTTATTAATTAAACATAGATGGATTATCATCAAAATATTGTAATATTGTTGCATTCCTATCTTCATTTTATAAAGGGGCAAAAATGCCATCAGCACGTGGTATTATAGCAAATATACCAGTTTCTCTATGAAACGTGAAGCTAAAGATAGACTTGTTTAGTAATCTTCTATTTGGAAATTGCCTGGCATATTCACGACGGATAGCATTAGCATTACCATTGCAAAAACCGTATACAAACACCATATTGGCATATTCAGCATTGAATAGCATAGAAGGCATGATGAGTACTCTGCGAAAGCATCTTACAATCTGATAAATTTTATTGAGAGTTCCCAATGTTAATTCTAAATAGAATTAATCCTTATGTTGCCAATAGTTATTATACAGTGAGGGATAAAAGGCCATATTAGTATTCTATCTAATCCATCTCTTAAACAAAGCGTTTGCGGACATACCTTCACTGAAAGTGTGCGCCCATGGTACCACTAAAGCCCATGAAGGGTCAATAGTAGGTAAGGAAAAACTGTTTCTTGGTCAAAGGTTGTGCAAGGAGGTGATTTGACCAAGATCACGCTTAACTGCCAGGTTTTCCCTCTTAAATAATTAATTAAGAGTACTCACTTTATAGAGGTGGTTCTCCTGACTAATTACATAAAATAATTACCTTCCATCAGTTTGACTCTAATCCAGGATTTTGAGCTGCGGAAGTCAGTGCCCTACCCACCGAGGTACCCCGCTCCACTATTATATTATTAATAGTAATTATTATTATTTACTATAGTACAACTAGATCACACCATTAAAGAGTCAGGAAATAGCCTCAACCATACCTTTTTATTTTTAACTATATTTTAGATATTTAAATTTAGTACAAAAATGAGATCACAAAAAGATTTAGTATTTTTGAGAGCAAATATTTTGATATTGTATTTAACGTATAATTTATCACTTCAATAATAATACAGTTTTTAATACCTAGATATTTTTTGTACACAAAAGCAGCTCTTTTTCAAAATTCTATAAAATTTATTGAAGGTGACAGAATTTTGGTGATAAAAGTAGCAAACAAAGTTAATTTTCTGATGCCTAATTAATCTTTTCCTTACTAATATATTTTTTAATAACCATTTAATACAATGCCTTGTTAAAAAGATCATTTTCGGGTTGTTTATTAGGTCCTAACAATGGTGGTTGAATTCTAACAACTGATCAACAATGCGAACCTTGCTAAGCAGTTCACAACAATTATTCAGTATTATTAAAATTTAACATTATAAAATTAACAAAAATAATATAAAACTCATATCTTGGAGAAATAGCCACAAGGCCGCAGAAAACCGTATATTCTCTAGCTTGTCGTGCATTCTTTCAAAAATCGGGACTGTACCGCCAAAAGCGGGATGTCTGGTCATCTTAATCAAATATCACTTCAAGGTATTGAACACTGCCTGAGGAATTCGGATAATGTCGAACAAGTCTTGGTAGAGTCGTATTTTCTAGAGTTTGCTTCAGTCATAAAGTTTAATTTATTGATGTAGAGTTGGTTTTTATTTATTTATTTATTTTCTATTATATCATCTTCGTTAGTCGTGTTAAGGGTATCCGAAATGTATGGAATATCATTTGTGTATATAATATATAATAGTGCACAAGAGTACTGAACTATAAATCAATCGTATAACACTATAATAATAGTAAATTCCTAGCCTTGGCAGACAAAGAGAAATCTGTGTATCTGGATATTTTTGTAGTTTACTAAAAATATTAAAAAGTTTCTTTCTATATTATCCGAAGTGCCAAATTCATAGAGCTATTCTCCTTCATTTACCTCAATTGATTTTTTTTTGTTTTATGTCAAAGACTATCATAAATAGCAATATTTTAATTTAATTTAAACAAAACATGATATGTATCCCATGAAAAAGGTCAAAAGCATCAAAGAGGCTTTAGGAAAGAATTATGATTTATTTTGAAAACAGAGAATTTTCAAGCTTTAAAACACAGAACCAGCTATAGTTCCTTTCAGGGGTTGAAAATTTTTTAAAAAGTTCCATTTCAACAGTTTCTGTGAAACGTTTTAGGAAAAAGTTCAAAGAACTTTTCTGTAATGAAGCTGTAGGTTTATGATAAAAGGTTAACTAGTGTTTATTAGAATACTTAATAAAAGTTCCGATAAATGAAAAATAAACAGTAATTGAGCTTAGATAGAAGTTATAATTTGTCTTAAATGAATTACACATGATTCTATTGCATTATTCGTTTGAGTAGCTATGAATAAAAATCATTTTTTAGATTTAGACTTTTTAACGAAATTGACAGAACTATTAACCCTCTGAAGGTTGCACAGGATCTGAGAGATTTGGTCAGAGGTCAATTTTATGTACTTTTGATCTTGTGTGAGGAGGACCATCCCTTCACATATTCTCCTGGTTCTTGGAGTCTTACAATCCTGTAGTGGGGTGACCTGTGTTACGCCCAATTTTTGTGCGAGATATGAGTTTTTGATTTTTGAAACGGCAGCTATGAAATTTTTCACAGAAAAGGGATGCAATAGTAACTGATATAATTGAAATCAAAACCTTTATTTAATAGGCTGTTATATATTGCAAATATTAAATCGGGGAAAACAAAGGTGATTTGTGGGACTCAAGTGGCACTATTGATTCCAAGTTAGGAATCCAAATATTTTTTCCTGCTATCAGTGTATGAATAATAATAATAATAAGGCTTAGCGAACCCGAAGGTTCGATGCCGATATCACCAATTGATGTCCGCATTCTTCCATCCACCGCGCCATATTTAAACCCAACCCCACCAAATCAGCCTTAACGCAATCTACTCAGCTTCACTTTGGTCTACCCCTTGCCAATCGGTACAGCGCATATTAATTTTTTAGGAATTCTTTTATTACTAAGCCCAGCGATTTTACATGCCCATTTTATTCGCCTCAATTACATTAACCAGATAAAGTTCATGCAATTCAGCGTTGTGTAACCGCCTAAATTCTCCGTTTGACTCTTCCTTTTTCAGTTTAAATATTCTGTGAAATACTTTATTTTCAAAAACTTTAAGACGTTGCTCATCCCTTAATGTAAGTGGTCATGTTTCGCATCCATAAAGAACCGTAGGTAGGATAATGGTTTTGTAAATTCTAATTTTTAAGTTTCGGGACAGGAGGCTAGAACTAAGTAATTTTGAAGAAGAAAAAGACCAAGCATTTCCCACCTTCAGCTTAACCTTAATATCCTCTTCAATTTCTTTTTTTATAGTTATCTTAGACCCTAGATACCTAAAATTCTGTACGAGTTCAAATACATTCCTTTCTATATCAACATCATCAAACTGCCGCTATTTTTGCAGCTAACCATATATTTTGTCTTATCCGAATCTATCTCAAGTCCTAGTTCTTTACCAGCTTCTATCAACGTTGTTGTATTTAGTTTTATTTTTTCCATGTCTTCGCTTAACAATGTATCCATCACTGCTGACTGCCAGAAAAGGGATTTTAGGAATTATACTACAGCATCATATCTAGTGTAGATAAATATCATTTAGTAAAATAAGGAATTTCGGGGTTGCAACAACAGAAGAAATATCTTTTTATGAATCACGTTTTATAAGTATTTTGCTACAAACATCAAAATTTATACATAGATTGCTTTTTCCAAAGCAAAGTACCCTCTCATTTAAAAGTTGTGCTTTATAAGTCTTGCTCATTAAATTTTTAGAAACGATATTTTAAAAAAAATTATATTAAAAAAATAAAAAACAGAACACTTTGCTTTGACAAAAACAATTCTTATTCAACATAGTACAAAATTACAGCTGACTGCTTGTCGGTATTTTATAATTTTATATATATATATATATATATATATATATATATATATATATATATATATATATATATGTGGTTACAGACGATATAAATGGGTATTTCTGATTCTATAGAAGTTGAAACTAGCCCGTGCTTGGTACTGTAGTGCACGGTATGACTTAAATGACTTCTTTAATATATGACTTAGATACAATATCAAAGGAACAATTGCCTCTATAAAAAATGCACCAACTATAGATATATATATATAAAAATGTAATAATCACGTCAAACCTTCTTAGTTAAATGTTTAACATTTCCAGTCGAAACATGCCGGGTTGGTGCAAATTTTATCACGGAAAAATATTAACACTCCTTAGACTCAACTGGATCATTGATATCGCTTTATCACAAATATTTTCTTAGTATGTATCTGTATGTAAATATATATTTATTTATATATATATACATACATGTTGGTAATGAATAATAGCAATTCCTTTTTCAATAAGATAAAACATATACTTTTACAAGTGTTTTTTTTTACTTTGCGATGATACAATGCATAAAATCATTAACAAGCAATAGCTTTAAATTAAAAAATAAATCTACAAATTATTTATAAAGAGCCATTATTTTCTTCATAATTTACAATGTTTTTTTTTTTTTTAAGTTTTTCGTTTTATTTTACTATGCAGATTTACATTTATATAATATAAGAATGGGGGGAGGGGCAAATATTTAATATGCTCAGTCGCTGTTTGCATTTCTAAATTCTAAAAACCGCACATACAGTTAAGTATAAGCATTTAGCTCTTTACCTAATCACTCCGGGTATTAGTGCCTAATACAAATATAAAGAGAAGAGCGCCATTCATTCAAACAATATGTACATTTTAAATTATAAACACTTTTTCCTTTTTCTTTTTTTTTTTTTTCACTTCAGCAATACAATTTCATTTTATTTCACATAGAAAATGCAAACATTTTTTTTTATTTCAAATAAAAATTCTTAAAAAATGTCATACAGATATCTTCAGGTCTGATCAATATAAAAACAATTATTAAAACATCACTTTTTTTTCAAAAAGAAAGAAAACATCATAATAATGTCGAACTGAAAATTTCAAACATAACACATCAATTTAAAAGTAAATAAGTACAATTTACATACATTATAAATACATCCAGATACAAGAACTGTCGAAAGCTCCGAACATTTTTAAACTTAAAAACAATTAAAAAAAACAAAGAAACCAGCTTTGGAAAGTCTAGGCCCCTAGAAAACTGGTGTTTTGCACTGAAATTATTATTTTTTTTTTTTTTAATATATACAAATTTTCATTTATCACAAGAATTAATGAGGAACGTTGTTTAAACAAAAGAAAAGTAAAATTAAATTAAAATGAAAGCAAAACTACAAAATACAAAATTCATGCAACACCACAATTATTTTGCACGCAAACCACCTCAGAAGAAACACTGAAAGGACCATAATATACATAGTGTTCATAAGGCTCCACCGATGTGGATTGTCCGTCTTGTGATAAATGAAGCGATAAAATTTAAAAACATTTTGAAACAAAAAAAATTGAAAAATCCTAAATAAAAATTAACAATTTATTGGATACTTACAAATTACTATTTATAATATATATATATATTTATATTTATGCTAAAAAGTTTTTTTTCATAAGATACACAAAAATACTATTTGAGAAATGAAGATCGCGCGGTCTTATAATAATTATACATAATATATATATAATAGACTCTTTCGAGAGCGCTTGTTCGTAAAATATATAAGTCCCTGGAAGTGAAAACTGTGCGTCCGACTAAAATCACTTTGAGAGACGACGGTGTGAGGCGAGCCGGCGCGGGCGTTGATGAGGTAGTTGATGCGACGATGGTGCAGGTTGCGCCACATGTTATCTCCTGTCCTTGTAGAGGAGGTAGGTGTTCATCGCGTGGGGGAGGTTCAGGTCTGAGATCCTCTCCTCCAGCTGCTGCTTTCCGACTCGCTGCCTTATCACCCTCCTGCAGAGGTCCATCAGCGGCAAGGGCTCAGCTGTAACGCAACATAATAATTATAGAAACCATCGCAAAGTCAAAACAATCAAAGAAATAGCTAAGCCATCATGATCAGAATATATGATATATATATATATATCTGAATATATGATATATATATATCTGAATATATGATATATATATCACAAAGTCAAACCAACCAAAGAAATAGCTAAGACTTGATGATCAGAATATATTCATATATGAAGAGGTGATTTGTACTTTTGAAAAGAACAAAAAAAAAACTGTTTCCATCAAATCACATAAATTGAAATTTTTACTTATACCATTTGTAGCTACTTAATGGTTTTTAGATTTTTCATGGCTCAAATTACAAAGAAAATATTTAAAGGATGAAAAATAGTCAGAAAATGCAATAAATAATTGTGTTTATTAAGTTTATCGACGTTACAGTACAAGCATGTGGTAGTCATCAGTAAGGCAATGGTTCAAAGGCAAGAAAAAGAAGTCCTCGAGTTCTTTGCGTTCTTGTCTTCCCTTCGAACCATTGCACTGATGATGACCCACATACTTGGGCTGAAACATCGGTAAACTTAATAAATATTATTATTGACTATTTTTTATCCTTACAATTTCAATAATCAACTAAATATCCATCTATGAAAAAAATATTTTATTATCTTTAAAATAATGTCAATTTTTGGTTATTTTATATCATATATGAAAAATTGAACTTACGATCCAGGCCTCCAATGTACTTCATTGTGATTTCACAATGGCCCCAAACAGCACTCACTATCGGGTACAACTTTCTTCCCTTCAATCCTCGGAAGGCAATACCTAAATATTGTCCGTCGACGACAAACGATAGCGTACCTTCATCCATGTCCAATACAACTGAAAAGAATAAATAAAATATTATAATTCTCGATTAATTTTTGGTACATTTATCAAACAGAAAGTATCTGTTATTGAAATACCAGATAATGAGGCATAGAATTTGAAAACCAGCTCAGTAGAAAGGATTTTACATTACTATAGTTTGATCACGATTAGTTGGCAGTCATGAGGTGAACTCATGTTGCACTAATTGTGATCAGTATTTCTGACAGGTGCGAGTAGAGAAATGAAGATAAAAATAGTTTTATTTTTTATAACTTTCTTATTGAAAATAATTAAACATTATTACACCCCATAACCCAATTCTCATAACTTTATAAGATGTTTAAAAAAAAAATTCTTAATTTTGTTCCTAATTAATCCATCCTATAATATAATATATATAATTTATACCATATTTCAACTTCAAAACATATTGAAAACATTTATTTCACTTAGGTATAGTTACAATTAGATCGGGGTTCAAGAAGCAAAACCACATAACTAACTACTTAACTCATTTTAGTCAAAAATTGATAACATTTATATACTGACATGGGATTATATATTGTGCAAACATACACACACGCACACACATAAATTTAATGATCTAAAATTAACCAAATCAAAAACGTTTTGGTGGCCAGATGAATGCCAATTTTTTTTTTTTGTAATATATCAAAATAGTGATCCTTAATAAAGTTTATTATTATGTTATATATTTATTAAAAAAATTCTTTTATTTATACTACAATCACCTTACAGCTCTTTTCTAGCTTTATGCCTGTTTTATTTTATTTATTTATGTGTTTCATTCATAACTGTCTCTAAATATTGAATATAATGAAAGTATTACTTACATTATTACATATAGTATTACATTGAATATAAGTAGTTAAATATTACATCATTACATACATATACATATTTTTTAATAGTCTGTCAAAAGAAACAGACTTCAAAAAGTTCTTGGCTGCTTAGCACATGTAATTTACTGATAATAATAAATTAACTAGTTAAAATTAGCTCTGTATTCATAGCAGTAAACTATGATCTTAAGCCTGCAGCTGTGAAAAATTTACAAGAATTTATTTGGCTGATTTTGGAATTCAATGCATCATTTACAAATTAAAAAAATAAATAGTTAAAATAAAATTACCTAAAAATTTGTCTGGTACGATGAATGTTTCATCAGGCTTAAGCGTTGCAGGGTATATAACACCTGCGTTATTTTTCGAGTCGTGATATAGTTTATTCCGACCCAAGTCCCAGCCCCAAGACTGATCGTTACTTCCAACAAGGCTCTGTAAAAAAAATAAAAAATAATTAGAACAAGGTCAACATTAATTATTTATTTATATTTTAATGTAAATATAAATTTAACATAAACTGCCTCTATTTAAAATCTAATAAGCATTTTAAAAATGGGGCACTATGGGAATTAATTTATTCTAAATGAAGGTCGTTTCATTGTCAAAATAGATAACAATAAACAATAGAAGTTGAAGTTTCCTGTTTCTACATTGTTAAATCTTATTTTACTTCAAGGATTTACCACAATTAAACAATGAAATTTTCTCAATATTCAAAACGAAACAATACAAACGAATTAACATTTGTTTTATGACAATATTAAGTCCCACTGAAATTATACTGATTAGGTTTAGAATTTTATTAAAAGTTTTCACATAGTTTGGAGTTTTATGTAACTAGAAATAATGAAAATTTAAATGTTGATAAAATGAAAAATGTTGTAAAATAAACACTACAGTTTGAGTTTTTGAAATTTATTAGCTATAAGAACAAAGTTCTACAAAATTTAACCCTAGAATTTTGCCATTTGCCCTATACAACCTAGTTATTTCCACATTTTAGGGTAGTAGGTCACGCCAAACGGCTCAATATTTTTGAAGGCCACCTTTTTTCTAGAGTTTGTGCTCAAATTATCTTATGATTCAAGTGGAAAGCAAATGGGTATTTACAAGTTTTTAGTTCCTAATTAAATAGACAAAGTTTGACAATCTCCACATTGAAAACACCCCAATTCCGAGGATTTTCATAAATAAAATAGTTGTAGGTTACGATGAGAAGAAGCTATTTACGAAGTTTCTGGCAGATGTTAATAATTTGATAAAAAGGGATCTGTACCACGGGCCTGGTACTATCTGTACCATATATCAAGTTTATTATGTTATACTTCTAGGTGATTGATTAAATATATAAATGAAAATTATATATTTGTCAGTTTAATGATGGAAATGGCATGGCAATTACCTGGTAGCCAACGCTGTGAAGAGGAGCGTCCTGGGTGGCGACTCCGACGACTGCATGGGTTCCCCTTTGCCTCGTCGACCAGTGCACCTCCCAGACGTGGAGTCCTTTACTCAGACCGACCTTACCTCTGATGCAGTCGGTGCTCTGTGCTACGGGATGGCGGTGAAAAGTCAACTTATCATCGTCCTGAAATTAAAGAAGGAATAATTAAATGTTTGTTTTGTTTTCCCCCAAATTTTTTAAGAAGTTATTTTATGTTTAAAAAAAAAATCAAGGCAATAAAACTAGGCAAGAATAAGAAGTAAGCTTCAACCTCTAAAATATCCACTTTGAAATTTTTTTTTTTTTAATTTATTTACTGTATACATTTTTTGATTATTATTCGGTTGTTATTTAGCTTATATTTATTTTATCTTTTTTATATATGAGTCTTTCAGTTGTTGATCAACAACGAAAAAATATTGTTGATCACATGAATGAAGCATGGAGATCATACGAACAAAGATAAAATTAAATACAGGCAGAATCAGTACAAGGAAATAATATAATAATTATCATTAGAATATTATTATGTAAAGGACAGCCCGTTATTTGTTTGTAACCGATCATTAGGAAAACTGTTGTCAATCGCTTTAGCACAGCTTCATTTAAATATTGTTTGCAGTCAACAATAATAATAATGTGCAGAGAAAAATGTTTAAGCATTTTAGGGTCTATCTAAGCATATTTTTCATATAAACAACAACCATATGATCCTTTCATTTGACACAATGACATAACTCCAATTTCAACATTTTTGATTATTATTTTAGTGATATTTCTAGTTGGAAGATTTATACCTTAGTTCACAGTATCATATTTCAATGTTACAATGACTTATTACGGAATCAACTTACTCACTGTCTGTACATATATAAATTTTCCAACTTGAAATATCAGTAAAATTAATTTATAACTCAAAAATGTTGAATTTGGAGTTAAGTCATTCTGCCAACTTAAAGGCTCATATATCCTATGAAAGTAGTCTTAGCTCAATATAATAATTGTCGTGGGTTGATGGTTGACTGTAGTGAATAATTGAAGAGGATGGTTGGGGTGATCAATCAAAATAAAAAATAGTAAAAATAAATAATTATATTTATTTTTATATTTGCCGATGTTTAGGCCTTCATCAGGGCTAAGAAAGAACCGGATGACAATAGGTATGAGAAACTATAAACATTGAATAATAAAGAATTACAATTAAAAAGGTGAAAGGTATAGACTAAAAAATGTCGGTAGAAAAACCTTGAAGTACAATGAAGAAGATAGATTTAACATTTAAGTAGGTAGAATAATAACAGTAAGAGAGAAATAGGAAATAAATTTAGTCCATACTTCGTCGCCGTTTTTATTATTTATTTCTTAGTTCTCTGTTACTGTTATTATTCTACCTACTTTATTTTACTTTAATGTTCACTCTATCTTCTTCATTTTACTTAAGTTTTTTCTACCTACATTTTTTAGTTTATACCTTTCACGTTTTTAATTTTAATTCTTTATTATTCAATGTTTATAGTTTCTCATACCTATTGTTATCTGGTTCTTTTCTTAGCCCTGATGAAGGCCTGAACCTCGGTAAATATAAGAATAAATACAATTATTTATTTTTACTATTTTTTATTTTGACTGATCACCCCACCCATATCCTTCTCTTCTACAATTATTATCCAAGTGACAGAATGTTATATTATTGAATAAACAAAAAAAACATACATTCTAATAAAATTTTAATGGCTATATAATAAATATTCCATGATACATAAATAATGAAATAAGGAAAATTTTGGTGATAAAAAAAAATTTGCTATTGAAAATACTTTGGCGTCGATCAGGAACGCCGACAAAAGAGACCCACCAGCAGAGATAATAATTGGCCAAAGAGGTAAGAGGAAATAAAGCAAAAGGAGAAAAGACAGCAAGGCCAGAGGCGAGTTCACTGATCATAACCTTCGCTGGGCAACGCTTTCCTCAAGGTTTTGCTCTCTCAGTCCACGACGGTTGGCCACAGCTGTGTAGCTTCCAATCGATTTTAAGAGATTTTTTCTTTAAATTAACACGCAAAAAATATATAAAATTAAATTAAAAGAAAAAAAAAACTACGGCATGTGATTAACACCATACGATAGAAGCAAAAACATCAACAAGGCAGGATTAGTATAAGACAATTATACAGTTTTTTAATGAGTCTCGTAATGGAGGTCAATAATTTAAATACTATCGATTGCAACATAAAATCGAATAATAACACGTAATTTCTTATTTTTACGGTTTATTAAAAAATATATATTTATATCGACTTCTACAAATTGGTTTTTGAATTTTGAGTTTAATTCTGAAATGCTCAAAATATTCGTTATTATTTTGTGGAGCTTTCTTCCTTTCCGACTTTATAACTTTGCGTCACTTTAAATTACAATTTTGAATAATAGCTCATTACAAAGAGGATGAAATGTTGAAAATTTCTCCCGCTTACAGTAACCAGGTTCGAATTTTAATTTTTGAGATATTTTAATCTGAATGTTAAAAAAAAAAAAAAAATAGTTTGCCTCTCCAACACGGCGTCGCGTTAAGATATAATTTTGAATAATAGCTCATTAAAAAGAGAATGAAATGATGAAAATTTCCCTCGCTTATTGTAATTAATCAAAATGCTAAAACACTTAGATTGATCGACTAGAGACGACTCAATATTATTCATTTATTCACTAAAGAAGTTAACACTTCAAAAATAAAAATTCAAAACTCACTTTGACAAATATGTTAAGTGACCTATCGTCCGGATTCCATCCGTGTTTGATTTGCGCTTCCCTGGAAGCGGGGGGCATATCCAGAAGGATGTCCAGTCGCGCTGGTCTCTGGAAGTCCTGTGCCAGCTCTCGTGGGATTACGGGCTTGTAGGGTGCCGAACTCTCTCTGTTTACACTCTTCACACCATCTGCAAAGCGAAAAAAGAGGATAACATAAAATACAATAAAACTACAGTAATGATAAATAATTACCTAAAATATAAACCTACGAACGAAAACTTCTGTTGTCAAGCTAAACGTCAGCTGCAGTGAAAAGACTATCAATACGTTATTGATAGTCTTATATAGTCTTAGTCTAAGTCTTATTGATAAACTTATACCTTATTATTGATTTATGCGCCAATAATAATATAATATAATAGCTGGCCCGTGCAAATAATTCGCAGACAATTTTGTTTAGTGAAGAAATAAATAAACTAAACTAAATAAGTAGATCTTATTTATTATGTAAGGGAGGAATTAATTGTTTTTCCTAGTACGATTACAATATTCCATTTAACATAACAGACCAAAATATTTGTACTAATTGCTTTGCTAGAGCCTTTTTTTAAACGCTGGCTAAAAAGGTAACATTCAAAATAAAGCCTGAATCGTGGAATTTTCTAAATTATTAAAAAATGTACAAAGAAAAAAAAAATGCCTTACAAAGAAATAATAAAGTATATATCATCCAGGTAAAAAAGAGAGTAGAATAGTAAATGCAGTATCTTTTAAAATGAATAAATGATCAAGTAAACCAAAACTAATGGACTTTGTATCTGTGTTAATAATTTTCCGATTTTTATATATTTTTTTTTGTGGTGTAGGTAATTTAGTAATCTTTCTAATTATCATGGGTACAATCCAGAAAAAAATACATACTTTTTGCGTTATTAAATAAAGTGTCTTTCCCTTCATAACGTTTTTTCCTTAAATTTCAGGGGGATGTGATTATTTTTATCATGTGAAGGAGAAGAATATCTTCAAAACGAGTAGTCAATCATTGGATTTGATGAAGAATTGACGAAGTTAAAGCGTACCGATAAAAAAATATATTTTAGAAATAATATATAAGATATATAGTACAGTGTAGCTTAAGTAAAAATAATATATAATATAGCTTTCTCAATATTTTTTTGTTACAATATTAGCAATAATTCGAAGTCAATGTCTTGATGTTTCCGAAATCGGTCTTTTTTTTCATGGGAAGCTATAAAACTTTGTGAAGTATACTTAAAAAAAAATCATCTAAAGCTTTAGCAACTCTTTTACTCATAAATAAAATAAATAAATTGCATTACACCATTATAGTATTACTCCATGTTACAGGTCCCTTTTTATCGAATTATTAACATCCGCCTGAAACTTAGTAAATAGTTTCATCTCATCGTAACTTACAACTATTTTATTTACGAAAACTATTGGAATTGGGACGTTTTCAATCTGGAGGGGGGCAAACATTTGTCAATTTAATTCGGTACTAAAAACTCGTAAATACTCATTTGCTTTCTACTTGGATCGTAAGATATATTGATCACAAAATCGATAAAAAAGGTGGCCTGCAAAAATATTGGACCGTTTGTCCTGTATAACCTCCTTATTTTGAAACTTTGGGGGATGTAGGCGCGTTTTGTAATTTTTTTGTGAAGAGTGAATTAGATTGACGCGTCAGATTTCCGATGGATGTATAACTCTCGGGTAAAGTTGGCTGGAGTCGACTAATTGAAGTGTTTTTGCATATGGATTAAAATATCTCAACCACTAAAAATCGGAATTGTGTTTTGTTAGACAGAGAAGTGTTCACCATTTCATCCTCTTTATAATGAGCTATTATTTATACTTCGTATTATTAATCTCGCCTTGTTTATGTTTTCAATTCTATCGTGTCTTCTAAAGCACACACCTAAGTTTTTTTGTTTTTGTTTTTTCAGTTTTTTTATTAATACAAAGCATTCCTATCCCTTTGGTAGTGGGGAAGCCAAAAAAAAAATTCAGTATTTCATAAAAATCCTTTATTATAACGAAGAGTCCGATCATTTATATATTCGGTAGCGGCCGCCATTGCGCTTTGGCACAAACCTGAACAGACACCGAACCGCCTGGTGAATTATGGGTAAGGCCTGCCCAAGACATCCCCGACCACGAGACAAATGACCCCCATCTCCCCCCTCCCAATTCGAATAATAATTTCCACAATACTATTCCGAATTCGGTTAATAGCAGGCGTGGAAGTCCGGGACGGTGGCCAGCTATTGGAATAATAGTGACAAACTGTTGGCCGGCTATTTATCTATCGGCCAGTGTGGGACACGGGCCAAAGGTCGCTCGGATCTGGGTCGGGCTGTATGTCATAATATATATCTCTATCCCATAATAAGATATATTGCACCACTATGGGGCCCGAAGCGTGCATATATATTACATTATATTATGTTATGTGTATTATATACTAACATACAGCACGTAGCCCGGGGCGAGGGTTGGGCAGGCGAGCCTACGCTACCGATATCGCAACTACAAAGAATTATTTTACGGTTGAAAGTAAGAAATGAACGCGTCGTTTACGACTTTCGAATCCTTATAATAAACTTTAAAAAATGTATAAATCCTCCGAAAAAAATCTTTATATATTATATCTAGTGTTGCCCAAAATAGGTCTTGGTCTTGCACTTTGCAAGAGTTCACTTGCTAACAATATGCATGTCCGATTTTTAGTTTTTAATATATTTTAATCTATATGTAAAAACACTTCAATTAGTCGACTTCAGCCGACTTTACCCGAGAATTATACATCCATCGGAAATCTGACGTCTCAATCTAATTAACTCTCCACGAAAAAATTGCTAAACCCGCATAATGAAGTTTTCCCTTCAAAAAAGTGTTTTGTTTTCTGAATCGAAAATTCCTCCTTGTATTTTATGTTTTAGACATCAAGGGTCAAATTCGGTTCCATATCTGTGTTAGTTTCGAAAGTTCAATCCATGTGACGTACATAAGCGTGGCGTCATATACATTTTTAAAAAGTTCAGAAAAAGCTTATTTTTTGTAACATAGCTTCAATTTAAAACAATTCTTGTACTTTGCAAGACTAAGAACAAGACTACTTAACTGCTGCAAGACCAAGACCAGGACTGGTAAAAAATATTAAGACTAAACAGTTACTAATCTTGACAAAAATTTCACAGTGATATCTCTATAGTAATAAGCTAATAAGTAACTGCAAGAATGTTCCGAGAGTCTTGCGCAAGACCAAGACGGAGTTTGCAAGACCAATACTCGTCTCTTTCTCGCATTTGGGCAACACTAATTATATCTCAAAAGATTTTTTTCTTCTCGCTACGCCATATCTTCATAAATTATTCATCAAATCCTATGATTGAGCACTCATTTTGAAGATCTTCTTTTCATTCAGGTGAGGAAAATATCCAAATTTCTCGCAAAATTTCAGGAAAAGAAACTTTATTTCCGAATAACTAAAAAAAATACATTATTTTCTTGATTGTGTCAAAGATTATTTGAAACATTATTAAATCCACATACAAAAAAAAAAAAAAAAAAAAAAAAAATAGTATTACTTCAGTAACATTTTACGCAAATTATGTTAATTTCAATTTACAATAACGTTCTTGTTTCACAGCAGCCTCCCTACAATCAAATAGCCTGAAAGTAATCTTTTTTACGCTAAGTTTCGTAAAAGTTTTTCTTTCTATACTTTATCTATTTCCAGACAATGGATATATCGCATCGTAGTATAAATACAACTGCATGCCGTTGCTATGATACAAAGCTATATTAAGAGTAATCCTCGCTACACAATAGTTCAACATATTATACCACGATACATCGAAGTCTTATCGAAGCCGACCTCATGACTTCCTCCGTGAGCGGCTTCTTCTTGTGCTTCTTCATGGGCCCGAAGGGATAACTCTTCCTAGTGAAAGGCGCACACTGCACTCGTATCTTCATGGGGACCGTTTCTTCTGCCCATCGAAGACGATATATTTCTCAAGAGATCCTCCGAATTAGTGAGACTAAAGCGGGGCCCGAAGCGAAAGTTGGAAAGCACGACCGCTCTGATATTTTTTTTTTGTGAGGGGGGGGGGGCGAGATGAAGGGACTCCTCCTAGGCGTTGAGCAAACGGTGAATGCTTCTAACCGACTCAAAACGAGCCGAGTGAAAGTGACGAAAGGACGGGATAAGCTTTCGAAATGACTGACAAAATAATCGATAGCTATATCTCGATATTTTACACGTAATCATTTATATATAATATATATTAATAACCTTAGATTCTAGATAAAAAAAAAAAAAAAATTTCAAAAGTTGGAAAGGTTAGTTTGAGTAGAATCCTTAACCAATGCCTCCTGGATCGTGATATGCCGCCATAATTTGATCTCTTTTGAGATTTAAGCTGGTACTAATAGTCATCCGTCATGAGATCTTATCTCTACGCTGTTAGTGGTACCATTCGTTATAATGAGGTGGAAATATAACAAAAAAACTTGAATTCTCCGTAATTGTTATGTAAGATTGCGATTATGCGATAAAAATGATTCTGTTAATTGAAATGTCAACAGAGAATCATGTAATATAGCCTGACAATATAGAGGACGAAATCGTGCGGCAATAATTTAAAAAAAAAAAAGAAGAATTTCCTCTTAAGCCCCGATCTTATTTAAAAAATACTCTATAAAAAAATACTCTATAAGTAATATCGGAGAGACTGAGAAAAACATTAGGATAGTTTCAGCCAGACCTGGACAAAAAATATTTTAAAATTAGTTGTATTTTGCTTACAAGGTATTTAAATTGTTTTCAAAAAGGTACTTCAAATACATAATGGCTTCCAGATGGATTGCTACGAGCGACAAGCCCCGCCCATCTTAACATCTGTGCCTTCATATCATGGGATATTGATTGATTGATATTTATGGTTATCTATTTGAAAATAATAAACTATCGTATAATAATTTGAAGAGATTTTAATAATTCATTCAAATTATTTTTCAGAACTTGTATCATGTATGAGTAATGGGGAAATACCACTACGGGGCAAAATTGAGGCCCTCTTTATTATCACATTCTGATAAGAAACATTTACGCAGTATTGCGATAAGTACAATATAACATTTAACACATGCATATAATTTAAAAAAAAAAAAAACTCTCGGATACTAAAATATTAAAATAATCTTAATCCTTTTGAATTATGAATTAATTGAAGCATGGATAAAGCGAAATAATCCAGGCAACAAACGTGTAAACACAGCTTGAAATATGGATCCGTTTGGCCGCTTCACGGCACGAAAGTATCGATTAAATTATACATTTAGCGGCCCGAATGAGTCATTCCTTCCGAACGGAGTTAAGAGAAAACCCGCAATGAATCACGCGTGGAAAACCACTTCGCCATAGAGCTCCTCTACACGAAGAGGAAAAGACAGAGAGGAATAGAGGGGAGAGGAGAGAGAATAAAAAAAAAGTTGGCCAAAGAGGTAAGAAAAGAAAACGAGAGAAAAATAAAATAAAATAAAAAAAAAAGTGGACAAGGGAAGGCAGCTCTTTGTTCTAAGCTGGCGTGCCTTTCTCGAAGGTCTTCTACATCACTTCATCGTCTCCTATACAACTCCTCTTCTCTACTCTCTTAAAATATAGCGGGTATTTATTTAGGCGAAATTAAGTGTTAATAATATTTCGAAAATAAAATAATAATAATAATATGGCTGAATATGTAATAATACATATTATAAAGGGGGGCGGGCGGGATGACTGAGCGGGCTAACGCATGTGATAAACACGCGTTGCCCGGCAACCTCATTGACTAAAAATAATTTCGAGTTCCCCTCCTGATGAGGGGGGGGGGGGAGCTTTTAACTCTGGCACTAATCTCCTGCCCGTTCCCCTGACCCTAGAAGAAATATCGTAAATATAGACTGATCAGGTGGAAAAAATAATAATATACTATTTATCCAATTATGTAATTTAAGGATTTATCCATAGTGTAATTTTAATGTATTAAGAAAAATTAATAAATAACAAAATTGAATAATATATATTTTCTTTAACTTTCTGGCTTTGTAAAAATGAATGGAATCTATATAACATGGAATCTATATCGGACGATTTGATGCTTTAAACATTTAGTACTTTTTGGAGGGAAAGATTTAGTGACCAATTGCTTCTTACATAGACAATTATACGTTGAGAATTCTAGAGTTGGAAAACTAGACAATCTCTATATCTATAAAAAGAATGAAACAACAAAGAATATCCCATATCCACAAGTATTGTTGCACAATATATATTAGAAACATCTGCTTCCTTTTTTTATTTATTTTTTTTCTATTTAACCAGAATGAGTCATAGCAACGCGTGGCCGGGTAAAGAAGCTAGTAAAAAATAAAAAATGAACAAATAAAATAAAAAGTATGGAAAAAAAACAGCTACATTAATTGGATAAAATAATGCACATGAAATATGAAATCTGTTTTGTTTTTTTTATATTATCTAGGAAGCCATATAGTTAAGACTTTTTAGAAAGAAATAAAAAATTAAAACAATTCCAGGAAATTCTGATTATATAATATCCTAGAAAGTATTTTCTTGTGCAATGTTAATGTAGTAATGAAAACCCAAAAGCAACAAAATTAAATAATATAAATGTTTTCTTAAATTTTACATCTTGAATTGTTCGTTCAAGATCTGAAGGGCGGTCAATAATAAAGAAATAAATAATGAGTTAAAAACTATTTAATGCTGATGTTTCGGCCTAAATATTTAGTGTTTGCAAAAGTTCATTTTCTTAATTCGATTTAAATATTAATTTGAAAATAACAAACACCTCCGAAGCGTTTGAAAAGAAGATGGCCTCGTGATCAACTTATGTAAACATATTATTAGAGTGCTACCAATAGGTAGGTAGTTTCTCAACAAGCGTTTTCATGTGATTGTATTATTACCTTGTGCACATTTACTAGTTGTAATTTTTTTATAATACAGTTGTAAATATCAATGAAAAAAAAAATTATTAAAAATATTACAAAGAAAGGTAATCAAATTTGGTGTGACTCTTTAAAAAAGTTAAATTATTAACTAAATTAGACAACATTTTTTTATATATTATTTTTAGCCATAAAATATGTTTATATAAATTAAATACAAGTTTTTTTAATAAAACATTATCTTCTATTGTAACCTACAGCCAGATTGTTTGTTTGCTCGTTACCATTCTATTTTCCCAAATGATAAGGTAGGATTACACTATATTAAGGATTACACTAAGAAATTGTTGGGGATTGAGGCCAAATTAGTTCTTTGGAAGAGGTTATTTTTCAAAGAAATATCTTTTTCCACTCAGTCATGTTCGAGGAAATCTCTTTGGAGCAGCGGCTGCCTCATTACACGCCTACTTGGAATGACTCACTCGAGATTGGCAATTACGTCTCAACTTGGCATCCAACGAACGAATGCTGGTCCAGTCTCGGCGCATATCAAACACGTCAAACAGTGATGCAATGGCGTATTATTTCCTCCCACGTTCTCAGTATCGTTAAAAGGTTTTTTTTTTTCTTCTCAAATACGTTTCATGTGATTAAATAGTTGGTTATTTCAAATGATGTATTTAACTTAAAATACTACGCAATAGGTAAAGATAGATAGATAAGATTATTAAGCCGTACTATTTGTAGAGCTATCCAAAAACTAACAACCCAACTTTGAATCTAAAGGTGATATCCTTAAATGCCCGACCACTTCCTGGAGAAGGTTCCCGTGGGAGCAGGTATCTCAGTTCCAGGAACGACTATGGAAGAGACCCCTCGAAGATGGGTGACTCACCTTGATTCGGTCGCCAACTGTGAAATATCTCTGCAAATGCCGCACTATTTCGCTAGTTCAAAAGAAAGGCATTTACATTTTTAAAATTTTTGAGAAAAAGCCAATTTTCTGTAACATCGCTTCCATTTAAAGCAACTCAAACGAATTTTTCCATGATAAAACTTGAACATTCTTGAATAAAATCATCAGAAACGGTTTGAGTTGGACCTATAACATTTTAAAAATGACAGATATCTGTCTTCAATATGAAGCCACTCGTATGATATCGTTCTTTAGTGAAATATCGATAAATAGTAGAGAAGAAAAAATGTACGAAAAGAGAAATTGGATGGCACAAATATGATCCTGGAACAAATTAAAATACTATTGAATGTTATTAGACATTCCGAAAAGAAAAAAAAAAACTATCAAATTCATCATTTCGTATATACGGAACATAATAGGCATATATCGCGTATCAACAACAAAAAAGAACTAACCAAAAATAAATTAAAAACAGTTCAAAATATTCAATAAATTGTGGGAATCAATATGAAATATACCGTTATATTTTCTTCATACTCCTTGAGAGTATGAAAGTTTTTCACAAGTGTATTTAATTGAAAAGATAGGCGTCTCTTTTGCGCTGAAGTTAAAAAAAAAAAAAAAAAATCAAACAAAACTCTCCCAGAATCGAAATTTTCACGAACGTAAAGGATTGTACTTTTGGAAGAATGTTAGAGAGGTAGATAGTAAACGAAAAAACATTATGTTTGAAGTTAAGGAACAAAAGGGTTCCATAATTGTAACCAAATCCACTTGACTGGTATAACACAGACTAGCGTTCATCAAATTTTGATGAAATTTGCATGGAGTACGGTTTGGTATCTAGATGGTTCCGTATCATATTAACATTTTTCAAATTCTATCCACTATTTTCGGTCACGCATAAACAAACGCATTTTCCTCAATACACAATACTTTAAAAAAAAAAAAAGTCTAGTATCAATTTAATCAAATACCATCAATTGCTTTAAAATATGCGTGTGAAAACATATCGACCTTGACACGCCCATATTTAAAAAACGGCTCGAACGATTTGGCTCTAAACTAAAGACTTATAATGGTTTCGTATCAAATTTATTTAATTCTATAAACTACGTTTAGTCACGCATGTTTATATGTGAATATAAAAACAGCTGATTACTTTTTTTTTAACAGCTGATTTTATTCTCCAAGGACAAATCACTAACCTTGAAATATCAGCTAATCATGTATTCAACAGAAATTCTCCGAGGAAGTTATACTGACTCTATTTTCTATTTTATATACAATACGGTAGACAAAGTGTATGTACAAATACAAATTCTGTTTAATCATTGGAATCCTTTGATAAAACTCTTCGTGAAGTGGAGAGAAGAATATTGTGAAGTGAAGAAGAGGTTACGTAACGAAGGAAGACAAGAGAGAGGAGAGGCATATGGTGGCCACAGCTGCCTCGTACACAACCTTGTGCTCTTCAGAAGAAGCAGTCCTTGGGAGGGTCTTTGCCCTGCAGTCAGCTCCTGAAGAACAACTGCTTTGTCTCCTGCATGGTCTGAAGGCTCTATAGCCTCTATGGCCAACAGGATAATGCAACCGTCAAGACAACATATATATTCCACATATGAAAGTACGTTTACACATTACACAAACTATGGGAAACACGAATGTGTAAACGGGGTGTTTTTCTCTAGGCAAGTGATTTTGTCCTATTTGTGACTGAACCATCTGATATGACTGTAACTTTTTTTTTTTCTAGTGAACCAAGAATATTTTTCTATTTTCTGGAAAGTTTGAGCATTTAAACTTTCAATGATTTATACCAAAATGAGTTACTACTCAGTGAACCAATTCAATACTGAATAGAAGACATTTTTTAAATTTTATTATTATTATTCCTATCCATATCTTATTGTATAAAGTTTCACTTGAGGATTTTCATTTTTTTTTTCAGGTCATTTTCCGAAAGACACAGGCGGATCTACACAGGCTTTCGGGTTGAAGTCCCCCTCCCACCCCCCAAAAAAAGGTAAAATATAACCATGTTTTACAGAAAAAATATTAAAAACTATCTCTTAAAGTATTATTGTTCGTGTAATTACATTTAAAAGGACTTCAATAATTACTTAAACACCATTTCATATTGGTAGTTAGTTTCAATCTTTTGTTTTTTTTAAATTAATTATCGTTATATATATGAAAAAAAAACCTTCGGGCTGAAGCCCTCCCCCTCTCCTCCCAAATGGTAAAATATAACCATGTTTTACAAAAAAAAAATATTAAAAACTATCTCTTAAAGTATTATTGTTCGTGTAATTACATTTAAATGGACTTTAAGAACCACTTTAACACCATTTCATATAAGTAATTAATTTCTTTCTTTTTTTTTCAAATTAATTATCTTTATATATATGAAGAAAAAAAAAAAAACCTTCGGCCTGAAGTCCCCTCCCCCCCCCAAAAAAAATTAAATCCTGGATACGCTAGTGCCGAGAGAGAAGATTATTATAGTAAAAATTGTAATAATAAAAACTCATTGAGGGATATCCATAGTTCCTCACATCTAGTTAAGGATGCTAGAGACCCAAAACATCATACCTGCAAATAACCTTATTTTCCCTTATTCAGCATTAATTTTTCACACCTTATTTCTACATTTTAACAATCTATTTGATATTTTTTTGCAATTTGGAAATCACAGTTATTTCCAATGTCAGTAAATGACTGTAAAGTTTTTCAAGAGAAACTTCAGAAATAGCATTCTTGTGAGATCTTTGATGAAATAGTTCCTGGTAAGATTTAAATATCTTAATTCCACCATCTATTTTAAAGTATTTTAACCCTTATTATATTTTCTGTCATTTGAAAATGATAGTAGGTTAAGACCTAACCTAACATTAGACGAATGACATTCCAAATATACATCAGGATTTATTTCTATATAAATACGAAAACGTGTAAACCCCATTTTTCTTGTGTTTTTATTACTATCGTCTCTTTGTGTTTCTGGTGTTTTAAAATGTATAAACCCAGCTTAACATAATATGAATTAACTATCTCTCCTAAAAAGCCATATTGTTCATTAACGAATGTTTTAGAACAGCTGTTCCAATGAATCATGTACACAGCGACCGACTAAAACGGTGAGTCATTTCCCGTCGCTGAGTTCACAAAGTTTTTTAAAAAAAATAAGTATTTTGCTTCACAGATGTTTGCTTAAACTGCAAAATATATGAAAAAAAAGTAACAAACAAAAAAGAAATTGCCGCTAAGAAAAATTCAGACAACGGAAAACATTATTTCAGAAACACATATGCAATTTATTTATAACACATGTGCAAAATTTATAGGTTATGACTTGAGAGTTGTTCTGGCCACATTCTTTAGTGCAAGAAAACACACAGCATAAATAGTGCCGAAATTTATCATTTATCCATTATATATTTTAACATACTTTGATGCTTGAAAATTTTAATATAAATATTTGTTTTCATACTTTGGAAGAGCTTAATACAAAAAAATGTTCTCAGAAAAAGGTATACAGAATAAAATAACAAAATAAAAATATTGTTCCGGAATTCTAGGGTTAAGATAATATTTTGATATATTTATTAACCAGTAACATGCGAAATTGTCTAATATTGTTTATTGATTTAGTTGTACGTCGAATTGAAAACTGACTCTATGCTGAGTAATATTATTATTTGCATAAAATAATAGATTTTTTTCCACAATTTTTGATTATCACGAAATATTAAAAAATAAAAATATTTTAAATTCATAACTAACTAGTTTAACATAAGTATTACATGTATATAATTTTTTTCTTAGAGTAGTTAAAATTGGTATTAAATTCAAAACGAGGTATTTATAAAACAAAATAAAGTACCATATTTTTTTTTCAGCCTAAATATTATGTTACAGTTTTTCATGTATGGCTAAATATGAAAATTGAAAAGGACAACATTAAAAAATCTATGTAATACATTTATAATTCGTAAAAGTATAGAAACTTGAGCTTCATTCTTATAAGAACAATTCTATATTGTGTTTTAATTTTCATTTTAATTAAATTTGGTTCACGAATTAACAATTACTGCTAAAATATTAAATAATGCTAAAATATTAATCCTACAGAGAAACATAAAAAAAAAATTAAACCTGTTTTGAAGGTTCCTAGAATTCCCATCACTGGCTGCCTATATATGTATACACAACATATTAATCAAAACCCTTCTACCATCTGACCACTCGAAAAGGATGTAATCAAAACTAAATAATGAAAGCAAAAAAAAAAAAAAAAAAAAATGAAAAGAAAAAACGAAAAAGAAAAAAGAAGTTGGATGGCGGTGGTAGAACGAGTTGGCAAGCCTGCTCGATCCAGAGGGCTGTGAACTTGACAAACTGGTGCAGTTTGTTCGTTGGGCCCGGTGACGTCACTTCCTACTTTGTTTGATTAAACAGGCCACTGCCGTACGCGGCCTTCTGTATCGCCGTATTCACGTCTACAATTATTTTTAAAAATTGATTCGTTAATAAGTTATTTTTTCAATTTAACTATCAAATGTGAGCTTGTTTTTTATTATTATATACAGCTGTATATTAATTAATACAATTTAATAAAAAAACCTTTTTTTACATAAGATTGGGAAGAATACATATGAGTAATCGTGGATTGAGGACGCATTGTTTCTCTAACAGACAATGGAGGAAGCAGGTGTTCTCCAGAGAGAAGCCTTCCCCTCTCTACCACACTGTTTAAGAGACTTGAGGATTTGTTATGTCTCTTTATTTTGATTGTTGTACCCTTTACCTAATGACATGCAACCCATTTTAACTCATATCATCGTTAAGATGCTTCAAGGATATAATTTAAATAAGAAAATATCTTAATATGTACTTTCAGTAGTAGATGCACGAAGAGAAGAAATTCTATGGTGTTTCCTGCCATTGAAGGTCTACCAAGAACCACAGAATTCTTGGATGACTCATCCGTCGACATTTTATCAACGATGGCAAAGAGATATCGAAGTTTTAAAAAGTATAGTCTTAGATTTCATACCACAATTCAGTGATTGCTGTTTTTTTTTTTGTTTTTGTTTTTTTTCTTAAAAATCTAACTTAAAGTTGTGTGCCTAACTGAGGAGTCTCTAAACTATGGCCCGCGGGCTGGATTTGACCCACAAGCACCTCCAATCGGGCCCGCGAAAGCTTCTTTGATTACATTGTAAAATTTAAAAAAAAAATTTTAAATATGAAATTTAGTAAATCACTCAAACACAAAGTCAGTACAACATTTATTGTATACGTTGTTTCTCTTAGAAAGCTCATTTCATAAATTAAGTAACATATATAGAACAAACTTTTTTTTTTTTTTTTTTCATCAGAAGCCATCAACCACGGGACTTGAAGGTGTCAAAGTGGCTCGCGTTAGTTGAGGGGAGTCTCAATGTGTTCCGCGGGCCAAAAATTTTGGAAACCCTTGGTTTAACTCATCATTAAATAATTAAATTTAAAAAAAAGAAACATTAATTTGAATTTAAAAGTCAAATTTCATATAAGTTTTGTTCATTCATGTTTTTTTAATTTTATTAATTTAGAAAACAGGAACCCCACAGGCTCATAATATGAAAGGTTTGTACAAAATTAAATATATATTAAGAAATTGTAATGAAAAAAAAATCATCATCATTAAATTGTCGACGAATGATTCAGCAAAGAATTCTGTTGTGATTTGTTGTTGGGAGATCTTAAACGGGAGAAAAAAAATCTATGTATTTGTGGTGTATTAAGACCTAAATTTTTATACACATGAAGATGAGAATCATGAAGATGGACTAATAAAGAACGGTGTATAGAAACTGGTCGGTCAATCAATATCTCATAACATAAAGGCAAGGAGATCCTAACCTTGGAGCAATGCATCGGGAAGCCACTACAATGAATGCCTCAATAATAGCCGAGAGATAACGTGGAATGCGAAGTTGACATAATTGAGGCTTGGATTCTTTCTTTAAATAACATCTCAGTTAATGGAAGTCTATCGTTGACGTACGTATTCCTTCGCAACCTAAGCCAATTAGAATACAATTCTCGTTAAAACATACTCATGACAGCATCAACATCCTGAGAAAATAAATCTATATCGATGCGACCATCTCCTTTTCGACCATTGTTGTCGACGATCCGAGAATAAATTAGGAACAAATTAGATGACTATGACTCTCTTTCCTGAAAGTTATATTATTATTATTTTGTTAGCCATTGTTCTCCTTCTGACCGAGAACTGCCCAAGGCCGACCATCGCTGTTGAATATTAAAGTCCCTCCATGGTTCTCTGATCATCCTCAGGATGACTTCGTCTAATTGGACTTCCTGTCTTTGTCCGCTTCGGGAAAAAGCGCTACCAACCGCGACTTGACTTCCCTCGTCCGTGAACGATTCCGATATACTTCTTTCTCTCTATATATGAACGTTTTATCATTATATATCATACAGCGCTACGTTCAACATATCTTCAAGAACAGTTGATTGTGCACAAACACAAAGCTATAATTATATTATATGTTTTTAAATATAGCTTCCGTGAATAAATAGTCTGTAGTAAAGAAACTTTTTATCAAATTATTAACCTCCGTCTAAAATTTAGTGACTGGCTTCATTTTATCGTAAAGTAAAATTTTTTTATCTATGAATTAATTTAACGAGGTACTAAAAACTCATAAACATCGATTTGCTTCCAACTTGAATCGCAAAATATTTCAACTCATTATTAACAAAATGGATGATCATGAGTTTTTCATTCTCCATATCTAAAACGCTCCAATTCAGAGAATTTTCTTAATTTTAAAAAAGCTGTAGATTACGATGCGATGAAGTTACTCAAGAAATTATAGGCGGATGTTAATAATTTGATGAAAAGGGGTCTGTACCACGAACTATAAGGAAACCTTTAAAAATGCAGAACTCTGTTACTAAGGAGATATTTTTAACTTAATTGTGGTTTGAAAATAAATAATATAATAAAATCATGAGGAGCAAATGAAAAGTGATTTTATTGTTAAATTAATTATATATATACCTGATGAAATGTAGTAGAGTTGAAAAAGTCTATGGAGGTGCTGAATTGTAAGAAAATTCCCGTACATTTCTCGGTAGATGAAAAAATTCCAAGCTTTGCTGGACTCCCCGTTCGAACAATTACACTTCTTATTAATAATCCATATGTGATAAAAATATCTGAATCAACCATCTGTTCAGTTATCCGAGCGATTGAATAAACCTACTTGCCCGATTTTAACGTATCTACTAGATACCTCTACCAGCTCCTTTTCGCCCTTTCAAGATGGAGTATTGTACGGCATAAAGGAGTCCCCGACAACAACAGATACCTTCCAGCTCTCGAAGGCTCCCCCCCTGGTATAAGTTATACTTTATTGTGTAACACCCTACAACTTCAGGACTCAGGGCTCACCCTACCTGGGAAGAGGCGAAGCACACCTGCCTCGCTCGCCTTCCAGGTAAGGAACTCCACGGCCAGGTAGAGGCCAGACCTACGATTTATGGTGATTGGTTGCCGGTCCCAGCTGTAGCGGGGTTAGCCTCAATTTATTAAGGTGGGGGGGGAGGAGGAAAGAAGAAGGGAGACCCAGACTATAGATAATTCCAGCTTCGGCTCTCTTCTACCTTTTTTTATATCAGTTCCTCTCTCTCTCTCTCCCGTGATTCGGGGTTCCTAGGTACGACCCTCTTACCTTTACCTGGCTGGGAATCCGACTTTGGTATGCGAAGGATACATGTTAAAACATTTTACACTATAGGCGTTCTGTCTAACATACAAGAATTTCAAGCCAACTCCGTCAAACCATAGAATCTTAAAATAAACAAGTTATACCATGTTCATTACTAGCATGATCATCTATCCAAGTATAAAAAGGAGTTGAATGAGGGACAAACAAAATTATTAAACTAATACAGCTAAGGAATTTGATTAAACAATGCATTCTCTAGCTTCCTGGCTTAAACTTTCGCATTTTTCCACACAAGCATGGAAAATTTGATTGGTTAAAAAAAAACCTAGATGTTAAGGATTGGATAACCAAACCGAACCAAACTAGTTAAGGGTTGGTTAAATTTGTTAGATCCAACCAAAACCTTGATAGTTAAGATTAGTTAATCCAATCCAAACCATGAAGGTTAGGACTGTTTGATACAATTAAAACTTTAATTGTTAGGATTAGTTGATCCTACTTGAACCATGGTGGGAAGGATTGTTTGACCTTGCCTAAACCTGGGTAATTAAGATTACCAAACCGTAGTTCAAGTTAAGACTTATGGGACAATAATTCTCCTTAGAATAACTATATGGAGTACATGAACAACCTCAGTGCTCAAACCACGCCCTAAAGATGACCCACATGTTTTGGGTTGAAACATAGGCAAAAATAAAAAAAAAATTTTAAAAAGACTACGTCCTGAATATTTATCACCCATAATAGAATAACTATAATATAAAATGTAATTCAATTATCTGGCATTAGAAGACGTATGAAATTATACATAAATCCAGATATGCGAGTTCACATATTTGTACCCATAAACAATGTGGATGATAAATAATTATCTGTAGGATAACATTACATGCGACTGAAAGCTCTCATTAATTTACATTTATTCGAAAGACTGATTGCTGAGGAGATGAATAAATAAATGATGTTTAAATGAGGTTAAGGATGAGTATTTGCAAAGACTTTTTTGCAGGAAACAGTTCTATTAGAAGGAATAAACAAGTTTTAGGGCTGGAATCTCGTGTTGAACGAATGGGCAGAGGAACAAGGAGTAAACAAATCGAGAAGGTAAGAGATTTTTTTTGTTGAAAAGGTTCGAAAAAGGATTACACCTAGCCGTTGGAAGATTGGATAGGTCGATTAATCCAACCTTAACTTTTATGGTTGACCTTATCCCAGAAAAATTCTCCAAATTTCATCAGAACCTTACATATCATCCAAATCCCCTTTGCACAATCACTATCCAGCACCACCCATCCCTACGATTCTCCTCGAAGGTTGAAGCGGCAGTGGCTCAGAGACCTTCTGTGAATAAGCATATATTGGAATTTTGGCAATGGACAGATCCTCCACTCAAGCCAAGTATGTATAGCGCATCTCCTCAGCCTCAAATGGTCCTCAATACCAGTAATGTGGATGAGTGCGAGGTGCTGGGATCTCCTAGAGTCCTTCCTTTCCTTCCACGAGTGGGGAGAAAGGCTTGGCTCGGAGTTCTTCTGAGTGAATGGATTCAGTAAATATAGGTGGCATATCTATAGTATGCATGACTTTTAGTTGTTATTTTAATCATTTAAGTTCTTTTGTTTATATTTAATTGTAAATAGATTGTGAATGTGCTCTCTGAACACTATTATAAATGTCCTTAATTAAGGAGCAATCCAACTGGAAACCATTATGGTTACGATTGAATTATCCAACCCAATGCTTATTTGATTTAACCCAAACCTGGATTGTCATGATCGGATGATCGGGCTTGAATCTTGATGATTTAGTAGGACCTAACCATGAAGAGGTTATCCACATACCCTCTTCACAGCTGAGATTACAGAACAGACAAGACTACAATATTACTATACTATAATACTATAATACTATAATACTATAATACTATAATATTACTATACTATAATACTATACTACAATACTATAATACAATACTAACTTGATATCTTCTGGCCCATGTTCATAACCCTGCCGGTGCGGGCTCGCCGGTGCTCGAGGTAGGAGGCGGCCTTGTTGGGCAGCACCGACGACTTGTAGTTGTGGCGCCTCAGCTCTCGCAACTCCAGGCCCGAAGCTGTGATCCTGCTGCGGCTCACTCCACCACTCCCCTTGTACCTGGAGGAACAGACAAGGGAGTCGTCAGTACTCGATCAAGCAGAGTTAGGAAGTAAGTAAGTAAGTAATAAATAGATCAATAACAAGCCAGAGGAAATTTAACCTATATATATCTTAATTATATTGTGCCATTTGCACCTGCGAACCTAGCAAATTTGATATATTAGTGGTTAGCAGAGTTTGCTTGATTGGCTCCAGTTTGTATTTATTGCAGTAGGTCCCTTGGCCATTTTCTTTTTAGTTTACGTCTATCAGGTAACAGAGGACAGGAAATAGAAAGGACTAATGGATCGAAGTGATTTAGAATTGAAGTGTATTTTTAGTGGATGTAGGATTTTACAGTTGGGATGTTCAAGTCGATACGTACAGTGTAATCCTCTAAGAATAACAAAAAAGTTACGAATTTCAGAGTCTAATTAACTGTTGATTGTTATTGCAATAGATCAATAGATTGATATTAAACAGTATACAGATGCAAGTAATTTTATATGTTAGCGAAAGTTTGTGGAGCAGGTGGTGGAACAGGAGTTGTTTTGAAGGAATTTGTGGACGAGGATTGACGTATGGAGGTAGGAAGAGAGTTCCAAAAGGAGTCAGCACGAATCACGAAGGATTTGTTGAAGGAAGTTATAAATAATAATAATAATAAGGCTTAGCGAACCCGAAGGTTCGATGCCGACACCACCAATCGCTTGTTACACATCTCCCTCCACCGTACGCCGTCCAAACCCAGTCCCTTCAGATCGGCTTTAATGCAATCTTCCCACCTTCGCTTCGGTCTACCCCTCGGACGCTTACCATTCGGCACAGCAAATATTAACCTTTTAGGAATTCTCTCGTTACTAAGCCCAACAACTTTACAAGCCCATTTGATTCGCCGCGATGAAATTACCTCAATTATATTACCCGGATACAGCTCACGCAATTCGGCGTTGTGTAACCGTCTGAACTCTCCGGTTAACTCATCCTTCTTCGGTCCGAATATTCTACGCAATACTTTATTTTCAAAAACCCTAAGACGCTGCTCATCCCTTAATGTAAGCGGCCAAGTTTTGCATCCATAAAGAACTGTAGGCAAGATAATTGTTTTATAGATTCTAATTTTTAAGTTCCGGGACAAGAGGCGCGAACTAAGTAGTTTTGTCACAGAAAAATAACAAGTATTCCCCGCCTTCAGTCTAACCTTAATCTCTTCTTCAATTTCGTTTTTTCTAGTTATCGTAGAACCTAGATACCTAAATTTATCTACCTGTGAAGGAAGTTATGGGAGGGGATATATAAGTCTATAGGTTGAGACCTGGTATGAAGGGAGTGGATAGAGGAACGTGGAGTATGGAGAATTCCAGGATGTAGGAAGGGTTTTCGGTTTTCAGGACAAAATGTTTATGTTTGTTTTGCAGAACCCCAAAGTTCTGCTCCGTGTGTCCATATTGGTCTCAGTATGACGTAGATCGTACACTTGTTTCGTAAGTTAAGAAAGGATCTGTCGTCTACAAGATGTGAGAGTTGGTTACATCAACTAGTCAGTTCTGGTCTTTTTAATTTAGTATGCATATTCCAGGTAAGTCTTTTGTTTAAGTAGAGTCCGAGGTACCGTACATAGTTTTTTGAAGGCACCTGGATATCGTCGATAGTTACGAGTGGACATGATGTTTTCCTAACTTAATTACAAAACATGAAATGGTTTTAAGGTCCTTTTTCACGGTTAAGTTTCTAGACCAAAGGCTTGCCCTAAAACCGTAATTAATTTCTTTGAATATTCAACACTTTATAGACTCTTTTACACGGTTAAGTATTTTATGGCTTGGAGATTTCAATTCAACCCCTCATATTTGGGGTCGCATATGTGATGGGATATATTTAAAGAAATGATAGTACAGAATAGTTCAACCGTAACGTATAGTCCCACAATTGAGTAATGCATTTTATTTTGTTTGTTTTTTTTTTATAAAAACTCACACAAATTTACGAATACACATATGTAATGTTTTTTTTCCATTATCTTTTCTCTTTTTAAAATTATATTTAAATACACACAAACTCCAGGAATGTCTGAAAAAAAAAGGCTGATAACAGATGAAATACCGGAAAAGGAATTCGCTGAGAGCAAAGTGGGTTTCTAAAGTGGCCCGCCTATATATATATCAGCTGTGTCTATAGATACCAATTTCCGGTTGGGGAAGTCCAAAGGGGAGACCGTCTCTATTTACACGCGAAAAATTCATGTTACTATTTCGACATGGCCACTGTGCACACAAACGTTTTGTCAGACTTCAATAAAAAAGTCTTGTTGATGATTTCTGGTCGTTGTACAACAGTCAAGGCAGAGTGGCAGTACCACTTCCCTTGTCTAGACGCTGACAGTCAAACTCATGACTGTTGGAAAAATGGTCGATTAAGAACAGCTGATGTCACGATTATTTTAAGAACAGTAATTTTTTTACGAGAAAAAAAATAACTAAAGTCTGATCTAAAGTGAATTAGTATAAGTATTTCACTTTTTGTATCGAGTACGCATACAATTTATATTAATATACAATTTAATACGATTATGATTTAATTTAAGCCGTCATGCTCTAAACGAAAAAGAGACTATACCATTCCTTTGTTGTAAGTACTGTATTATATGTCTCAGAAACCTGGACGATTTCAATCTCTCAGCAAGAAAATTTTTATCAATGGAGATAGATTTTTGGAAACGTAGTCGTAGAATATCAAAACTACGACATATTCCAAATAATGTTATCAGAGATAACGTGAATGAACCATTCATCATCCCGTACTCCATTGAGACAAAAAAGCTGAATTGTTTCGGGAACGTAATGAGAACCCTCGATGGCCTATAAGAATACTTCAGTATGTACCATTCGAAAGGAGGAAGAGAGGTCGACCGGGTAAGAGATGGTTGCAATGTTACATGAGGCTATAACAGAGAGAGGACTTCGGGAAGAAATTATGATAAAAAGAAATGGCAACAGGAATTAGGTTACGACATATCACCTTAAATTGTTGTAAATACAATCATTATATATATATATATATATATATATATATATATATATATATATATATATATATATTTTTTTTTTTTTTTTTTTTTTTTTTTGCATTACAAACCATCTAGAACTTTTGCCGCCTTAATAAGCCTGCTCCTTCTCTGCCTGTCTTGGGCTATTTCTTTTCAGGTATCTGCACGCAGCTCTGTTGAATCTTTGTTGATTCTATCCATCTGCCTTTTGGCCTTCCACGTGGTCTTTTGTCTTCTATTGAGAAATTCATTGTTACATAGAGGCTTCTAGATAGATTATTACGAGCTACATGCCCCGCCCATCTTAAGCTCCGTACCTTCATATTATGAGATATTGATTGACCAGTTTCTGTAAGCAACTTTTTGTTAGTTCTTTTCCATGTGTTAGTACTCTGATCCCAGATCGCTACCGCTATAGTGCGTCATATTTTCCTCTTAAATCTTTCAACACTTTTTTCTATGGAGCTGGTTAGTGTTTAGGTCACCCACCAATATATTAGAACTGGCTTTATCATAGCATTGTACACCCTTAGTTTGAAATTTCTTGAGATTTTTCGGGACTTTAATACCTTTGAGAGGTAGAAGAAAGCTCTGTTCCCAAAAATCTTAAATAAAGGGTAAAAATGCTATGATGAAGCCTGATATACGACCGCGAGAACTGGACACTAACCAGTACTAGAAATGTAAAATAAATATAAGAGAAAATGATCAATAAAGAGCTGCTTACAGAAACTGATCAATCAATATCTCATAATGTGAAAGCGATGAGGTTAAGATGGTTTGTAGCTAGGATCAATCCGTCCGAAAGCCTCTACACAATAATGAATGCCTCAATAGCAAGCAAGAGAATACGTCTAAAAGCCATAGATAGCTCGAATCAACAAAGATGCAACAGAGTTTCATGCAGAATAATGGTTAAGATGGCAAAAATTTACAAGATACTTGAAGGCAACAAAGAAAAAAATTGCATCAAAAAACTTATATAACTTGCAATTTTCATTTGTTTATTGCCATCTACATTTCACAGTTATTATAATCTCATCTATAACGTTAATTTCAATAGCGATGGCATGAACTGTAGCATCAGCTGCTATCGAGAAACGAGGCAAAAACCTTCATCAGTAGCAAAAAGATAATATCATATTAAAGAAGACCAGATATAATACATATATCAATAGTCTTATAAATATAATATTTAGTTTCGAAATATTTTAAATCGAGAACGATCAATATCGCAAAAAAATATTTCATAATTTAATCAATAGAAAAAACTAAACAATTGACAATCAAAAGAAAAAAAAAAAAATCGGCAAAAGATCTATGCCATCTTCGTATCGTTTCGGGACACCCCTGACCCACTTAGCGATCTAGAAGGCTTTGTCGTGAATGGGACTGGATTTTGCCGCAATGGTCGGTTGGGTTACACTCGAGAGTGAAAGCTCCAATCAGAATGGCTCTTTCAAAACAATCGCTTATAACAATACGTCTCTCTCCTTCTCCCTCCAACACTCTTACTCCTAGTAGCCCCATGTGACGGGAATTTTTAGAAGCCTTTCATAACACGCCTTTTGGAAATTATCGCACACACACAAAACCTAAATCACACGTCTCAATGCTACGTTTGTATCTAATCGAACATCTTAAAAGAGTGAAAAGTCTAATGTTTAAGATATTACGGGTAATATTCAGGCCGCAGTGAGTTTTTAAAATTTTTATTTACCGACGTTTCAACCTAATCTTATGGGTCATCATCGGGGCATGGTTACGAGCGCTGAAGGTGTTCAAGTACTTGAACACCTTCAGCGCTCGTAACATGCTCTGATGATCTGATGATGACCTGAATATCTATCACCCATACTCGAACATCTGAGCATCTATGATAGTAATGAACTAAAATAATTTACTATTTCTTTCAATTAAATGGGAATTTTATAAAGAGGTAAATTGAAAAGATGTATATTATATTTATTAACATCAAAGCGCATGTTAAGTAGAGACAAATTATAAATATTCAAATAAAAATTATAAACTAAATAAATAAAGTACCATATTGTTTATTATTATTAATTATAATGAAGAGAAGGATAGTTGGGGTGATCAGTCAGAAAGAAAATAACAAAAATATATAATAATATTCATTTTAACATTTGTCGACGTTTCGAACGCCATCGAATAGAACACTCTATTCAAGAAATCTCTTCGAACAGCCCTGATGGAGGCCTGAACTTCAGGTCGAAACGTCGGCAAATATTAAAATAAATATTATTATTTATTTTTGCCATTTTCTTTCTGACTGATCACTCCAACTATCCTTCTCTTCATTATTCACGACAGTCAACGATCATTCACAATTATTATGATTATAGTTTGATACTTCAATAAGATATATTAGTTGATCCGTGCGAATAGAGTATATAGGTCAATGAAAAAAAGGCAACATTATGTAGAAATAAATAAATGCAATATATAATGGGAAGAAAAAAATAATTTTCTTTCAAAGTTATAGAGCGAAGTTATGTGGATAAATTACAATTGGCTGTATCTTTACTAATTGTTCGCCGTATAAAATTAGAATACATGTCTCTTTGTCCAAAATCCCATTTCAAAATAAGAACTAAAAGGGCAATGGAGACAAAAATACTGTTTCTAAAACCTAAATTTTCACAATGTCTAATGACCATCAGCCATAGAAGAGAGTTTCGTGGCGAAAATTGCGGGGGGCATGTTATCACGGTTTTTTGAATTTTTGAGGGGAACACATTTCGACGAGATTATGAATTTTAGGAATGACAATTTTCATACGATAAACGGAAAACGTGGAAAAGGCAGCAGCAAGCTGTTTTTAGGAAAATATGAGCAATAAAATATCTTGGGAGGGAGGGGGTAGATTTTTGCGACATCGACCTCGGAGGAATTGGGTACCCCTGATCATCTTAATTTAAATGAAATATTATATTAATAAACTATATAGAATGATACATAATGCAGAGAAAAAGTATGAATACATACAAACCCAGAAATGTTCTCACGAATTTGCGTGTTGCCTTAAAAGAACAACACCGGAGAGTTCAAAAACAATCCTAATATTGCTCAAAAATTGCGACGAACGTCATGAATTCTTTTACGACCAACGCGAGAGTTCGACGAACCTTTTATGTAACAAGTTTTTATCTCGAATCGAATTCTGCCTAAGAAAAAGAGGTGGGGAGGAGGTACACTATTGGTAACATTTCAAATTTGTCCAAAAGAGAGGAAAAAGTGTGCCAACAAATCCACTCACTTACGACGAAAAAGTAACTCGAATACAAAACAGATTATACTGATTTTTTAAAGATATTTAAGTACATAGACATAGAAAAATATATAAATACAAAGATATATAAAGAGAAATAAGAATTGGAAAAGATACTGGCAAAGTTCCAAAATTCTCATTCAGTTTCTTCTCGATTCTATTTAGCTTAAATGAGAATAGTGAAAACAAAATTTGAAAGAATTTTTTAAATAAATAATAAAATATTCAAAATCTATATATAGAATTTTATTGAAGAAAAAAAAAAATACAATCTGCCACAATATGGGGCATTGATTATCGTGGTTATATATTTACATTCATACATTTCATATACAAATTAAAATAAAAAATGAAAAAAAGAGATGGTCCGGGATGGCGGTCATAAATGGTGGCAAAATTATTTTATTAAAAGCCAACGTTTCGACCCGACTTTGCAGGCCTTCTTCAGGGAGGTGTGTTCAGCTAGGAGTTTCACTTAAAACTAATTTGTTTTAAATGAACCAATTTTGTTCTAAGTGAAACTTTCGTGTAGTCGGATTGAAACTTTGGCTTTTAATAAAATAGTTTTGCCACTATTTAGCCCATTTAAGACCGCCACCCAGAACCATCTCCTTCCTTTATAATACAACGGTCAACTATTAAATATTCAATAAAATAAAAAATGAGAAAAAAATAAAATAAGAGATGAAAATAAAAAAAAATTGTAAAAAGAAAAAAGTATATTGAGAGAATAGTAAAGAAAAAATATATATAAATACTTGTCATACATTCATTCCTATGTACAATATTTACATTCGGCCTGGGGCATTCTGAAACATGCTTTGCAACTGTCATGTGAAAGGAAAAGCAGGGCTCAAAGAGATCCTAGCGTCTCTTTTCCAGCCTAGTATTTCAATATCAAATATGAGAATTCTCACTGGCGTATAATAGTATTATAGGTTAGTATAGTAAACGATTTTAAGGAGCGTTAGTACATTTCACAAACTGTGTAACACAAATATTTAAATGAGCTTTTTCCTACACTAGTGTTTCTTGTTTTTAATATCTTCCATCTGCTGTCGGTAACAACCTAGTTAAGTTAGAAATAAGTATGTTCTCCATAGTTTGTGAAATGCTTAAAAGCACCTTACCAAAGATTAACGAAATCTTAAATATAAGAACAATACTCAAAACCTTAGCGTCCTATTATAATCTCTAAGCCCTTCGGATTACAAGAAAGTAGAAGAGTTCATAATGACGAGAACGTCAGAGGTTTAGAAAACATCGCCCACTTAAAAGAAAAAAACGTAGCAACTCTTCGAAATGTTAAACAGAGCTGCCTTAGCGAATCTAAATTGGTACAACACTCACAGGAAGCGAAAATATTTTTAGCCTTCGAAGCGGTGCTTTAGTAATCCCCGAGGAATCTCAATGCTCTGGAATCTAGTTGACTTTTCTTTACAAGGCACTATTGTATTTGTTTTATATAATATATATAATTGAAACCAGTTGGCCCTTGGGAATAATTCGCATAATATATATTGGTCAGTGCAATATGGAATATAAAATTATTTATAAATCTATCAGCGTTTGAAATCGATAATTAAAAAACATTTCATGATTTTTATTAAGAACTATTCTTATTTTAATATCATAAATTATAAAATTAATATCCTCATCATTATTTTTGAGTAATTTTTCACAAATAACAATAATAATAATTCTTGAGCAATACTTTTTAAAATCAGAAATATAATTTTTTTTGTAGTACAGAAAATTGACTACAAAAAATACATTTTGTGTTATTGGCAAATAAAATTTGCTTCTCTTTTATAGCTTATTTTATCGGAAATTACAAGGAATATGATTATATCCCTGGAGATGTGACATCTCCATCAAGTCCCCTTTTGTTCGAAACCCAAATCATTAAAATCCATCGTGCCAGAGAGCCGGAAATAAGACTTAAATTGCGAAATAATATCGTATTAATAAAATATTTAAAGGAAAAATTATCTAAAAAAAAATCATCAGACATTTTGTATGTAACATATTTAAATGAGCTGAGCTATTGGATAGCCTGACTGCCCCGTCAGAGTTATCGTGCCTGGGAGTTCCGAATCGATTCTTGGCGTAGTATCGATCAGGGTGACTCACGAGGGCACTAATACAGAAGGGTACTCACCCTACACTAACACACACACAGGCACACACAAGTTCACTCCCTTCCAAGTTGTACAAATCGTTTCCAGAGGGAGTCGTTTGATGTGTAGGGCAGATGTGGCCGTATGGTTCTCTCTCTCTCTCTCTTTTTTTTATTATCTCCGCTTTAAGAGCCCCTTCTCGAATAAAAAAAAAAAAAACAGTACGGGACCTCAGGCATTCCTGCCCGCTTTTGGGAACCATCTGTGTCCCGAAGGCGAACACAGGAGGACGAATTCCGATGAACCAAAAATACGCGAAGCATAAAAGCGAGATACTTATAACTTATAATAAAAATAAAACTAGTAAATGAAAACATGAAAAAATTTGTAAGAAAAACTATCCATTGGTAGCACTCTAATAAAATATCTACATCAGGAGACCATTTTCTTTTTCAGAAACCTCAAGGGAACAAAATGGAAACAAAGAGGTTCGGATGGTTCTGTTGTTTATTATGAAAGGTATACCTTACTGCCAATTACCAATGGTTTGAACAAAATCGTCAACATATGGAACATTTCCTGATGGAATTTGTATTATAAGGATTGGATACAAGATGAATTTTATGTTTAGTGGAGCCACAATGCTAAACTCCAGCTAAACTAAGTCCAAATAAGACTTATTATAGTCATGAATATGAGTATTTTGTAATGAATAGTGTGTTGGAGTAGTCCGGAACGTCGAGCGGTTTCTTGCCGTTTTATTTTATTTCATTATTTCTTAATGATATTTACAACCGTATTAAAGAAATACATCTAGTAAATTTGAACATATGGATATAATGACGTGAAAACACTTGTTGAGAACCACCCAATGGTAGCACTCTAATAATATGTCTACGTAAGGAGATCACGAGGCCATCTTCTTTTCAGACGCCTCGGAGGGTTATCAGGAATTGAAGAGGAAGCAAGGTTAGAAACGAGAGGGTTGGGATGATTCTGAAGTTTATTATGGAGAGATATGTATCTGGATTGGGCCAGATCTGAAACATATGAATCATTAAGTTCATTATTTATTTGTAACAAAGTAGGGAGCATTAAGAAATTTACGAAGGATTTTGGATTGTAAGGATTGGATACGAGAGGAATTCGATTGTCTTTTGTAATTAATTGGAAGTTTAGAGCGTTTGTCTATTAAGTGATAAAGTAATCGGAAACGTCGAGCGGTTTCTTATCGTTTCAGTCTGGTATAAATTCCTGAAAATGGAATAGAAAATCATAATTCTATCCAAGGACAAAAGCACTTCAAGAACACAACAAAAGCACATTTATCTAAATAAATATTTGCAGAAGGATACTTGTCAATTAGTTTTAATTGGTAGTAATTATAATTACACAAATATATATAGTTTACAATAAAATGCTTAGCGAATTATAATGAGTATTTAAGAGAAACTGCAGTGGAGAATTAATAAATATGTTAAGAATTTAAAAGCACAATTAACAAATGATTAGACAAAGGAAACAGACGGTATATACAAGTAATTTGAAATTTTGTATAGAGAGAATGGAAGAACATATAGTTAGAAGAGATAGGATTTCAGCACATGTTTTTGTTTCGAATGACTACTAAAGAGGTATTGCCGATGAAAAGTAGGATAAAGCCAATTTAACAAATAAGAAATAATTTTAAAAAATAGTTTTGTATTTTTTTTTGGATTTAAGACTTGTCAAAGCAAGTCCTGTTTTTGGCAATAAAATATTTTAATTATAAAGATAAAATATAAATCCAGAATATTTCTGGATATATGATTATTGAATGTAACTAACTCTTGAATATAACTTCTATAGAACTTGATCTTGAAAGACATTTATTTAAAAACTGATGTAGTTTCATAACAATCAAATGAGAATAAAAGACGTCTTTTATTATATAAGTGATTTTATGTCATTCAAAAACTTTATCAGATGTTTTTATTCATCAGATGTTATCTTTATTCATCGGACGCAAGAAAATTTGAAAATTATTAATTTATTTTTTGTACAGTACCAATTTTTGTACAAGACTTTCTTAATATTTTTTTTAAATATTAGTTTCTAGATTATAATCGGAGTATAAAGTATAGCTTTTATAAGTATTAGCTCTAGATAGAATTTTATTTATTAGCAATGATAAAGAATAAATATTTTAAATAACGTAATGGTTAAAAACCTTGAACTACTGCCTGCTTATGGAACGCTTACAAGCAAGGAACGGTTAATTTATCACATTACATAGTTTTAAAATGGTATGACATACTTTAAATATAATCTGTCATTTTAAGCATTAAATGGAATAGAAAAAGAAAAAGAAAAAAAGTTAAAATGATTTATTAAAGGTCATTTCCATTTCAAATGGCAAATATTCTACTCACATATGTTTACAAGAAACATTTATAGACGTCAAGTTGGCATTACATTAAAAGCCTTCCTAGAGTCTCCATGCACCATTTTATCGAGCAAGGTTACGTAGATTAATCATATAAATAAATCAGTCTAAGTAATGTAACATAAGAAAACAGAACGGTAAAAAATAAATGAAGGATGGATGTAATGCAAAAGACGTTCGTGAACGAGAACGTCAGTAGAGGAAGCAATGAGTTAAACGAGTTCAATTGGTCCAATCATTGTCAAAGGTCGCTTCGTAATATCGTTTGTCTAAAGGACGTTAAAAACATTACTAAATTTTGAATGATATTTTTAAAAATGAAAAACTTATTATTTTCTATAGTACGCGTAAAGCTTATTATCTGGACTAAAAATTAAAACATATAAAATAACATTATTATAGATATAAAAGTATAAATAATGAATAAACAAGATAATAGTAATGCATCTGATGTTGTTATTTACACTTATTACTAATATCTTATTTATCTACTCTTATTACTGTTACTCTTTGCTCTTATGTGTATTATTTTTATTTTTTATTTTTTCTGAGAAGTTGTATGGTATTCTTTGTTATTTGGCAATGATTACTTACAATTAACAACAATTGAATTTATTTGTTGTATTATCAAATTGCATGTTTACAAGTTAACGTTTCGGGATATTTACTCCCATCTTCAGTACCACAATCCCAATGATCATGTGGATACATGGCTTAAATTTAATTATAGTTATAATAAATCTAGGTATATAACATCTAGAGCAACATCTTGCTTTTAGACTAATTATTGGGTATCTGCTTATTATTTTTCAATTTTTGGAAATGATGATGACCATCATATTTGGGTCGAAACGTCGGCTAGCTCAATATATTTGACTGTATGTCCTGACGATTTTTTTCATCCTTATAAGTATACCCAATTTACTTATTAATTTTTATTTGAATGAAACTGTCAAAACATTTTTTGATCAATTATTTTTAATAATATTTTCATTCCTCAAAGAATGGAAAAAAATTGAAGTATCGGATTCATTGGGTGTTTTTAAACAAGAATCAATTACTTATCTCGATTTTCAAAAATATCGATTATGGGTCACTTTCAGAGGGACTCAAATACAATAATATTATAATTATTTTTTTATTAATTTATATCCTTGAACCTTTCTTCATTAATTCATATTTTCTCCTAACTCGTTGCACATAAGACTAATTTAAGAAAATAAACGCCCATAATTTACACTGATTTCTTTATCATTTAAATATATAGACTTTTTGAGGATACTTTGTCCCACTCTTTAGCACCTAGAATTATATATTATATATTATATAATATACATTATTTATTTGGTTAATTATATAATATATAGAATTATATAAATATTATATATCATTTATTTGGTTAATTATAAAATTTTCAGAGGACTTTGGCGTTGACCGCTTTGCCATTGGAGATGGGCCCTGAAACATATCGATTTACGGTGGCTCCCCCTGGTGGATAATCACTTAACTCACTCCTCTCTGGCTACAACTAGGGAAAAAAAAACACAACCCTCTTTATACAAAAACATCTCTATATTATTTATTAATATTAATTATAATATGTAATAATGGTATAGAAATGTTTGAGGATAGATACCTATAGTAAAAACATTCTTAAGGTGGCTGCTCTTTTAAAAGATTTCGGAATAATAACCGATTCGGATAATTCAAAATATTCAGAAAAATAACTCGGGAACAACCAAACAACTTTTGTTTCTATAATTTGTATACATAGTGGACTAATTATATTTTTCAACTATATCGTTGGAAACGATAATCTTAAAGAAACAATTTCATGATTGAAATCACAGAATCCATAGGCTTTAACAAAATATATATTACATGAGCACGTAAACAAGCGGAAAGATATTGTTTGAATATAATTATCACTATATAATTAAAGAATATTTATTTATCACCCTTATTTGATTCAGTAACTGTAAAACTTTTAAAATATATTTAGCACTGATATCGTTCATTTTTATTAATAAAAAAAATAATTATAATATTTTTGTATTTGAGTCACTTATTTCCAAAACTGATCCCTATTCGATATTTTTGAAAATCGAGATAAGTAATTGATTTTTGTTTAAAAACACCCAATGAATCCGATACTTCAATTTTTTTTATTCTTAGAGGAATGAAAGTATTATTAAAAATAATTTATGAAACAAATGTTTTGACAGTTTCATTCAAATAAAAATTATAAGTAAATTGGGTATACTTATAAAAATGAAAAAAAAATTGTCAGGATAAGCAGTCAAAAATATTGAGCTAGCCGACGTTTCTACCCAAATATGATGGCCATCATCATTGCTGAACGATATGGTGTATCTAAATAATATATAATTACATTAATCCGTAATTCGATACTTTTGTTGCTATGATTCAGAATTTATAATTAATACTTTATAAGATAATCTAACAGCTTGCCCCAAAATGACAAAACTACAGTTCATATTCTTCAAGATTGTCATTATTATAATCAATTCTAACAAAATTAGGACTCATACCAAAAATTATCAGTTCTTTTAAACAATGATTTAATTTTTTTTCTATAATAATATATTATTGAAATAATTAAAATGAAGATTAGATAGACGTTGATGAACTCGAGATTTCACGCCTTTAAGCCCTAATAATAACAAGTACGAGTACAATAAATACATCCTCGGTTTAAGATTAAGTCCTTGAGGGAGAAAAAAAAAAAGATCATAAAAATTTAGACAACAGGTAGTACATCTCACATGAACAGTCAAAATAATTAATTAACGATAATTAATTTTCAATAATATCATTCTGGCTTATATGTCACAAAGCATAGTTATTAATTTGGACATAAAATTATTTTGTAACGTATTTGTAAACAGAAAGTTGTTAAGTTTTACTATTTCCAAATTAATTAAAGTATATAATATTATTTTTACTATTTCCAAATTAATTAAAGTATATAATATTATATGATTTAACTAAAATGTCCGTAAAGCTAGGATGATTACATACAATTTTTTTTATAAGCCTTATTATATGAATCGATGAACCTCAATCGAGCTTATAAATTGATATCTGAGATGTTCGGATCTCGATTATATTATTTCCCTTATTTTATACAATTTTTTCTTTATTCTTTTTTCCATTCGTCGTCTGTTTTTCGACAGGTTGGCAGACTATGCAGTGTTCCCAGGCATCCAATAATATGGCGTCAGCAATCTCATGTTCCTCTCCACTGAGAGCCCATCTCGCATAGGATACCCCGTCGTCTGCAGTCTCATCATCGTCAACCGATGACCTCTGGAGGTCTCGAACCCTTTCCGGGTGTCGTACAGGAACAATGGAGAGGTATCCATTTCCATCAATACAAATTCGAAATTTCAAGTCTATACATTATATATATATAATATATATATATTGCAGTCGTTATACCAACAACGTTTTAGATTTACACAACAAATAATGATAATGAATGAATTTTAATTATTTATGTTAATGTAACAACATATTCTAGAAGGGTAATTGGCAACATTCATATTTATACTCTAGTGGTAGAACTTATTTTATTAAAAATGCAAGGTTTTTCACGCATTTCGTTGTCGCGAGGTCTTCTTCAGGCTCTGAACGGCAATATACAAGAAGTCTTGCCTTATATCTAAAAACTGGCAGTTTTGCATGGTGTGTTGGACAGTTCTTTGCACCTACAGCTCCGCAGGTCGGTGGTCTAGTCCTCTTAGTAAATAGCAAGGTGAAAATTCACAATGCCAATTCGAGCGCAGATGACTGTTCTGCTTGTTCTGAGAGTCGGTGCAATATTAATATTTAATAACAGTTTAAAATTTTTTGAAGTAATTTAAGCAGGTATAGATTGTCTTCGGTTAAATTACAAGTCAAATTTCCTTTAACTTTCTTGAAGGCTGAATCAGCAAGATAAATGCTATTTTGATTTTCTGAATTAATCTTTTTACTTTTCTATTGACAGACCTTAAAGTGAGTCCTCTAAAAACACGCATTTTAACGCCTATTTAAAAAAAAAAAGAAGAGAAAAACGTGGTTTTAAATAAACTGTAGCGCCAAAATCGTTCGATTTTTATATAAAGCTTCCCTACAGTATTTTTTTTAAATTAATTCAATTTTAAGATGTGTAGTACATTCACACAAAAAAATATATATATGAAACGGTTATGAAAAAAGAAAAATATTTTTGGACATTGCTCCTCAAACAGTGTATATTTTATGATAAATTTTATGAGTATACTTCTGAAAATTGATTAAATTCTCAGCAGAATATAACTGCAGAAACAGTATTAGCCAAGACATTGCTTAATCGATTTTTTTTTTACATAATTTTGGTTTTTATTTATGAGATTGTTAAATAATCAGAATTTGCAGTCGAAATTTGATTTATTAGGCTTGCCAACGTTTCGACCTAAGCATGTGAGACATCATCAGTATAGTGGTTACAGTTTTGGTTAGCAACAAGAGCTCAAATATTATGTTTTGCCGAACTGCAAATCCTGACACTATATATATATTTTTTTTGTTTCTTAATTTATAACATAATAACCTTTATGCTTAATATATTTTTCTATTTATTTACTGTAATAGGCCTATTATGGAAAAATAAATAAATAATGCATACGTCAATTTTTTTTCCTCATCCAATCACAGCGTTAACTTACTTTTATACGAATCATAACTTTTAATTATTAATTCATATATAATAGTAAATATTTTATTTTTTATACCCGGTACGACTTACAAGTAATCATTATTATATATAAAACAATATATAATATGGCTGTGCTACCAATTTCTGAAATAGATTTGATACCCTACCTATGCAACATTATCTTTCATCACTACTGTATGTAACAGGGGCCCCTATTACAAATAAATAAAATATTACATTACGTTATAGGAATATGTAATGGCGTATTTATGTATTCTCGGGAGTTATGGAAGGGGTGAGGCAATAGTAGAAAACTATTTTGTAGTTGTGACTACCGATGCGAAGGACGAAGCGTAGGCGTCGAGAGAAGGTTGTATTGCACGGTTTGGAGTCTATATGGCATCAAGTAACATCTGTCTTCTACCGTGAAATGTCAGTAGATATATTTATTTAAGTTTAGTTTTACAATCAATTGAAAAACAACAACTTAATAATGGAGGTAAGGAAAGTATTAAAACTAAGGCAAATCCTCAACGCGTGGTTTTTATCTTAAAGTTTCAGAGCCCCACTAGTCCAAAAATGCATTTTCTGCCATTAGTCAATCTATCTTAGCCACGATTTTCTCTCGAATTGGTCTCCCAATTTTGTTCCTTCGTTTTGCAGAGTTTCTTCCATTGACCGCCTTTGTAATAGTGGGTGTGCAATAAATGAAAAAAATATTATTGAAACGCCAAAACGATCTTGGAGAAATAAATATGGTATCCATCTTAAAGCCCTTTTAACCTCCTGTGTGTGTAATATATTCCTTGGAAAAGCATGGGAAAAAAGTTGTGAAGTAATATTAATAAAAAATAATATTTAAATACAATATACTATATTTACACATACACATATAATATATTTACATAACATATAGTATTTCTGTCAGTATTAAAATTCACTCATTTATTACTGTTTGAATTTTAATTTATTTTTTCTGTTGTTTATTACTTGTCCCATTTCGTACTTTTGTCATTTTTCATCGCTTACAATAGATCTGTTTGTAACTTCTATCTGATGTCTTGTACTAATTTAACAGTAATTGTTTTAGCCATGATAAAGACCTACAAAATTCGTCGAAACGTAGGCTATCGAAATGTGTGTGTGTCTGTTGTCAATTATTTCTATCCAATTAACGATTCATTCTAATATATTTTAATAATACAAATATATTTAGAGATTATAATAAATTATCCATCTACATCAGTTATTAAATTTTTATTTATTGTAATTATTGTTTTTTCGTTTATTTTAATATGGCTGCATACTTTAAATTTATGTTTCCCGGCTTTCTTTTTTTTTTTTTTTTTTTTTTTTTTGTAATTCTGTTTATAAATTTAATGAATGAATTAAACTACCTTTAATGAATGAATTTCGAATAGGAAAATATTTAATATGGATAAATATGCAACGGCTTTCCACTAACTGTACCGCCATTGAATGAATAAACAGGTGAAGGTTTTCCTGTTATGTTAATTGTTGACACTTTCTCATGAAAACCATTCACAAAACCTAATTATGACGTAGCTAAAATATAAATAATTTGTTTATTTTTTTTTTTTTTATTGTTCATTGACCAAAATGAACTTTACACATATTCATGATTTAGAATCTACACTAAATATAGTACGATAGTAAAAATAACCCTTTTCTGGCTCTCCTAGATTTTTATGAATGGAGTAATAAATGAAAGCTAATTTCATAGAGTTATAAAACAAATGCCAATCTAAAAAGTTAAAACCTTCCTACAACTACAATAAAAGTCATTGAAGAAATCAGTAAATCATTTGTTCATTCATGCATTTTAAGACCATAAAATAAATTTTTAGAGATAAATCGTAATTCTTGCAGCAATCTTGCTTGAAGAAAAAATCAGTTATTGCCTTTTTCTTTTCACGATATTAAAGAAAATATAAGAGTAAATATCTATTTAACTGATTTTATTGTTTAAATTTCAAATGAATTTAAATTGACAACAAGAACAAAAAAGAAAATGCGTCTATAAATAAGTCGTGGCACTACATATATGACATATGAGCCGGAACATGTGTGTTAGAATACAATAGTGAAAGTTAATACCGCCCACTATGAAACAGCAAATAGGCAACGCATAAATTCTCTTACGACAGAAAATAAAATTGTTACATCGATAAGAAATAGATTACATTATTATATGTGTTATAAATATTATTTTATTGTTTTATATAATACAATTATATCAGACAAAGTATGCAATTAATTTTTCTAAGAATAGTTCTGATCAGCAAAAAACACTTTAAAAATTAAACATGAACAAATAAGGAAAAATTTAAATCTATATATTGAATATGAATTAATACAGGTTTGACAAATAATGATCATGAATTCAAGTAGTAAATTTTAGTTTGTTTCTGGATTAAATGTTATAGCCCACACGTCAAAATGAAAAGAAAGACTTAAAACAAGAGACTGAAAATATTATACTCACTGTTTTCTAAATCAAAATTGAAAATTAGACAAAAACTAAATACATACACTTCCCTGCTCAAACCCATTTGGACATATGCCTCACAGATTTACGGTTCAGCAAAAAAGACTCACTTACAAAAACTACAATCATTTCAATCTAAAATGCTTAAGGACTAATAACTGCAGCTCTCTGGTAGGATGCAACAACGAAGACTTTGACATAACGACCTATAGACAATCCAACCATTGACCAGCACATACGTACTCTCTGACTCCCGATTTCATTCTAAACTACACGGACATCACAATGGACTTATCAATGACATGGCTACGGCTGAAATGCTCATCAGGAGGCGACTGAAAAGGAGCTGGATGAGAGATCTACCTTATCCTGATTTTAGGATGGTAAAGCAGACCAGGGAAGAGGTAGCTGCTGGGCTCCAATCATCTATCGTCATAGCATATCATGTTATTTTCTACATGACCACCAATCTGCTGATTGTCACTACCATGACAGGTGCGGATGAGAAAAATTGAAGACAAAGAAAAAAAAATGTTAGAATTCTGCTTTGTATTGTTGTTTTTAATCTAATTTTTTTTAAACTCACATAGTTTTAAAACATTATTGGTATGTCATTAAAAAAAAAAAAAATTAAAATTAAAAGAAGGTTCAGCCATTTACTCAAAAAATCGTTACATACCTTTTTTAACTGACAGATAAAACGAATTTTATTCAATAATTTGTCAGTTTTTTTTTTCTTTTTTTAGCCTAAATTGTTTCAAAACACTCACTGAATAATTTGAGCCACCAAAAAAAATAAAATAAAATCGTTTGAAATAAATACTAGATTAATTTTATAAAATCATTTTTTTTAAGTATTAATTATTATTATTGACGAAAGTTTTAATTATTATTATTATTACACAAGTTTAAGTTTCCAAAGATACATACAGACAGGAAGAGCAACCCAACCCTGACCGAGGAGGCAGATAGCAGCACCGTCAACCAAGGCCTTATGGATTATCATATCCACAGCCATCAGCCGTCAAAGCCGATTAAAAAAAAAACTTAACTACTATCGTAATCGTGAATGAAGTTAATATGATCGTATATATAAATAATAACACAAATAAAATTCTATTTATTGTAATCAATCTCATAGAATGACAGCTGTACTATTTGTAAAAACTTCTTAATTATATATGTCCTCTCGATTGAAGGTCGATACTTGAGATGTCTTTAAATTCGATTACCACTTCACATGTCTGATATAGGCTTACGCTGAAGTTATTTTTTTTGAGAATTAAATTATTTAATAAGTTCGTGGAAGTTTTTTTTTTTGAGGAAATTCTGTTCGCATTATTACTTATCTTCAAGACATAAATAAATGTTTTCCCAGAAATAAATTTAATAACGATTCATGAATAATGAAATAAAACATTTTTAATCCAGCTTGCACATATGATAGTTTTCTTTAAATAAACTCTTATTTATTTTATATTCAACATATCCACAGTTTATTGCAATAAATCACGGAGTGCATTTTTGTTATAGGTTAACTTCAATAATGTTTTTGTTTATTTTGACCTTATTTGTCTATACAAAAAACAAAACAAAAAAAAAACATAGAAATTATACAAATTCCTTTATTTATCAGATATAGAGAAACTAAGTGTACAATTTTCAGGTTTATTAAAGAGGAAATTCATCGATGTTATCTGCGTGTCAATTATAATTAATTGCACAGAGATCATAAGATAATCACGTTTTGTATTATATCCATACGTAAAATTGAAAAACAGATTTTATTGTTGTTGGTGTTATTAAACATAAATGAATATGGTGCTTGAAACCAAAAGTTACTCATATTACTTAATATTAAATAAATAAACTAAAATGAAACTTTCGTAAAACATTTTGAACTTATGAAGCTTTTTGGCAATAAATCAAATATAATAATTAAGAGAATAGTAAAAAAAAGACATTTTTTGTTTACATGTTTAAAAGGATAAAAAAAAAATAAAGCAAAACAAATACAATAATAACTCTCTCTTAAGATAATGTTTATCAATCTTTTCTTTTTTTTCGTTTTGCGTTTTCAAGATGACCTCGTTTTATATCGGAAAAATAAATACAAATCTTCAAGAGAGCATTTCTTACAAACATATAAAATTACATAAAATACTTATCTATATTTCTTGTAAACAAAGTTCAAATCCTCATAACTGCACAGGTATTAAAAAGATAAGAAAAAATACATTTTTTTAAAACCAACAACAACGCATTTGTAAATTTAATTATATTTATTTGTACTAAACCAATTGTGAGACGACTTACTAACTGTACTTCGGATTTCGGAACTGTTCAAATTCCTTTCTCGGTAAGATAGGAAAATTATTCGTATTTTCAGGATGACAAATATTTAGGATATGCAGTCATTCTGCCAACTATATCTCTGTCTTTATCTAAAATATATATATACATATTATATAGTAGACTAGCGCGAATTATGTCGACAAAGGTAAGCGTTCTGCAGAAGTTCATAGAATTTTTTTTAGTGTTTATGGGGATAATGCCTTAACCGAAAGCACATGTCAAAATTGGTTTGCCAAAATTTCATTCAGGAAATTCTGACATCAATGATGCTCAACGGTCTGGTCATCCACATGAAATTATAACGAGCAATGTTAAGGCCATTGTTGATCAAAATCCCATCCAATCAGTGCAAGAGATTGCTATGGCCCTAAATGTGTCGCACACAAGCATAGAAAACCATTTGCACAAGTTCGGCTATGAAATGTTTGGGTCCCTCACATGATTTTTTTTTTTCGGAAATAACTTTAATACGACTTTAGCTATCTACAAGACCTTCGTAAAAAAACTACAAATGGAGATAAAAATAAAAATCTATAAGAAGTTTTTGTTTATTTATTCTTTATGTAGGCATTAAATAAAAAAAAACCATTCATACTGCTTTGAAGAGCAATAATTCAGCTTCCCAAAGGATATAGTAACATCCAATTTGAAGAACATCCTGAAGAGTTATGAATGATCGGAAGGGTGTTGTGTTAAACCAATACAACGCTAGGCTCCACACCTCATTGGTCACTCGCAATCAATTTCAAAAGGAGACGGACATCCAAAATCACTTTAATCAGCTTTTTAACAATAAACTCCAGACATTCTATGAAGGTGGCATTATGCAATTAGTTGAAAGATGGGGAAAAGTCATATTAAATAATGGTCAATATATTGTAGAATAAAATAAATTGTATGCCTATACATTGAGTTTTATTTCAGCCAAAAAAACCGAAAGGACTTATTTGCCAATCCAATATATAAACATTGTCCTATACTTCCTTGGCAGAGGAATATATAAAATCATATCAATATATATATATATATATATATATATATATATTCTTTTTTTTCACTATCTACTTCCTATTGACTAGCAATTATAATACAATGACGACTGCACCACGCGCCCTTTTACTAAGGCAAGGTTTATCAGAAATTCTACTTGCGTCGTGACCCTGAAATTGTTACGTAGTTTCCAGATTGTTAATGTAATTCCAGTCACAGCTCCAATAGAATCCCAGGAAGTGGCGCCAAAGAATGTCGTCTTTGAACAAGCCCTCGTGTCTTTGTGTTTGTAGCGTTCGATACTTGTAAATGTCCACAATGTAACTGTCTTTGTAACTTACGATACGTTAAAGTCATATCTTAACTCAAACACGATAAGTCCGTGTTTAGAAATGGATTAGATCGAAAATAGTCTCGAAAGGATTCGAGTTGCGTAATAGGAGAGATATGATTTAATGGGTAGATTAACAGAAAGTATGTTTTATGAAATTTATCAACAGTGTTTTGGTGTTGTTAAGATTACATTCACATTATTATTTTAAAAAATAATTTTATTCTCTGGAATATTTTTTGAAGTGAAAAGTTCCTTAGACACCTTTCGCACTTTTTTGTGTAGAGTGAATTAGATTGGGCCGTCAGATTTCCGAGGCTCAAAAACCGTCAGATTAAAATACCTCAAAAACTATATAACTGTATAACTATTATTAAAAATCATATCTTAACAATGCTATGTTAGGCAAAAAAGGGAAAATAATGTCGACAACCAAATGATAACGAGTTTTATTGAAGATATGGATTAAAATATCTCAGAAACTAGTAATTGGGCCTGCATACTGTAAGCGAGCGAAATGTTCAGCATTTCATCTTCTTTGTAATGAGCTATTCTATTATTTATAATTTATATTTCATGTTATTAATGTCACCTTGTTTATGTTTACATTTATTGCGTGGTCTAAAGCACACAGCTTAATTTTTAATCTTTTTTTTTTTTTTTTAATGATATTTACAACTGTATTACAAGTAAAAATACATTCAGTAAATGTGAACAAAGGAATAAAATAGCATGAAATCACATGTTCAGAAACTACCCATTGGTAGCACTCTAAAAATGTATTTACAAAAGGAGGCCATCTTCTTTTCAGACGCCTCTGTTTAATTTTTTAAAAATATTTTATAGTTTATTTAAAGTGGTACTGTCTTTAGTCCTTGATACAGACCTCTATTTATCAAATTATTATCACCCAGCTGAAACTTCGTAAATAGCTTTATCTCATCGTAACCTACAAATATTTTATTTGCAAAAATTCTCGGAATTGGGGCGTTTTCAATCTGCAAGTCGACGAACTTTGTTTATTTAATTAGTTATTTAAAACTCGTAAATACTTATTTACTGTGCTTATTTTAATTACTGAGCAAAAATAGAAGGTGTAGGTATTAAGAAAATTGTATTTCTCTGCTGTCAAAATTATTAAAATCACCCATATGGTTTTCCCCTTTTCACGATATTTCATAATTCAGCATGAAAATTACATAGAAGTGCAAGTAAAAAATCCTTTTAAATAATTCTGGAAATTTTCCTCCTCGGTTCTTTGACTATTAATATATATATATATATATATATATATATATATATATTATTTTTTTTTAAATATATACGGAGATATGACTTTACATGCTAACTTTGATCAAAGATAGATAGCGACACAATAGGCCTTTCTATAACGAACAACGCTTGGGCACGTCATGAGAAGTCAAGGAGCCTACGTTTCGTAAGCGAAACCTTTTTCACCATCGGCTCGATTAGTACAGGCTCGTTTCACTTTTGCATTTCTAATTTGTTTCTCGGTTAGCGAGTCAAGGTCCTGTCACAATTAGCTTTATTTATCTCTCTTTTAGATTTATTATGTATTTCTTTTTTTTCTTTTCTTTTTCTGAAAGATTATCCTTAAAGGATGTGACTCCCAGGAAGATGATGTGATCGGTGTCCTTCGAAGAGTAGGGAGGGGTGAAGCGTTAAAACAAAAAGAAAAAGGAAATTCGACCTTCAGGGATTACTTTCGAATAGAAAAATTGGTTTTCTAGCGCCTTGATGGGTCCGGATAGGAGGTCGCCTTCTCCAAAGAGGAAAAAAAAAGATAATTTTCGTTAAGGCCTCAACGAAAGGAGAATGATTAACACTGCCTGCGGAAAGCAATCTCGTAATAGTTGGCTATTTAGCTGGAGGTCACCTGCTAAATATCCTTCCTCCTTCATCATAAATTAATGTTAACGAAATAAAAAACAAATAATCAATACTTCGGATTCAAGGAAATAAAATATAATATTAAATAAATATAAACGAATTTTGTCACGTATTTATATTTTAAAACAAAGAAATGGGCAACATTTTACAAAATCACAGATGAAATGATTATTCTTTTTAGAAACAAAAAAAAAAAAAAAAAACTGACAGGATTTATAGTAAAGAATTTTTATTATGTTAGCCTTTTGGACGGAACTCAAGTTCTTGTCTAAACTTCCAATAAATAGCTCTGATAAAGACCCCCATGTTAGGGTCGAAACATCAGCTAACATAATAAAAATTCTTGAATATTTAATAATTGGCCGTTGCATTATAAAGGAAGGAGATGGTCCGGGATGGAGGTCATAAATAGGCTAAATAGAGGCAAAACTGTTTTATTAAAAACCAACGTTCAGTTCCAAGTGAAACTCCTAGCTGAACACACCTCCCTGAAGAATACCTGCAAAGTCGGGTCCAAACGTTAATAAAATAGTTTTACCACTATTTAGCCTATTTATGGCCTCCACCCCGGACCATCTCCTTCCTTTAAAAATTCTTGACTGTAAATCCTAACAATTTTGTTTTATCCTGATAATTAATCAGTCGACTAATTAACATCTCAATTATATAAAAAAACTAAAAAAAACTTGTACCACAACAACCCATGATCTTTGATTTATATCTTTTATTTCAAGATTTATATATATAAGATATTATATATAAGATTTATTTCAATTATTTTATAAATGAATGTTTGAGAACAAGAATACATTTATGGCATGGTTTTTTGACAACCGTATACGTCACGATAATAAGGTAACTAACAAACTTGCTTTCAAGACGTGCTGTAATTCATTTTTCTTTGATGAAGTATGAACATTTTTTTTGGATTATTTAAAAAGGGCAGTTAAAAATTAAAAAAATTGAGTGTGGCACAATTTTAAGTAATTTTGAAAGGGGAGAAGGCAGAAAGAAGAGACAGTATATACATATGTTTTTCGAATTGTACTTTAAACTGTACTGTTATTGTAAGAAGAGAGCAATAAAATTTCTTGGCAGGGTAGGAATGCACCATCAACCTTGAAAGAGTGAAGATGAGCACCACTGTTCAATTTTAAATACGTTATAAAGTTACCTAATCAATTGAATTTTATTACAGCTCAAATTTAAGCAATTTTTCTCCACACAAATATCCAATTTTATTTTAAATTTAAATTTCTAAAACACATTAAATGTCCATTTTCTAAAACATATATCCGTAAAAGTTAGTATCTAGTTTATTTTATTTTTATAATTCAGTTCAATAGTTCAAAATGTCGTCATATCTTTTGTAAATGTACAGTTTAAAAATTATTTTCTAAAGAAATTGACTATAACAATATACGATTTTTCAGTTTGTAACATGAATATGGGAATAATTAGAAAATCCAAACTTCCAAAGTAATTTGAATCTTTCCAATATAAAATTCAACTATTTCAAAGGAAAATAAAAATAGAATTCAAACTTTTCAAATTCAATTCCCGATTTGTCTTTAATGTTTAGAAAGTTTTTAATATAATAGGCTTTTATATCTTAAATCGAAAAATTAAAAGTATAATTTCATATGGAAAAAGTTTAAATTAATTTAACAACGTTACAATAAACCATCAACGTACTTAAGGATTATTGCGTAACTTAGTTATCATTTAGTAGCTTCGTAAATGTTACAATGTACAATAAACATTAATTAAGAGTCATTATACAATAATTATGCTTTGTGTACCTACTTAAAACGAAATAAGAACTTTAGTTTCAACTTATTGCCACAGAAGTTCGCCATCGAGTTGAGATCTGACTGTGGGCGATCTATAATTGGCCATAATCCATGGACGCCCCCAGTTCCGATGACACCTGCGCACGACCGACAGGAATATCCGAGAGGCCAAGGACCCAATCGACACAGGTGTCGAAATATCGATAGCAGTCGAAAATTTCGATTGTCCACGTATTCCAAACAATACGTTACCACATCCCCAAGGCCCCTATAATGGCACTGGAAGGCGTCGTGCATGTTCATCAAATATATCGATAGTGTCATGGCCAATTGGTTAATAACCAATCATAGAGTTGTTTACATCGTGATCGATCGAATGTTGTAGGGCATCAAGTTACCGACTTCAAAATTATCGATTGTCTTGAAATCGCCCCTATTTTAAAATCGATACTAAGAACGCGTCCTCTGACAAACGGGCACAATAATATTTAGTGAGTGAAGGACAACCAGCAGCGCTGTCTAATTAATCGTTCTTTAACGGTTGAGTCTACAAACATCATTTCTTAATCATCAAACGCCAATAAATTCGGCCTTTGCTAATGATTAATACATTACACGAGCAGTATTACACAAAATGTCGTCACCAATAATTGTATTTACAATAATTACAAGCATTAAAAGCTCACATATTAAGGTTTCGTAAAAAAATTTAAGAAATTCATCAAAAATATTTTTAAAAAACCAATCAAATTTAAAAAAAAATATTATATAAATTCAGCATTGCTTTGTTAATGCGATTGTATTTTTGTTTTTATTGTATGGACACCTGTTTTCTAAAACACATATCTGCACAAGTTAGTCTCTAGTTTATTTTATTTTTATAATTCAGTTTAATATCTTTTGTAAATTTGTATAAAAATAAAATTAAAAAAATTTTGAATTTTACTGTCGAACGTTGAATGTTCAATCCAAACATCAGTCCATTTCGACGTCCTAATTTGAGCCAATACAACTGACAAATTGCCGAAGACTTCGAAGACGATTTCTCCAAATCATCGTTTAGAACGGCCGTCATCAATTTTCGGATGTCTTAGCCAATCGCCTTCGGCCACCTGCGACATCTGTTGGGCGGATCCCATCCTCCGCAGAGATTACCATAGGATTTGATAATCGCCAAGGACCTGACGAAGATATCCTGAGAGTATTCGTTCATACATGGCATACTCCTTACATAACAAACATAACATCCGGCGGTAATAACGTATTCTGAAACCCCTCGACATTGTAGAATACCCTCATGCTACGCTCAGGGACAACAAAGAGCTGCTATCTTCGGGGAGCCACAAAGGAGCAATTGAAATGAAATGCCCGCATCGGGGCCGGGGCTCAACACAATAACCGACAGCCAACCCTTCCCGGGGATAAAATGTTCACCAGCTCTTTTAATTCTCACAGAATCAAATGACGAAAATGAGACATCTAGTCCGTGGTACAGACCCCTTTCTTATCAAATTATTAACATCCGTCCGAAACTTCATAAATAGCTTTATCTCATCGTATCCTAAAACTATTTTATTTACGAAAATTCAGGAAATTGGGGCGTTTTCAAACTCGATATCGGCAAACTTTATCTTTTTAATTAGATACTAAAAACTCATGAATACTCATTTACTTCCCACTTGAATCGTAAGATAATTATATTATAAAATCAAGAATAAAAGTGGCCTACAAAAATATTTTGTTGTTGGGAGTGACCTCCACTGCCAACATGTCAAAATAAGCTTATATAAGTCAAACAGCCCAATATTTTTGTAGGACATATTTATTCTCGATGTTTTGATACAATTATCTTATAGTTCATGTATAAAGCAAATGAGTATTTATGAGTTTGTAGTACCTAATGATTAAATTAATTATTTTAAAAAGAAAACCTCCCAATTATGAGAATTTTCATCAATAAAATAGTTGTAGGTTACGATGAGATGAAGCTATTTACGAGGTTTCAGGCAGATTAACATCTATGATTAACATAATATGATAAAAAAGGGTCTATACCACGGACTAGTATAAAACCGTCTGTTAAGTTGTTGCTCGCCTCGCAACTATAATAATAATAATAATAATATAAATAAATAGTAACAATGAATTTATAATAACAAAAATATGAAATAGCATAAAACTGCCTGATACATATAATCTAAATAAACTACAAATCGACAAAACAATAGGAAATAAATTATGTTTTTTGAATAACCTTAATTTTATACTTCTTTTCTTTTATTTACATATAACTGAAGAATATATATGTATTGAACACCCCTGAATTAAGAACATTTTGTATTTATAAGCTGATTTATGATACATGAATAAATTGCTCCAATCTTTGCCTATGAGTAAGTCTATAGGTTCGATGTGGTTTATGATTTTATTCTTAAAATACTTAATTCTATATTCCTGTAAAATTGGACAAACAGCGACGTAGTGGTTATACATTCTAAATTACATTCAAATCAGATAGACTATATATAACATATTTGTTGCTCATTCCTTATTACACTATTGTCAAAAAATGCTGCCTAAAAATCGCATTGTCTACGCAATTTAAATATAACAAAATATATAAATTAATTTTATTTAATGCATTTAATTCATGGAATGCCTTTCACCTAAGTCGCTGTTTAAATCCTCATAAAAAGCAATGAAATCTCTCTTTCTCTCTCTCTCTCTATATATATATATATATACACATGAGATTTTAACAAATAATTAGGAAAATTCAAGGAAATCTATAAAAGCGTTTTCACAGATACCTTGTTTCTCTGAAACGAGGTTTTCGCAGAAACCTTGCTTCTCTGAAACGAAAACCACGAAAATTTAATATAAATTAATTTTCAAAAGGAGTTAAAAAGTAGCTGAGGAACTCATACACAATACATATGTCTGTATTTAAAAAAAAAAATACACATGTTCTTTCCTCAATGCCTAGACAAGGTTGACGAACGAACGGTATTTGGACATATATGGTCGGTACTCCAGGTAGTTCGATATCTTATTAATGGTCTTTCTTAATTGGAAAAGACCAGTTTAGATTTAATTGGCCGTCGGTCGGAGACTGATGAGAGAAAACTAGGTGTCAAAATCTAGTCCAGCGATAGTCTCGCCAACAGCTATTATATATAATTATAAACTATGATATATATTTATTAAATGTATACGATATAATTAACAAAAAATTATAGTCGATTATACGGTTATTATCAAAATGCCCTAGGTGTGTTCGATATAATATATATATATATATATACCCAAATATGGTATGGTATGGTGTCACTATTGTTCTCAAATGTTTTTAGTGTAATAGTCTCCCTTTTATATATATATATATATATATATATATATATATATATATATCTTACTAGCTGTCCCTAGTGAATAATGTACGGAATCGTAATATAATGTAGAAAGTAATAAGGAAACGCATAATTTATCAATAAAAGGTGTTTTATTCTGAAAAATGCAATTTTCGGTATATAAAGTTGTTATTATGTAGAAAATATTTTATTGTAAAACATTTAAAAAGCATATATATTGCCTTTGAAGGGTATAACAAAGAATTATTTTGTTTACAAAACCTCATTGACCAAAATATTAGAAGTTAAAATGTGATAATAATTGCAACTGTTTTGTTGCAATTATCATTAACAAAAATATAATTTGACCAACTTAGAAAATAGGATATGAAAAACTGAAATTAGAAGTATGTGAAAAAATAATTGTGGTTTATTTATGGGTAGTTCGTGTATAGATTGAACTGTAATAGCACATAAAACTCATATAATTGACAATAGAACCGCCCTATAAGTGTATTTCTGATCATTTGAAAAATTAAGGATTTTTAAAAAATAATTAAAAATACGAAAAATGTCTGTATTGAGTGAGCCTGCGTTAAAAAAAATGTTTGACTGCACATCCTGACATTATTTCATCCTTAAAATTTCGACAAATAACTATAAAAAATAGTAACCTGTTGAAAAATGTTAATATCGTTCGTACGAACAATAAAACAAAAACAGGTAACATCAATAACATATTGGCAGACAGGTTTCGAATGTTTCAACACGAACTATAAAACTAGGACAAAATGGCCCATTCAAAGAAGGATCAGATGGCGAATTAAGCAACGAACTAAGCCCGGGTTGTAACAATGGAGTATGATATCGAGATATAAAATGTTGCTCAAGTCCGGCCCAAAGTGGCCGAGAAATAAGAGGGAGGATTACGCAAGCAAAAATATTCCATTTTACTACACAAACTTTTACAACACAGATAAGAAATCTAAAGAGAAATATCGATGTTCGCGTAAATATTATAACATAAATGTCAAGATCGAGTTTTGATATATTTTTTTTTATTGAGGAAAGGCATTTTTTTATATGAATATCTTCACCACTATTGAATTCGGAACAGAATTAATTTTCATAACGGCACTCTTAATAATTGTTAGAACATAACTGTAACAATTAAAAAACGAAGCCTAGAATCTCTAATATATATTAAATAGCAGATAAATAAATAAAAATAAAACCGTCTGTCTGCCTGTCGTCCATGTTTTTTCTCCAAGAAGACATATTTTTAATTTGTCACAGAGAACTCTAGGATAATTCTCGGAATTTAATTGTTTAAGCATTACTGCAGATTAAAGGTTAAATGTGTAAATAACTCGAAAATATATGTAGAGAAAAATTTAATGAGTTTTTAAATTATAATAAGAAAAGTTATGTATATACTGAATCAAAATATTTTTTTTAAATTATTGACAATTGTGATTAAAACGTTTAATTGCTTTTGTGCAGAAACGTATCGATTGTTTTGGTTTTTTAAACCATGAATCACATACTTCTAATATGTGAAATCATATGGCCCAAAACAAAAATATGTAAATTATTGTTTTACCAAATCATATGTTAAATTTATAAGAAATAAAAATACTAACAAAAAAAAAAAAAAGAAAAGAGCTGGCATGTTTATGAATAAAACAATTCATTTGAGAAATAAGTTAGGTTATAATACATTTTACAAAAAAGAAGTAAAAAAAACCTATGAATCTTATTTATTTGTTTCTTTGTAAGTAATCACCTTATTCTATACTATCAATGTATTATTTTCCATATAAGTTTTTTTTAAATTTTAATAACACTATTAAAAAAAAAAATTGCTTACCCTTAGAACCAATATCTTCAAACAATTCTACAATATTTTTTTACTATGCTCAGAAAATACCGTTTAATTTTCCCACAAAATATACATAAAGACCAAAAACTTACTGAGAGTTAGTCAACCAAGAAACTCATTTGTGTTTCATAACAGTTAGTACCATGGTAGCCCGCGCAACAAGCCATGGTAACATAACCTATACACATGGACGAGCTGGGGCTATTGAGTTAACAGTATATATTATATAGACTATAATATCTTTGTTTTCTGGACATACTCAAAAATAATTACAGATCTTTTATATAAAGGTACTCTATACCATAATCGTGGATTAAGGATTACGAGGTAGATAAAAAAAATAATAACAAAAATCAAGGCCAAAAAGTCCAAAAATATCTTGAGCGAACTGGACATATTATTTATAAATTGATAAATAAATTATTTTAACTCTTAAATGTGAATTTTAATATCCTCGCATTATTTCTAGATCAAAGTTCGACTTCTGGGGGAAATTAAAAAAAAAGAGAAAGAAAATATATATATTGTATTGTAACTACTTTTTATGTAGACTTCGATGTTGAATTGTTGTTCTAGGAGACATCTCAAGAGGAATCATATTTCCATCAATATAACCATGACTCACCTGTAACAAAAGAAAACAAAATATTAATAATAATAATAATAATAATAAATAATAAAATAAAAATAAAGGAAGACAAATATTTAGTTAAAGATATATGGAAAAAAAAATTTTTGATAATATTATTTAGTCACAAATTAGGAAAGCCTGAAGGAAGAATGCGCTTTAAAATATATATACAATTATAAATTAATTGAATATTTAATAGTTGACCGTTGCATTATAAAGGAAGGAGATGGCCCGGGGTTGCGGTCACAAATATGCTAAATAGTGGCAAAACTATTTCATTAAAAGCCAACGTTTCGACCTGACTTTGCAGGTCTTCTTCAGGGAGGTGTGTTCAGCTCAGAGTTTCAACTGTTTTAAGTTGTCAGTTCTAAGTGAAACTCCTTGCTGAACACACCTCCCAGAAGAAGACCTGCAAAGTCGGGTCGAAACGTTGGCTTTTAATAAAAATAATTTTGTCACTATTTAGCCTATTTATGACCGCCATTCCAGACCATCTCCTTCCAATTATAAATTAAATTTTCACGTAAAGTTTAGTCAAAGGTAAGAGTCTAGTTAACATTTTCGCTTTTTGTTAAATTTTAGTCTTACAGATGATGTGTTTTTTCAAATAATCATTCACATATGATAAAAAAATTATTGTCCGTTCTTTGAATTTCTAAAGTCAGTAATCCATCATATTATTCCTTAACTCATCGATAAGTACCATTGATGGAAATTAACGCGTTTCATTATTCACCGATTGAATCAGTAATTGCTCAGAGGTTCTATCGATGTAAACTTCAGTGTGGTTATTTTTTAGGTTACATTACATATATTCAGTTCACTTTCTATCCATATTTATTTCTGCCAAAAAAATTCATCCAAGAGTCTCAACTTTATCCTGAAATCTATCAGGTCGTTTTTAAACTGACCTTGAATCATTGTCGATCATTTGATGGAAGTAGCGTTGAGTTTAGGAACTTAAGTTGATTTATTTAAAAAATGAAATCTGGAAGCAGAATAAATTCATTACAAAATAACGTCGCAGGTTCCAAGAATCAGCAAAATTTTCCTATGACGTCACACGCAATTCCACATACGTCATGAGTGATGTCATTTTCTCGAAAGGTATTATCACTACTCGTCGACAACCGGGCCTTGAACTTCGGACGGCGATCACCCGAGAGCTCACGAGTTGACTCGGCGCCGAAGGGCGAACGTACCCGAAGATCACACTAGTAAGAGGCACGTTCTCCCAGGTGACGTAAGGCAGGAGACTACAAGAGAGAGAGGCGGGAAGAAAACGAAAAGTTCACTTTTAGGCTCAATAATATATTATATAATACCGATTTTTGATAATATAACCATATAATAATATAATATAAAATATAGGTAACACTGCAATACTCAGAGAGCCTTATAGAATTTAAACGTATCTGATCGTTAATGATATGACACCCTATTGTTAAAAAGAATTATTTTAAAAAAACTGTCCCTCTACAATCCTTGCAAGGTCTTAGAAAAAGATCAGGTTCAACGCAAGGTTTTTCTCAATAAATAATTATTTAAATAACAGTGTCCACTTAACAATAGAAAACGTTTTGAACATCCCAGGAAGTTTTTCTGACTCAAGAGACGATCCACGGCTGATCGATCAACAAAATAAATAATTACCTACCATAGGCGGATCCGAAACTGGGACCATGTACATTAGAGTAAAGTGCCTTAATCACTGAGTTACTGCACTCCTATGTCACAAATGCCATTAGACATTGGGCAATTGATAGGTTTGGATACACAACTATAGAAATATTTTACTTAGAACTTAGGAAGGAGATGGTCCGGAATGGCGGTCATAAATAGGCAAAATAGTAGCAAAACTATTTTATTAAAAGTCAACGTTTCGACCCGACTTTGCAGGTCTTCTTCAGGGAGGTTTGTTCAGCTAGAAGTTTCACTTAGAACTGAAGGAGATGGTCCAGGGTGGCGTTCGTAAATAGGCTAAATAGTGGCAAAACTATTTGATTAAAAGTCAACATTTCGACCCGACTTTGCAGGTCTTCTTCAGGGAGGTTTGTTCAGCTAGGAGTTTCACTTAGAACTCAATTTTATATTATTTATAAATTTACAATATTTATACAAATTTGAGACTGAATTTGGAGTAGATACTAAAGAAAAATATGATTGCAAATAATTTAAATAATGAATTTAATTTTTTTTAAAAATTTAAAATTTTTTATTCACGATATGTTAGGTACAGGATCTAAATTTCTATTTACTTTCATTGATTGAGAGAACGAATTCACAAAGACAGAAAATAATTTAAATTTTAAATTTATTAGAAACAGAATAATTTGCCCGAAGCATTTGGAACATGTATTCGGAACTGATATAGCAAGCACTCATTGTCACAGTACGAGGACAGAATGAATTCTATTGGTGCTGGACAAGGATGTTTTGCCAGGCCATTATTATTTAAAACAATAAGAGAAAAACCAAGAGGCAGGAACACTTTCCCAAAGGACTAAGGACAAAGGAACGCTATATCCTGTTCCTTCAGCTGGTGGGTGTCGACAGCAACAATAGGCACTTGGCCGAGGCTGTCAAAATAATACACTCATAGCCCACTAAATATATATATATATATATATATATATATATATATATATATATATATATATATATATATTATACACGACATACTAAAGTAGTACAATTACAATTAATCTGTCGAGTGCTAGAAACGGATGTTGAATTCAGGTACGCTGTCAGAGAGGAGATAGTAGATATCAGCTCCTTATCTGATAAGAATTGAGGCCGATGTGATAATCCATGAATGACCGGGCTTGGTATCGAATATAAAACACTGAGGGCGTTTTAATATAGTTTAGCACCTATTTTAAGAGAATAAAATTAATGAATGAACGTCAAAATTCATCCAGAAATTCTATTAATTGTTTGTATAGTTGATACTTTAGTTAGATTTAAAGATGTTTTTCCGTTAGGATGTAATGTTCAAAAAAAACAACAACAAAAAATCAGAAAAATGAGTTTTTTGATGCTATAAGTTTTGAAGAGGTAGACGTGTTAGCATTTCTTTTTAACTTCTTTTAACCCATATTAACCAGTTAAAAAATGAATAAAATTTCTATTAAATTGTTCGCTTTATATATGTAATTTTATTTAAATTAACACAAACTTCTTAATTCACAAAATTTCTCCAGCAAAGAGTATTGATCTGTTTTAAAAGAATTTTAAATAAAGGTCATGATATAATGTTGGATTTAAAATAAAATAAATAAATAAGATTATTTTTTAATCATAGTATGTTGATGTTTCTGTTTTTAAATTACTATTTTTGATTTATTTATTTATTCGAGATAAAGAATGAAAAAAAATAAAAAATCTGTACGACAACAATCCAGTCGAGGTACTAGTAAGGAAGTAAAGTCTCTTGGTCAACAGATGTGCAAGGAGGTGATTTAACCAACATCACGCTCAACCGGAAGATTTTACCCTTAATTATTTAATTAATTCAGGCGTACCTACTATATTGAGGCTGGGTGTGCCTCTGGAGGGTTGCTCCACGGCCGATGAAACAGAATAAATAATTATCAGCCATCAGCTGAAGTAGAATTCCTGCATCTTGAGCTTTGGAAGTCAGTGCTTTACCCACGTTGAGACTCCTGAACAATAGAAAATTCACTAAGCGCTGCTTCATTGAGGATTTTTATTTTTTTATTTATTGAATAATATAACATCCTGTCTCGCGTAAAATAGTTAGTAAGTCTATACTATATATAAAGAAAATATAAATAAATAAAATAAACAGAAGAAAAATACCAAATAAATAATAACAAGGCGAACCCGATGGTTCGATGCCGATACCAACAATTGATGTCTAGATTCTTTCATCCACCGGGCGCTGTCTTAACCGAAGCCTTCCAGATCAGAATTAACACAATCTTCCCATCTTCGCTTCGGTCTACTCCTCGAACGCTTGCCAGTCAGCACGATGAATATTTACTTTTAAGTGATTCTTTCAATACAAGACCAACGATTTTAAATGCACATTTTATCCACCTTAACTTAATCATCTCAATTATATTAATCGGATACATTTCGCGCAATTCAGCGATGTATAACCGCCTAAATTCTTCGGTTGACTCATCCTTCTTCCGTCTGAATATTCCTTCAAGATGATTTTTCTTAAATGAAATAACTTAAAGATAAAGAAATTAAAATTAAAAAAACTTGGACATACCTATATGCACTGTTTACAATCAGACGAGAGAACTTGTCCCTCCAACTATAGAGGAAAAAGTAGGACTCCAGGAGATCACTACCGTACTCTCTCTACGGTGCTAAAGCCAGTGGAGATTGAGCGATAGCGCTCTAAGAAAATTAACCTCGGACCTGAGGAAAACAAGACGTGGCAGATATAGCCCTGGGCCTCTAACGAAGCGCGATAAGGAGATGTAACAAGATCAAAAGGAAGATACAAAACAATCGTAGGCTCGGACCATTGTATATTGTTAGCTAGGCCCCGATAACGCACACCTCTAGTCTCTATTGTGGCTATATATTATAATTCAGCTATGATTATTATAGCTTCTCGTTCATTATCATTCCTGTCCTTACGGATCCATTTACTTTCATAAATTAAAAAAAAAAAATGAAATCGGGACATTTCCGTCAGACAAAGAGAGGGTTATCAAAGGATGTGACCCCACCACAAGGATAACTAAACAAAGATAAAAAATCATACGCATCACGGGAAAATACTAGGAAAATAATATATTCATCTCTCTTAAATATTTATATATAATTATTATATCTTTAAATAATATTTAAAGTTTACTAAAGGAGTACCCTCTGTCCATCTAACGGCGGACCAACCCCCGTTTTACAAATTATACAACTGTTCATTTAATTTTAATACTTTTTGCTCAAATTGTATAACTATAATTAACATGTATTCTATAGTTCAGATTGTATTATTTTTATGAACATAAAATTAACTAAACGAAAACACAGTTGGGACAATTTTTTTATTTCTTTGAAAAAGTCTTTATTATAAATCGTATCTTATAGCCAATTTGTCACAATAATAAGGGAGAAATAAATATGGGAATAAAAAGTGTGGTGCTTTCGTTAGAGTTCGTCACGCTTTGTATATGTAAAATAAAATATTACACGGTTATATAAAAAAGGAGTTAATTTCATGTATACATGGCCAAACCTATCTCATTAATTAAATACCTATTACTAGAAATTTTTTTTTTCAAAAACAGTACTTCGAATTATTTGAAGTGAACTTTACAGTACGGCTGTCCATGCTAGTCGACTCCGATTTGCTTAAAAGGTTGTCCCAGTAAAAAAAAAAAAATATAACAAACAGGAGTTATAAAAGCTAGAGAAACAAGGCGAACGTGGAAATTTATAAAGACAGCATTTGTCCAAACCTATAGTAATTATAAAATAAAACGAAATAAATAAAGAGAAATTAGAAAGAAAATAAACGTAAAACCTATCAAAGGACAGGATAATTAGAGAAAATTCATTATATTAAAAGCACATCTCAAGTAGTATTGCCCAAAATCGGTCTTGCTTTTGCACTTTGCAAGACCAAGGACAGGACTGGTAAAAAAAATCGATTTTTTGAATAAAAATTAAGGCAAAATAGTTACTATATGACAATCTTAGTTACTATATGTTAATAATTGGTATAACCAATATACTTTTGCATTTAACTCCTCTAATTTTTCATTCGGGCATAGTTAGGTTTCTCCTATCTAAAAAAAATACAGTAATATCTCTATAGCAATAAGCAAATAAGTAACTGTAAGACTGTTGCGCAAGACCAAGACTGAGTTTGCAAGACCAAGACTTGTCTTTTGGCCAATACTAATCTCAAGCAACACAAGCTGCAAACGTGTAAAAGCAAACTTATCGAGCACATACACAAGCCTAGACAAACATCCCTTTTACATGCTCTTGCAAGAATTTTGAGAAATATGAGAAAGAAACTGGGTTTAAATTTTTTTTTTCCTCCATAAACGGTATATGGAGCTTCTTTTTTTTTTTTTTTAATAGAACTGGCAATTTTTAAAATAAGGTAGTTTAAATAACTTAAAGATTCCAATAGGATATTAAATATGATTATACTTGGCTCTTTATTTTGAGATTACGAGATAATTCACATTGTTTAATTAATAAATAATTCGGCACAGTAAAAAACGTATAAAAGAATGGATTTGAAACTCTATGTGTCTGAATCGAATGCTATCCGTACAGTAACCATTCGTTGGCAGTAACACAATATCCCCGATGCGAACGTTCCGGGCTATGAGTCAGCGCTAATTAAGAGGAGGCATTCATTGCGCACAGTGGACCACAATGAGAGCAATAAAGTCTGGATCTGACCGTGGCCTGCGCAGATGCGCTATAACTCTCCGCTGCTATAACGTAGCGTAGTAGAGAGGAGTCAACGGGAGTGAATTAACCGTTCGGTAACGACATGGCGGCCGGATTAATGAAAGGATTAATCTTTTATATTCAAAGCAGGGCCGATGGAGGAGATAATGCGGCAGATGGCGACCAGCTGGGCTCGAGTTTCGAACCCGACCGGAGCGGCTTCTTCAGCTGCGCCAACAGCGAGTGCCGCCAACGCTTACGTGTCGCTCTTAATGGCGTTTTGTTTAATGGAGGTTTTTTCAAGTTAACAAAAAAAAAATAGTTAACGAAAACCCACAACCATCGATGGAATAATGAACTTCCATAATTAATTATATATTTTAAGCAATTTAGGAAAGCTAAAGAAGGAAATTAGTCATCTGTTCTTCATATCGTGCGTAATAAATATTCAGGACGCAGTCTTTTGTTTAAAAAAAAATTAAATGTTTTATTTATGCCAACGTTTCAACCAAAACATCTGGGTGATCTTCAGGGCATGGTTTGAGCACTGAGGGTGTTCAAGTACTCTGATGTACTGAGTACTCGAACACCCTCAGTGCTCAAACCACGCCCTGAAGATCACCCAGATGTTTGGGTTGAAACGTTGGCATAAATAAAAAATTAAATTAAAAAAAAAAAAGACTGCGTCCTGAATATTCTTCACCCATGACAAAACAACTTGAGTTTAAGAAAAGAACTTAAGCCCATTAAAGGAAACGTCTCTATACCACACTAACGATTATAAAAGCCCTAGTAGAATTAGAAATAGAAAATCATCTTTATTCTGGGACTAGGTTCCTTAAGAATAACAATATTGTTTAAACCAATTGACAATAAATCTGCCCAGAAGACCTATTATAATAATGAGTAACTAAAATCTAAGTAACAAAATGAGTATATACATTTTGGAGGGTATATTAAGGAAAGCGGGTGGGTACAACTGTTACAATATTATAATATTGGTACAAAAAAAACAACAACATACTAATAAATAAATAGAATTGGAAAAAAACGCTAAATAAGTTGTATATGTAACCAATTTTAGTCACAAAATATAAAAAAAAAAAATAAAATAACTAGAGTAAATAAATGAATTATATATGTTCCTTAAGTACACGGTTTACTTTGTCGAACACTAGTTTCTTGTATCACTTTGGTTTATCAATTTAACCTTGTAAAAGACATCTCAAGACGAAATTGTTCTAATAGCCCGTGGTATAGAAACCTTTTTATTTAATTATCAACATCCGCCTGAAACTTCGTAAATAGTTTCAACTCATCGTAACCTACAAATATTTCATTTAAGAAAATTCTTGGAATTGGGATGATTTTCAATCTGGAGGGGAGAAAACTTTATCTATTTAATTAGGCACATAAAACTCGTAAATACCCATTTGCTTTCTACTTGTATCCTAAGATAATTTGATAACAAAATAGAGAAAAAAGATAGCTTACCAAAATATTGAGCCGTATACTTTAAAAGAATTTTTTTTTTTATATAACACATACACGGTGTTGCTTTTAGAACGAAATAAGAAAAAAAAACCACAAAATAATAGAACAAACATCATTGAATTACTAAAAATGTTCTTAATAGTAAGCTATAAATATATATATATATATATACGCAGCGACGTTAAAATGAACAATAGGTTGCTTCCATAATTTTACAATATAATTCTGTGCTATTTTCAGGATAATAATTGTTACTATCTCGCCTCATAAAGACGAAATGTATGTCGTCTTCTCAGATCCGGGATACGAGAGCAATTAAAGTCACCATAATAAAGTCGCCGTAAAAGGAATAGCTTGTAGCTTTAAGGAGAGGGAGAAAAGGTTGATCCATAAAAAGGTGCTGGCTGTTAGAGCTTTATAGTGAATACTTTTAGAGTTGATCTCTCTGGTAGAAGGCTATTCCTATGTAATGTATATGTTTATATATTCATGTATGCATGTTGATATACACAAAATGTCCATCGCGGACATGGATATGCGGGCAGTCAAGAGAAGTGAAACGTGCCTACTTTCTACTGTTGGTCCATTATTGCCCAGGTGACAATACACCTGTCTGTCTGTCTGTTTTGTCATACTCTTTAATATCGTCGGGTTTAATCACTTGAAAAAAAAACCTGCAAAAATCAACTAATCTCGAGCATTTAAAAAAAAAAAAATTATAAAATTCAAATATATCATAATTTTGAAGCATATATATAATACTGAATATACCTGATACAGGCATGACTCAACGTAAGACCGTTTTTGGCTCAAAGGTTCGGCTGAAGGCTGAAAATGCTTGTTATTTTTCTATGACAAAACTACTTAGCTCGCGCATCTTGTCCCGGAATTTAAAGACTAGAATCCATAAAACCATTATCTTACCTACAGTTCTTTATGAATGCGAAACGTGGTCGCTTACATTAAGGGATGAGCAACGTCTTAAGGTTTTTGAAAATAAAGTATTGCATAGAATATTCGGACCAAAGAAGGCTGAATTAACCGGACAGTTCAGACGGTTACACAACGTGGAATTGTGTGATCTAGGTCTGGTTAATATAATTGAGGTGATTACATCGCGGAGAATCAAATGGGCTTAGTAACGAGAGAATTCCTAAAGGGTTAATATTTGCTGTACCGAATGGTAAACGTCCGAGGGCTAAACCGAAGCGAAGGTGAGAAGATTGCATTAAAGACGATCTGAAGGGACTAGGTTTGGAAGGCGGACGGTGGAAGGAGGTATGTAATAAGCGATTGGTAGTGTCGGCTTCGAACCTTCGGGTTCGCTTATTTTATTATTATTATTTTATTAACTACAAACTGTTAATAAATTTAAGTACCGTGTGCAATAGTATGTTATTGTATATTCCATTCATGCTGAAATTCCACAGCCGCTGTTTCGTGAAAAAAAAAACAAGAAAAAAACACCAGTTTATTTGACTATCAATTCGTAGGCACGGTAGAATCCACAGCCATTGACGTTCCTGTTTACAAGAATTATAATCTCGTAGGATTCCCTGACCTAATTTTCCCGACGAATCCATCCTTAGGAGTATTCTCGTCCAATCCGGAGTAAACATTCTCCGAAGAGTTACTGGGACCGGGAAAACCTTTGGAAAACTGCCAACCGGATGGTTATAGTGTAAGGAATAAGAGGAATTTTCTACAAGGAAAAACAATGTTACTAAATAGACAGTGTAAAATCCAATGCTATTTCACTGGCTTATATAAGCAACTAAGTGAATTATTGCTTCATGTCTAGGTTATTTCAAATGAGAAGAAAATAGGTATAAATGAAAATAGTGATTCATATTTTTATGATTTATATTATATCGGTCGCCATCTTGAAAGTAAACAGCGGATAGAAATGTCGATGAAGGAGGATCATTCTCGGGTGACTTCTAATTTCAATCTTAATTTGAAAAAAAAAATCAGTCCAGTATTTTCGGAGAAAATGCGCGGACGGATAAAATTTTTTTTTTTTTCGTTTTTCGAATTCTATGTATCCTGAAACGTAAAACCTCAAATTTTGAGAGGAGGTTCAGTTTTTGAATTTTTCATTCGATCACAATGGTTCATTAATGAAAGTAATAATATCTCTATATAATAATAATAATAATAATTATTATTATTATTATCAATCAATTATGATCACTCTATGAAGTTATAAAGTACATCATACAACAAGAATATTTCTAAGTTTCTTTCCGGTTAAATTTTGAAACAAAGGTTTTATTTTTAACTTTTAAATTACAACTATACAGTTAAGAATATGTTTATAAGACAGCATTTGCCATTACAATAATTTACAAACTGTCTTGTTTAGAATTCCGACAAGAGATCACACCGTAACGGACAATATTTCCCTATTAGCTAATGGGTTCCTTATTCAAATTTATTCCTGGGTCCTTTGTACCTTTGTACACGCGGGTACGGTACATATATAAGTAAATATATAATCGAGGGGTGTGACAATAAGGCTACAATAACAATGGACATATTTCCCAGCGGAGTTCCAATACAACACTCCACATCCTATCCCATATCATTAACAATGCTAAAAATATACGCCTCTTTTTTTATTTTCATTTCAGGTGCGATAGAATTTATCACATGACAAGATATCCGTTAAGGTCATATCAGGGGCGAGCTAAGAGGTAGTTTTTGAGTGGGGAAATATCAGGAAGATCAAAGAATTGAGTGAAAATATTATCTTGTCAATAAGATAAAAATAGAAAAATTCAAACAACAAAGCCTTGAATCTCTAAATATGCAGGTAAATAGTAAACTTGTCGACGTTTCGTCAATTCAGAAAGAAAAAACAAAAAAGCAAAGTAAAAAAAAATAAAAAATCATTATTACTGTAAACATCACACGAAGCCATCCAAATATATACTGAAAGAAAGATAAGGTTCTATTAACACATCTAAGGGAGGTTATATTGATCAGCTGATTAGCAAAAATACAAGGAAAAAAAATATATACATACATAAAATATAATAACGCAAAACGCGTTAAATTAAATAACAAATTAATAAATTCAAATAAAAAGCTCGCAGGAATATACAACAACTATTTCCAACAAAACTCAGAGAATACACGGCCAAACAACAGTTGTCTATAAGAGAAATTGTAACAAATCGATTATCTATTAAATATTGAAATATTTGAAATCGATTGTACATAAGAATAGACACGGTAATTAATTATTTTCATTTATAAATCTACAGCGATCGATTTCTCACAAGGTGAATCGATTATTTAATTTTACCCACTCAATGAACGATAATTTATTTACAGTTATTCAAAAGAACTAGCGTGGTAAGAATTTATGAAACAGCACATTGTATTCTTTGTACTCAATGGCTGTTTTGGGAAAGTGAATTATATATTTTTCCCACACGTAGAGCCTGCACTGGTATAGTCAACGTACAAATAAACAATAAATAAACAAATATATAAATTACAGTTATTCAAAAGAACTAGCGTAGTAAGAATTTATTAAACAGCACATTGTATTTTTTGTACTCAATGGCTGTTTTGGGAAAGTGAATTATACATTTTTCCCACACGTAGAGCCTGCACTGGTATAGTCAGCGTACAAATAAACAATAAATAAACAAATATATAAATTTATAAGAAAAAGAGCAAATATATCCTGGACAAGAGAGATAGCACTCATAGCGCAACATAAAGTTTAAAGAAACGAGAAATAAAAATAAACAAATAATAAAATAAACAAGAAACAAACAAATATCACTTAAAAACAATTTAATGTATTTTTTTTTAGTTAATGAAATTTACAAATGTATAAACGATACAACTAGTAAAAATGAACACATTAGAAATCATGACATGAACAGACTTGAAGAGAGCCAATGGTAGCACTCCCTAGTATTAATTGCTAACAATTAAAGATAAAAGCACTTTGCCTTACTCACCGAGTTACCCCGCTCAGTAAATAAACGTTAAATAAAATCGTATTTGATACTATATCTTTTTGTTTCAAAATATTTCTATAATATCAAAATTTAGATAGTAAAAAAAGTATATATAAAATTTTATTTCGTATATTTTGTTTAACTTCGATTCACCAAGATACGAAAGATACAAATACCAAGGCCTTCTTCAGTTAGAAATGATAAGCTTCTGCATTTTAGTGTCCTAAATATTTTGATCTACTTCATTATGGCCTTTAAAAAAAAAGAAAAAAATACTGTTGGCGCCATTCAAATTGTTTGAGATGAGCATATTATGTGAGTTTTTTTTTTTTTTTAATTTTTAAAGGAGGGCACATTCGACAGGATTATGAATTTTCGGAATGAAACGTTTCAAACTATAGGACAAGGGGGGAATATAGAACATACCGTAGAAAGTGTAATTAGTAAGTGTAAAAAAAAATTAATATTAGATACGTAGTTGAGCTGTGGGGCTCCACCAAACCTTCAAATTCCTCACATATCCAATCCTTACAATCCAAAATCCTTCGTAAAATCCTCAATGATCCCTACTTAGTTACAAATAAAATTATCCACAATGACCTTAATGTTCCTTATATATTAGATTTGGCCCAATCCAGATATCTGTCCTTCCATAATAAACTTCATAACCATCCCAATCCTCTCGTTTCTAACCTTGCTTCCCCTTCAATTCCTGATAAACCTCCGAGGCGTCTGAAAAGAAGATGGCCCCGTTATCTCATAATATATTATTAGAGTGCTACCAATGTGTTTCATGCCATTATATCCACGTACGAATTTACTAGATGTATTTTTTTTTTTAATACAGTTGTAAATATCAATAAATATAACAATAAATAAAAATAGTAGATGGTCTACGATTTCTCTAATTGGGAGAATGGGCAACCCTGTTACTTAACCATTAATATATCAGAAATATATAAAGCAATGTATTCAATGTATAAATTATGTAATGTCTACATGAGATGTAAAATAGTTCATTATGCTCCCACTACCTTGCAACATTAAAAGCACAAAGACACATTACATAGCTGTAAAAATTCACCTCTAACTAGCGTAAAAATCGATTTTTGTACTTTATAAAAAATCGATAGTGAAATAAATATTGAAAATAGGAGAATATATAGACAAAGAGAAGGGAGAGGACTGAGAGAGAGATAGGCTGGGAGTGAGGAGAGGACACAGAGAGTTTGATAGTTGCTTTGTCCAGGATATCTCCAACAGGCAGTGACGTTCGATTTTCTCTTATCGACCAGGGTCGATATTTCACCACTCTTTTTACCCAAGCCCTTTTCAAAAGCTCTTTCACTGGCGGCATTATCGTAAAGTCCACCCTTCCCTGATTAGAAATTTAGATAACTTTTATCAACCCTTTTCGATAGCAAACTCGATTCACAAATTTTATATCCTCTCCTGTATAAAATTTTAATATATACATTTTTTTCCCTCACATTATTTAAATATTAACTTTAAAATCGATTTATAGCATAATAAGGAAAGATTTATAAAAAATTCTTCATGGTGAAGAAACAGCTGACTATAGATAGTATGGTTGAAACATTAGTTGTAAGTTGTAGTCAGTGAAAAACAAAAATAAAAAGTTAAAATTTTATTTTGTACCGAAATTTCAGCCTAATTTTCAGGCATTCATCTGGACCAAAATAAGGCAAGATAACAAATACAAATATTCAAAAATTAACAGCAAAGATTATAAAAACAAAATATATGCTATTTACTAACAAATAAATTCACTTCATTGAATAATTAATAAATTCACATCTTAGAATTTATTTATTAGCGGATAACATATATTTTGTTTTCATAATAGTTGTTTTTGTTATCTTGTTTATATTCAGCTCTGATGAAAAACCTGAAATATAGGTCGAAACGTCCCCACAAGATAAAATAAAAATTTTAAATTTTCTGATCGTTTTTTTTTTTGTTTTGGTGGCATTTTATTATTTCTTATTGAATTGATTTGTGGTCAAGGGTCACAAAAAAAAAGTTTTTTTATGACGTTGGTTTTATTGTCGACGTTTTGGGTTCTTGAGATATTTTGAAGCATTATCTGTAAAAAATTATAATTATTCTTAGACTATTCAAATTTTATAAATTTTAACACTTTAATTTTAACATCAATTTTTAATTTTCTTTACAAACATCGTCATATTCCATTATAATGTATATAATGTAATTTAGTAAATAATGTAATTAATTTAGATTACATGAATATTATGCGAGCACTTTAACAAAATAAATTTTATAATATGTTTATAACAAATTCGTTCATGTGTTCCATTCTATATTCCAGGTAATTTCTTGGCGATTACTAAAATTATATATTACTTATTATAATGTAAGATTTATTTATAAAAAATATATAGTATTTTGACAATTTAAAAAAAAAAATTATAATTATTTGAATTTATCACTGACTGCAATACCCAAAACACTTTTTTTATTTTTTTTTAGTTAAAACTTGATATTGTATGTTTCACTAATAATCGTTTGTAATGGGACTACATAAATGTTCATATATTATTTCTCAAAGGTGTTTTTTGGCGATACGATGCATAAAATATGAGTACATTCCCACAGAAAAGTCAGACAAAATTAAAGTTTAAATACATTATTTATTTTTTTCTATCTATCAGGAAACAAATACTACCTCACTAGATATAAATATATACATAAATACAAGATTTTCATAGAAATTTTTCCATGGATAATATAATCATCGTTTTCAAAGAAAGATTACGAAGTACAAACGGCCCAACCCATTGTTAATTTGTCGTACTGTCCTAAGCGATGTGGGTAAACAAATGGGAAAATTTTATCTATTGTTCCACTGATTACATAAAACTCTAGTTACATAAAACACGCCTACGAAACTTGTACATGACCATGAAATTCTATATCAAATAAATTTTCAGTGAAGAGTTCTTATGTAATATGCATATATTACAACACTTATAATACAATAATATATTTCATTCTTTAAAACGATCTAATCAGAGATAGTCAGAGCTAGCCTTCATTTATAAATATACATATACACACATATTTTATACAACTCCTGTACTTCCAATTATTCCAATATATTTTGTTTTTATTTATTGTATTTACTTTTTTGTTATTAGGTAGTTATTATTTTGTTTTTATTGTATTCTATTCATTTATATATTTTTTGTAAATATCGAAAGACTGAACCATATTAGGAATAAATAAGGTCGAATTTAGGAATAAAAATTCATTAAATTAATTTGTCAACTATCAAATCACCTATGATTTTCTGTTCTAAAGAATACTTTAATTATATTCCAATTATCTCTTCTTGTAGAACCAATCCGATACCTTGGACTCCACCTGAACAAACGTCTAACTTGTAATCCTCATACCAGACTGAAACGATAAGAAACCGCTCGAAGTTTCTTACTACTCCAACACTTACTAAACAAACACTCTAACCATTCAATTAATTACGAAATACTCATATATATGACTATAATAAGACCTATTTGGACTTATGGAGTTGAGCTATGGGACTCCACTAAACCATCGAATTCTGGTATCCATTCCTTACAATCCAAAATCCTCAATGCCCCTTGCTTTGTTACAAATAGAACCATCCATAATGACCTTAATGTTTCAGACCTGGCCCAATCCAGATACCTATCCTTCCATAATAAACTTCATAACCATTCCAACCCTCTCGTTTCCAACATTGCTTCCTCTTCGATAACCCTGAACGATACGTCTGAAAAGAAGATGGTCACGTGATCTCCTAACATAAATTATTATTAAAGTACTACCATTACGTAGTTTATTCATTTCATTATGTTCCTATGCTTATATTTACTACAGTTTTTTATTTTAAATATATTTGTCAATATCATGAATAAGAATGATGACGAGGTTAATTGAAGATATGGATTAAAACACTCCACATACTAAAATTCGGACCTGAATACAGTAAGCGAGGTAAATGTTCAAGATTTCATCTTCTTTGAAATGAGTGATTATTTATAATGTATATTTCATATTATTAATATCTCCTTGTTGATGTTTTCACTTATATCATGTGGTATAAAGCACATACCTTAGTTTTTTTTTAACTACTCATGTTAAGTAATTTAATTTTTATTTATTGTATATACCTTCTGCTTATTATTTACTTGTCATTTTGCTTTTGTTTATTTCATAATTTTATGTATATGTAGTCTGAATGTGGTCTCGCTTAACTATAAGTATTACCCGATACACCGAATGGTATATTACCCAGCAAAAATAAAAAAATTAAATTAAAAAAAGTTGTGATTTAAGGAAAATTTCTTAATTAATAATTAATGAAAAATAATAAATTATGAATAAGACAGAAATAAAAAAAAAAAAAAAAACTAATACATTTATGTCCTTTTTAGTATAAATATTCAACATTTTATAAATGTGACACACAAATTATGAAATATATTAAGACAGGGAAAAAAAAAGGGAATAAACATTAAGACCTGTCTGAAATCAGGTTAACTCGTCTGGGTCTTTAATACACGCTCACATCTGGCAAAAGAAACGTCTAAAGATAAACGTGGAACGTTGAGGTCAGACTGTCATGAGAAATTATAGTTTATATTCTCTCCTCTTGGCTATTTTCGAAGAGGTATTTTTGAACATTCATTATTTAAATTCGCTATTATTAATGGATAAAAATATAAACAGATGAATCAGACATATATAAGGATACAAACAACAACAAACTGTTGCTAAACAAGATGGCTACCTTGGAAACAGGTCTGTATTAAGGGCACGTGCACTAGGGAATTGCATCATCGCAGTTGGCTACATCGTGTCACCTGTCAACCTACTTATTTCCCGCCGGATATATCGATAGCAATACCATCTCGATTATTATCGATAGTAAGTTAATAGGATGTTAACTAACTCCTAGTAATGTATTCCTCATCGCTCGCTCACTAACGAAAACATCTCTAGTAGTTTTAAATAACTAAATTATAAATATATCGAAAAAAAGATAATTGTATTATTTACTTATTATAAACAATAATTAAAGTAAGCGCACTGGTGATGGACATAGCTAAGTATTTTATTGTCTTTTTTGGCTTATAATGCTGTAATTATTATAATTATAAACTTCTCCGTTGGACATTTAGAATCTCTAGAGTCTCCTTTTTCTATTTAAACCTTAAAATTGAAGAAATGTGGTTATGCAGGTATAATCTCCATTACAAAAACAACACCTTTTTGTACTAGTGGTGGACATCCCGAAATTTAATTGTTAAAGATAACATAATATAATTGTTCAACTTACTCTAAGCAAAACTGTTAGTAGGAAGGTATGAAACACACTGATTTCAAGAGCACTATAGAAACAACAATGATAGACATATCAAAATTTTCTTTTGAAAACTTTGTTCATATAGTGGTCAATAGAGTGTAGTGTTCTTTTATCTAGAAAAAACAGAAACAACTTTTAAATCTAAAAGGAAGCTTAATATTATATAAAGTCCAATCTGTCCATAACTGGGCCCCCTGTCTATAATTGGTACGTTTACCCTAACCCATCTTAAATATAAAGAAAAAAACACAGAGAAAAATGGGTTATAACTTGTTTAATTTACTGGATCTCAAAAATAATAAAATATCAGTTCAACGGTATAAAAAGTCTCATTATTTTTAAATATTTGATTCGTTTTTTTTTTGTTTTTTTTATTAGCAGTTTCCACAATGTCCTATCTAAGGTCCATTCTTCCCGTAGACCATGACCCACCATAGATTCCTCCACTTCGCTATCCCACGTCTTCGTCGTCTTCTCCTTTCCCTAGTTTTCCATAAGTGGACTTCTTTGCGTAGTCTTCCCTCAGGCATTCTTTTCAAATGCCCATACCACTTTTTTTCTCAATCTCTTCCAGAATGGTTGGTTCTTTTAGCATCTTTTCTCTGATGGGATTATTTATAATTTTAAAACACATAATAAATTTACTTTCTAAGCTGAATTGTGATATTAAAGTAAATGGGCTTGTTTTGGAACTGAGCGCCATCTTCAAAAATAAATTATCGTGTTGGTTTATTGTAAAAATTCAGTGACATTTCATAACCTTAAATTAGTAAAAATTTCGATGTTTTTCCTTTTGTAAAATAAAAAAATTATGTGCCTGTTGTAACAATACTTCATAATTTTTTGTATTACGCAATGATAGTGCATTTAATTTGGTTTAATAGGAATAAACAAGGTGCAAAATGAACTTCATGATTTTTCGCAATTGACTGACGTTATGCTCTGAAGTAGGTTTAAAATATTAATATTAAGCATAAAGTATTAATTCAGTATTGCTTTATCATAATTTGTTTAATTTTATTATTTTTCTTTTTTTAGGAAGCCTACGTTTATATATTTTTTCACAATTAAGAAAAAAAAACTTAAACTTCGGGACAATTTTCCTATCATCAGAGCAATCCTTTTATACACTGAAACATGCTTTTTTGATGTGGCACCATTTGTCAAAAATTTAAATATTTGTTATGTTCATTATATATTTATTTGGTGTTACACATCTTTTTTTATTCATTGTTACACTAGCCTACACCTTTCTTCAAATATTGCTCTGATGATGGGAAAATTGTTCCGAAACGTTAGAGGTGATAAATGTGAATAAAAGGATATGAAGGAAATAGGAAGTTTTTTTGCCTTGATTACGAAAAAATTTATTTTATTTGCAAGTAATTTGGATCAATGACTTCATTTTTTGGCGTAGCGAAGTGATCTATAAAAAAAAAAATTTAAATATCAGTTCCGCCTGGATTTTCTACAAGTTTGGTCCGCTATGTCTTGACAAATGATCATACTCCCAGAAGGGACTCCGCCATGATGTTTACAAACGGCGTACAATAGTTCCGGCACACTCATAGACAGTTTTTACCCCGAGGAAGAGGAACCCTGGTGAATTTTTGAAGCAGACGGGACCTTCCCCCGACGATCAATGTAAGCGGGTAGGGTGGCGTTGCCATGGTGACACCCCTGCGGAGCGGACCTCTGTCGATACTCTCGACAACTACTGTCGCCCCGCCATGGAGGAAATTAAACTCGATTGTCAAAGTCGATAATTGAATCGGATCTAGCGAGGCGAGTAGATAGCGCCTGTCAGTGAAGCCAGGACAGGGCCACGTCCGACGTTCGCTCCACCGTAACTCCATCACAGTCTCTAGGGCTAGTATACAGTTCATGTTTCATATACAATACAATAAAATGATCATCAGTTCCCATATACATGTATATGTATGCATACATGAAGCGTTTTAGGGTAGACTGATCTAAAGGTAAAATAAAATTAAAAATATCTGTGTATATATGTGTATATATATATATGATGTAGAGATGATTGACCGTTGATATAATATGGGAAGGAGTTAATGAGGGGATGCAGTCAAATAAATACTAAATTAAAATATAGTAATTATTTTAATTTTTGCCGACGTTTCGACCCACTTTGCAGGTCGTCTTCAGGGCTACAAAAGATGCAAAACATGTTGAAAATAAAAAATAAATATAAATAGATATAAAATAAGAAGAAGTTGTCAGATACAGAAACAAAAGATGATATCAGAGATATAGTTTAACTACATTGTCACCCACTATATCTCTGATATCATCTTTTGTTTCTGTATCTGACAACTTCTTCTTATTTTATATCTACTTATATTTATTTTTATTTCCAACATGTTTTGTATCTTTTGTAGCCCTGGTGAGGACCTACAAAGTGGGTCGAAACGTCGGCAAAAATTAAAATAATTATTATATTTTAATTTAGTATTTATTTGACCGCACCCCCGACTAACTCCTTCTCATATTATATCAACGGTCAACCATCGCTACATCATTAAAAATATATGTATATATATATATAAAACTATATACCATTCTTTTCAATTAGAAACTATGACTACTGTAATCATCCGAAGAAGAAATATATTTTACATAAATTAGGAAAACTATCAGCAACATTTTATTGATAAGCTATTAATTACGACGTTTCAGCCATACTAAGGCCTATTTACAAGTCTAGAAAATAGTAATATCATTATTAGTTAACATTTAACAATTACAAAAAGAATTTCTTACTACACATAATTAACTTGCCTAACGATTTATGCCATATTATTTTCGATACACATAAATTTATACAAATCCATACAAAAAAAGTATACACTTTTTCTTATAGCCTTACTTTTATTGTATAGATTTGGATAAATTTATGTGTATCGAAAATAATATGACATAGATCGTTAGACAAGTTAAATATGTGTAATAAGAAATTCTTTTTGTAATTGTTAAATGTTAACTAATAATTATATTACAATTTTTCAGAATTGAAAATGTCCCTTAGTATGGCCGAAACGCCGTAATTAATAGCATATGAATAAAATGTTGGTGATAATTGGTCTAATTTATGTAAAAAATAAAACCTCAAGACACCAATTTTAGGAAAAATGAACAGAAGAAAAAAATATATTATACATTCAATTTATATTATACATTCAATTTATATTATATTTCATTACATATTATTTAGTATTATATTTATATTGCAATTTGCTCACTGACCAGTGAACTATACGAGTTATTCCAACGGGTCAAATAGTTAATATTAAAAGATTTTGGCTTGTTTTTCAATATTATTTTCAATATTGAACCATTGCAATCGTCCAAAAAAATAAAAAATTAATCCTTGCTTCTCAAAATTTCAGGTTATACGTTTCACAATACGTAGAATTCGAAAATAGAATTTTAAAATACTTGTCCGTCTGCCGTCCGCAACTTTTTCCGAGACCACTGGAACGATTTTTTTCAAATTTGGAATCAATATCACCCTTCATAGTATTAATGTATATAGTATAGTGTAATATATGTGGTCATTTGTAACCTATTATAATAAAGTAGGGTAAGAAGAAAGAAACACCACAATGACAGAATTTAGTTAATTTGATTATCAAAATTTAAATAAACAAACCGTGGGAAGTGGAACAACATTGTTTACCTAATCTAGATCCTGGGATCTATTGGGAATAAATAATATATACAGGATATATAAAGAAATAAATTACCATATGTATTAATGTCGTATTAAATTTCAGTTAAATTTTTTAATTTATGGCAATTAAAAAAAAAAGTCATGACACTTAAAACACCATTTGCCTAGAGAAGAAATGATCTCATTTCATATAAATCGATTATAAAACCAGCAGTAATGTTGCAGTAATGCTAGCCATTATCGAACGCAAAGATAAATCGAGAGCTATTTCAAAGTCGATAATTATCTCGTGGAAAGGTGTAATCTATATTGAACCTATAAAACAGACAATCGATATCAAGCAAAGAGGAAAAAAATGGTAATGGAAATATTTTGCTATACATCAAGAACCAGGTGGTCTTATATTCTGACATAGATTATTAACTGATATTTAATATTTAAGTAAATATTCCAATTATACTTGACAAGATGTAGATAAAATCATTCCATATTTACTTAGTCCAATATATTATTAGATGACATTTCGCTGTTGCCTAATAAAGACTACGCATTCGAAGAAGGAATGGAAACGGTGAAAGGGTGCCTTCGTAGAGGACGTCATCGAAAGCGGTATCGAAGTCAGGCTAAAAAGGAAACATGCCGAAGTAAGGGGTTTATATTGATTAGTGGGTATGGGAAAGCAATACAAATTCTTCGATTGCGCATTTAAATAGATAAATACCTGCTTGGAGACATAAGCCTTATTTGTACCTAGTCCTGTCATAAATATTGTTACAAGGATATAATATAGATTTCAACAGAAAAATATATTTTTTTTTCAAAAATCTGCTGAAAAACTCAACTCAGTAAACAGATTATCATTTAGAGGCTTGACAACAGGTTCCAAAATATCGTCTTGATGGTTTTTAGAGGTTAGTTTTTAAGTCCTTTATTTTTACAAAAATGAAGCATTGTGGTGCCATCAAAGCAAACTCCCCACCAAACCATCACTGAGGAAGGGTGATGACCTGATGAAAGGGTGCCCTTTACACTCTTTAAATGGCTTCCTGGGCTCCTTTAAAGCTGTGTACATACACACGATCATTTTATCGATTAATTTTTTCTTCAATTGTAAAAATTCACTCATCGCTAAACAAAACCTTTCGATGAAGACCATTGGTGTAACGGCCAAGGATCACTTTTGTTTCACCCACTCTCATTCTTCGAAATGCACCCATCCAATAAAAATACAAAAAGAAAATACAATTAAAGATAATTATCAAGATGTTTCTGTAACATTCTAAACACAAGGAGCTGAGTCTCTAAAACACCATTAAACAAATAAACAGTCAACGTTTCGCGAATTCAGGCGTCTTCAGGACAAAATTAAATCACATATACTCTCACCAATAGCAAAACAAAATTAATAAACCTAATGAAAACAAATTTTCTAATTAAGTTTAAAAAAAAATTCTTAAAATTTAAATTCATCTCCTGGAGCCATGCTTTTCCCTCCACAGTTGGAGGGCCAAATCCGCTTTGAAATTCTCTCGCCAGATTGTAAATATTGTAAATAGGTATGTATGTGTTCTTTTTATTCATTTATTTTTAAGTTATTCTATTCTTATTTATTGTATGTATATATTATTTGTCTGTATAATTTATTTTATTTACTGTACATAGCGTGTGAATGTGATCTGTGAACACTATTATAAATGTCCTTGAGACAGATTGTAATATTTTTCAATAAATAAGCTTAAATAAAAAAAAAAATTAAACAAAAACTGAAGGAAAAACATTCTACCACATAAGATGAGTATAGTTTCTTCAATATCAATGATTGATGTACCAATAATGTCGATAAAATCATTTGAAAACAGTCCCTAGTTCCTAAATTCAATTCTCAATTCATCGAAAGCATCGGACCCCTCTTTAAAATAAGCTAAACGATGCGATCGATAAGGACAACGCTGAATTTAGGAACTTGCCTAATATAAAATAGCCCTTACTTGTTAAGTATACTAGTGAAGGAAAATACAATCAGGCATACTTAATGAAACCTAGTGGAATGAATTTAACTTTGATTCTAATTGAACGAACAGTTTTACAAAAATATGCGGGGTAAAAAACATACGTTCCTTAGGCATAAGACATAAGTGTTTAGAGAAACTTGAAACAACTCATATGGGAAAATCTTTGAAATATTAACCGATTTTTCAAAATCGGATTAAGAGTTATAAAATTCATTCTCGTCACGTTGATTTGACTTGACTTACCAACTGAATATGAATATAAACAGAAACGAAGAAGAAAATTAATGGTACATAGAATCTTTTTTTTTTTTTAATGGATAAAAAGATACTTTAATATTTTAAAGAAAAATTATTTTTTTAAAAATACGCCATAGAGTACAATTATATACCACCTTATAAACATGCGAAAACTAACCCTTCCGGCGGTGGAAGAATGAGCAGACATCGAACAAAGAATCGATACCCACACGGCAGTTCCCACCGGAACCGAGGCCACAAATGAGTTTTAACAAAGGCTATTGTCCATTGTCTCCCCACTCACTGATTAGCCCTCCCATTGCCATTGTCATCTCCTTTCTCAAACTATTACTAAAAGAGTCGAGCAGGGAGGAATGAGGAGGAGAGGGGAGATTTGGAGGTCCGGTCGTGGAAGAGAACTTGATGGGAGGATAAATAACGTCCGATAGCGGAGTGTGGGCTAACACCAATCGAATCCAAGAGGGGGTTCACACGACGTACAGGAAGTGAAAGGATGGCCGGAAGAGGAGTGAAGGTGATGCCGGCTAGGAGGCAGGCATGCGTACTACCAATTCCAACGGGGCACAGGAAGTATCGATGTATCCAAGGAGGAAAACACTATTTAGAAATCTATTAGCTCAGGAAGTATAGATATATCCTAGAAGGAAAGTACAATTTAGAAATCTATTTACACCTTACAAGGAATATTTTGTTAATTTATTATCATTAGTTGAAGCGCCAAATTAAAAAAAAAAAACAGCTAACTTCATTTTTTCTGTTTTTTATATTCAACATTTTAGTACTTTTTGATTATAAACTAACAAAAGGTCAGTCTAATGATACGAAGGCAAGGAGGTTGAGATGGGCGGGAGATAGAATTCGTAACTATAGTTAGCAAGAGACCATGTTGAAGACCGAAAATCATAGGGATGGATAGAATCAACAAAGATACTACAGGTCTGCATGCAGGTAGTCTAAAGAGTGAAATAATACATGAATTAAACTCCATGAAACGATTTTTTTTATTTATCATTTTTTTTTTACTTTTACCCAAACTGCTAATTAAAATATAGGAATTTTACATTTGAGTCTTAAATAACTAGCAATAACTTAAATAACGTGACGATGAAAATTCACCAAGTTATGTATAAAATTATTAAATGGAACATAGAAAGAAGACAAATGTTTACTAACATGCATTAGAAGAATATGAGATACAAGAAAAACATTAAGAAGTGAAAGAAATGTCTCTGAAGACAGGCAAAGAGTCCAAAACGTTGTATAAATAAATGATATATACTAAAGAGAACAATTTTCTTACATTATATCTAAAATTACAAATAACTGAATGATACGAGCTATGAAAATAGTGGGATGATTAATCAAATAAGCACCTATAAATCGATAAAAAAATTTCTCGCCCCTTACAACTCCCTTCTCATTGAATAAGAGAGTTGAAATTTTATTAAGTAAATTGAACAACTAATATTTCTGTGGTTTTGTTTAGGCTACTTTGTTTTGGCAACATCGCCATAGTAATAAATTAAATTTGGAAATTAATTATATAAAATGTTCAAAAATAGAACATGAGAAAGAATATATGCAGTTCAATTGATACTAATATACTAATAATATTTTTCGTTAGCATGAAGAAAACAATTACATCACTTATTATTTGCTTTCTGCACAAAAATAACGATAAAATACGAATTTAGTGATAAAACTCTGCTGTTCAGTTTTTTTTTTGCAAATAATTTTAACACGTTGGCCCATGGAAATAATTCTCATAGTATATTGGTCAGTCACAATTGATAATATAATATAGAAATAAATTAATACAATGTATTTTGAGATATAGAAAATAATTTTATTTTTCTTAGTTAAATCGCATCAGTTAAATCATAATATGTGCCTTTCAGTTGACAGAATGACTAATTCCAATTTCAACATTCTTGAGTAATGTTTTTTTATATGACTAATGCTTGTAATTTTAGTCATATTTTTAGTTGGAAAATTGACAATATCTGTAAAGACAGTGAATAAGTTGATGACTACAGTGTTGATATAAAGAACTTTGAATAAATTTATAAATTTACCCACTAGAAACATAACTGAATTAAATAATAAAAAATGGTAGATGATGTGACTATAATTCGTCACTTATAGTTATTCATCAATATTCATCGTTCCTGAAAGTCAGAAACGGGATCTACACGGCGAAAAATTATCGTATATTAAAGATTAATAATTGTGGATTGATGATTGAGTGTAGTGAATGATTGAAGAGAAGATTGTCTCGATTTTGACTGAACACCCCAATCAATCTACTATTCAAAAAAGATTGATAGTTTTTGGTTTAAAATAAATAAAGTATTGTTGATATTCAGGTAGTGAAGATGATCCAATATTCCTCTCGTTTATTGTTATTCAAAAATAACAACCGCTCTCTCGAATATTCCATCCTCTCTCTGGAACTCATGACTGATGAGGACGAACGAGATGTAGATAGACCATGACAATACAATGCATCGACGCATCCCGAGGTACCCTCCCCTCGACGTCGAGTTCAAAGACCCAGAGGAATGCCCTCAGTGCCGAAGACACCTTTCACCCATGAGTCAGTCAGGATGTTCCTTTGTCCCTGTGAGGATATACAGGGAGTGACCACAGAGGATGGTCGATGCGGAGGTATTGGATATCCAACATTACATGACAACCAGGTGACACGAACAGGCCAGAAGCTAACCGATGTTTGCTGTAGTGGCTGACAGATCGCGCTCGGCGCTAATTAGCTTGACATGAATGTGTACCAGCTAGGGCCATAGGAGCCTCAACGTAATTATATCCTGACGTTTATCGATCCCGTAGCAACATAGTACTGTTCACGCTGCCGACATTAAATATCAACTTGCCATTCCTACTACTGCTGCGACTAATGCATCTCTAACGTGCCCTAATGGCTAATCGAAAACCACTTTAATAGATTAATATTCCTTCCTGATTGGACGTCGGATATGCGTCGTTTAATTTCAGTTCCGGCGATCTGATGAATTTTCCATCTCAACTGGAGAAGAGGAAAGGGCACCTGTCGTTAATTTACAATATTCATAAGGCAATAACAATAGCGAATATAATACTTAACAACAGGAATAACAAAACATCATTCAGTTCAACACCAGGCATTATTAACAAACACCAAGACAAGCGATGCATTTGTGTTTATTTTATCCCTTCTTCAAACTTAATAAAGTTTTTTTTTTTGCGATTTCGTTAGTCATTAATGGAAATAATTTATTTATTTATGATATTATTAAAGAAGTTCATCGGGTACTGAAGTCATTATAAGTACACAAAAATAAAATATAAATTATTAGAAAAATATTTAAAAAACCTGTACCACTACAACTAATGTTGCCCAAATGCGAGACCGAGACAAGTCTTGCAAACTCAGTATTGGTCATGGTCTTGGTCTCGCAACAGTCTTGCAGTTACTTATTGGCTTATTACTATAGACATATTACTGTAAGATATGAGAAACCTAACTAAGCCCGAATGAAAAATTAGATGAGTTAAGTGCAAAAGTTAAATTGGTTATACCAATTATTAGCATGTAGTAACTAAAATTTTAGAGTATTAGTCATTATTTTGTCTTAATTTTAATTTTGAAAAATCTATTTTTTTACCATTCCTGGTCTTGTTCTTGCAAGAGTTAGGCGGCCTTGGTCTTTTAGGCAACACTAACTACAACGCATGATATACGCACGATAAGGGTCTCGGGTTAAGTACTAGGGAGGTGATTGGGCCGAAAACACGCACAACGATCAGTTTTACTTCTTAATCAATTATTTAATAAAGAGTAACCACATTATATAAGATGGTGTGCCCAAGGAAAGTCTCCCGAACTAAGGATCGATCCAGGACTATTGAAAAATGACTTATCATCAGCCGGACTAAAACCCAGGACCATGAGCTTTGAACGTCAATACTTACCCACTGAGCTACTCCACTCCTTATATATACAATTTTTTATATTGATCGATCTCAATTTTTTGTTTTGTTTTGTATCGTTTCGTATTTGATTCAACTTTAAATTTGAGAAACTTTTTCTGTATTTTACCGAAAAAGGATGAAAAATAATTAGTAAACATTATATTTATGTAGTTAAACGACGTATGAATTTTATGTTAGAATATGTTGAATTGTTTATTTATCAAAAATCAGATGAAAAAAACCTGCTGATAACTGAATATTCAGTTTCCAAAGGCAAATATAAATTCACAATGTTGTGAAGTATTCACGAGCCTAAAAACCGAATTTAATTTAAAAAAAAAAAGATTTACTAAAAAAAACATTTTTAAAGATAATTTATATTGAGCATGGCAACTGGAGGGGTAAATGTGTTGTTTTGGTTTGTCAAAAAATATAAATATATTAAGAGAAAAACTAGACTGAAATACAAAACTAGAACCATTTTAATTTAGGATTTTAATGTAGATAAAATTTTCTACAAAAAAAATATAATTTGCTTTGCAAAAACAATGCAGAGAGTAACGGCATGTCAACCAGTTCCATATTTCCTATTTTAAATAACTTAAATAACTGTTAAACGAAAGTAACAGTTAAAACATGACAATGCCAATTATCAATCTATGTTATTGGTGGAATAAAAGTTTTATAAAAAAATTTTAAAAGCGACAAAACTTTTCCATTACCAAGTGACAAAGTCTTTTTCTAGGTATGGTCTTTACAACCCCGAAGGTAGAGTGTACACCCAAATAGGGCAGAAAATGACTTAGATTTCGAAAAAAAACAACAGGACTTTCTAAGTTAACGGTATATTAAAGTACTTTGTACCTGACGAAGAAAAACTTAAAGTCTTCACATTGGAATATGGGCAGAGAATAAAGAAGACACTAAAATATTCCAAGTAGTAAATAACAAATAACTAAGGGACATACTAAATGGTTGAAACAATCAGGAACGAATCAGTTGAGGAGATAAAGCATGGGAACCAGCGAGTGATTAATCATCTTGATGTTCTAGCCAGTACCGCCCAAACGTAATCGATTATTTTTAAATACCTCTTTGTAATCCTCGATTCTAAGTTGTTATCGATAGTTATATTATCTTGATGTTAGAGAACAAAGAAGGGAAGACAAATTTTAATTGAAAATACTCAAATATATGTTGTTGTTTTTTAAAATAATTTTTGCATTACAATTCCCTAACATGAATCTATAGAAACATTAAATAATGATCCTTTTTTTTTTTTTTTTATAGAATATAAGGATATAAAATTACAATAACCTTACCACAACACTGAAATTTTAACTTGCCAATTTAATTGTTTTTATTTATATCTATTCCTCACGCCTAACTGTACGTATGACAGATATGGATGAAAATATGAAGAGAAAAAAAATGTTTTTATTACTAGCATTAGTACTAATAATAATAATAAATAATACCTCATTCATTACTTTCACTAATATTTTAAGGTCCTCATCATAATGTAAATATATAAGGTCCAATATAAATAAAATAAAATTATTGAATGAATATGAAAATGGTATATGGATGGTTAACTTTACAGGTGTCGTGACAATTTAATTTTTTAGTTGGAAAAACTTTAACCTAGGTTTGCAAACCGCCTTAAATGATCTGAGGTAGGAGACGGATTTTTGGAAGAAAAATGAAACTGTGGCTGAAAATCAGTTTGTATCAAAGAAAATTACAATAAGAAAAACTTTTAAACTATTTTGTTCTGTACGTAACCAAACGAAATAAAGCCGAACCAATGTGACAAAGAGATAAAAGAGAAAAAAAATAAATTTATAATATTAATTGATTTTTAAGTTAAGTTCAGTTGTTTTTTTTTATAATATTTGAAAATTCTATTAAAATTGAAACGTTAAAATATAGAAGAAATATAAAATTTCTTGTTAAAGGATTTTTTTATTAAAGAAATCAAATCAATGTGAGTGGTGTTGTATTTAATAAGACATTTTTTAAAAAAATGTAATTGATTAAATGCAATAATTAGATCAAGGTCCTACAAAAAAATAATAATAATAATAAAGTTTTTTATCATAGAAATAATTTATTTTATAACTTCGTAATTTGAATGGTTTATAATTTTTCCCTTTTTTCATTAATTATCTCTAATTACTTCTTGCCTATACGTCCAATTTAATAAATAATCACTCCAAATTTTTAGTATTGTTTATTTATTTATTTGTTTCACTCTTTACATGGTTGTTCGTAACAATTGGGGACCGAATCGGTCAACCAAATATTTCATTCATATATTTTCAAAATTATTTCATATTTCTAAATTTACGAACAATACTCCCATCTTTATTTTTTCCATTGTCACAAACGGCAAGTCCAGCTCACGGAAAGAAGATTGAGATTCTTCTGGTATTAACCCATTACATGAAATTACTAACGGTAAAATCCGGCTTTCTTTTAAATCATACAGTTGTTTTAATTCTTCTGATAATTCTACATACTTTCTTTTATTATTATTATTAATATTATTTTAATGTTTCAGGACTTTCATGAACAAATAAAGAGAGAATAATTATTTTATTTTTAATAATAAAAATTAATTATACCGAAACTTTCATTTTTTATTTTAATTTATTATTAGATTTCAGAAGTTAAAAACACAAACACTTAAAAATATTAGAATGTGGGAATAAGATTTTTACCCCTCACGATAACTAGGAATACAAATAGAGTTATTTGTTAAAGGAAGGAGATGGTTCTGAGTGGCGGTCATAAATAGGTTAAATAGTGGCAAAACTGTTTTATTAAAAGCCAACGTTTCGACCCGACTTATAGTTCTCATAGTTCCAAGTGAAACTCTTAGCTGAACACACCTCCCTGAAAAAGACCTGCAAAGTCCGGTCGAAACGTTGGCTTTTAATAAAATAGTTTTGCCACTATTTAGCCTATTTATGACCGCCACTCCGGACTATCTCCTTCCTTTATACTGCAACGACCAACTATTAAATATTCAGGATTATTTGTTGTTTTTTTTTGGCTAAATTAAAAGATAAAATGCTTTTTTTAAACAATATATAAATTAAGAATATAAAAATAACCAATAAAGACCACACAGATGTAGAGGAGTTTCGAAAGTGATAGCCGTAGGTGGAAATATATCCGACTTGGGTTCGGGGGTTTGCAAGAGGTGGAAAGGAGCCAGGGGACAGTTGTGAAAGGGTTTGCGGAAGAAGGGAAAGTAGTCCAAGGTTTCGAAGGGGGGAGGTTCCCTACGAGAGATCAGACGGCACAAGAAGTGGATGGACTAGGCGCAGGGGTAGGGGGAAAGATTGCACAAGGCGCTAATGGCTCATGAGATCTTGACCGCCTGACCGAGAAACAGGCCGGTCGGGGGGGAGTCATACACGAAGTAGCAGACTTCGGGGAATACGGGGGTTGTGACAGGTAGGTGAAAGTGAGGAGGGGTTAGTTGTAAACGATGAGTTCTTAAAAGTGAAAAGGCCAAGCGAGGTAAAAGTTCGAAGAAGTGTTAAAATAATAAAATTCATTAAGAAAAATAAAAATCGACAGAAAACAATAATTATAACTTAAAAATAATCAAGATAAATCTACCGGCAATAGACATTTTAAGAGAAATGTCAAAAATTAATGTGAACCACAGCTTAAGTTCTGACAGTGGATCTACGCGAAAGGATTTAACTCACAGCAATTTTAGTCTTTTATAGTTTTTTTTTATTTATACCCAATCAATTAGTTAATTATTCATACAGAACTTAAGGAATTATGGAAGCGTATTTTGCAACAGTAATTGGGGTAAAAAGGCTTTTATAAAAAATAAATAAATTCTCTATAGTTTCAAATAGATAAATAAAAATTTTAAACTCATCTCATAAAGAAAAGTGGTAAGGAAACCTCCTTGAAACAAACCTCAGCCTTTTTTTTAATTAAAAAATCAACTGCCCATCAGCTATTATAGCATGATATCACTTGAGTTCAGACATAACCCTATTAAGAATTTTAACTAAAAATCTACTCAATTGCATATCTATGGCTCTAGTGCCCTCTAGTCTCCACTGGATTACCAAGAGATGCGGCTGGAAGAGAAGCAATGGGATCTTCTGGAGTTCTGCTTTGCCTTTGACTTTTGGACGAGAAAGCTTGGATCGGAGTTCCCTGGGCGAATGTAAATATTGTAGATAGGAATGAATCTGTTAAGAATATTTATTTTATTTTTATTTATTGATTTATTTCTTATTTCGCCTAAGTATTATTTATGTATTTTATTCTATTTACTTTTTCTGAGTTTACTCATTTATTTTTATATTTACTTCTTCTTGGTGTATAGGGACATTATAAATATATATGGTATGAATGAAGACATTTAGCCTTCTTACTTGTTCCCTTCAATGTGGCAGATTCTACAACTCATATTTGCACTTTTTTTTTACGTTTAAAGCATATAATTAGTAAATGAGTAGCACAAACCATCTATTACTAGTACGTCTGTAACTGTTACATTTACCTTATATACTGTCAAATTATATATATATATATATATATATATATATATATATATATATATATTACATAATATAAAATATTCTAGTTCTACTGTAATTAGTTTGCATCCCGAGGGCGAACTCATTAGGAGAACAACGTGAAAAAAAATGTGAGTTACAACATAGGCAACAATATTTTTTTCCTACACTAAATAGTTACAAAATATACACAAATATATACATATATTGAAGACACCATCGCAATACTATCTACTCAATGCTGGTAAATATGAATGTTAGTAAATATTTTGAAAGTAATATCAAATTTATATTGCAGCTTAGTACCGTACCAGTTCAACCATGTTGAAATTTCACATGCTATATTGGTTAGACAGCAAATACAATTAATTTTAAGGGTTTTTTTTTATTCTCTCAAATAATAAATCGAAATACTAATACAAAATTCAATAGATCGTACTTTTGCCAAAAATAGTCCGATTTCCATAGTTTTTTTTATCATTTTGTAGAAAATTTAATTACCTTTCAAATGTGTAAAGTCGTAAATACTTTTGGAATTATACACAATAAAAAATTTCATTTTCTAAATATATTTGCTCTCTGGTTTTTCCTAGAAAAATAGTAGAACAAAAAAAAAAAAAAAAATAGTAGAATCTAGTCGACTATTAAGAGATATTGATAGATAAGTGTTGTGTTAAAAATATATCGCATGTTTCATAATCAACTTATGGGACTAAAAAAAAAAATGTAACTTCAGCTTGCAAACCCTTGACCGAGTTTGTCCACTCTTATCTGGCTGGTTAAGTAAGCTAACCGGCGATACAAAGACTTTATGGAGGATGAGGAAGACAAGAATGACGGGTCCGGACGAACCCCCAGGAGGGGATGGAATCCGAAGGTGGTCAGGTGGGGAGGGTCGTGGGAACGAAGAACAAGGTCGACTTCGGGGGCGGCAGATGGTGAGCAAGGACGGGAACTGGTTCCGCCGAAGACTGGGAGTCGTTGGGAAGCTGTCAAGAGATCTGAGATAGCAAGTCCCTGGAGGCGAGAGAACGTGCATCAATAAGTAAATGAAATAATCATATATTTACTTTACTATTTTTTCAATAATATATTTATATTGTTATAAGTTGCAGTAGGAAATTTAAGGATCGAAATCGATATTCGTCACCTCTATATCAAATCCCATTTCGTTTAGTACTTTATTGATAAAAATCTATCACTCTTCAGAGGCAAAAAAGAGGTCATACAAAGAAAATTAATATACTCTTTATTTTTTGTTGTATAATAATACAATCTGACACTTTTTAGAGAGCAATAAGTATTAGGGCTACAAGTGCTCATTCATATAATTAATAAAGAAATAAATATGAATGATAATAAATAAAAAAAAATAAATAAAGTAACTTGAACACATTCATACCTAAGTACAATAATTCCACTCGCCAAGGAAACTACCAGCCTAGCTTTGTCCTCCACATATGGAAGGCAAAGCAGGACTCCAGGAGATCCCAATTCCTCTCTTCCAGCCACGTCACTGGTATTGTATATACTACAATGTAACAGTGAAAGTCTACCGTCTGCCCCAGACTAACCTTGGGGAAGCGATGACCTAAAGAAACATCTCCGGATAATGGCGAGGTCTGGTGGAGGTAAAGGAGGCAAAAAAGGGGATAAAGAAAGAGAGAGACAGTTGGATAGAGGAAAGAGGAAGAGATAAATCGAGCTGACAAAGGAGAAGAGGGACAAAGAAGACAGGTGCGGTTGGATACCCGGCCAGGTAAGGAAAACCTGAGGGAAAAAGTGATGGCGTCCTAACGCCGAGCTCAGGTAACGCTACTAATCCACTCTCACTTACTCTTTAAAATACGCCTTAGCGACAGTTTCTGTCATGGTAGCACAGTCAAGACAGTGACAGTCAAACATATATACATAAAGTATAGCTTTATATCTAATAATTTTACATATATATAAAGTCTGTTGGAGTCGATTAATTTTTGAATTTGGAGCAAAATATCTCAGAAGCCAAAAATCGGACCTGGATACTGTGAGCGAGGGAAATGTTCATCATTTAATCCTCTTTGTCAAACACGAAATCGTATTATGACAGGACGCCGTGTTACAGAGGCAAAAAGGGAGAAAAAAAATAGTTTCGAAAATCAATATTTTGTATGAACATTTGGATTAAAATTACTCTAAATTTAAACGCTATTGAGGATTCAGAAATCAATTCGTAAATAGCTTCATCTCATTACCATAATGATAATGTAAGTTACCATTTACAAATATTTTATTTACGAAAATTCTCTCAATCTGTGAGATGGTAGTCACACCCATTTATTTTCCACTTGAAATGGTGAATACAAAATATTAGTCAGTTTTCCGTGACCTCATTTCCTTTCCAAAATGTCAAAATAACGAGGTTCTATAGACCAAACGTACCAATATATTTATAGGACACATTTTTTTCACGATTTTGTGATCATATTATGTTAAGATTCAAGTGGAAAGCAAATGGGAAATTCATGAGTTTTTAATATCTAATTATATAGACTGTTTGCCGATCTCCAGAGATTGAAAACGCCCCAATTTCGAGAAATATAATAAATAAAATATTTATAGCTTACGATGAGATAAAGCTAACAAATATTTTATTTACGAAAATTTTCACCATCTCACACCTATTTATTTTCCATTTGAATCGTAAGATATGATCACAAAATCGAAATAAGGTAGCCTACAAAAATATTGGTCAGTTTTCCGTGACCTCATTTCCCTTCCGAAATGTCAAAATAACGTTCTATAGACCAAACGGTGCAATACGTTTGTAGGACACATTTTTTTTTCAATTTTGTGATCATATTCAAGTGGAAAGCAAATGGGTATTCATGTGTTTTAGGATCTAATTATATCGAGTATGTTTGCGCCCTTCCAGATTGAATACACCCCAATTCCGAGAATTTTTGTAAATAAAATATTTGTAGGTTAGGATGAGATCAACGATTTTTTAGGCGTATGTTAATAATTTGATGAAAAGTGATCTGTACAACGGTTGTTCTTGTTATAAGTCATAAATTCTCTTATTCCAATTCCTCTTCCCAATTCAATCAGACGCTGGTTAAATAAATATTATGTAATACGCCTTTAATTTTCTTTAGACATAATTTTTTTTTCTCTTATTTTTATTTTTTTATTCTGTGTTGAATGTGAATTTTCATTACCACTAACAAAGTATTGTATATATATATATATATATATATATACTTTTTAAATGTATTTCTTTACATATTAACAGTTATTATTATCTTATTTTTTAATTGTTATATTCCATCACTACAATGCTTTGCCTATAAAGTTGATTTTGCGTTCCTTTCTAGTATTTAGTAATTATTATGCTATCGTTTTAGCTCCAATATTGTAGTACTGAACCCCTATTACCCAACTGTTCTCGTTAATTTATCCTAAAAGCTATTATACTTAATTTATTACTCGTATTTTGTTATTATTCATTGTAATAGGTCTTTTGGACAGATTTATGGTTAATTTATATGAACAATACTGTTATTCTAAGTGGACCTAGTCCCAGAATAAAAATGATTTTTCTATTCTATCTATTCTATTAAATAAGATGACGTCACATGTTAGCACCTTAATTAACTTGGTTTAAAAATTATTTGGAGCAACTGGTTTCAAAGTTTAACATCGGTCGTTTTAACGTGAGTTAGTGAACAGAGAATGTTGGGACTTTAATCAAGACTGTTGGAGTTTTTTTCTTTTTTAATATTATTTCTAATGAATGTTCGACTCAGAGGATCGGATGAGGAAAGAACGGCTTGATCTTTGGATCACGGTTGCAGTCAAGATCTGTTGTGCAAGCTCCGGGTGACTGCCTCGAGTAACACAAAGGGATATAAAAAGGCCTAAGACACCGAGCCTTGTGACATTTGTGACAGAGGTGTGACCTTTGGCAAGACCTTTCGCTCCCTGTGACGCCTACTTACTTCTTCAGGTTCTTTTCTTGCAGGAGTTGCCTGTCCTTCGCTTCGGATCCGTTCGCTTTCGACCTCTACAGAATTCACAGTCATTTCAAATCACTTGCATTTAAAAAAAAAAATATTTTTTAATAATAAAATACAGGCAATAGTCTTTATGCGGAAAATGAAAGCATATACATATATATATATATATATATATATATATATATATATATATATATATATATATATATATACGAAAATACCAGACTGAAACAGCTCGACGTTTCCGATTACTTCAGCACTTACTAGACAAACACTGTAAACTTCCAATTAATTACAAAAGACTCATATATATGACTTTAATAAGGCCTATTTGGACTTACGGAATTGAGCTATGGGGCTCCACTAAACCATCGAATTCCTCTTGTATCCAAGAATTTACTCCTTAGTAAAATCCTCAATGCTCCCTACTTTGTTACAAATAAAACCATCCATAATGACCTTAATGTTTCTTTTGTTTCAGATCTGGCCCAATCCAGATACCTATCCTTCCATAATAAACTTCAGAATCATCCCAACCCTCTCGTTTCTAACCTTACTTCCTCTTCGATTCCTGAAAAGAAGGTGGCCCCGTGATCTCCTAATGTAGACATATCATTAGAGTGCTACCATTGGGTAGTTACTCTGCAAGTGTTTTCAAGTCATTAAATCCATATGTTCAAATTTACTAGATGTATTTATTTAATACAGTTGTAAATATCATTAAGAAATAATAAAAAAATTGGAGAGTTTTCAATCAGGAGATCGGCTAACTTTGTCTGTTTAATTATTAAGTACTAAAAACTCGTAAATACCCATTTGCTTTCCACTGGGATCGTAATATAATTTGATCACAAAAAAAAAGATGGCCTACTCGTTATTTTGCATTTTAGAGGTGCAGGTCACGCCAAACCGCTCAATATTTGTTTAAGTCATTCTTATTTTTTTTTCGAATTTGTGCTCAAATTATCTTACGATTCAAGTAGAAAGCAAATGGATATTTAAGAGTTTTTATTACCTAATTAAATAGACAAAATTCGTCGATATCCAGATTGAAAACATCGCAATTATGAAAATTTTCGTAAATAAAATATTTGTAGGTCACGATGAGATGAAGCTATTCAAGAAGTTTCAGACTGATGTTAATAATTTGATAAAAAGGGGACTATACCACGGATTAATATATTTACACCTTTAACACATTAATATATATTGTAAACTGTATGTTTACAATACAAGAAATGCTACCTGACTTGTTTCTATTACTTAAAGGTAGGAGATCTCTCTTTTAAGTCTCTTCCGCTAATTCATGAATATGTCAGATGTGATCATGTCTCTTATTAATCTGTTGTTTTGTCCATTAGTTACAATTTATCTAGACAAGATAAGATGGGAAGAAAGTATGAAAATGGACGATTTATAAAATATTAATTCATATGATTAATATGCTCTTATTTTATTATTTAATAATTTACACTAATCCGACACTCGAAAATTAGGCACTAACCATCCCGCTATAGAGCCGGATTACAAGATTTGACATAAAAATTATTTAGGTATACTTAAAATCTATTCAGATAAGATAAGATTGTAGGATGGTATTATAATGGACGATTTTGCATTGAATAATATGATTATGTGTTGTTTTTTTTTACCACTAATCCGACACTTGGAAGTTCGGCACTACCTCTTCCCCTCTGTAGGGCCGGATTAGCAAGGTTTGACATGGACACAGTCCGAAATGGGATGACCTTTCCAAGTGGCCACCCCGGTAACAATAGACCAACCTTTACTTTCGATCAACAACGCCCGGATTGCGGTCAATGTCTGGCTGTCACTATATTGTCAGTGCGAACTATAGTAAACATAATTATACTTTAAGTATAGTTGCGAACTATAATACGGGGTATAATACATAATTATTATTAATTTATTAAATTACTCCCTATAACAAAACATAAAAGATATTCAAGCTGAATAACTGTTATAACCTTACATCATTATTTTATTATTGTTAATTAATAATTTTTTATAAAAGTAAATAAACAAAAAATAATAATATCGTGGTGTTAATCTCGTGATTAGAGTATTGGAAAAAAATCATAATTTTAGATTGATAAAAAGTAGTCGTTTATAATCACGTATTAACCAATATTTTTTTTTATTAACAAATATATAAATATCTGGAAACTATTTAAATCTTTTTCCAGAAGAACTAGATATTTTCATTTAAAAAAAAAAAGTGGTAGTAAATGTATCAATAATAATAGGAACTACTTATCATAAAAAAAAAAAAAAATTAAAAATGGGTAAGTAGTCGACTGATCTATAATAAGGATGAAACAAAATTGACAGAAGTTTCAGTAATTTTTCTTATTGGATTAGCCGACATTAAACTGAGAGTTCTTGTCCCGAATTCTGAACAATAGCCCTGATGATGACCCACATATTTGGGTCGAAACGTCGGCTAACCCAAAGAAAAATTCTTAAAGGAAATTTTGTTTCATCAAAACAAATGTAGTTTATATACTACTTCTGTACGGATTGATGGATTAAATTTAATTGATCTCTATCAACGTGTTCTAAATTGTTCCAAATAACTACAAATTTTAGGGTTCTTTACACATTAGTCACGCCAGTTACTTTTTAAATAGGAAAAAGTAACTGTTATAGAAAAGTATCAGTTACATTTCAATCAATGTTGTTATTCTTTTATTATATAAACATCTGTTAACAGATCATATTTTATATGATTAAAGAAAACACATGATATTCTGATAAAAACACATGATTCCTGATAAGCCTTCCTTCTCTTTGTTATTCAAAATGGAGTAAAACCTAAAGAAGTTCATTTTGCTAACTAAATAAATCAGTTAACAGATATTTAAATAATAGAAGAATAACAACTTTGATTCAAATGTAACTGATATTTATCTATAACGATAACTTTTTCCTATTTGAGAAGTAACTGATGTGCCAAAGATTCCAAATTTTTTCTAGATATTTCTGAGACAGAAAAAAATATCTTCACGTAAAAATCTTTCAATATCTACGTTTAGTTTGAAATAATTTTTTTTCAGTTTCGTTATTTTGCCAAACATACACGACAATATAATTACATACGAAACCTGTTACTAATACATGGTTCATGAAATACATACAATTTAAACAAAACAACATGTGTGCAATGAATGCGAACTTGGCAAACAGCCATGTGTCTAACCATATGGTAGTCTATAGAGAAAATGTACTCACACAAGGCAATAGAACGAGGTTATCAACAATAGAGAGAGTGAAAATAAAATTATATATTAGTTGTTAAGTGCTTTTCTTAAATAAAATAACTATCTCAAAGATCCAGAAACTAAAATTAATTGAACATCATGGGATAAGAATGTAGAAAAATGATAAAACAACAACAAAAGGAAATAAAAAAAAAGAAGATAAATAGGAATTAATACAAAAGCCTTAAACGATAATGACATGCTCTTTGGCAAGATAAAATCTGACGCAACGATTTCAAGGACGTGATCGACACCACGTCTTATCGAAACTCTTCAGACTGTTTTCGACGTGTTTTATAAATAGAATAAAAATTTTAAATGGCAAAGTTCAATAAGAAATTTAGATTATACACACACGCACACACACTAATATAAAGACATGCATTGGAATGCTGTGTAGGTAACGGCTAAAGCATGTGTGTTGGTCGGAGCTATTATACGGGGAGATTTTTTGCCTCGGTTCAGCCGGGAGGAGAGCTCTCATCTCCCGACAAAAGGCAGACAAAGCAACCCCCACCGGTTCCAGGCCACACTGAGCTTCGTGTCCAGTTTTCTTTCTTTTTTTTTATTTCTTATCGCCACAAGGTCTGTATGATACCTGGCAGGATTGGGCTTCACCGACAAACCAGTGTAGTAAAGAACACGTGTTACGAACATGTATATGTCTATATATCTATATATAGTATATGATGATTTTCAATGATAACCTATATGAAATAGTAAATAAAATAAAAACATATATCGATACTTGATTTTATTGCCAATTTCGATAAAGCTGATTGAACGATGCTTAGTCTGAATGACTTTGACTTCATGACGTTACTACTGAGGAATCGTTACATAATATCACGTTTGACGGGAATGATAAAGGCGAGAAATTAAGAAAAAAATATTTTTATTTAGATAAAACACTTTCAAATGTGAATTAAGAAGAAAATATGAAATTATCTTGACACATCAACAATAAGGTTTTCCCAAAATAGTCATTTTAAGTATAAAATTCTTTAACTCTATCATGTATCTATTGCGTCTGCTGCATTATTAAATATTGAACCCTCTCTAAGTTAATATTATATTAATATACAGCAAGAAACAAAATTGTCAGGATTTACAGTCAAGAATCTTCATTAGATTAGCCGACGTTTCGACCTAAATGTGGGTCATCCTCAGGGCTATCTTTGCAACTCTATTCTTGTCTCGACTCTTAAACGAGAGCCCTGAGGATGACCCACACGTTTGTGTCGAAACGTCGGCTAACCTAATAAAAATTCTTGACTGGAAATCCTGACAATTTTGTTCCATTCTAATAATTGATCAGTCGAATAATTACCAGTCTTTTATATTAATAAATGTTAATGAGAAAAATAATACAACATAGAATTTAAGTTTTAAGAAAAAAATGTTAACATGACGCCGAAACGTAGTCAACATTTATCAAAAAATATCGATACTTATCCTAAAGTTTAATTAGTTTGTATGAATTTGTATTACAGCCATCTCCATGCAACTGCATTCTATTTTTATTTATTCGATCTATCCATCTGCTTTTTGGCATTCCACATGGCCTATTGCCTACTATTGAGGCATTTATTTTTGTTTAAGACTTCCTGATGGATTGCTCCGAGCTACCTATCCTGCCTATCTTAACCTCCTTGCCTTCATAAAACATAAGATAGTGACTGACCAGTTTGTGTAAGCAGTTCTTTGATGGTCTTTCTCCTTCAAGCGCTAGTACTCAGATCCAAATTAAAATGTATTAGTTATCATCATAATGCACTGTTCTACTACTTTAATAAGGCACTAAAAAAATAGCAAAATTGATGCTAATTTTAGTAATAAACTTGATCAGCCACCCTTGCTCAACAGTAGCTAAGCAAATACTAGTAGCTATTACTACACGTTGCTAGTAGTAAATGAACATGTTAGCCGGAGAGACAATGGTGACTATATACACTAGAGATAATTATACACAGCGTACTACCGCCCCCCCCCCTTCACCCACCTCCGAATACAATTTACATAATACTCCTTCCCTATTACATCGACTAATTGCTTCTATTAATCGATTGCAGTGCTGCCCTCTATGGCGTGGAGTGGGCCGCGGCCTTCTAGATAGTTAGCCTACATCTATTCTCTGTATCCAATCAATTTACACTAATACTAATACATCTGAATCCTTTATTTACATTAATTGAATCCAAATTATTATTAAAACAATATTTAAAAAAACGCATCATAATTATAATGCGAAAAATTATAATTCAAGAAAATACTTCATTCGTAGAAAATATTTCAGAAAGTCATTGATTATTCCAGAAACTTTAATTAATTTTGAGCTGGTTTGGTGAGAAAAATGGACTACAAGCCTGAGTGAGGGGAGAGGGGGATAAAATTGTAATATAAAAAATTAACTATTTTTTTTACAATAATGGCACAATATAACCAATTTATTATAAATTTTCATTTGAATAAAATAATTAATGACCAATAAGGAAATCCCGAAGAGGAAAAGACCGGACGAAGAACTAGATAAAACAGTTGCATCTGCATTAAAAAGTGCATCTGCATCTTTTTCAAAATCTAATGAATCATGACTACAGCAAAATTATAATCCAATATATTTTTTTTATATTTACAACTGTATTAGAATACAGATACATCTAGTAAACGTGTACACAGGAATTTAATCATATCAAAACACTTATTGAGAAACTACCTATTTGTAGCATTCTAATAATATATCTACAAAAGGAGATCAGGAGACCATCTTCTTTTCAGACGCCTCGGAGGGTTATCAGTAATCTAAGTTAGAAACGAGAGGGTTCGGATGGTTCTGAAGTATTTTTTATGGAAGGATAGGTATCAATCCAAAAAATAAATATAAAAGTGATGGAGACATATCACTAAAGACAGACAGTCAATCAAGAGCTTGTTTTCGGTGCTATTCAACATTCCGTAAACGGTCAGAAAAACTTTTGATGAACTTTTTTCTACAAAACATACTTAAGAAATGAAAGTTTCATTATATCCTTAAAAAAAGAAGGATAATTTAATTAAAACAAGGGAAATATACTATTTTTATTATACATTTTTTTTTTAATAACTAGGGTCGTTTTTAACAAAAAATAATTGCACCATCGGATTCACTGGGTCTTTTTACATGAGAATCCATACTTAGCTCAATTTCGATAAAAATTTATTAGTGTTTACTTTGGAAATTAGTGGCTGATATGCTTCGCTGTATATGTATTTTTTTTATTTTAATGAAATTTACAACTGTATTACATGGAAAATACAACAAGTAAATGCGACATTGGTAACATGGCATGTACAACATGAAGAGAAACTACCCATTGGTAGAACTCAAATTAAAGTTATATATTAGGAGGTCCCTAGGCAAGCTTCTTTTCAGACGACTCGGAGCGTTATCAGGGATCGAGGAAGGAAGCAAGGTTTGAAACGATAGAGTTAGGATGGTTCAGAAGTTTATTATGAAATGACAGGTCTCTGGATTGAGCTAAATCGGAAACATATGGTACATTAAGGTCTTTATGGATGATTTTATTTGTGACAAAGTAAGGAGCGTTAAGGATTTTACGAAGGATTTTGGATTGTAAGGATTGGATACAAGAGGAATTCGATGGTTTAGTGGAGCACCAAAGCTCAATTCCGTAAGTCCAAATAGGTCTTATTGTCATATATATGAGCCGTTTGTAATTGATTGAAAGCTTAGAGCGTTTGTCTAGTAAGTGCTGCAGTAGTCGAAAGCGTCAGGCGGTTTCTAGTCGTTTCAGTCTGGTATGGGGGTGTATATGTAATGAAGTTAAAGGTACAAGTACCAGTAACAGACAGTCATTGACAGATAATAAGCTCTATACGCCCTATGAAGAATGCAAATAAACACTTAGGAGGGTGTTCACTGAATCTCAGGTGATATTGTTATCCTCATACTTAGTTATATTAACTAACTTGTTTGCTATTTAAAAACGTCTATACAGGATGTGCTCATGGGATTTTCGTACATATATTGTACCGTTATTTTTTTAGTTTTTTTTTCTATTTGTTTTTTTTATACGCGAGGGTTCGGCGTGGTATTGGACAAGGGCGATTGTTGCACAAGAAACCCGTCCACCCGGGGCGATTCTCACGGTGCAACTCGAAGCAACGACACTTTGTGCAGCAACTACCCTCCCCCCCCCACTACCACGTTCCAACTCCCAACAATCGATACCTGGTTGGTTCGATTATCACATCCCATTGTAGAGGCTGCCCCCATCGAGTTTATCTCGACAACTGAATGCGAAATCTCTGGAGGGCACGGAGCGGTCAATTAGCTAGCTCCGTTATTGCTCAATTCCAAAACGGTGTTTCGAACAACAAGTGACCGCTGACAAACTAGCAAGTATCGATTATCTGATAGCGCATAGTTTGCATATCGATAGATACTAAGAAATCTGAAGTAGTTAGGAGTCAAAGCAGCATTCATCAAATACTGAAATTTGCTGTCTATTTAGATGGTTTTCCTAAATTTTAAAATTATATCCTAATAATGAATATTTGATAGTTGACCGTTGCATTATAAAGGAAGGAGATGGTCCGGGGTGGCGGTCATAAATAGGCTAAATAGTGGCAAAACTATTTTATTAAAAGCCAACGTTTCGACCCGACTTTGCAGGCCTTCTTCAGGGAGGTGTGTTTAGCTAGGAGTTTCACTCAGTTCTAAGTGACCGTCTCCTTCCTTTATATCCTTATATATATATATATATATATATATATATATATATATATATATATATATATATATATATCTTTTTGATAGTCCATATAGCTAGCTAATCATTCTTTATCACTTTTTGATTCTTATCCAGAATTTTTTCTATAGGTCAAATTTAAAAATTAAACATTAATGTTTAAAGTCATTTGATTTATGTTTTGATCCCCTCTTCAGGGCCTTATAAGCCCCAATATTGGGTGAGTAATAGTCACAGTCATTGATTTAACGTAATCTTGGAATCGCCCAATACTGGGGGCATATTAAAATTTGAAGATAAGGTTTCAAAGCATCCTTAAAACGTACAATTAGAAATAAAATCTTATTAAAATCTAAAGACAAGGAAGTTGAGAAGATTTTTTTTTCTTAACATTACGTGAAATCATTATAAATATTAAACAAAAAATGCAATTAGAAATATGTTTTTTACCCACACCTGTCAGAAATACTGACTATTAGCAAGTCTGCTGTCAGGAAAAATACTAATAGTGGGTTGATCGGCGTGAGGGAAAGGAGTGCCCAGTGGTATCCCTTCTTTTCAGCTTCCGAAGGGTGTTTTCGGGCATGTTAATCGTAGCCATGTCTTGTATCAGTGTATCCTTATATCGTCGTTAACTGTTGGCATGTTTAGATCTTTATGTAAAGTAATGTTTGTGACGTATCATGGAGCTTTAGTTACAGACCTGACTGACAGGTTTGTAGTTTTCGTATGTCGGTGGTTAATTAAAAATGTTAAGTTCAAATACCGAACTATGATGAAAAGAAGAAACATTTAAAAAAATACTCCATATAAACTATAATCTCTTTACTTCTGTAAGTCATATATCACAACAATAACATATTAAATATCTTTGCCAATTACATGACGCAAATCGATTGAGTCCAAAGAGCAACGAAGATTACTGTGAATTAGTTTAATGCGTTCGTTAATGTTCCGTTTAAAACTGATAACAGTGACAACGTAGCTAATAATACCATATCACAATAATATATTAAATTCATCTGTGTATAATTATGAAAAATATAAAATTTATTAATTATATATTATGCCTATCTACAGCCATATGGTGGTTACAAATTAATATTAAATAATTATTCTTAAATATAAATAGGAATATTATAAGTTTTTTTTTTATTCGCACCTGTCGTTAACGTGACAATCAGCAAAGGTGCTATTGAATTTGTAATTGGCACTATAGGTATGAGGAAGGACAGTACACAGCAGCATGTCTTCCTGGTCTTTATTTACTTCCTTTATTCAGGAAAGGGGATCTTTCATCCAACTCCTTTTCAGTCGTCTTCTGACGGGCATGTCAGCCTGAAGTTTTCGCGTAGTTTATTATGAAATCGGGAGTAAACAGTACGTATTGGATTGTAGACTTTGTAATTAATTTTTTCTGGACAAAGTTTAAATACAGCGAAAATAAAAGTTGTGAGCACTTATGAGTCGCCCAGCGGTTTCAAGGAAGAAATACGGAAAACTGGAAAAGAAAAGAGGAAAAAAAAAGTAAAAATTGGCCGGGACTGGATGGATTAACGAGCCTATTGTTTCATAAAGAGAGAGGGAATTGTTAAAGGAACCACAATGGAGGAAACCTCTTTGTCCCTTCTCACAAAGGAGCCAAGTTCACCAGTTATATAACTTCAAATGGGAAACTGAGCATGCGCGGAAGGGACCGGCTTTAAACAGAAATCTGATACATTCAACTATATAATAAATATATGCAATAAATAATACAATAAAATGGCATATGATTAAGAAATAATTAACACATCAATGGTTGGTAGCTTTCCAAAAGGAAAACATATGTTATGCAACCGAAATATCTTAAGATAGAACGTACATAGTAGTATCTCTGGAATTGCAATCATCTAATTTACATTACACAATTTAGCTGAGAGCACATTCATTAATAAATTTGTATATATCAGAAAAGAAAACAAATTGCGTCTCGAGAGCATTTATTTATGTTGGAGACAAAAAAAAAAAAAAAAAAAAAAATGCTTCAGAAATCGACAGCATTTTCGTTTGATTATAATATATACATATATTTATCATGTTTTGTAGTAAAATTATCATTCAATAAAAAACCAAAAAAATAGACCCTCTTTTTTTAATCTTTGATTACAGTAGAAAATTGAATAAAGACAGTTATTATTCTCATCAAAATCAGATATCAGAATGAAGAATCAATTAGAAATAAAAACATTATTTAATTTTAAATATTTATAAATGTTAAATTTTTAAGATATTACAAAAGATCCCTTCACAATCTCGTTTTCTAAATGCCCTTTAAGCTTGTTAATTTACATCATACATACAGGATGATAAGGTCAGAATTAAAAAAAAAAATGTTATAGCGAACATTAAACGTAGATTAAGTTCTCCACGTAAAACTGAGGGTGTTTATTCAACAGATCATGTAAGAATATCATATTTTTCTGAGTTTCTTAAACGGGGCTTAAATGGGGAGCTCCAGCCCGAATTAACTACCAACATGAAATGGTGTTTATGTGAGTCTTGAAGTCCTGTCAAATGTAATTACATAATTTTTTTCTCCCTAATAAAACATAGTCATATTTTACCATTTTTTGGGGGGGAGAGGGGAGGAGGAAGCCTTCAGCCCGAAAGCTTCCTGGTTATCCACGAATATTTTCTGCAGTTCAGAAAAGTCCCATTGAATAATGTTCGCATACTGTGGTTTTTAATAAAATATTTAATAATACAATTATATATTACTTTATTCCAATATCGATGATATATAAAACATTCCTCGGATATAAAAAGTTGATAAACTATGACCTGTTGTGCCTAATGGCTGATAAGGTTACAAACATTCAAAATTTTGAGTTTTTCAACTATTAATTTTTGATTTCCGTTATCTAGTCACATTTACGAAATACTGTACCTTCAAAAATTTTGTTATTTTTAGTGATGACTTGATAACGAGAGGATGCATGGTGACGTGTAATTAAATGGATCGATTTAAATTCCTCATGCGATTGATTGCAATGAGCGGAAATTGAACCAACGGAAGCTATTGGAGGTCGCATTGTGTGTGGTCAGTCTGCACATATGAATGCTAACGGATATGCATATATATATAAATATAAAAAAAAATATAACTAAATAAATTCAGCAAGACTTTCTAAAGTTGATTAATAGGTTATGTTCAAGAAGCGTATCCTGGACGGAGTCGCGGATGAAGAAGAATATACTTTGCTACATTGTTCTGTTCGGTATTAACATACAATTTTGGTTTCGTAACATGTCTACTTCCACAATGGAGGTGACCAATGAGATGGCCATTAAGAAACAATGAAGAGCTGACAACGCCCTCGGAAGATGCATGGCCTCTTCTCGAGATAAAAGAAGGACGGATGGTCTATTCAGGAGCGGAAGAAGTTATTACGATCTGAAGAGGCGTGGAGGTTGCGAGATGAGGAAGAGGGAAACCAAATAGTAGCGGCTCAGGATTTAATTTAGGAGTGGGGCTTATTCCTTTTTTTTTACCTCAAGGGCTGCAGGACTCCCCCCCCCCACCAAAAAAAAAATTGTTAAATATAACCATGTTTTATAGAAAAAAATATTTAAAAACTATCACTTAAAGTATACGACCCAATATTTTAAAAGCTATATTTTTTTCTCAATTTTGTGGTTAAATTATCTTATAATCCAAGTGGAAAGCAAACGTGCACATAAGTGATTTTAATACCTAATTAAATAAACTAAATTTGCCAACCTCCAGATTGAAAACGCCTCAATTCCGTGAATTTTCACAAATAAAATATTTGTAGGTTACCATGAGATGAAGCTATTCACGAAGTTTCAGGCGGGTGTTAATAATTTGATGAAAAGAGGCCTGTGCCAAGGACTATATATTTTAAAAACGAAAGTGGTTGTTAGTAGAGAATTTATAAACATTTTAAACTATTAAACGTATCGTATACTTTTTCAGTTACGCATAAATAAAATTTTCTTTTCTTTATTACTTTTATTTTCCTGTTGGAGGATGTGCCTATTTTTCCCACCTGAAGGAAAATATAATTTACAAATTTATGGTCAATATTACATTTGAAGAAGTATTGACGAAGATAGATACAACATGCCGTTAAAAAAAAAAAAAAAAAAAGGTTCACTGACCGCTAATCTACTTGAGCGGATATAATATGGAATTATATCCCCCCTTCTTATTCTTTGTATGCAACATCAAATTTCACTATCCATAATGGCATAAGTAGTATTTTAATACGCCTTGTTAATCCGACTGCACATTTATTAAAAACAAAATTTATTGCTGTTATAGTTAGTTGTATTTCTGTTATGATAATAATAATAAAAAAAAAAAAAAAAATCGCTATATTCAACTTAAGCCGTATAAAACGAGAAGCCCCTAAAGTACACATCATTATAGGACCCTGGTTCACTTGACCGGCTTGAAGGCGGATTTTCCACTCGACCTATAGCCCAAAGGAACCTCGGATACCCGAAAACCCAGGTTTCAGTAAACCACATGATACCCAGGTTTCAGGACCGACCTGACCCCGATGTCTGGGATGTCTATTTCGGTCCGCGGTATGGGCGTCCACATCGGACCTCAAGCACCTTCTATTTATAATTCTGACATTTATATCGATGTATATTCTCAATCGATTGCACAATTCGATAACACATGAAGTATTCAATGGTACAGTGTTAGAATAGTACAATGGTACGATGACACAGAACTCTCATCAATAAAAATGAAATAATTAAACATTAAATAAGATGACAAAATAGGAAAGATTTTTTTTATTATGGAAGAGTGAAGTTCCAAACTGAACTTTTGGTGCATTTAGGACTATAAGTATTCCTTTGATTTAATTCTTATAATTTAATCAGTAACATACGAAATAAGTTATTTATATGTAGTACAAAGGCAAAACAACTAAATATATAACATAAGAAAAAATAATAAAAATTAATTGAATATGCTAATAATATAAACTGCGATCAACAGACACCCAATAGATATAATGGTAAAAATGTTATAGATATTATCGATGGGCATTCCTAAATCGAATAGGTATAAAAGTTTGTCCCAATGCTATAAAACTATGCTAACAACTTTCCAAACTGACATTTATGATTATGGCTCCATTTTCTAAATAGCCTTCCGACAAATAAATAACTGTTTAAATAAAAATCTTCAACCTTATATAGAATATATATAAATATGAGATAGAATAGTTTCACAAAACTACTTATAGACATAAACGTTTATCGATAGTAAAATAATCCAACGGACTCGACCAGCAATAAGCCACCCATTGCGTTGTTCCCTTCGGAGAGAGAAAGACCTTTGTAATAAACTCACTGAAGGGTACTCAAGAACAAGACATAATAACTCAAGCGATACAACACAATAAGAACAATATGGTTAATTATTACAATAAAGCCTACTGAAAAGTACGTTAGTAAAAACAAAAGAAATACGAAAATATACCAAGACAAAAGAGGTACCTTGTTATTGAGTCCTTAAAGGTACCTAAACAACGAGAGAAGAAGAAATACGATCTGGAAATTGAGAAATGGAAAAAGGAAAGCGAAATTGAGCCATGTTTCATAACATGGCCGTTTCCATAAAGGAACACACAACTTTCTCGCTTCTAAGAATCTTTTGAAACAGTTGGAGAGTCGAAATGTTAACAAAAAAATTTTAAATAAACAATTTTGTTTTCAATTAATATCTATTGTATACAAGTATTATTATTATTTACATATCTATGTTTATATATAATATGGTAGTTTTTCACAGTGTATAGTGTGTTAAATTCCAGAAATATCAGAAAAAAAAGTTATGATTAGGAATAACTTTATTTCCGAATAACTCAAAAAGTACACATTTTGTACTATGATTATTTGAATGATTATTAAATTCACTACAAAACAAAAATAATATAATCGAAATCGAACAAGATACAGCCTATAGTCACACATGTTTTTGTTGATTATTATGAATGAAATAATTTGCATCGGTTGCGAAAAATAAAATTATTTCCTTCATCACATCACTTCATCACATCACATCACTTCATTGCACTAACTTATTTCTACATTATATTGTCAATTATTCACTGACCAATATACAAAGCGGATATTTCGCGTGGACCAAAAAGTATAAGTGACTTCGTGAGTTTATATATTCATATATATAAAATGTTAAAGTAAATTTATATATGTATACATAAATAAATTTACTGTTATTAAAAATTGTTCAACACTGTCAATTTATAACCATAAAGCATTTATTATTTCGTTATAAAATTGAAACTTAATAAAAGTACATTTTTTGCGGATAGTGTTTTGTCAGTTTTATAACACAACATCGATTTTTCTAGGAATGGACTTTTCTTATTTTATTTTACGTCGGCCAGGGAGAAAAAATAATAAATAAATTATTGAAAACTGGAAGCGATTTTTCTTCACATAACAAAACAGAAAAAAACAAAACTATTTTTGTACAAAACCTATTCTCAAAACACAAAATTAAAGTTAGAAAAACGTCTCAAAATATAATATATTAAAAAAAAACATAAAAGTATAAAACAAGACAAACAGTCAATAAACACGATAGTATTGAATAAAATCATTCCATTTTGTTAGCAGAACACGGTTAGAAAAATCATAACATTTCAGTTATTAATATTTTGTCATTTTGTTGAACTGAGATTAAATTTAGAAACGAAATGATTTAATTAACACCAGTAAAAAAATAAAATAAAATAAAGCATTAAAGGGCACAGAATAAACAAAAAGTTGGGGGTTCTAACAGGATTTTTAGTTGCAAATTTGTGTGACAAGTGCAATTAAATTAAAATAGATTTCAAATATTAAAAACATATTTAGATATGATATCGGTGAAGAAGGGACTAAACATAAGGTTACAAGAACTTATTAACGTTAATTTTTTTCTAGACATTTAATATTTAGTATCCGAAATACATGTGTTAATATGTAAGAAGGGAGCATATGGTATTTGTTTAAATATTATCAGAAACAAATATGGACGAATAAAAAAAAAATATTTTTCTACTTTTATATAATCAAATATAAAAGTTAAATATAAAACAAAAACGATTTTAGGTGGACCATTAAAATTATTTTTTAAAAATATATTCGATAATCGTAGAGATTCTTTTGTTTGTATAGCTATCATTTCTTCGAGTACAATTGTTCTTTGCAAGTTAATTAGAAGGAAACGATATATTTTAATAATGGTTTCGAGAAAATATAAAATAAAGTTCAGAAATCAGCTAATTCTTAATTGTTTTAATTTTTAAAAAATGCAAAACATATACGAGAAGATTACATAAAATTTAAATACTGCGGAAAAATAATGCGCCTCAAACAATCAAGAACGAACCGACCTTATACTCGGGTATTGTTCTTGTTAGTAATTGTAATTTTTTTTTTCATCTAGGGGGGGGGGAGCCTCAATGCCATTGTGAGAACTCCGTTCAACATTTTTGAATTGAATGGAGTCATTGTGTTTGACAGCGATACGACATAATTTTCTATAGTCGAAAAATAAATTACGCTTCACGGTGAATAGGAAATGGACAAGAGAGGCAATTGGCAGGAAAGATACGGAGGCGATTAAAATAATTTAAGAAAGGAAAGATATAGATATATATAGTTTGTATACAACAACTTTACACTGCATACACAAATATAAATATCACTGACAAAAAAATAATAGCTAAGAAACTAACAAAGGAAAGATTCTATATTTTTAATAAATACAAAATGAAAACTAAGTTTGTTGAATAATGAATAGAAATATACAGCAATATATACAGGTTTTTTTTTGTAACGCAATGACGTCAATTGGATTCATTCATATTTTTCGACACTAATATTCAACAGTACAAATGAGATAAAAAGCATTATTTTCAGTGAAAAAAAAAATCCGAATAATATAAACAGAACAGCTGTTAATAAAAAAAATAGATTTAAATTTGACATATTATCATTACTTACAAAAAAAATTTAGTCTAGTAAACCCTTCAAACATTCAATATAAAATAATTCATTAGAAAATATATTTTATTATTGTTTTTATTTGTTCATAAATCTAACGAACCGAAAAGAAATTAATCGTTAATAATGTATATTAAGATTAACACTTAATACATTAAATAATTAATACATATACAATTATTTTAAAACCTACAAAATAACTCTCAATAATCCGGTATAAAGATGTTCCGAATATGACAGGTCCTTATCATTTATTACAACGAAAAAATTGATTAAAAATATTGCCAACAATTAATATTATTTATTCTATTTTTATAGCATAATATTACCACATATTTAGTTAAAAAACATCGAAAGAGTTTCAAACGGTTCCTTTGTTTGTTTTATGAATTAAGAAAAATATATACATAAATAAGTATGTAATTATTTACGTTTGTAATTTAAAATTATATTAAAATCGAATCAATGCATATTATATATTTTAAATATAGTCGACATGGCACAATGTTCCATTATAAATACAGGAAGAGTTTATGGATAAAGAAAAATCACGTTTTGAATTGCTGGCAGTCTCTTTATCTAATTGTCCGTTTTTGGATAAGTGAAAAATACAAAATAATAAGTTTATAAAACGCAGAGACAGACAAAAGTTTTTAATAGGAAGTAACATATTTTTAATATGGCCATTATTATGCAGAGATTTTTTTTTTTTATTAATGAAGGAAATTTTAAGCTGAACTTCAACATGGAATTAAATTGATTTCTACGTCAATTAGTGTATTTTGCGTGACTTAAGAAGATGTAAATGATATATTTTGATTTGCAATTAATCAACCAATCTATATATAATATATATTTAAAAAAAAAACATTCGTGATAAATGGTTATAGATATAAGGAGTATCAACGATTTTTTTTTTCCCGGACAAGACAGCACATGTCATATCATTCGTTACAAAACGTTCCCTACTATGATAATGTCACGGCGAAACGTTGCGAAGAGGAAGGGCGTGTTGGATACGTAACCGTTACACATAACTTTCGCCATGTGTTCCTTTCTGGCGCCATATGGTCACTACTACAGGTATCGATATCTCGACGCGGCGGCGGCGGTTAAGAAGAAAGAGAAAAAAAAATGATAATCGACTTTTCTAAAACGATTAATCGAAGTTAGCCACCAGCGTCTCTCGGTAACAAAAGGGCCACAACAGACTGCCGCTGGGAGAAAACGAAACGGCCGCCGAAGTTTCGACGATATGTACTCGGTTATGAAACCGATCTCTCGAAACAATGGTGAAAGTCGAAAAAGGCCAATAATTATACGATTGTACGTTTCGAATTTTAAAGAGTTCAATAAAATAAATATAACCGAATTATACGATGCGTATCAATCCAGCACACGTTTTAATTAAGTACAGAAAAAAAATTAAAAAAAAAAAATGATAACACGATACGAAAAACAAAGAAACCCTCAATGGAACAAAGAAAACGGGTCCTCAAAAAGAAAAACAATAAAGGTAGGTAAAAGTATTCGAAAAACGACCATATTTTAAGGAAAAGCGTGATGATAATAACAAATAATGCAACATATTTATAGTACAGATATCTTACTTTCCATATATATAAAAAAAAATCTGCGAATATTTAGGGAAAATTGCATGGGAATGCTTCCGATTTGTTATTTGTTTCATTTGGCCTCAAAAGAAAACAGAATTAACATGTAAAATTTACTAAAGGAAATTTCTATTATGCCGTAACGCAGTGTACTTTGCTTAAATAAATACGATTATTTAAGTAATGTGGGTTGTTATATAACGGAACGTATGGAAAATTACAGGAAACATTAATTAGATAGCAGGATATGCTATGAATACCTTAAAAACGTTCTTTCAGTTTTTCTTTGTATATAGTTTAGATTTATATATTTAATATTGAAATTAATCGATTTTTTTCTGTTTTTTTTTTCCGGCGGGTACTTGGGCGGAAACGATGCCTGCCTGACACAGAACAGGAAATAGTGTCCTTTGTGTTAACTAACTGATGGTTAGCATGTATAGCATATGTTAAGGGCGGGGCCCGACTCCACAATCTGTTGGGACCAATCCTCTCCTAGCCTTATCTCCCGCGGTCGAGTGCTCTAGCATCTAAATATACTCCTCACCATATGGCGTTCCACTGGTGGGGTTCGTCGTAGAAGGGAGGGGGGCGTAAAAGAAGAAGAAAGGAATAAAAAAAAAAAAACTCGTAAAAGTAGAGAGAGAAGATAAAAAAAAAAAAGTATTAAAAGAGTTACCTCTTCGGAGGCTTATCCATACCTGTTCCTGTCATGGTCCCCTGTTTTCATGGTGCGATGGATTGCCTGAAGGTGGATATGTGTTGGTGAGAAAGCTTATTGAGACTAAAGCGATAGAACAGACACACAAGAGCACAAAGAAGCACTTAACACATATTGCTCCAGGGGCGGTCGGGCACGGACTGGTGGGCTGGGGAGAATCGCTTCCCCCACTCCGCAGCCTTACCCCCACCACTCGCCTTCCCCCACCACCTCTCCGTCAGCCTTTAAATGTCTCTATGTATCAGTTCATTGAATTAGCACATGTCAAACGGATGCACCTTGTTTTGAAATGTACATGAAAATTTTCAAAAAATATTTTTAAAAAATTTCATAAATCCAAAAAAAATAAATAAAAAAAAGACTCCTATACAATTGTCACTCTACTTTGACTACTAGGTCAAGATCCCATAGGTACTCTTTAGATGGGATTACAAGGATCTTCTACGTGTTCACTGAATAACATTCCTTTATTTAGATCGCAATTTAAGACTTTGACAAACTCCCTTTTGGTCTTATTCAGTTGAAATAGGAGCTTTAATTATATCGCCAAAAAAACATAAAATACACTTAAAAAAAGACTTTACAATATCTCAATTTTCTATCTAACTGTTCCAATTGCAATATCTTAATTTTACTATTTATTATCATTTCTTATATAACTTCATATTCCTTTTTTCTATTTTACATTTTATTCTAAGATTCCCATTTTAATTCTTATGTCACCTTTTTTTGATTATGTTTACTTCACCATTCCACACTTTGTAACGGTTATTATTATTTATCTCTTAGTTCTTACTATTGTCATTATTCTACCAACTTCATTTTTCTTCATGTTTCTCATACATTGTTATCTGGTTCTTTTCTTAGCCCTGGTGAAGGCCTGAACTTCAGGTAGAAACGTCGGCAAATGTCAAAATAAATATTATCATTTATTTTTTGCCTTCATATTTGATTAATCACCCCAACTATTCTTCTCTTCATTATTCACGACAGTCAACCAATTACCCACAACTTAAAAAAATAAAATAAAATAAAAGTAGGGTTTGAAATCGATAATTTTTTTTTCTCACAAAATCATGTAATGATTATGATATTTGATTTAAAAACGCTGCAAATTATTTCACAATGGTTTATTATTTTCAAACAATTATTAAAATAACATTACCTTCCTAGAGGCAAAGAAAAAGAAATAAAACGTGATTACAATTATAAGGCTAAACATTTTTTTTAATCATTAGTAATATGCTAAAAAAATTAGCATTATTTCAGTAAGACATTCAAAAATCAAAAACCAAAACAAAGGATATAACCTTTGCAGTCAAACAAATAAAAAACAACTCGAGACCATATATTAGCTCCTAAATGTCTGATTTTAACGATTTTTTTTTTTTTTAAGGAAATTCCGTAACTTTTAAAAAACATACAAAAAAGCTTATACTTGTTTTAATTATTCGGAATTTAATTTTTCCATCCCTCGTAACTTTCTGCTCCCTAGACATTACAAAAAAATTATATTTCTGATTTTAAAAAATGTATAATTCAAGAATTATTGTTTTTGTTAATTTAAAAAACTTTATTCAAAAATAATTGTCAGGATATGATTTTTTTTACTTATGATTAAATATAAAAATCGATCTTCATAAAAATGTTTTATTTTTATTTTTTTAATTATTGATTTCAAACTCTATTTAAAAGAGAAAGACATAAACGTAACACTGAGCTCATTAATGGAAATCGTATATTCGTACCTAAATTCCTTAATGAATTCATAAATTGAATTCAGTACGTTCTTTTATTCATAGATTGAATCACCGATGGGTCAGAGGTACCATCGGAATTTCTGGATCGATGGATCAGCTGGTCGGTTGTAACCTCAATATAACCTCCGCGTTGTTATTTCTCAATTTACTTTAAATACTTGTATTCAATTTACTTTCTATCTATGTTTGTTTATATCATGAAATTAATCAAATCAGTAGGTATATATTTCCTTGTATATTTTGCAACCCATTTGAAATCCACTTAATTGGTAAGACATTTTGATAATAAAATCGAGATGAAGGGTACCCTACAAAAATGTTTGGCTTAAAGCGTGACCTGTATCACTAACATGTCAAAATAACGAACGAGAAAAAAAGAGTATTTATGAATATTTAGTATCTCTTTGTTTAACTAAGTACCTCATTTAATGAGAAAATAGATGAAGAGATTTACGAAGTTTTAGACGGATGTTAATAATTTGATAAAAAGGGGTTTGTACCGTGGACTCATTTAGACATCATTTTATATAGTTTATAACTTTTTCTTCAGATTAATTACCGTTATAAAAAAATTATTAAAAGTTCACAAGCCCACACAAAAATAAATTCTGAACTCGCTCTAGCTACTAAGTACAATAAATAGGCTGTACATTTGTTTCTTTTTTTTAGGCATTACAGTAAAATTAAAAATTGAAAACCAAAGAAAAGTAAAAATGGGCGTGGCAGGTCACAAGATACCTGGTAAGGCCTCCTCTACACAAAGTATTCCAGAAAGACCACGTTGGAAGACCAAAAACAGAAGAATAAATTCAGAATCTGATAGTATAATTCGCTTTATTACATGTACTTAATAATATGTTTGATTGATTTTTGTATCAATTGCAAGTCTGACAGGTTCAGTTTCACAGAAAAAAACAACAATAGAAAAGTCGAATAATAAGTCAGAGTAAGTTTTTAAATTCAGTGTTAATTTCATCGATGGAATCCACCAAATAATGCTGGAAAGTAACAACCTATAATCCAGAAACCTATCTAAAAGTATGTCATGTAAATTGTAAAATAACAACAATGAGGTTACCTGCAGTGGATCCGTAGGAACACAAATTCCAACGGAACCGCTGAGCCATCTTTGTATAAAGAGACGCACTGAATTCCATCGATGGATCCCATCGTTAAGTTTAAGAACGATCTGATATTTTAACATAGATTTTGTCAATAATTTTTTCTTTTTTTAAAAATTATTTTGGAAGATGTATAGTAAGGATTTTCAAACAATTTTTTTATTATATTGGCCGAGGATTCGGCTTATATAGATCAGAAATATAGGATAAAAGACAGAAAGACATAAATAAACCAAGAGGAAAAGTTAAATAATACTCATAACATAATAGTATTATAGTCATAACGGTACACATAAAATTATTTATAATTTTTATTTCTCTAATTACTAATACGTTGACAAGTATAATAAACATATTTTAACCGAAAAATCTGACTATAAATGTCATTTCTACAACTTGATGGATTCTCGGTGGAATCTATGAGTTTAGAAAATTGCCCATACCAGGGGAGCCCAGAGGTAGCTAACATGGGGAAAGTTGAGGAACCGTCATTTTTGAGGAGTGGACATTTTCATGAGGTTTTGAATTTTTTAAGTTGAGTGCACAATTTGACGGAGTTATGAGTTTTTATTTTTATTTGCAACTTTAAAACGAAGAAACAACAGAAGAAAACATGGAATACCACTATATGTGATACGATCAAATTTTTTTCTACTTCTTCTATATTGTATGTATGTGTTCTTTTTATTTCTAGGTTATTTTATTCTTATTCATTGTATATAAATTATTTTTTTGTATAATTTCTTTTATTTATTATACATAGAGTGTGAATGTGATCTCAGAACACTATTATAAATGTCTTTGAGACAGATTGTAATATTTTTCAATAAATAAGTTTTTAAAAAAAACTTATTCTACTGGATAACTTTTTCAATTCTTGGAAAGTGGGTGGGGTGGTTATCAACCTAGGGGCAGGAAGGGCATCCTTGACTTTTTTAAAAAAAATCAAAGTATGTATTATTTATCTATGCAATAAATAACAAATATAAATTATATATATTTTTTATAAATTTTTTTCGCTAAGCGTATATATCATTATTTCTTGAATTTCCTGTAGGTCCAAATCTTCTTCATTTTTCACTCACTTCTCTGAATTCATCCCTATTTAGGTATTTATCTTCCTTTACCCAAAGTCTTACTATGTCTTCATTAATCTGTTCAGGGTATCCTTTGATGTTCTCCAGTCTCATTACTTTGTCAAATATCCGTTTGTTTAACCTGTCTTTACTCATCATCTTCATGATACCAAAGAATTTCAATCTCCTTATCCTCTCTGGTATTTGATTCTTTCTGGCTAGTACTCATATCCCATCTTTCTTCGACCATAAATACATCTTAGTACATAATGATATTTATATAATACATTTAAAATTGTTATTTTTGCCCTGAGCCCTAAGAGAAATCCCATTTTCATTGATATAGATGAATTTTCAGTGATTGTGGCCAAATCCATTGACCTCCATTTTGTAACATTAAGACTTTTAAGGCGAAGACAAGAAGGACGATACTCGAGAGACTGGCTGGAGAGCCGCGCTGGGAGCGATGGGCCCTGACCTTCCCCTTGATTGAGGAGAGAGGGAGCAACGTACGTCTCCTCAAGGACAGCCCCTCACTCCCGCTCTCCCAGGTCTCCTCAGTACCTAGCTAGCTATGGGTCTCCCGATGTTCGGGGGTGTACAATAAGCTGGAACGAAAAATATTTTTTCGGTAAAATATCGGTTTTCGGTTTTTTATTAATTCATATACATTTCGAAATTTCGTTGTTTAATCTTTTTATCTTGATGTCTTGATATTGTTTTTAATAACTATCTGGTGGTCTGTTACTGGTACTTGTACCTTTAACTTCATTACATATACACCCCCATACCAGACTGAAACGACTAGAAACTGCCCGATGTTCTCGACTACTGCAGTACTTACTAGACAAACGCTCTAAACTTCTCACTATTTACAAAAGACTCATATATATTACTATAATAAGGCCTATTTGGACTTACGTGATCGAGCTTTGGGGCTCTACTAAACCATCAAATTCCTCTCGTATCCAATCCTTACAATCCGAAATCCTTCGTAAAATCCTCAATGCTCCATACTTTGTCACAAATAAAATCATCCATAAAGACCTTAATGTACCATATGTTTCCGATTTAGCTCAATCCAGATACCTATCCTTTCATAATGAACTTCTGAACCATCCGAACCCTCTTGTTTCCAACCTTGCTTCCTCTTCTATTCCTGATAACCCTCCGAGGCGTTTGAAAAGAATATAGAAATATAATTGGAGTGCTACCAATGGGTAGTTTCTCTTCATTTTGTACATGTCAAGTTACTTTTTTCATATTTACTAGTTGTATTTATCATTAATCAGTTGTAAATTTCAATAATAAAATTTTAAAAAAACTACCCATAGACCCTTCTTTACTGTAACAATAACAGTCCGTGGTACAGACCCCTTTTTATCAAATTATTGACATCAACCTGAAACTTCATGAATAGCTTCATCTCATCGTAACCTACAAATATTTTTGTTTACTGAAAATCTCGGAATTGGGTCGTTTTCGATCTGGAGGAGAGCAAACTTTGTCTATTTAATTAGGTACTAAAAACACGTAAATACCCATTTACTTTCCACTTGGATCTTAAGATAATTTGATCACAAAATCGATAAAAAAAATATGGCCTGCAAAAATATTAGACCGTTTAGCCTATATAACCTCGTTATTGTGACTTTTTGGGGGTGTAGATCACTGAAAATGGCTCAATATTTTTGAAGTATTTTTTCTCGATTTCGTACTCAAATTATCTTACGATTCTAGTGGAAAGCAAATGGGTATTAACGAATTTTTAGTACCTAATTAAATAGACAAAGTTTACCGACTTTCCACTTGAATCGTAAGATAACTTTAGCACAAAGTCAAGCAAAAAGACGGCCTTCAAAAATATAGAGTCGATTGGTGTTACCTTGTGCTCAAGTTATCTTACGAATCAATTTGAAGACAATGGATATTTACGAGGTTATAGTGCCTAATTAAATAGACAAAGTTTGCCTATCTCCAGATTGAAAACGCCCTAATTACGAGTATTTTCATAAACAAAATATTTGAATGTTACGATGAGATGAAGCTATTTACGAAGTTTTAAACGGATGTTAATAATTTGATAAAAAGGGAGTCTATACCACGGACTATATATGCATATATTTTTATGAACACAATAAAGATAAATTTGTTTGTAGAATGTTACTTTCATATTTTTGTTTTTATATTTTATTTTTTCCAAATTTAGTATACGGTGACTAAGGAATACAGAAGTATTTTGGTGTAAATAAGACTGGAACTCTGAAAGACAGCTCTCCCGATAACTGACAAAGCCTGGAGAGAGAAAACCAGTCGGTCTAGCGAGGACTAGACAGGAGGGATGTCATGGGAACTTGGGGGAACAGTTTGGGCTGCTTTTGTATAAGTCCCCTTTAAGGCGAAGCCCCTTTTAAAGCCAGCTATTTAAACTGTCTCTTCGCCAACACCTGGCGTCTACCGGGTCTTCACTGCCGAATTTCTGTTGCCAAAATAATTAAATAGAATCCAGGATTAAAGGGATAACAGCAAATACAACCAATCGATACCATGAGTAAGTATAAACAGGTTGGTTATCAGATGGTTGAAGTAAAATTCCCTGAAATTTGCCTATTTGATGATAGTTTAACCTGACCAATATGTCTGGGGACACAAATATTAAAAATGTATACTTTTTAAATATATTTTTATCTTATTTATTGAAAAATATTACAATATCTCTCAAAGGATATTTATAATAGTGTTCAGAGATCACATTCACACTCTATGTACACTAAATAAAATAAATTATACAGAAAAATAATATTTGTACAATAAATAAGTATAAAATAACCTAAAAATAAATAAATAAAAAGAACACATACATATACACTATTTACAATCTGGCGAGAGAACTCCGAGCCAAACATGTCCCTCAACTGTGGAGGAAAAAGCATGATTCCAGGAGATCCCTGCACTTCTCTTTCTAAATAAATTTATTTAATACTAGAAGGCCCGGGCGAAAAATTCGCACATTATATTGTTGAGTGATCAAATGAAAAATTGATAAGAAAATAAAATAATGCATCGCATCATAAGATAGAAAAATCACTTGTTACTTTCTCGCTAAATATAATCGACAAAGAAAATAAAAATTAATTAAAACTTTCATACATTCATTCATTAAAACCTATCTTTACGTCTAAAGTTTCTAGTCTATACAAGCATAATACGGGCGGTTCGGTTGTATGGTGCACCTCTGTTCGAACATGTCAGCTAGACAACTGGGAAAAGATTACAATATTTCCAAAATGGAATAATTAGAAAAAATGTAAGAAGAACCACGCAGCAGAGAAAAAAGACATTGGATATAGAAGCAACATTAAATTTATCAACAATAACAGAATTTCTCGCAAAACGAAAAAAATCATTTTTCGAAAAGTCCCAACAATTGGCAAACTCTCTTTTCAACAACATATTACCAGACAAAAATCCAAAACGTTGGCAACAACTCACATGAGATAGGTGTTTTATTAATTTAGTTGTAAGCTGTAGAGGATAAGGTCAACTCAAGCCTGAGGTGAGCCCCATCAACGATTATATTACAGATGTAGAAAAATACTGAGAAACGACAAAAAAAGCAAAAATACACCTTATAATGCTTTTAAGCAGTAAAAGGACTATTATGAAGACAATGAAAATCCAAGGATTCAAGACAAAAATTAATAAAATGGGGCTATGAAAAAAAAAAATCATGTATACAAATTTCATTAAGCTGTATTTCGCTAATAATTGTCGGATTTCAAAGATTTTTTTTCCTTCTGTAGGGAATGTATTAATCTTTTATATAATCATATACAAAAATATATAGTTATTTCAAATGAAATAATAGGGCTCTTCTAATGAATATTAATAAAAAATAAATAACATGAAAACAATCAATTGGAATAATTCTAATCGATTTCAATGATTTTATTCGTTTTGTAGGAAATGTATTAATCTTTTATATAAGCATATACATACCCAAGGGAAAAGTGTACAATTTTGGCGTTATTCTTAAATAAAGTTTCTTTTCTTTTGTAACTTTTTTGCCTGAATTTTTGGAGCGATTGCACTATTTCGCCCGCCTGAAGGAGAAGAAAACCTTCGAAATTGGTGGCTCAACCTTTTGGATTTGATGAAGAACTAACGATGATATGGCTTACCGACAAAAACCACCTTTGATAAATAACATAAACTCCACCTCCTCGATCTCAAGTCTTCTCAAGGATTTCAAGTCGGCGAAGTGAGACATGTATTCAATGACAGTACTACAATTAACGTAAGGTTGTGTGGATGCGAACCCTATGCCTTGCGTTATCTCGAAAATAGTACGTTTTTGAGTTTAAGAAAACAGGGCCCGATAGTTCTGAAAGAACTATCCCGGTCTTGCTCTACGCATCAAAATCTTTTCTTTTTTTCAGTGATTGTGTGGATGGAACAGATGGTCTTGTATCAATTTGGTTATATTCTATCCCCTACTTTCGCTTATGGATGATGTGATCATCAAAAATAAAAAAATAAGTTCGCTTCTAGATGATCTCATATGATTTTATCATATTACTCCACAACTATTCCTTAAAGTATGAGTGTTTTTTTCCTTGAAATTACATGACATTTTTTTTTTTTTTCTTTAACTATACATCTAAAACGGTTCGTTCGATCGGACTCAAAGTTGTGTGAATGTTAACGACTGATGTAAAAACTGTTTTAATATAAATTTAATCAAATTCCAACTAACACTTTTGCTCAAACAAATGAATGTCACTTGAAAAGCGAACATGGACAAATTATTAACTTTGAAATGCATAATTATTCTAAAGGAAGGACATGGTCCGGGGTGGCGGTCATAAATAGGCTAAATAGTGGTAAAACTATTTTTATTAAAAGCCGACGTTTCGACCCTACTTTGCATTTCTTCTTCAGGGAGGTGTGTTCAGCTAGGAGTTTCACTTAGAACTCAGTACAACAAAGTAGGGTCGAAACGTTGGCTTTTAATAAAAATAGTTTTACCACTATTTAGCCTATTTATGACCGCCACCCCAGACCATCTCCTTCCTTTATAATGCAACGGTCAACTATTAAATATTCAACATAATTATTCTGATTCTAATTATATCATTCAACCCATTTAAATCATTATTATCTTCTAACCACAACTGGATTCGAAGTGAAGGGAAGGATTTCGGATTTAGCGTTCGGGTTAAGCCCTCCTTCCCCCAACTCAAAATAGAAAAACAATTTTTTTTATTCTTCTATACTTGATTCGATAAATGATCCTCTATCCTTCATTTTCTATGAGTGAAATACTTTAACAATCACAATATATTCCCCCAACTCAAAATAGAAAAACAATTTTTTTTATTCTTCTATACTTGATTCGATAAATGATCCTCTATCCTTCATTTTCTATGAGTGAAATACTTTAACAATCACAATATATTCCCCCAACTCAAAATAGAAAAACAATTTTTTTTATTCTTCTATACTTGATTCGATAAATGATCCTCTATCCTTCATTTTCTATGAGTGAAATACTTTAACAATCACAATATATTTCTATTTTAAATTATAACTCACGTGCTTCAGCTATTAAATGTAAGTATAATACTTATCAAAATAACATTTTCGAAAATGTTATCGCTAAAACTATTATTATTATCATGAAGGATGGTTGGGATTATCAGTCAAAATAAAAATGGCAAAAATAAATAATAATATTTATTTTAACATTTGCTGACGTTTAGACCCGAAGTTCAGGCCTTCATCAGGGCTAAGAAAAAAAAACATTTTCTTAGCCCTGATTTTCTTAGCCCTTGAAGTCCTGAACTGAGCAAATGTTAAAATAAATATTATTATTATTTATTTTTGCCATTTTTATTTTTTGGCATTTGGCCATTTTTTCCACTACAGTCAACTATCAACCCAAAATTATTATTATTACCTGTAATTACAGATATTAAAAAAAAAAAGTAGCTTCTCCAAAAATTAAAACCTGAATTCGCAACTGATTAAAATCTATAAACTGATTAATATAAGCTAAGATTTATACTTTTCTATTTAACACGAAGCAAACTGACTTGATAATATCTCATTATAAAGTCAGGTAAATTATTTTCTTTAGAAATATCATGAAATCTCATGCTGTAAATTAATCGATTAAAGAACATTATTTTGAACGTAAAACATCAACAAGTAGAGAAGTTTACGGTTGGAAAGAAGATTTAAAAATTCGTGTCCGAAAGATATTTTTTGCAATTAAACAGATGTAACAGATAAATCAGACACGTTGGAACTGCGATAATTAACATTAGCATAATTGCAGGATGTACTAATGAGATAATATCGTAATAATTACTGATATAATTACTTAAATATAATTATCGTCATTATTTAGTTGTTGGAGAGGGGAGGGGAACTGGTCAGTTACGGAGTTGACCCTGATTCCGTAGTTTCATATATTAGTATATATATATATATATATATATATATATATATATATATATATATATATATATATATATATATATATATATTTAACTCACCTTTCGTGCCTTTTAGACTACATGGACTATATTTTTTACCCTCTTCTCCATTTACAAATACACGTCATTATGTACTACCATTTTCAATGTATAACTTTATTCATGTGTTTGTAGTTCAGATTGTATGATTTTGTTCAACATAAAATAAACTAAACGAAAACACAGTTCGGACAAATTTTTAATTTCTTTAAAAATCGATATAATATATCGCGCCTTATTGCCAATTTATATTATTATATAATTGTAATTATTCTTATTGCCAATCTGTAACCATAATATATATTCAACTTGTCCAGTTTTATATAAGTCTAACAATACTTTGAGCTGTTTATTTCTAATATTTTCATTGTACGTTATATTGTTCTTCCTTTTCTATTTCATGATAATTATAATTATATCACAATATGATATAAAAAATATAATAATTAATATATTTTATCTGAGAGGAAATAATGTCTAGGCCGAAAAATAACAGCTGTCACTTAGTTAAAACCAAATTACCACCTCCAGATGAATACAATTTTCCTTACAAATTTTTAGTCTAAAATCTTTATTTTTAATTAGGAGAGTAGGGGGTAACATGAGCTTAACACATTTCCAAATAAATGAACAGCTGTATAATCAATAAATAAAGGCCACATTTTTACCGACTTTGTTCTCAAGTTATCTTACGAAATAAAATGGCTATTTACGAGTTTTTAGAACATAATTAAATAGACAAAGCCGTCTTACTCATTGCAAAAGCCCCAATTCCGAGAATTTTCGTAAATAAAATATTTGTAGGTTACTATGAGATGAAGCTATTTACCAAGTTTCAGCCGGGTGTTAATAATTTGATAAAAAGGGGTCTGTACCACGGGACTAATGGTTTGCGGTGACAAAATATCAATCAAAACTATTGATAGTCAAAAATCGATGTTATCGACCCATCGAATCCAAAACATCGAAGTTGTTTAATAATTTCTTGTAACATAGATGGAAATTGATTTTTTAAGATCCAAACGTAAATATTTATGGTACATGTTCATAGAATGTTAAGTGTAAAAATCATACTTATATAAGGGAAGGAGATATCTTATCCAGCTCCTTTTCAGTCGGTTCGTGATGAGCATGTCAGCCGTCATATAGATGTATATAGATTTGTAGTATGTATGTATTTAGTTTTTGTCTGATTTTCAATTTTGATTTGGGGAAAAGAGAGTATATTATTTTCAGTCGCTTGTTTAAAGTCTTTCGTTTCATTTTAACTTATTGGCCCATGGGTAATGAAACGTATTTTCCTGACATATTACGAACAAAAGCACATTTATCAACAATTATAAACCCATATTATTGTAATCTCATGGCGGATATTACAGCAATTTGTGATTAACAAAATTAAATCCACACGGCGGATATCTTATCAATGGATGACGTCTATCGAGATTAGCGTACCGGTGCAAAAAATACCTGTTATCAGGACATCTGATCCAAGTGACATGAATAAATGTCATTCAAGAGTTAACTATAATTGAGTAGCCATTATGATCACTTCGTTATCGAAGTACATCAGGATAATCGAAATGCTTTAGGTTCTAGTTCAATAGAAATGCAAATATAGAAAATTAAAAAACAAAAATCTACAAATCATTACACTGTGATCTAATATTTCTAAAATTCTTTTATATTTGGTATAAAAGTCCCCCCTTAAGATAATCCCTACTACTTAACATTGTGCTACATTTTGTAACGAAGTTGCAAGTCCCTAAATTTCATCCAGCATGTAAACAACAAATACAATACATCAAAAAACATTATTTGCAAAATGTTTTCGTATTTCATTAGATACTCCTAATTATCTTAAAAAATTCGGCTCTGTAAATATTGTAAATAAGTATGAATGTGATTTTATTTATTTATTTTTTTATTTAATGTTGTCTCATGTTTGATTTATTCTGTTATTCCAATTTTTCTTTTGTTGTAATCCTTTTTTTCTTTTATTGCATACGTGGTATGTTTGTGTTTCATTCATCCTGAATACTGGATGGCCTTAATTGAGGCAAAATGTATTTTTTTCTCAATAAAAAAAAATTGAAAAATTAAAATGTAATAAATATTCCATCGATATTCAATATATATTATATTCAAAATTCAATCAAAACTTTAGAAAAATGAGTAGCTTCACTAACGGTGAATATTATCTAATAATTAAGGGGCCAATAAGAAAGCATAGAATGATTAGCCAACTAAGACATTGCCAACCGGAGAATTTCAAAGATTACTTCTTACGGTTTTCAAAATAGTTTTCTAGATAGTAGTGCTGAATGCCCAATCTGTAATACACGTGAACCAGAAGACTTTTATTATTTTTTATTGCCATGTCCTACATATGAAGCTTTTAGAAGTAAATACTTAAGTAAATATATTGATGGTAATTCTGACGATAAAGAACAAACAGTAAAATTATTACATATAGAAAACAAATATGAAGTTGATGATTTATACTGGTGTGTCGAAGATTGTTTGAAATTAAGGAATCTATTTATTCAAGAATGGATAGTTTAATCATTAAGTTTAAGGTTAAGATTTTATGTAAATAATAATATTAGGATTTAACATTATATGTGTCATATATGCCCTATATGTGAATTTCCATCACCATTCACAAAGCATTGTGAGTAGGTAAAATTTGTTTTTCTAATTTTCCTATTCATGAGATTGTATTTCTTTGAAATGTATTTTATTTTCTACTTATCTTCGATACACTCCTCTCTAAGTGTGTATATGTATATAATTTTATTATTTTCTTCTCCTAATCTTTACGTGTATCCACTTAAACATCTTAGGGAACATATGTAAATCAGTTTTTTACAATTTATTTCTTTATATATCAAGTTTTTTTTTTTAAATTTTTATATTCCATCACTACAATGCTTTGCCTATAAAATTGATTTTGCGTTCCTTTCTAATTTCATTTAGTGATTATAATATAATATTGAAACCCTATTAACCAAATGTTCTCGTTAATATATCCTAACAGCTATTATATTTATATTATTACTAGTATTTTAGTTATTCTTTATTGTAATAGGTCTTTTGGCCAGATTTATTGTTAATTTATATTAACAATATTGTTATTCTTAAGGGACCTAGTCCCAAAATAAAGTGGATTTTCTATTCTATTTTATAGTTTAGTTTATTCAAGATGGTGTGTATAGTTTATAACTGTATGAAACATAACTGTTTTATTTTACTGATTCTTATTAGTAATGTATTTAATTTGATTTCATGTATATAAACTCGACTCTATTTGTATGAGTCCGCCCAAAAACAAATAAAATTTATTTATTTATTATTTTATTTTAATCACATATTCTTCCCCAGTATGTTGTTATACTTTTAAGTCGAACTATAGAAAACTAGAAGTGATTCAAAAACATATGTATGAGAACCATAAACAAATATCCAAGATATAAAAAAAAATAGCTACATTATTAACAGAATTGTAGCTTCCAACAATAAAACAATACATTTATATTAAAAGATAGAGATTCTTTGAACTTACAACATCTGATAATCCCAAAATCCAAACAATAGAAAACTATGACAAGAAATCACTGAAACGGTACACAAACAAACAGACAAAACAAATAGTCTTAATATGACAAAAACCAACTTCATAACATTAAAATTTATAATAATTTCACTCCAATTATTGAATACTAATTTATAAGATATAGAATATGTGACTGTGATTAGTTGTATCTTATTTATACATTTTAATGTCAGTATTTTATGTTATTTATTCATTTTTATAACTTATGTAGCTATTTTTTTTGTATTTTCCTACTGTACAAAATATATTTCAACATAAAAAATCACACCAATTTAATACAACATGTGTAAGGTGATGTTGCCATAAGAATTTAACTATTATTATAACTTATTGTGTTGTAAATAAATAAAATAATTTTGATTAGATTTGATTCTTATAGAAAACTAGAGGAACGTATGCACACGTCATTTATATCGAACAGTTGTGATTTAAAATTTAAAGTATTTGTTCTTCTAATTTTGGATTCTACAAAAGATCTTTAAGTGTTGCATGTTTAATTTCAATGGTTGAATACCACAAATAGATTTTAATCAGATATTGAAACTATTTTTTAAAAAAATTATATTTTAACAGTTGATAGTTTTTTAGGGAAAAAAACTCTTAAAATAAAAGTTCTAAGGACATTTTGTAATTACGTCCTAGGTTTATGGTAAAAGTTAAGCTTTTATTTAAGTTCTTGAAAAAAAAAAGTTACTTAAAAGAGAAATAAATATACTTGCCACAATTCCCAATCACCAAAAACGACTACTTTCAGAAACTTTATTCATTGATTGGGAAATAAATAATCCGATATACTACAAAGTAGATAAAGAAAATATCTGCAATATAAATTCGAACATTTATATTCTAACCCCGTCCTAAAACAATCGTCTATAATAATTAAAAAATGTTTTTCATTTTCCCTATTTCCCTGTCAACGTACAGAGGTGACTAACTACTTCTACGTTTATTTTATATATATATATATATATATATATATATATATATTATATATATATATATATATATATATATATATATATATATATACATATTTATAACGTCTATTCCCAATATTTATATAAACTATAAACAGGCACAGATATGTTTATACTTATACTATCAGAACTATGTAATGTGTTTAGTCCATAATATGAAGTGCCACTTCTGGTTAGCGAATTTTGACCAAAACGTTTATGTAACATCCCAAGCATATAAAAACCTTAAATATGCGATTTCAGTTTCGTACGATTTTTCCTTTTTGAGCTAGACTGTTAACACACACACACACACACGCACGCATAAAACATTTTGCGGGACTTGGATATTTGGACTCAGAGGACCTCAAAACGTGTATTTCCGTTGAAAACTGAAATTAGAAAATTTTCACGATCGCAATACTTTCTTTTACTATATATTTTATATATAGATAAATAAAAGTAAAAATGAAGTGTTTCGATAAACTATCACTAAAAAATACTCGCGTTTTCAGCAAAAATTATCACAATTCATTATTGCAATAATACATACTTGCAATTTGAAATAATTAATTTAAGTCATTTTTGCTGAAAGCTGACTTGGTGACTTGCTGAAAGGGTACTTTTAGGAAATAGGATATCGAATAACATAATTTTTTAATACAACTTTAGCTGAATCTCAACTTAAAATGAACCCCCAACTTATTTAATGTAAAAATAAAGCATATTAAACAAGGAAGTTTTTATTAAAATTGGTTATCTGTAGTATAGTAGGCGGATAGAAAAAAAAATCGTTAATATTTCATGATTTTTTTATAAACAAAACATTTAAATAGTGTTGCCCAAAATCGGTCTTGGGCTTGCACTTTGCAAGACCAAGATCAGGAATAATAAAAAAACACTATTTTGTAAATAAAAATTAAGGCAAAATAATTACTAATACTTGACAAACTTAGTTACTATATGTTAATCATAACCAATATACTTTTTCATTTAACTCCTCCTTTTTCATTCGGGCTTAGTTAGGCTTCTCCGATCGAAGAAATTACACTAATATCTCTATAGTAATACGCTAAAAAATAACTGCAAGACTGTTGGAAGACTCTTGCGCAAGACCAAGACCATGACCAAGTCTGAGTTTGCAAGACCAAGACTTGTCTCGGTCTCGCATTTGGGCAACACTACTTTTAAACTTGGAGTTTGTCCGCTCAATAGATCACATTAAACAATTGTAACAATAACAAACTATACTTTAATTTGAAGTGAATTTTTCCTAGTTTATTCTGAAAAAATTTTTAATTACTAAATATTTTTGTTTGCTATGGCTTATTATCTATTATATACCTATTTTCTGCGCAGAATCGATTTATTATTTATTAAACTTTTTTTTTTCAGTTCTTAAAATATTCCCCTCTACTTACGGGATATCCTGCAATATATATATATATATATATATATATATATATATATATATATATATATATATATATATATATATATTACATTAATATATAATAATATGTATTACATTTCTACATAATATTACAGAGACTACATCCTAGTGGACTACATATAGAGAGCTACAGAAGCAGACTCGGCTCAGACAGCGCAGCTGTAAGCTGTGGGGTGAGCACGTGTGGCCTGGCTATTTATAAAGGAGCTACCGCAACCAGCTTCTTTTTGTTGAATTTTTTCATCTAAGATGCAGGCAGTAGCAACGGGACCTGCGTCGCAGCGAATCTATACCCAACACTCTGTCAAAGTCGCACTTAAAACGTACTAACGAGGAGGAGTACACGATGAAATAAAATAAATAATCATAATCACCATAAATTTAGGACGTTAAAAAATAGTTAAATATACAAGTATAACTAAACTAAAGTTTTTTTTTTTTTTTTTATTTCTTTATGACATTTACAACTGTATTACATAAATACATCAAGTTAATTTGGACATAATTGATATAATGACATGAATACACTTGCTGAGTAACTACCCAATGGTAGCACTCTAATGATATGACTACATTAGGAGATCACGGGGCCATCTTCTTTTCAGACGCCTCGGAGAGTTATCAGGAATTGAAGAGGAAGCAAGGTTAGAAACGAGAGGGTTGGGATGATTCTGAAGTTTATTATGGAAGGGTAGGTATCTGGATTGGGCCAGATCTGAAACATAAGGAACATTAAGATCTTTATGGATAATTTTATTAGTGACAAAGTAAGGAGCATAGAGGATTTTCGAAGGATTTTGGATTGTAAGGATTGGATGCGAGAGGAATTCGATGGTTTAGTGGAGCCACATAGCTCAAAACTAAAGTTTTTTTTTTTTTTTCACTTACATTTATTTATCCGCACCTGTCAATTATTATTGACAATCAGCAGATGTGCTGGCTTAGTAATGAGAGAAAAATAAAATAAAATAAAAAATAAATAAATAAAAAAGGCTTGATAGGCATGAGGAATAGCAATACCCAGCGGTATCCCTTCCATGGCTATTATTTACTAACATTATTTAAGCAGATTCCTCATCCAGACCCTTTTCAGTCGTCTTCTGGAGTTCTCGGGCATACTAGTTGTGGCCATTTCTTTTACCAGCTGGTTGGAGTGCCCGTTTAACATGTTATGAAATCGTTTGTAGTACGTTCGTATGTGTTCATTGACTGTCGGAACGTGTAGGTCGGTGTGTAAAGTGTGGTTGTTTACGTACCATGGTACTTGAGTGATTAGTCGTAGTATCTTAGACTGAAAAGTTTGAAGTTTATTTATGTGAGTTGGTTTTGCAATTCCGTATATTTGTAGTCCGTAAGTCCAAAGAGGTTTTAAAAGATACGTGTAAACACTTAGTTTCTGTCTTGCTTTTAATTTGGAAGATTTAATGTGAAAACTAAAGTTAAAATGTAAAAGTACAAGTGCTGTAAAAATTAAAATTTAATGAAGAAAATGTACAATAATAAAAAAAGTATTTGTATAGTAATTTTAAATATTCTTTATTTAAAGTCCTTCATATAGGCTTAGCAGATTGTTATTTGTTTTGGATTTAGTCAGTTCGTGTTCGTGTTGTTGTTCGGTAAATAAATTTGGCTACGAAGAGTAAACAAAGCATAAACTTAAAATAATTAAAGAGCAAGTAAAATTAGCTTGTGATAATTATTTTATTTGTTAAAGGTTTCTTCACTTGAAGATAAGCCTCTTTGTAAACCTTTAGTCTCGTTATTTGTTTACCTACATTTGTCAAGTGTAACCTCCACCAACTTGTTATCCACTGATATCTTATTACTAACTTAGCTTATTCTTATGTTATCATTACTTATTTCGTTTTCAACTTCTTTATTCGTCAACCCTCATTTTCTTTATCTGTTAATCTACAGTTATTAAATGTAAACCTCACTAGTTTGTTATCCACTCATTTCTCATATATTTTATCACAATCTGTTTACTTTGTTCTCCTTTGTTTTCTATTTTAATTCACACTTGTTTTCTATTTTTCTTTATATCTTTTATATATATGTAATACTTGATATTTCAACTTTACTGTCATAAACTATATCTCTGATGTCATTTTATTATTTCTTTATCAGACAACTGTTTCTTATTTAATATCTACTCATAATTCATTTATTTTTATCTTCACCATGTACCTTTATATTTTGCAGCCCTGATGAAGACCTACGAAGTGGGTCGAAACGTCGGAGTAACAATAAAAATATTATTGTAAAAAATTAGTATTTATTGGACCGCACTCCCGACCAATTCCTTCTCATAAAAATATTATATTTGATTGGCAAATCGCTAATATATGCACACATGTACAAATACATTAATTATTTATAATATCCATTTCATAAACTAATACAATAATATAACTACATTACCTGAATTTGAATTTAAAAAATTTCAGGCCCATTATCGAACGCTTCGGTGAGATGTAGGAGAGAGGGAGAATTTATGAAAATTTTTTTCACACACAGTCCGATTGAATCATAACCGAACAAGAAAGAAAACAAAACAAAACGAAATTCCCCCTAAAAAATAAAAGTTACCAGAACAACAGAAGAAGGGGGAATGAATGAGAGGCGCTGAACCCTGGACGGGTTTGTGGAATTGGCCGATATTTGTCAACACTTGGACGGGGATTTTAAATGATTTGTTAGTAAATATTTTTAAAATGGGTCTTTGATATACGTTTATTTATTTCTGTAATAATAATAATAATAATAAGGCAATAATTGAATAAAGATATAATCAATGACTCCAATCACATTCCTTAGTAAAGTATTTATTTTTCGATTGCTAAGAAAATTCGTATTTAAGAATTTTTCAAGGAGCGAAATGTAAACTTTAACTTTCTACTTCGGTCGGCACAGGGTGCTTTCGGGCTGAAGACCCTCCCTTCCCCCCCCCAAAAATGGTAAAATATAGCCATGTTTTACAGAAAAAAATATTAAAAACTATCTGTTAAAGTATTCTTGTTCGTGTAATTATATTTAATAGGACTAAAGAACCACTTAAACACCATTTCATATAGGTAAATAATTTTTTTTTTCAAATTAATTATCGTTATATGTATATGAAAAAAAAAAATCTTTCGGGCTGAAGCCCCTCCTCCCAAAATTAAATCCTGGATCCGCTAATGTCGGTCGGTACAAATTTATTATCGATTTCGATCATTTTTTTTTTATTTATAGATAATTTAGTAATCTTTCGAATAATCATTGATATAATAAAGAGAAGGATGGTTGCGGTGATCAGTCAGAAATAAAAAGGAAAAATTAAATAATAATATTTATTTTAACATTTGCCGACGTTTCGACCTAAAGTTCAGGGCTTCATTAGGGCAGTTCGAAGCGATTGCTGGAATAGTGATATAATTAATAAAAAAAGTTTCTTATCCTTCATAACTTTTTTCCCCTTGAATTCGAGGGAATGCGACTATTTTTCCCACCTGAATGAGAATATCTTCAAATAAAGACTAAATCATTAGATTTGATGAAGAATTGACGAAGTTATAACTCCGAGACAAAAAAAAAAAACCTTTGAGAAATAATATATAGAGATACTAAATTAAACGTGAAGAAATTAATTCCATATTACATTATTTCCATAATCTATCCCAACTTCAGATCAAACCGAAGTATAATACAGAGAATTGTATAAGATAAAAATGATATCGAATCATTTTTCACTAATTACTAACTCTGAGCTCAAACGAACGAGCCATTTTTGATATATAGCCGTATCCTAAGTGAATAATTGCGATTCAGAGCATAAAATGTTTTTTTTTACCTACCTCTTAGTTATTTTTTTGTTTGTGTCAAAAAAGCTTCTCTGACTTCGATAGTGAGGAAGGAAAAAATTAAGAATATTAAATGACTGAAGAAATTGAATATTTGGTGCAATTAACAATTTTATCAAATTAACAAAGTACTTTCGTAAAAGTATACGCATGTTTGATACGGCTTTATTTTAAAACCAGTTAGTAAGATTTAACCCAAACTTAAAAAGAAAAGTTAAGGAATAGAGTACAAATGGACCAGTTTCAATTTTAACAAATTCCATAAACATATATCTATATGATTTTTGTAAGTGTAATTTAAAAAAAAAAAAAAAATCATTATATTTGTTATGATCCTCTTGTGAAGGGCGGTAATGCGTACCGAAAAAGGGTTGGATCTGGGTGGGATAAAACCCAGCTATGCGGATGATCTGGCCCTGTTAAGCGAAGAAACGGAAACTAGATAAGACAAAATATATGGTTAGCTGAAAAAATAGCGATATTGCCGGTGATATTTATATTTGAACACGTAAAAAAGTTAAGGTATCTAGGGTCTACGATAACTAGAAAAAAAACGAAATTGAAGAGGGGATTAAGGTTAGGCTGAAGGCGGGAAATGCTGGTTATTTTGTTTTTGTCAAAACTACTTAGCTCGCGCCTCTTGTCTCGGAACTTAAAAACTAGAATCTATGAAACCATTATCTTACCTAAAGTTCTTTATGAATTCGAAACGTAGCCGCTTACATTAAGGGATGAACAACGTCTTAAGGTTTTTGAAAATAAAATATTGCGTAGAATATTCGGACCGAAGGAGGATGAGTTCATATAATTGATGTGATTACATCGCGGCGAATCAAATGGGCTAGTAAAATTGTTGGGCTTAGTAATGAAAGAATTACTAAAAAGCTAATATTTGCTGTACCGAATGGTAAACGTCCGGGGGGTACACCGAAGCGAAGGTGGGAAGATTGCATTAAAGAAGATCTGAAGGGACTAGGTTTGGACGGCGAACGGTGGAGGGAGGGGTGTAATAAGCGATTGGTGGTGTCGGCATCGAACATTCGGGTTCGCTAAGCCTTTTATTATAACTCATTACAAATAGTGAGGAAGCTATATTGAACGAATTAGAATTTTTTTTTCATTATAAATTGTTGTTTTCTTTTGTGTGTTTATTCTATCTTCATGAAAACTCTCTATCATCATAAAAATGTATATATTTTTTTTATATTATCATAACAAAATATTTTTATACAGTATATTAAAAAAAAAAAATGAAAGCAATGATAAATCAAGACTCATAATGGGACTACAGATTTCTTCACAAAGAAGCTAACCACAATGGGAGCTCTGGATACAGACCGAGCCATTAAACTCGTGCATCTGTTAGCCCCAACTGTACCATCCTCACAATGTCATAACATATTTTTTTCTAAATTATACTTCATATCGACCAAGTACCTATCGACAGTTACAGTCATGACACACATGCAGCCACTTCTATAGATGACAGCGACTACCGCGATAGCTTTTGATTGAGTTTATGTTTATAAGGTTATGTGAAAAAACACAAGGATTAATAATTTGAAAACACAGACATGAGTTAATCAGGCTTTATACTAACAAAGTTATTTACGCAAATGATATTGTTTAAAACTTCATAAACAAAATCTAAAAGCAGCGCCAATAAAACCTCTTCACTATTTCAATAGATTACAATAGTTATAATTACATTGAATAGAATTTCAAGAACGACTTAAACACCATTCTATATAGTTAATTAATTTTTGTCTTTTTTTTCAAATTAATTATCGTTATACTTAAATGAAAAAAAAAATCTTTCGGGATGAAACCCCACCCAAAATGAAGACATGGATCCGCTAGCGGTTGGAATGAAGGATCTATTAGTCACTCGGGATAGAAAGTGGTTGTCGAACGTAGCAGTTTTATGTGGAGAAGGATAGCAGTAAGAAGGACCAGATCGGGTAAAACGGAATTGAAAAGGAAAGATTTAAATAGTAGAAACTGTAGGGTATAGGAGGAGTGCTAAGTTCTGATTACCTGATACAGGTAGTTAAACTCTGTGTAATATTGGGTTGTATTATATATATGCGTATCCCTGGCAATCCCGAAAACATTTAAACATATATAGTCTTGTAAATAAAATACGCACACCTAAGCAAAAGAAATAAGATGAAATTTGATAAAATTGATATGGTACCATTTAAGTATCAATACTCACTAAGTTTTAAAAAATCTAATTTCCTTATAATTACTGTACAATTCTAAACTCCATTTCTATATGTTCATTGAATGTTTCGTTTCAGAGCCATTATTATTTTAATAATCAGATAATCAATTTAATTTTAATTATTAAAAGTAATTTAATAAAATTGATACTAAACTATTTGTTCACTATTTCCAAAAATTTTTCTAACTTTGAGTCAACCAGAATGTGTTTTTTAGGAATATTGTTCTATATTTTTTTTTCATAATTAGTTTTTTGAAGTAGTGGTTGTGTTTAATGCTACTTATTATGCCACAAATAAAATAATTCATAATTTCATATAATATATTATGCGAAACGGACATCCATTATTCCATACCCTCTAGTTCCTAATCTTGCTTCTCGATTAATCACTGGTAATTTCCTAAGGCAAAAGAAAAGAACATGGTCTCCAGACCTTTGGACACATACATTTTACAGGAGAGCTACGAATGAGTTATTACAGTGAAAGCCAACAAGGTTCTTGTCATACCTTATCGATCAGAGAGAACATTCTGTATATATTTCAACATATTGAACTTCAGTCCACAAACTCCATTCCCGATGATTCATAAGAATTCGGAAACGCTGAGCTCATGTTCGGAAAGTAGTGGGATTTCCCGGAGAGTGTGTGAGAGAGTTCAAAAGGAGAAAGAACCATTGTTCCGTGGTGGGGGAATAGAATTCCTTTTCGAATAACTGGTTCATTATATATTCATAAATCATTCTTAGTATTAATTATTTATTATTGTTACATTTTGAGTAAAAGAGGATGTTTACACTACCCAGTTTACGCTGCCTAAATATTATTAAAATCTTGTTGCATAATACTTAACTATACATATTAAATTAATTTAATTCTAAAACATTACATTTATATTATTTATTTTTTTTTTTTTTTTTAGTAAAAGATAATGATTTTATAATTATGTGATGCGTTTGGATCTCCTAAACAAGTTATAACGATTTCATTTTTACTTAATGTTATCAGTGAGAATGTATTAAATGTTATCACAAGTAAAATATATTTTTATTAAAGCATCTTCCAAAGTTAAATTCCTACCACGTAAAAAAATCAGATTGAGAATTGCTTTTTATGATGAAAAAAGTGTTGTCTTGAAATTAAATTTAGAAAAGTTAAATCTTTGTAAATATTAGTTCAGTAGTTTTAATGATTTGCGGTTTACGGGAAAAAATAAAAGAGCTTTTTTTTCTTCCGTTTCATTTTTTTTTTTTATCGTTTCCACATGTCTGCATTTGTGTAACAACAAATATGACGTATTAGTGTCATTATTAAAAACAGCAACATCAATACAAGAACACTATAAAATAGAACATTATTAAGTACAAGTAGTGTATATACTATATAGGTGTGCATGTGTTTTTTGCTTAGTTTTAATTTTCTTATTTTTAGGTTATTTTATTTTATTTATTGTATATACCTTTTGATTATTATTTATTGTTATTTTGATTCTATTTATTTTATATTTGATGTACATATAGTGTGAATTTTATCCTACCTCACTATAACTAGTGTCCATGTGACAGATTTTTGTGATACTCAATAAATAAAAAAAATAAAAAAAAAAATTAATACAAGTATTAACAGCAGACAGTTGACAATATTTTTAAATTTCGTTTTTCATTGGTTTTAGCACCTGTTCAGAGAGTAGCGCAGAAATCTCCTAGAGTCCTGCTTTTCTCTCTACAGTTGGTGGGACTTAAATAAAACGTATTTTTTATTCTGATTGATGTTCTCTAACAGGGCTTAAATGACTAATTTTCAATATTAGCTTCCCCTAAAGTACCTTTTTTTTATTTGAAAAAATTGACCGTTTCGCATTAATTCTCAATATAAAAGATAGTTAAATATAAAATATGAAAGAAATTGATAATTAACTAAAGGAGAAATAAGAGATCGTAACAGAGAATAGTTGTAATTGAGGAACCGAAGGAATACGAGCGCACCCGAGCTCGCCCGAAAGATTAGAACACGCTTCCATATTTAACATGAGCTTAATATAATACGGATTCCGACAATGTTATAAAAATGTACATATGCGGTTTTCATAAATGCTATTGTTGGTATTATTTAATATTTAATTGTATAGATTACTGCGACATAAATATTAAAACTTTTTCTTCGGAAAATTATAGACGCACCCTTTTATGTTTCGAACCTCACGTTACACACTGACCTTAACATTTCTTTCATCACGGCAACTGCCACTGACCGACTTAATAATTTTCATGACAGGCTGACTCTAAATTCCAATCCACTTACTCAAGCTCTATCTACAGCCATAAATCCATATAATCCGCCCAGAAGACTGCTGAGGAGCTGGCCAAGAGACTTTAACTACTAGCTGTATTATCTTTTTTTTTTGTGTTATCATTTATTGATGATATTTGCTGAATACCGAAGTAGATGGCAAATTTATTGTGACCCAGGAATATATGTGTAACTAATAAATGAATAAATATCTTTAAGGGATTTTTGATATGTGTAACACGATTAACGATATACCTTTATTTAATTTTATACATAAATACTTAGCCAACTGGCCAAATTACTAAAGCTAACAAATAGAGACAGATGCAACACAGTGGAAAGGATCATTAGTTATTCTCTCGAGTAGGTGCGGGTTCTATTCTCGAGCACCATACCATAAAAGTGTGCTGAGTCAATTATTGCTCCATAACTGGCACAATGGAGTAGGAGGGGTGTCGCCAATTCGGTCGCCTACTGCGAGCAGATGTTCGCAAATAGTAAATGACATCTTCGATTCTATTTGATTTTCGAGAGATCGATTATCCTAAATCGTGGCGAAGAGGTTACGTAAGAGGCCGCGAACAATAGCGTACAGGCGCGGATGGAAACCGAATCCCTCGAGTGGAGGTCACAAGTCCCCTTCACTTCCTGCGATCGGCTCAGGGTCAAGTGCAGGGGATCGTCCCTTCGGGAACAGGGATCATCAGGGGATAATTTAGGGAATAACTTTAGGGGATAATGAAAATCTATTCAGTTATATTTCTAATCGCGTACTGAAGATATTACTCAAAGGATCAGTTACTCACTATAAAAAGATAAAGGAAAAATAAACAGAAATAGCCAGAAACATAAATGATATTTTTCAAGTGAAACTTCTTTATTCCGAAGGTATATACATTTTTTTTTATTATTACTAGCAGGCCCGTGGGGAAAATTCGCACAACATATTGTTAAGTGATCAAATGCCAAATTGATAAGAAAATAAAATAATGCAACCTATCATAAGATAAAGAAATCAATTGTTACTTTATCGATAAATATAATCGACAAAGGAAAGTAAATTAATTTAAAACTTCATTAATATTTGGAACCAACATGTTTACAAATTTCAATAAGCTGTATATTTGCTAAAAAATTGCCCGATTTCGATTTTTTTTTTCTTCCTTTTGTAGAGAATTTAGTAATCTTTTATATAATCATGGACATAGCCAAGGAAAAAGTGTGTAATTTTTGAATTGTTCACAAATAAAGTTTCTTTTGTTACATAAATGCTTTGTCTGAATTTTCGGGTTGGTAGTACTATTTTGCCCGCCTGAAGGAGAACGAAGCCTTCAAAATTGGTGAATCAATCTTGGGATTTGCTGAAGAATTAACGATGATATGGCTTGCCGATCAAAAAAACACCTTTGATAAATAATATAAACTTCTCTCTCGATCTCAAGTCCTCTCAAGCACTTCAAGCCGACGAAATGAGACATGTATTCAATGAGAGTACTACAATTAACGTAAGGTTGTGTGTATGCTAACCCTTTATCTTGCGTTATCTCGAAAATAGTACGTTTTTGGGCTTAAAATGCAGGGCCAGATAGTTCCCTCGAAACTACTACTATTAGTAGTTTTTCACTAACGCCAAAAAAGTTTATGCCACTTTTTTTGTCTAAAATATGATCAAGAAGTCATTTCTGATCCATGTTGATAAGCATTTTATTTTTGGACATACTGTATAAATAGATGTAAATAGATATAAATTGATCGGGAAGCCATATCATCGTTAATTCTTCACCAAATCCCAAGATTGAATCACCAATTTTGAAGGCTTCGTTCTCCTTCAGGCGGGCAAAATAGTACTATCAACCCGACAATTCAGGCAAAAAATTTATGTAAGAAATGAAACTTTATTTGCGAAATTAAAAATTCTAATTTTTAGTTCCGAGACAAGAGCGCAGATACATAAAGATTATATTCTCTACAAAGGAAAAATAACAAGCATTCCCGAATCGAGCAATCTTTAGCATAATAGATAAATTTCTTCAATTTGTTTTTTGGGGGTTCCCCTTACAAATAGAGCCTAGCTTGGCTATTGTAGAATAATATGGTTTTACAAGTTACATACATATCATTTAAATATAAATAAACTTTACAATATTTTCCGATTATAATGGGTTTTACAAAGCATGAAAAACAATAAAAGTTAAAAACATAAAACGATTACTGCAAAATGATAGTTAAATGAACCTGTTACTATGATAGAACAATAAAAAATAAAAATATTTATATATACAAACAAAATATTACTTTTAACATAAACTAAAAACAAACACTTAATATAACATGGGCTATGATCAACAATTTTGTGAATGTACTTTGTGTACTCCCATCATATAATAGTAAACTTTGTTTACTTTATCTATACAGTCGATATTCAATATAGTTTCGATGTTGTGGTTATCAGAAGATTCTGAGATGAAGTTATGGAGGAATTTTTGTCTATATTCATTGTATGCTGGGCAGTGAAGGAGAATGTGATGTAGACTATTGTGGATAAATTGACTGCATAATATACAAATTTCTTGAGACTCGATCGAAAAAGTTGTGGTTTTTGCATAAATTCTGATTTGTTCTGAATTTGCAACTCTTAATTGACTAACACATCTCAATTTCTTTATATGAACTTTAAATGTAAGGTACGCTTCGGGATCGGGAGCATTGCAACTGCATAATATTCTGTATAAAGGGTAGTCAGTTGAGTTTAAAGTTCTTTGAATGTCGGCTGAGAAATAATGACATACTGTATAAATATGCACTATTTATATCCACAATATGCATGAAGAAGAATGTTTTTCCTCTGGCTATGAAGATATGAAGACAAGCTCTGGAGAAATCTCCTGGAGACATTAAGGATAGGATACTCGACTCCAGATGACTTCACTACTTGATGACCACTTGACCTTTAGGCACCAGATCACAACTGTACCTACCACACACCCTGGGAGGTCCATACTATTCTTATATACTTCACACATTTATTTTACTTTTATATAAATATGTATATATTTTTTATAGAAATAGTGGAGTATATATATATATATATACATATATAATTATGCGATCAGTAAGGCAGGCAAAGGTTTCGGTCACTCCTGGAGGAACAGCATCAGCTGGAAAACAAAGGCTTGCCTAGGGTGCGGCGCTGTCCCTGAACTTAGTCTAATGTCAATTCTATAGTTCACCAATTTTAGGAACTGTTCTCATTTAGTAAATCTAGGAAAGGAAACATATCGATAAATGTATTTTTCGATTTATCACGTCTTATATACAACATCGATTAAATGATGCATCGAAAAGCGTTCATCCGTGCCACTTCAATAGCAATAGACATTATTTAATTTTTTTTTTAATTGAAAACTTCTTTAGGAGCGTTGGACTTTTTTGTGGAGAATGAATTAGAGTGATCCGTCAGATTTCGTTCGACATTAACGCTCGGGTAAAGTCGGCTAGAGTCGACTAAATAAAATATTTTTATTGAAGGAAGTTAGTATACTGTTCTACATATCATGGGTGATAAATATTCAGGACGCAGTCTTTTCAACGTTTCAGCCCAAACATGTGGGTCATCTTCAGGGCGTGGTTTGAGCACTGAGGGTGTTCAAGTACTCGTACTCCCTAAGTACCTTTCAGTATTTAGTACTTGAACACCCCTAGTTCTCAAACCACGCCCTGAAGATGACCCACATGTTTAGATTGAAACGTTGGCATAAATAAAAATTAAATAAAAAAAAAAATACTGCGTATCTTATATTTATCACCCATAAAATATTTTTACATATGGATTAAAATATCTTAGAAACTATAAATCGGGCCTGTATACTGTAAGTTAGGAAATTACAGTACCAATTTCATGCTCTCTGTAATAGACTGTATTTCAAAACTGTATCTTAACGCGACGTCGTGTTAGGGAGTCGAAAAGGAAAAAAATATTGTTGAGAACCAACGATAAGGTTAGTTCAACGTATGGGTTAAAATATTCCAGATACGAAAAATTGGATCTGTGTACTGTAAGCGAGGGAAATGTTCAGCATTTCACCTTCTCTGCAATTTGCTATTATTTATAATTTATATTTCATATTATTAATCCCGCCTTGTTGATGATTTTACTTACATCGTATGGTCTAAAGCACACACCTTACTTTTTTTTTATATTTAAATTTAAACATTTCAAAACCTATAAACTAAACATATACCAATATATTTATAGGAAACTAGGACCGAACAGTTATTGACGAACAGACAGTTATTTAATGCCTTTATTACTACAATGAAGACGTAATGCTATTCAACTGTGTTGAGCTGCTAACTGGCATAGCAATTCGTTTTTAAAGTTTTATTTATTCCTTTTTTATTTTACTTTTTTATTTTACAAAAATATTAAAAAATACCTTTTTTAGAAACAGAGGGATAGCATAAATTTATCAAGAGAGTAATATGTACCGGTTAATTTTTAAAGTATTTGCGAGAATGAGACAGTATGAACTGAAATCTATATAAATAAAATAAAGGTTTTGTCTGAACATTGAATAGAATCAACCCGTTTCATGATAGCTTTCAGTTTCATACGTTGCAGACACTTAATCCACTTTAAAAAAAATTTTAGTCTGTCTGTATGTCCGCATTGCAACGAAATTTTGTCAGAAGTAAGCTCAGCAATAGCTTATCGTAGACTTTTGAAATGTTTACATTATATTAAGGCTTGCTTGACTTAAAAAATAGGCTTTAAATGAAAACAAAATATTGAGTAGAACCAAAATTATGAATTCTTGAGTAATCTGTCTAGAGATCCCGGTTAGGCAGTTACTTACTTCGATATATCGAACTCATCCCAACCTATTCTACCGTGAATCACATTTAAAAGTTGTACTACTCAACTGATGGATATAATTACTATAACTCAACGGAAAAAATCCAGAATACCGAACATCTGTAACGCGTTGTCGCTTAAAACACACTCATTTTTCAACTTTGTCCGATCTTCCCGTTCAAGGTGTCATTCGATTCAACTTCCCGAGCCTAACAAATATTGTCTTATACATTTTAGGATTAATCAAATGAATTAGCCGCAATTTTTGCTATAGTAGAGTATATCGAAAAATTCCGAAATGTAAATATAATAAATCTAAAATTAAAATTATCAGAAAAAGATATAATTTTTATTAGAAATGTTTAAATAATGTATATGTCACCCTTTTTGATTATGCTTACTTCATCATTCCACACTTTGTAACGATTATTATTATTTATCTCTTAGTTCTTAGTCATTATTCTAACAATTTCATTTTACTTTATATTTATTTATTTTATTTTCTATTTTTTATTATTATTATTTTTTTACCATCTCTACTTATGTTTCTCATACCTTGTTATCTGGTTATTTTCTTAGCTCTGATGAAGGCCTGAACTTCAGGTCGAAACGTCGGCATATGTAAAAATAAATATTATCATTTATTTTTTCCTTCCTTTTTGACTGACCACCCCAACTATTCTTCTCTTCTTTATTAGAAATAGTTGAATATGACTTATTTATTCACTTTTTTTAAAAATTAAATTTCCATGCAAATTTGAGTAAACAACAATTTTTTTTGATTAACGAAATTTACAACTATAATTAATAATAAATACAACAAGTAAATACGAACACGTAATATGACATGTACAACATGAGGAGAAACTACCCATTGGTAGCACTCCAATTATATTTCTATATTAGAAGGTCCCGAGGCCATCTTCTTTTTAGACGCCTCGGAGGGTTATCAGGAATAGAAGAGGAAGCAAGGTTGGAAACGAGAGGGTTCGGATGGTTCAGAAGTTTATTATGAAAGGACAGGTATCTGGATTGAGCTAAATCGGAAACATATGGTACATTAAGGTCATTATAGATGATTTTATTTGTAACAAAGTAGGGAGCATTAAGGATTTTACGAAGGATTTTGGATTGTAGGGATTGGATACGAGAGGAATTTGATGGTTTAGTAGAGTCCCAAAGCTCGATCCCGTAAGTCCAAATAGGCCTTATTATACTAATATATATTAGTCTTTTGTAAATAGTTGGCAGTTTAGAGCGTTTGTCTAGTAAGTGCTGGGAGTAGTCGGAAACGTCGGGCGGTTTCTAGTCGTTTCAGTCTAAAGAACAATTAAATTTATAATTGTTGCTAAATATAAGATATATCTCCAGATAGATGAAATGAAAATGATAATTTTTAACTAAACGAAATAAACGCAAATAAAAATCATACAACTGATGTTTAATATTTTTATTTGATCTTAATGCACCAATGTAAATATCAATAAATATTAAATGAACTTACGTTTTGGTGTTCTTTTAGAGCCTTTTAGTAATAGAAGCAAGACAGCGAATATGATGATCAAAACTTACCTGTAACATAAAGAGAAAATAAAATATTAAGAAAATTATATAATGGTAAATAAAATAAAAATAAGCAGTACTTCTTTATAACTATTAAAAAATGAGTTAATTCACTCCTGTTATGAATTGAACTAAACTGAAAAAAAAAAAACTCATTCAAAAATAGCTATCAGCCTTTCATGAATGAATATTAATTATAATGTTTGACAAGAAAACGTAATAACTTCCTGATTTTGTAAATAGACATATTTTAACAATTCAATGGAGGCCTTTACGGTAACAAAAGACAATAAGATAAAAGTCCTTCAAACTAGAAAGAGCCTTAAAGAAAAAACTGAAACACCAATTTTAGTTCAATCTACATTTTAAAGAATTCTATTAGAGTCATGTTAGTAAAGTAGTTTAATTAAAAATGAATTATATATATATATATATATATATATATATATATATATATATATATGTGAGTGTGTGTGTGTGTGTGTGTGTGTGAGTGAAAATTAATAAGCAATAAATAAATTAACAAAATGAAATAAATAAACGAGAAATAATAAATGAAAACTTGTTGGCCCGTGCGAATAATTCGCAGACAATTTTCTTTAGTGAAGGAATAGCAAAACAATATGGAAATGAGTAGATCCTATGTATTATATAAGGAAGGAATTAATATTTTTTCCTTGGTCGATTACAATATTCCATTTAACATAATAGACCAAAATATTTGTACAATTTGCTTTGTTACAGGCTTTTTCTAAACGCTGAATAAAAAAGGTAACACCCAAAATAAAGCCTCAATAATGGTGTTTTGTACAAGGAAAAAAATACCTTTGAGAAATAAAAAAAAAATATATCAGCCAGGGAAAAAAAGGTAGTAGAATAGTTAATGCAGTATCTTTAAAATATTAAGTATACAAAAACTAATGGACTGTATCTTTGGTAATAATTGTCCGATTTTTAAATTTTTTTTTAGTAATCTTTCTAATTATCTTGAGTGCAATCAAGAAAAAAATTCATTAATTTTGAGTTATTCGCTAATAAAGTTTATTTTCCTTCATAAGTTTTCCCCCAGAAATTTTGGAGGGGCAGGACTATTTTTCCCATGTGAAGCAGAAGAATATCTTCAAAATGAGTGGTCAATCTTGGAATTTGATGAAGAATAGACAAAGTTATGGCGTACTGAAAAAAAAACTAATATCTAATAATAATATCGTAAATTAAAAAAACTTTCGAAATTTCAATGCTTTTTGCTTTCAAAGACGAAAACTTGGATTTACTATATTCTCTACATACTTAACAATATAAATAAGAAATTTGAATTACCCGACCTTTTGCAAGCAAAACCCCCTTTGTGTTAATTTGACTGGGCTATTAGGTATTTACCTTGGATATATATATCGGGTTGAAATCTTTAAATAAAAATTAATCTCCGTCTCAATTGGTCGAATCTGTCTGTTTGTATGTAGTAAAATCGATGAGACGGGCATATCCGATTTTCATGAATTTTCCAGAGATTATGCGGGTTAGTGCCTAGATGGTTCCGTATCAATTTTATCAAACTCCGTCCAGCACTTCTACTTGCGCATACGTAAATGTATTTTCACAGATATGCCAATATTTCAGAAACCGCTCGTTTCATTTGGCTCAAAGTTAAAATAAATCCGAAATTTGCTAAAATAATGATTCTGTATAGAATTTATTGAATTCCGTCCTCTACTTTCTCTCATATAAGCGCAAACGCGTTTTCCTTGATAAGTCTATATCTCTAAAAAATCTAGTTCGAATTGGCTCAAATTTGGAGGAAAGTTAGATATTGTCTAACAGATAATTAAATAAGTATCCAGTTTATTAAATTCTATCCACTACTGTAAAAGAAAAAAAAATGACTTCCTCTTTCAGGTCAGTAAACTATTCTAAAACTAAATGGCTCGTTCCATTCGAACCAAACTTTCGGAGACTAGTTCAGAAATTCTCTAGTATCAATTTCATTTAATTCCATTCAATAATAATAAATATAAATAATTGTTAACAATATAATGATTGTGAAAAGTGGAAGGCATTTATCACATGGAATAGGGATTAGGTTAATAAATTTTTATGAGGTTATAACATTTTAGATTTTATTCAAAATGTTATTTAATCTGTGTTGTTTGGTCGATTCCAAACGTTATTGATATAACACTTACTGGCTGCACTTAGATTTCATGTAATTTTTAGTAAATATTACTTTTTTAGTTTCTAAAAAAAAGTCTTATTTGGTATTGTGTTTATTTCTATTGAAGTTCAACCAGCTCGTCGTCGTCTCGATTTCCTCCTTAATCATCAAATTAGTGTGAACTTTTTATATTGCAGCTTAAATTAGTTTTATACTAGACTGAAACGACAAGCAACCGCTCGAGGTTTCAGATTACTTCAGCACTTACTAGACAAACACTCTAACCATTCAATTAATTACGAAATACTCATATACATGACTATAATAAGGCCTATTTGGACTTATGGAGTTGAGCTATGGGACTCCACTAAACCATCGAATTCCTCTCGTATCCATTCCTTACAATCCAAAATCATCAATGCTCCCTACTTTGTTACAAATAAAACCATCCATAATGACCTTAATGTTTCTTATGTTTCAGATCTGGCCCAGTCCAGATACCTATCCTTCCATAATAAACTTCAGAACCATCCCAACCCTCTCGATTCTAACCTTGCTTCCTATTCCATTCCTGATAACCCTCCGAGGCATCTGAAAAGAAGATGGCCCCGTGATCTCCTAATGTAGACATATCATTAGAGTGCTACCATTGGGTAGTTACTCAGCAAGTGTTTTCATGTCAAAAAATAAAATTAAAAAAAAGTATTTGCTGATAAACGAAATTCGTGGATATCAAATCCGCCAATGTTAAGGTATTAATGTATTTCCGAAAACGGCTTCTCCCTAAGATTTTATTCTCATACAAAAAATTATAGACTTCGAAATATAGATATTGTTAGGCAATGAAAACGGTGAGGAAGCTATACTGACTTTAATTGGCAGGCAGTTTTTTATAGCAGTTGTACTAAGGTTTTCTCAAATACATATTAAGTCACTTCTCAATGAAATTCGTTGTATACTCCTTCATCAATTATCGCCCCTACCGTATTTGATGTAGCGGAGATAAGCCTACAAACAATTATAATAAAACTAACCTATAAGAAAATCTAACCTTTCATTATTTTCCTTCAAAAGCACAGAAATGTGACTGGAGTTGACATTACCCACCGCCTGGGGGGTTTACTATCTGCAAACAATAGACTGAAGGTGTTCCAACGATACTCTCGATATCAGCCATTGTTCTACGCAACATGAATGCCTGAATTGTGAGAACGTGTAACTATTAATCACATTGTTATCCAAGAATAGAAAATTTCAGATTTCGAGGCCGTGTTAATACTCAATAGCTAATCGAGGTCGGTTGGTCCTTACCATTGTATGTCATAAATAAATGTTCGAAACTGGCAGGATAGCTCTCGACTATATCCCGCTACTTAGCAAACAGGATAATTATTTCGATAAATATAACCTTACATACACAAAACAATATTAATCCTAGAGCCCGTGGCAAAAAAAGATGACTTAATAATAAAAATAAGATGACCAAGGATTGGCCATGTAAATTCACCATGTCCACAGGCATGAAAAAAAATGTACGTTGGTCATCTTTTAGCCGCTAAAATACAAAATGGCGGTAAGATACAAGGTGAATATAGATAGTATATCCGTATATACAGGGAATTTCAGGGTTAAGTGATCAAACTGAAAATATGAATTACCTCAAAATAAGAAAAAAATATAGAACTGAGAACAAAGCTATAAATTTAGGTACTTATTTCTTATGAAAGATGTTCTTAGGAAAGATACTTTATTAAATATCTGTCGAAAAAAGGTTTTTTTTAGTCTCAACCATTAAAAAAGTATATTTTAAATTTTTTTTTTTTTTTTTATTATTTCAATGGAATTTACAACTGTATTACATAGAGAATACAATAAGTAAATGAGAAATTTGTAACATGGCATGTACAACATGAAGAGAAACTACCCATTGGTAGAACTCAAATATTTTAAATTTATCCAAATTTTCCCTCTTCAGGGAAAAAGTAGAGACCATATCTTTCCTCCTAATTGTCCGATTTTAACAATTCTTTTTTGTTTTTTTAGGAAATCTCATAAACTTATAACAACCATTAAAAGATACAATATCGAAAAAAAAGCGTATACTTTTTGAGTTATTCGGAATTTAATTTTAACATCCCTCTTAACTTTGTTTCCAGCTTCTTTTCGTTGAAGTATGTTATATAGATACATTTAAAGGGTATCGAGAAGATGACTTTAGCGAAGTTTCATTGAAATCGTTTAGGCGCTACAGTCTGTAGAAACGCAGGTTTTTCTGCATTTTTTTCCCCCTTTATTAACTTATCAAATTCTTTCAAAAGTTATATGTAGCATTTTTTCGTAACTCCTTATAATGCGAATTGGTTAAATTTTTAAAATAAACCATATTAAAGGTACTTTAGAGGAAGATATATATAAACATTGGGCATTTAAAGAATTCCTAAAAAAAATAGTATTTGCCGTACCGATTGGTAAAAGCCCGAGGGATAGACCGAAGCGAAGGTGGGAAGATTGCGTTAAAGCCGATCTGAAGGGACTGGGTTTGGACGGCGAACGGTGGAGGAAGGTGTGCAAAACTTTGGATTCGCTAAGCCTTTTATTATTATTTTAATATGACTAAAATGACTGCAATCCACCAACATATAGGTTTTTGTTAGTGAGCCTTTAAGTTTTGTGAAATCTGTCATGTACAAATTCAGACAAATTTTAACATAGGAAACTTTAAGGATACCATTACAAAATTCTCATATTAATAACTGAAGAGGAAAAATAAAGCAATTTTTATTGTTTGAGGGATCTCACATTAGGGTCTAGAAGGACGGTCACTATTAACTCTATTTTCAGCTCCGAACAAAGCTATAGAGTTAGCCAAGAAAAATTATAATAGAAAAAAAAGAAGAAAAATTCAGAACCAATTTGAAACTGAAAACTCTCACAATTAACAAATAATTATGAGAAATATTAACTGATAAAGTAACAATCAGTTTGAAAACGAGTGAGATTTCTCATAGAGCGGCCACAATACTCTACAATAACCGAACGAGTGTGAGCTAAGGTGGAAAAATTACATTGCATAACCAATTTCAATTGAAGTATATATTTTTTTTTCAAAATAAATATGTGGAAGCGCTTTATTAGTGTGAACATAAAACACAATTCTATTGTCTATTGTATTTTATTTTAATTACAAATGAAAAAAAACACAAACCAACAAAGATCAAGGTTACTAAATCAATGCACAAATACGACGTTTACTTTCACTTATGTATTACGTACTTATGTTTAATATATAGTAATTGCGATCGTGAAATTTTCTAATCTGAGTTTTCAACGGAAATACACGTTTTGATGTCTCTTGAGTCCGAATAAAAAAGTCCCGAAAAATGGTCTGTGTGTATGTGAACAGTCTAGCTCGAAAACGAAAAGTCGTACGAAACTGATATTACGTATTTAAGATACATATATGCCTTAGGTGTGACAGCAAGCTTTTCCGTAAAATCGGCTAATTGGAGGTGCCACTTTATATCAACGCTGAAACACATTTTCACAATTTTCTCAAAAACGGCTCTAACGATTTTGATTAAACTCGGTGTATCATTGTATAATTAAGTGGTCTTTAATATCATTTAGGTGTTATCTCCATTGATGTCACTTTACTGGGCTTAAATGCCCGATGTTCATATACGTCTTCTTTAAAAAATTTTAATATGGTTTATTTTAAAAAAATAACTCTCTTTTATTGAACAGTAACTATAAAAAAAAATGGCTAAATATGAAGTTCAAAACAATATGATAATTGGAAACTGAAGGAAAAAGAAAAATGCTTATCCGAGAACGGGTTTTCACTTTGGCATTAATCTCCAGCCCTAACCGATGGCCCGGGAAAACCTCGTATAGGCTAAAACGAGAGAACAAAAACCAAAGGTTAAGAGAGGCAATAATTATAAGTAGAATTATTATTATAGAAGTTTATATATACATGAATTCCTGCTTAAGATTTGTGTTCGGTACATGTGTCCCACCTCTACCATAAGTTAAAGTGGCTCTTCCCTTCTTTCGGCAGACAATATTTCCTTGTATCTTTCCTATTCCAAACGATCAACACCCGACACCCTTCCTAAATCTACAGTCTCCTACAGTCTCCTACAGTGCACTCCCAGAAAACAAGATCCCGTGTTTCCGACCTTTATCTCCCTTCCCATAGAACTAAGACATTTGAATATTCCTTTATTGCCCGATCCACTGCTTTCTGGAATTCCTTGCCATCTGATATCCGCTATGACTCTTCCTTGTCCTCATTTAAATATCATCTCTACCAATTCCTACTAACATCCCAAAATGACGGTATACAATGAAATAAATATTGCGAAACAAATTTTGACTGAGTTGAATGGTTGTTAAAATTGATTGAGTTTTAATTCTAAAAATCAACCCATGCTTATATTTTTTTTTTTTTTTCATTTAAATTATGTTTTTTTTTTGTTTTTCAAAATGGTGTATTTTTATTTGTTTTAATAAAGATAGATAGATAGATGGATAGTTTATTTTATTTGCCGAAGGAAATTCCTGTACAAATAAATATAATGGCATAATTAACAATGTTAGATCTTGAGTCTAGTACTGCATTCAAACATAACATTAACAATGTCCACAGCATTAAGTATGACTAATATAATAACAGATTAGTAAACGATATATATATATATATTATATATATTATATATTATATATAACAATTAGTAAAACTTTTTTTTTCAATAATAATTTTTTTTTTAAATATTCAAGAGGTATAAGAGAAATGACAATATAAATAAGCATTAATATATGTTATACGATTAACTATACCACTTAACAGTTCAATGAACAGCCCTGTATGAAATAATACAGTTGGTTTATTTTTTTCGTAGTGTCTATTTTCAGTATCTCCTCCACACTAGCATCTTCTCTGGATTCAGTGATAAATGCCTTCAAGTACTTATTCTTGGCTCGTTGAACTTGATACATTGGATCAGAAAATGAGTTACCGGGTCAGTTACAAGGCAGTTGCATGCACCACATACCTCACTAGATTTAATAGTCAAAGTAGCATCTTTTAAGTATATTTTCATAAAATCTTTACTTGCTACTCTGAGACGACTAACGGCTCTTAATTTGTTTAAATTCAGAGCCCTGAACTGAAGATAATCCTCTGGTCTGGTAACATTAAAGGAGCAGATTTTTCTATATCTTGGGTTTGATTTAGAGTTTAACACTCTGTCGATGTCCTTGGATGCGTGATGGTTTCTTATTTTTTCCATGATTTCATCTCTGAACTTCATCAGACCTTGAGAGAAAACACAAGAAAACACAAGAAAACAGCCCCTGACATCCCAGTTCCGCCATACTTGTTTTAATATACTTTTACTGAAGATACTGTATGTATTCTTTAACACTAATCATACCAAGACTTAATATATACCTATTTCTACCATAGCGGGTCAAATGACCCGACTTTATGTTTCATGCTTGAATGTATGAAATATGGATGTTAGGAAGGAAATAAAAATATAAATTAAATTTATTATGATTAAACAAAATAGTATGTTGAGCATTTCTATTACAAAAGCAAAAAATAAAAACTTTTAATTCATAGTTCATCGCAGTGGTGCTCTTCCAGGTGTGCCACCTACTTGCATTTGTTGCCAAACAGATCCATCATTCGCAACATTTTCTTCATTTATTTCTACTTCACTTTCTTCCGAACTTGTGAGTAATCTTATTCTTTTTCGGCCACTACATACATTCACAATATTTTCCTCTTCATCGTCAGTATCTGTAGAATCAAATTCATTTTTATTTGCAACCGATATATCTTCTAATTTCTACTAATTTCTGAAAACTCTTCGCCAATATTATTTATATCTTCTAAGAACTTGTACTGTCTTGTTTGCTTCGACATTTTTCTGGGTAAAAAAATAATCTGTATTACTATAGCTATCAAAATAAAATATAAGCTAGGTACTTACCAAGACTTTCAATTTTTGCCACTTTTTCTTACACTAAAAATCTATTTTCAATATAAAATTTGATATTTTCTTGAAATTATTCTGAGCTATTTTCGTTGAACTACTTTACGCAACAGTCTTTGGAAGAATGTGCAACTTACTGACTACAAATATGACTAGATAATCTCATAAAACAAAAAAATTCTCTCCGGGTTAAATGACCTGTTGTGGTAGATATAGGTATACATACAAGGATTACTCAGAATAAACAAAACAAAACAAAACAAAAATATTTTTATAACTGTACATTAATTACTTAGAAAAAGTCATGAAGTCAAATGTGCAAACGCAATAAAATTATACGTGCATTTTCAATGGAAAAGTTCAAAATGAGTCATTTGACCCGTTATGGTATGTTTAGTGTTAATATTGATTAATATAATTTTTGGCTAGATGTAGTTTTAATTTTTTTTTGTTCATAGCTGTTACTCATAAGAGACCTCGTCCCAGAATAAAGTTTATTTTTTATCTATCTATCTATCTATATATTAAAAAAAAATTAAACTATGATTCTTCTATCCATTCAAATTTTGCTTATATATTATTATTATGTCTTCTTGACATATAATTTAATATAATAATAATAATAATAATAATAATAAGGCTTAGCGAACCCGAAGGTTCGATGCCGACACCACCAATCGCTTGTTACACACCTCCCTCCACCGTTCGCCGTCCAAACCCAGTCCCTTCAGATCGGCTTTAATGCAATCTTCCCACCTTCGCTTCGGTCTACCCCTCGGACGCTTACCATTCGGCACAGCAAATATTAACCTTTTAGGAATTCTCTCGTTACTAAGCCCAACAACTTTACAAGCCCACTATATTTCAACTTGCACCATGAATCCCCTAAAGCAGTCCCCACCCGGAGACCCGAACGGGGGACTAGTTTACCTCCGGATAATGAGCGTTTTACCTTAGGGAGATCCATGACTTTAATTTTATTTAATATAATTTAATACGAGGAACAAATTACTGTATTCATATGCTATCACTGCGGCGTTGAGACCAGATATAGTCTAAATATGACAAAGTCCTTAGACCTCCAGCACTCAATCACCATCACCATCCTCAAAGGACTCTCCTCAAGAACACCGCCGATCGATCATGTCGCATCCACTCGAGGACGGACACCCGAACGAGGAGGAAGGAGAGGCGTGGGAACGCGAAGCGAGGCATGCGCCAGATCATTGTTCTCAGGATGAGCGCATGAAACACAATGAGACGGAAGGAGTCTGATCAGTATTCACCGAGGTTGAGGACTAAGAACAATGAAGGATTGTGATCTGTTTGGCGAGGCGGGGTGTGCTGTGGTGACCGCTCTGTGGTCGGAGGGCCGGCGAAGGGCATCGCACTGTAAGGAGTCCTTAAGGAGCAGTTGAAGTCCTTAAAGATAATAGAGGATCTAAGTGGGACTTGCGATCTGAGGCCTACATAATATAAAAATAATTTTGTTTTATTATTTTCAATAATGAACCATTAGAATCGTCCGGAAAATAAAAAACTATCAAAATTTGAGGTTTTACGTTTCACGATACGTAAAATTCCAAAATCGTATAAAAAAAAAATTATATCCGTCCGCAGCTTTTCTCTGAGACTACTAGAACTATTTTTTTTTTCAAATTTGGAATCAAAGTCAGAGGTCACCCGAGGATGGTCCGAGACGAGGGAGCGATCGCCCCCAATAAAAATGTTGAGAAGTCGAGAATATTGTTTCGACCTCTCCCCCCCTCCTCGAGTTATTTGAGACAAAAAAAGTAAAATCAATAATAGATAAGCTACATGAATGAATAAAATGTGTAAACTAAAATCGATTAAGAAAAGTCGTCTAGCTGGTTAGGCTAGTGCCTACTAGTAGATATGTAACTATTTTATCGATACCTAAATGTTACCTTAATTTAAATTGTCATTTATATTCAAAGATAATAATATATATCAACATATTCTAGGATTATATTATTCAATCATTCCTATATTATCGCGTGATATTCTTATCACATTTTCCGCGAATAACTCACAGGCAGATTTACGGGGGGAGGAGGGGGCTTTCGGGGTGAAGTCCACCCCAAAATGGTAAAATGTAACCATGTTTTATGGTAAAAAATATTTAAAAAAATTATGTCTTAAAGTATTAGTGCTCGTTTAATTACATTTAATAGGACTTCAAGAATCACTAAAACAACATTTCATATAGGTAGTTAGTATCTTTCTGTTTTTCCAAAGTAATTATCGTTATATATATATATGAAAAAAAAAGCTTCCGGGCTGAAGCCCCCAGAAAATTAAATCCTGGATCCGCTAGTGGAATAATTAGTCGGACTGTGAGAAACGTTCTATTTTTAATTCGTACACACAAAGAAATCAAAGTTTTTCATTTTTTCACATTGTTCATTCTTAACTGAAAAATTTCTATAAATGTATCAATATCATGAAGGCTGTCTCCCTGACCAGTGAGTTTAATATAAACAAATACATTACATATGCAATTGTATTTTTTTTTAAAGCTAATTACAAGTATATATAATAAGTAAAAAAAATATACAAACATGTAAACAAATTCATTAAAAATACTAAATATTATATTGGTTTGTTTTTTTAATAATTTTGATAAAATTTTACTTATGATAAAAACACGCCCCCTCGCCCGAAATCGAAAGTCTGGGCTTATGATAGTACTCATGTTTCATTTTCTCAAGATTGCTTGCAAGATCAAATCAGTTATTTATTTATTTTATTTTTGTCCTCCCCTTCTTTATTTTTAATCCCTTCCGGCACTGGGGCGCGAACTCCTACTTTTTTAATCGCTAGTAACTGTTTATCTGGTTGCCGGAATAAAAAAAATATCATAAAAGAGCATTATTGCATAGACATCAATTACTTAAAAAACTTAAAGGCATGTTTAGACATTTTACAAACTGTAGGAAACACGAACGTGTAAATAGGTTGTTTCTCAAGGCTAGTATATTTTTTCCTCATTGACCGACTTCTCTGATGTCGGTTTATCGAGAGAAATCGGAATTTGGATACAAGCTAGTGTTACTTATACACAATTGTTTACAAAATGTGGTGCATGACAGATAAAATAATTCTATCTTCTATTACGAATTTTACGCATTCTTTTTGAAATTACAGTAGCATAGGCGAAATATGATTCCCAACATCCACTATGGTTGTTTTTCTTGAAATAAAGAAACGTGTAAACACGCTTTTTATAATATTTTTGAAATGTGTAAACCGGCTATAGGACGGGGTCTTTGATATTTAGCCATCTTGCCACTTGTTATTTACACCCTTGAGCTTGTGTAAACGCTCCTTAAAATCGAGTTAATTTAAAACGGGGATGATAATGATCTCAATTAAAGGACCAGGAAATAGAAATTATAAAAGAAAAGCCGACCGAAATTTATTTTAATCGATTGGAAGTTTCGATATACCTATACACCATTCGCCCACTCCTTGCCGGGGAACCCGGTAAAGATCCGAATCGGCGACACCAGGCCGATAAACCGAACAGAGTATATTTACGAGGCTAAGAGGCCGAATTAAAAAGACCACTCGCCAGCTATTGTTCGAACCCTAACGAGCAGATACCCAATCTCCCAACAAGCGGGGGAAAACAATGGGATTGGCTGTGATTATTTCTGGGGACCGGGAGTCACGAGCGCTATCTATCACCGGCCTGTGAACTATTGTTTGTCGCGCTTTATCACGACCGAGCTTCTTAACCCCTTGATGTGGGTTATCGGCCGTGGCCCAATGAACCAAAATTTATTTTATTTTTAAATCCAGACATACTTGTCAACAAGAAGAGGAAGAAAACAATTTTTTTTTTCGAATTTACCTAAAACATAGAGGAATGATTATTTAAAAAAAAAAAAACTATAATTATTTTCATTGCATGTATGGCAATACATTAAAGATTAATCATGGCTTTCGAGAATCAGAAAATGGGGCACTTACCTAAGGCGGTAGAGTTTCAAACTATGGGTGTAATTTTATTTTATGTTAGAATATAATAGAATAGAAAATAATTATATTCTCTGACAAAGTCCCTTTAGAATAACAAAAAATTACAAAATTAAAATATTATGTCTGGCCCAAATAACAATAAACATAAAAAGTAAAAATAAAGAGAAATAAGTAATGAAAATATTAGTTAAACATACTAGAATAGAATAGAATAGAAAAATAACTTTATTCTGGGACACAGTCCCTTGAGAATAACAAAATAGAACAAATTAAAAGATTACATCTGGCCAAAATAAAATCAATCGAAAAAAAGAAAAAATGTAAGAAAAAAATATAAGGTAAAAATTCTATATACAAAACAAACGAAACTATATACAAAACAATTAACACTATGACAAGATACTTAAAGCTATTTGCACTGATAGACCAGTATACACTTTAAACAAAATAATAAAAAATAAAAATGTATCAAATTCTCTATTAAAATCAGCTCGAATGGTTAGCAACTATCTGACTGTTTTTGGAATAGGAAATGGAATAGGAGGGTGTTGAATGTGGATATGGATGGGGATTTGAACTGGAGAAGGTTGTAGGCGTAAGGATGACTATATACAAAATTTTTAAAAAATCTATAACAATTGAAACCAAGACACTTAAAGCTATGTGCAATGGTAAAATAGAAATATACACTTTTAGAAAAAAATTAAATGAAAAACAGATTACATTCTTCTTAGCAGTAAACTCTGTGTTTCTGTTGAAAAAAATAGAAATAAGAAAGTCGAATCTGATTGTAAGTATTTAAGTGATGAATTATATGTAAATACATCATTATAAATAATGTCTAATTTTACATAAAAGGTTAGCGAGTATCTGACTGTTTTTGGGACAGGAATTGGAATAGGGGGGTTTTAAATGTAGATAGGGAGGGGGGGGGATGCCGAATTTTGATAGGAAGGGAATTCCAGAAATTAACAGAGCCAGCAATGTTACATACAAAACATTTGTTTATTGTTTTGACTTGAACTCTCAGTGAATAAAATTAATTTGAAACTTATCACCTTTGTTTAAGGCATTTAGCAAAAAATAAAAGAACAATATGATTCATAAAATAAAAAATACGTTGTTAATTCCCCCAGTTCTCGAAAAACAAAAATTCATAAATTAATTTTTATTTATGAATATTTCTTGTCAGATGAAGGTTTTTAGTAAATTATTTTAAGTTTAATTTTTTAAAATATATATATATATTTTTAGAGTATTTAAAATGTTTGACCTCTATATTAGAATGTCTATTTACACTTAAGTTTATGCCTAACAGGTCAGTATAATAAAAATCAAAATTAACTTCGGATAATTATCAATAAATAATTAAGTAAGTTTCGGGAATTTCGTCTCAACCTACTCAGCAATATTTTATTCTCCCAAAAAATGTTAGATAACTCAATATTTTGTAGGGAGAATACACAGATTCTCCGAAACGTACAATAAATAATTATTACAAATTAATTTTTTATTTTTATTATAATAACCTGTGAGGCATAAACCTAAGTGTAAATAGATATATTTTTTTGACAACGTAATTATTTCGGGGAAAAACTAAGAAGCATATAAATTAATATTTAAGTGGTCGTTGAAGGCCAAAAAAAGCTTTTAATTTTCTTTATGCGATTATATTTAAAATATATATATATATATATATATATATATATATATATATATGGTGGGAATTTTAGCCCGAAACTTCTTCCTCGTAGATCCGCCAGAGGTGATTTAAGAAGTACTGATATTAAAAAAAAAAAACATGAATATCTATTGAAATATCAAGCAACACTAGAACATATGTAGGGCTTTCCGAAAGCTATCTTTAACCTTTGCCCAAAAATTGAAATGATCTACCAGGGGCTCGGGTTGCGAGCCAAGCAATACACACATTTCACACGGTCGTGCTCGCATCATGATTAGGTAATGTCTAAATGCGACCTAAGAACCATAACTAGACCATTGACTTGGCCACCCCGATACCCCGTAGATCGGCAGGACCCCCAGTAGACTGGTACAGGTACCGAAGAGGAACAGGTGGCCGGAGCGAGGTTATAGACCTCCTAGCCTTTAAAGTCAGGGCCGCTGCGATCCGTCCTTCTCCCGCTGGAGTCTATTTACATCTTCACTGGGCCACTCCTGTCTCCTCTTCCAGGCAGAATCCAACTTCGTTCCATGATCGTTGCACAGTGTGGCTGGATTTTGAATCTAGCTGGACAAAAGTCTAAAAATGAAGTTTGGAATTATGATGATAAACTTACTTAAGGTGATGATTACAACTTCAAATTATATTACTAGAACTTCATTAGCCTTTCAATAGATTTTCAGTTCGTCGTAGACAGTAATACACAGCAATATTTTAACCAGATTTTGATTTTTACCCAGATTGAGAACTCAAGGATCAATATTGGCTCCTTTACTCAATATTGTGTATACGCTTGACATGTCTACCAACTCCGAAACATTGACTGCTACTTACGCTGACGATACAACAATTTTAACAAAACAAAACTGGTATTCACTTTAGAAAATTAGATTGAATCATGAGAAATCACAACTAAAACATTTACACTTCGACGAGACACACGCCCACCAGTTTATATCGGCGATAACCAAATTCCTCAGACTGACACTGTACGTTATTTCGGGCTATTATTCGGCAGACCTGGGGCCTAAACGTCAAAATGAAACGAAAGACTTTGATCAAACGACTGAAAATACTATAATCTCTTTTTTCCAAATTAAAATTGAAAATCAGACAAAAACTAAATACGTACACTTACCTACTCAAACCCATATGGAAACAGGCCTCAAAAATCTGCGGTTCTGCAAAAAAGACTCACTTACAAAAACTACAATAATTTTAAGACTAATAACAGCAGCTCCCTGGTACGTAAACAACAAAACTTTACATACCGACATACAACAACCAACTATCGTCCAACACATACTTACTCTCTAATCCCGATTTCATCTTAAACTACACGGACATCACAACGGAATTATCGACATGACCATAGCTGACATGCCCATCACGAGACGACTAAAGAGGAGCTGGATGAGAGATCTCCTTTCCTAAATTATGAAGTAGACCAAGACCAGGAAGAGCAACTATTGGGTACTAATCTTCCTCATGGCTTAAATGCCAACTTTCTTTACAATGAGATCACATCTGCTTATTGTCAATACTATGACAGGTGTGGATAGAAGTATGAAGAGAAAAAAAAAATTTTAATATCGAAGGGATGATATTTAGATATTATCGACGGCCATTCCAGCTCAGTGTTGATTATGAAAGACAATTTTTGGATAAATTCCCAACTCGCACTCCCCAGAGAGTGTGCTGCATGAAGGCGCAAATAAATAGAAATAGAAATAGAAAAATAATTTTACTCTGGGACGAAGTCCCTCCAGAATAACAAAAAAGTACAGAAATTAAAATTTTATATCTCGCCAGATAAAAACAAACATAAAAAGGTAAGATAAAGATAGATATTAAAAAAAAAAAAAGAAAAAAAATATTGGTTATACATACTATATACAAAATAAAAAAATCTATATAAAAAACTCTTGAAACCATACTAATATACTTAAAACTATGTACAATGTTAAAATATAAATAAAACCTTTTAGAAAAAATAAAAAATACAGAAAAAATAAATGTAAATTCTTCTTAACAGTAAAATCTGTTTCTGTTGAAAAAAAAAAAAAAGAAAGTCGAATCTATAATAAGTATTTAGGTTATGAGCTATATGTGAATATGTTATTATAAATAATATGTAATTTTACATAAAAGGTTAGAGGGTATCTGACTGTTTTTGGGACAGGAGGAATAGGAGGGATTTAAATGTAGATAGGGAGGGGGAATGCCGAATTTTGATAGGAAGGGAATTCCAGAAATTAACAGAGCCAGCAATGTTACATACAAAACATTTGTCTTGAACTCTCAACCAATAAAATTAATTTGTAACTTATCACCTTTGTTTTAGGCATGTTGCAAAAATTAAACGAACAATATCATTCATAAAATAAAAAATACGTGGTTACTTCCCCAGTTCTCGAAAAACAAAAATTCATAAATTAATTTTTATTTATGACTATTTCTTGTCAGATGAAGGTTTTTCATAAATTATTTTAAGCTTTAATTTTTTAAAATATATATATTTTTTCATAGTATTTAAAATGTTTGACCTCTATTTTAGAATGTCTATTTACACTTAAGTTTATGCCTAACAGGTCAGTATAATAAAAATCAAAATTAACTTCGGATAATTATCAATAAATAATTAAGTAAGTTTCGGGAATTTCGTCTCAACCTACTCAGCAATATTTTATTCTCCCAAAAAATGTTAGATAACTCAATATTTTGTAGGGAGAATACACAGATTCTCCGAAACGTACAATAAATAATTATTACAAATTAATTTTTTATTTTTATTATAATAACCTGTGAGGCATAAACCTAAGTGTAAATAGATATATTTTTTTGACAACGTTATTATTTCGGGGAAAAACTAACAAGCATATAAATTAATATTTAAGTGGTCGTTGAAGGCCAAAAAAAGTTTTTAATTTTCTTTATGCGATTATATTTAAAATATATATATACATGGTGGGAATTTTAGCCCGAAACTTCTTCCTCGTAGATCCGCCAGAGGTGGTTTAAGAAGTACTGATATTAAAATCTGTTTCTGTTGAAAAAAAAAAAAAAGAAAGTCGAATCTATAATAAGTATTTAGGTTATGAGCTATATGTGAATATGTTATTATAAATAATATGTAATTTTACATAAAAGGTTAGCTGGTATCTGACTGTTTTTGGGACAGGAATTGGAATAGGAGGATTTTGAATGTAGATAAGGATGAAGAATGTCGAATTTTGATAGGAAGGGAATACCAGAAACTGACAGAACGAGCAATAAAGGAGTTTTGGAACGAGGCAGATCTGTGAGAAGGAATGTAAAGGTCGGAAGGTCGAGATCTTGTGGAGAGGGAGTGGGCTGAGGACTTGAATTGGGGAAGGTTGTAGGCGTACGAAGGACGATGATTGTTGATGATATGATAGAGGAATGTACCTAGGAAATATAGTCTTCGAATGGAGGGGAAGAGCCACTCTAACTCAGTGTAGTGGTGAGAGACATGGTAGTATCTCGGGGCACCAATTACAAATCTCACGCAACTGTTCATTAATCTTTTCAGTCACGGAGCTCCACCGAGAGTCCATCATACACCACACAGCAGTAGTCAAAGTGGGGGAAGATGAGAGAGGAAACGAGGAGTCTACGCGTATATTGAGGTAATAAATACAGCAGAAAATAATAATAATAACCTATATAAAGCTGAAAGTTCAATAGATTTTATTTATTTTATTACCTCATTAAAATTGTGATTTAATCCTATACCTATTGCTATTACAGAAACGATTTTTTATTTTTTTATTTTATTAAAAGTTAGCTCTGAATAATCCTCAGAACTCAACATTAATAAACTTTTTTTTTCGAACCGATTTATCTACGACAAAAACACGAAAAAAACATCTGAATATTTAATAGTTGACCGTTGCATTATAAGGAAAGGAGATGGCCCGGGGTGGCGGTCAAAAATAGGCTAAATAGTGGCAAAACTATTTTATTAAAAGCCAACGTTTCGACCCGACTTTGCATGTCTTCTTCAGGGCTAGAACGGACAAGATACAAAATGATGTAGAGAATTTTGGAAGTTACACAATATTTAGACCAAAAATTATAAACAATGTGAATAAGCTTATTAAAATTATAAACAGTTAGTACATTAAAATATAAACAGAGTAAGCTAAGTAACAAGATCCTAAACTGAAGTGGAGATACCTACTGTTGGTTTTTAATAAAATAATGTTTCCACTATTAACCTATTTTTGACCGCCACCCCGGACCATCTCCTTCCTTTGAAAAAATATCTATGCTAACTATAAAGAACGTTTCAGATACATTCACTGTCAAGAATATCTGTTGAGAAATTTATTTCTCAATAATTGTATAATATGAACAGGGCTAAGAAATAATATAATCAGCAATGGGTACCGCAGCAGAACTATTAACTACGTTGAGAACAGCGTACACCGACAAAGGGTACCTCAAGCTTTGTTCTGGTACGGCCTTGGTGTATCAATGGGACAAGGAGATAATTCTGCCAATTATAATTTTTCTTTTACGTTACTTTATGAATTAAAAATAAAATAAAAATACATTTATTTATATATATATATATATTTTTTTTTTTTTTTTTTTTTTTTTTTTTTTTTTTTTTTTTTTTTTTTTTTTTTTTTTTTTGTTCTTCCCTGCCTCGCCTTGTAGGCTATACGGGATTTTCCCGGGCCGGGGGGTGAGGGCGGGGAATTCAAAATCCCCTCCGGCACCGGAACGCGAACTCGTACTTTTTATATCATCTCAAATCTCTGTTATCCAGTTGCCAGGCAACTAGCGGTGCTGTGCACACGCTTTAGCCTATTCGGCCCCCTATATTTATATATTTAATGAAATTATGATATATTGTTGAAAGACAAGCTATCAGAAGAGTTCATGTTAAGAGGGTTCTCAATCAACTCCTCGAGACCTGCCTTAAGGGACGAACCTTGCTTCTTCGAGTATCGGGTTCCCGCCGCAGGAGGAAGTTGGTTCCTTCCGGCTATCTCGTACAGGATCCTTCAGGACATCTTTTTGAGATAATCTTAGTATACTCAAATTCTATGGTCCTGAATTTCTATTCCTAAACTTTCAAGGATAAAAAGTTATTTTGGTCCAGAGCTGATATGGCTATGGAGCCTAAACATGAAAAAAAAACTAATGTATTTAATAATTAATTGAAGTGGAAACTTGACGATTGAGCGCGATCCCGACCCGATCTCCTCCTTCCCCAACCGTTATGAGAGATTTTATACCTAATAAACTAAATTAAAGATACTTTAGAAGAGGAAATTTCTTCTTCTAAACTATTTCAGTGAGGACGAGACTAAACTAGTATTAAAGACCTTCTTATTTTTACATCGACATGATAGGTTTAGTCAAAGTGCCATTCAATGTGTCAATCAATGATATAAAATAGTTTCATACTACTTTTCGTTTTCATTTTTGCATGTTCATAAAGACAAAAACCATTTTGCGATACTTGGTTATTTGGACCAAAGTATCTTAAAACGTTAATTTTTACTCTTAGTATCTATTGTCATCATATATAGGTAAATAAAAGTAAAAAACAATCTAAGGTGGGTGATTTAGACCATACGATATAAATGAAAACATCAACCAGGCGAGATTAATATTATAAAATATAAATTATAAACAATAGCTCATTATAAGGAGGATGAAATGTTGAATATAACTCTCGCTTACAGTATGTAGATTTTTAGTTTCTGAGACATTTTAATCCATATCTTCAATAAAACTCGTTATCCTCTGGTTTTCAAAACTAATTTTTCCTTTTCGCCTCTCTAACACAACGTCGCGTTAAGATACAATTTTGAATAATAACTCATTACAAAGAGGATGAAATGATGAACATTTCCCTGCGATTACAATATGCTGGTCCGTTTTTAGTTTATGAGATATTTTAATTTATATGCAAAAACACTTCAATTAATTGGCTCCAGCCGACTTTACCCGAGCGTTGCACATCAGAGATTTGACGGCTCAATCTAATTAATTTTCGACAAAAAAGTGCAAAACGTCTATAAAGAATATTTCACTTCAAAAATAAAGTTTTGGCAAAATATACAAAAATATGCAACAGAAATTTGCTAAATAATTTAGAATGACTGGTTTAAAAAAGATAACGACTCATATTTTTGAAAATAATATCCATACGTAAATATGACAATTTGAGGACAACTGAGATTAATACATGTAGTCCAAAATAAGTATGTATGGTTCTACGCAGTATTTTCCCGAATCAAGATTAAAAAAAAAAAAAAAGGGTATGAGCTGATTCGAAAGACAAAGGATGGAGCTCCGCAGGTGGAGGAAAGAGGCGACCTCCAGAAACAGAAAGATAATCGCCACAATTCTTTTTTTTTTTTTACTCTCGTTTCCAACCCCGCCCTTTGTTCGTGTTCTCGGAGGTCTCTCCCGTCCTGACACAGGAAATCGCATAATACTCGCTGGTACAATAGCAGCCATAACAAAACTATATGTAAAAATATCGTATTGTCACCTTGGAACAATCCCCTTTTTGTTTCTTTTATTGCCTCGGAGGTGGGTACAATAAAATCTTTATACCGGGAACGATTACGACGGGTTGCGCATGCGAACTGGCTCATTATCTGTTATTTGTTTCGTGCGGCCCTTTGTAGCTTATTGTGGGTCATGAAAGAGCATTTGTGAATGAGGGCATTTAATTTTTTGTCGATTTTGGGAGGAATTCTTTGACTACTGGAGCTTTTTTGACTGTCTCGAAGATTGATAAAAAAAAAGAAAAAAAAAAAAAAAGAAATATTAAGACACGTGCATTTGCCTTTAGAATTTATACCTAGGGAATAAATTCATCATTAGTATAATAATTTAAAAAAAAAAAGTAACTTAACAAGACAGATAATACAACAAACTCTACACAAAAAGTTAATTAAGTACCATTAAATAAAAACTAGTAATACCACTGAGTAAGAGGCGCTGGGATCTCCTAGAGTCCTGCTTTTCCTGCTACGAGTGAGGAGAAAGGCATAGCTCAGAGAAACATTGTATAAAAGCATGTGTGTATTTAAGTAGTTAATTTAATTAGTTTAATTTATTTTTGTTTAGTTTATATACATTTACTTTTAGTATTATTATTATTTTACTGTGTATTTATTTTTATTTATTGTACATAGTGAACTACTCTGTTATCACTATTACTACTGTCCTTAGACGTAGCAGATTGTAATATATCTCAATAAAGAATTTTCAAAAAACTAATTAAATATATTATTAAAAATTACAAAATAATTTTTAAAGCCATAGAAGTAAAAAAAGTTCAGAAAAGTTCAATAGAGATCTCGAATCCAAATCCTTTTTCGCCTTAAAATAAGATGAAGGATTACGCCACCAACATTATTTACATATTGGAGTGGAAACGTAATTGGTTATAAAACCGTTTTTTTTTTTTTTTTTTTTTTTTTTTTTGTTTACTAAAGCAAAAATCAGTTATAGAGATTTTATTTTATTTTTATAATAATAATCATAGCTATAAATGTATTTGTCTGTTTAAGGCATCAGGGGATGAAAAAAGGAAAAACATCATTCCTAAAAAAAACATAACGTCTTATTGGTCACCCGAACATCGATATTTCTATCTCTAGCGGTATAATCGATATTCTCGATTCCACATCGAGGCACACCCACACTTGCACACTTGGATAAGGTGCAGTGCAGGTAAAGGTAGGTGTCTGCAATTTATTACACGTGATAATTATCTCTGGAATTATCTGGTCCCAACTCAGCCTTAGTTGTGTTGCATCTCTTGCATAGATGCATAGTAATGCCCATACTCTCTTATACCACAACTGTAGATTTATAGATTTAGATTCTTAGGGAAGATTCAGCAAGACTCTAAGTGAAATATGGTCTAAATATACATAAATATAGATTTAGTATTAAAAAATATGTATAAATACTTCTTATATGGTTATTATTTTTTATTTTGAGCGGTTGGGGGGGGGGAGGAGGAAATAGCGTGTGCCATAACCTCTGGGAGAGTTATGGATGATTCCTGAAAAGATTTGTTTTTTTAAAACTATTTATTCAAGATTACACTATAAATACATCAAGTAAATGTGTACACAGGAATATAATCACTTGAAAACGCTTCTTGAGAAACTACCCACAGGTAGCACTCTAATAATATGTCTACATAAGGAGATCACGAGGCCATCTTTTTTCAGACGCCTCCGGTGGTTATCAGGAATCAAAGAGGAAGCAAGGTTTGAAACGAAAGGATTCGGATGGTTCTGCAGTTTATTATGAAAGAATATTAATATTAAATATTAGAATATTACCATATAAAGAATATTACCATAAAATTTATTGATATGGTTTTGGAGAGCAATAATCCAACTTTTCAACGGTAATGATAGCATTTAATTAGGAGAAAGTTCTGAGGAGTTATGGAACAGCAGTAAGAAAATGAACGAAACGAAATATGAAATGGTTACTATTGTAACCAGCTTAACGAAGTATTATCACAGGTATGTGTTCACTAACACAAAATAAACAAAAAAGTACATAGTAACATATATCTTTTTTTTTTAATGAAATTTACAACTGTATTAAATAGAAAATACAACAAGTAAATGTGACATTGGTAACATGCCATGTACAACATGAAGAGATACTACCCATTGGTAGAACTCAAATTAAAGTTCCATATCAGAAGGTCCCGAGGCCATCTTCTTTTCAGACGCCTCGGAGGGTTATCAGGGATCGAGGAGGAAGCAAGGTTTGAAACGAGAGGGTTCGGATGGTTCTGAAGTTTGTTATGGAAGGATAATTATCTGGATTGGGCCAAATCGGAAACATATGGAACATTAAGGTCATTATGGATTATGTTATTTGTGACAAAGTAAGGAGCGTTGAGGATTTTGGATTGTAAGAATTGGATACGAGAGGAATTCGATGGTTTAGTGGAGTACCATAGCTCAATTCCGTAAGTCCAAATAGGTCTTATTATAGTCATGTATATTAGTCTTTTGTGATTAATAGAAAGTTTAGAGCGTTTGTCTAGTAAGTGTTGGAGTAAGCGGAAACGTCGAGCAGTTTCTTGTCGTTTCAGTCTTGTATGAGGATTCCAAGTGAGACGTTTGTCCAGGTGGAGTCCAAGATATCGTATTTGTTCAACAGGTTAAACACAACACTTTAATAAGTGGGGTGTTATTAAAGGATACTGTAGGACAGGAAGTCATAGGTTTACGACGAAGTAAAAGATTTTAATAAGTTTTTTTCATCGAACATTTTCTTTGAAATATTTTACAGCTTCATTCATTTTGTTTTCTTTTATTGTCATTTTTAAAAATTAAAATAGGTACCTAATAGCGACTTATCGACCAACACACACACTTTCTACTATCGATTTCATCTCAAACAACACGGATACAACAACAGATTTATAAAATACATATCCACGACTGACATGCCCATCAGAAGGCGAATGAAAAGGAGCTGGATGAGAGATCTTTACTGAACCAAGAAAGTGAACAATGACCTGAAATACTATACTGGATGCTATCCTTCCTCATGCCTGTAATGCCAATCATTCAATTTAACACAACAAATTTGCTGATTGTCACTTTATGGGAAATGCTATTCTCAGCTTCTGTCATGTTCCTTTATCTGAAAAAAAAATATATGTGAACTCCTGTTTCTTGTTATCATCTGATTGTGTTTCGGTGTTTTTTGAAATAATTAAACCCGGCATAAGGTCCTGAAACTTTTTTCTTCGATATGTTTATACATTATTTTTTTTATATAATAGAAAAAAAAATGGGGTGATATCCCCTTAAAGCAATCACCACACAGCTGGCAGTTGCGTAGGGTATCGCATGCTTCACACCTCATTCAGGTAGCAGGGCCCTAAGAAGAAGAATTAAACAAGGGCAGGAGGAAGAAGAATGGAAGACAAAAACAGGAGGACGCTTACAAAAACAATCCCGACGCCGATTACAAAAAGCATTGCCCCCCTCCAGACATTGTGTAAGGATCGGGGGCAAACACCTTCATTAAGCTACCTATAGATAAAAAATACTAGGATAATAAAAAAATGGCATGTTTTATATATGGTGAATACATAATGTATTATACATAGGCAGGGGAGTGAGGGGCATGTATGCTAAGCACCGACCGTTATCTTCTACCTTGTAAGGGTGCTCTGATTGATGACGTCTATTATATATAATAATATTATCAGCATGTATTGAAGGGAACGGTTATAGTTTGATTGTTTATGTATTATTATTATGTATTTATCACTGATAACAACCAGATGGATTTCACTCATCGTATGCAAAAATTAACAAAGAAATCCTATTATGGACAAAATGGACAATGTTTCTAAAAAATAATGAAACAATACACACAAAACTGCATTTTTTTTTTAATACTACAACGATCTGTCACATGGATACACTTAACATTCACAAAAATATGTACAAAAATCTATATAAATAAAATAAAGATTTTGTCTGTACATTGAATAGAATCAACCCGTTTTATGATATCTTTTCGTTTCATACATTGCAGACATCAAATCCAGTTTTTTAAAAAAATTTTGTCTGTCTGGATGTCCGCATTGTCCAACGAAATGTCAGGGGTAAACTCGGCAATGGCTAATGGTAGACTTTTGAAATCATAGATATTATATTTAGGTTGTATTATATATTAGATTTGCCTGACTTAAAATATAGGCTTTAAATGAAAACAAAATATTGAGTAGAACCAAAGTTATGAATTCTATATGAGTAATTTGTATAGAGATCCCGCTGGGCTGTTACTTACTTGGATTTGGACCCTCGCTCCCATAATACAAAATCTATCGCAAAAAAAGATGCACAAATTTTAACTATACACCTGTCAACGACGGGTTCATCCGTTAGTATAAAATAAATAGAAGCAAAATAATAATCAAAAAGTATATACAATAAATAAAATAAAATAACTTAAAAATAAGAAAATTAAAACTAAGCAAAAAAAACACATGCATACCTATATACAATCAGGCGAGGGAACTCCAGGAGAACCCTGCGCTACTCTCTCAACCGCGTCACTGGTACTAAAGCCAGCGGAGATTGATCGAGAGCACTTTAGCCACATACACTCATGTCTTGAGTGGAGAATCTGGCAATTGCCAGAACTCTAATATGTACAATCTAAAAAAGGTCGCGAAACCACTGACGTTTCAACCTTCTTCGAGGATTATAGGAATGGATGGTGCTTGATAGGGATTGTGCAAGAGGATTTGGATGATACGTAAAGTTCTGCTGAAATTTGAAGATTTTTTCTGAAATAAGGCCTAGGACAAATGGGATGTTGAGGTCATGATGAAGGGTTTTGTTAGTTACATAGAAAGGGGCATCGACTATTGTTCGGAGGACTTTAGACTGGAAGGATTGGATGCACTTGATGTTGGAAAATTTTGCTGTTCCCTTCGCTTTTTAAATTACAAGGGTTTTCCCAGGCCATGAGGTGAGAGTAGAAGATATTATATAATATGTATAATATATATTATATATATAATACCAGAGTTAAAAGCCCCTCCCGCCGTCGAAAAGCGAACTCTATTTTATAAACTAACTTTAATTTTACTGGTTGCCAGACAATGCGAGTTTTACACATTCATTATCTAGCTCAGCCACCCCGCTCCCTCACAATACTTTTAATACTCCGTATATGCTCCTACAGGAAAATTCATATTCATGGGACAGATGCGCTATTTTTAAATCAGATAACAACAGTAAACTGAAGGTTTATTTAATTTTTGTTTTTTTTATAAGTCATTTTATTTTTAGAAGAATATAACACACTTTTTTTTTTCAATTATTATTTCCTTTGTACTGTCTATTTAAATGAAGGAGATGGTCCGGGGTGACAGTCATAAATAGGCTAAATATTGGCAAAACTATTTTATTAAAAACCAACGTTTCGAACCGACTGTGCAGGTCTTCTTCAGGGAGGTGTGGTCAGTTAGGAGTTTCACTTAGAACTCCTCAGGAAGGGTGTAGAACTCCAGTTCTAACTGAAACTCCTAGCTGAACACACCTCCCTGAAGAAGACCTGCAAAGGCGGGTCGAAACGTTGGCTTTTAATAAAATAGCTTTGCCACTATTAAGCCTATTTATGACCGCCACCCCGGACCATCTCCTTCCTTTATGATGCAACGTCCAACTATTAAATATTCAATACGTCTATTTAAATATTAGAAGTTTGAAATTCCAAACACTATTTCTTAAATACATTTGAATCTCCAGATCATATGCTCGCACAGCCATCTTGCACTTCAAAAGGGATACACATGCCTCTTGGATATCGAACTCCTCTACATTAAGCGCGAACCCCAAGGGCGTCATTTCCGCCGTAGGCCGCTGCCGGAGTGGGCGTCCGGAACCGAACGAGATTCCAGGACGGCGACTGACCCGTCGGCGAGCTGACGTCAGGGAGCCCAAGGACGTACTTTCCCAGGGGCTCTTGGATGGAGATGGACCGATGGGCGGTACAAAGGGTTCGAATATAATCTCTAAGCGAGATAAGGCAGGAGAATGGTTCATCTGCGTGTCTTAGTTCTAACAGCGTAATTCTGAGAATCAATTAATTAGTACACACAAAAAAACAGAAGGAAAAAAAAAAGAAATTATACATATATAGAATAGAATAGAAAAATCATCTTTATTCTGGGACTAGATCCCTTTAGAATAACAGTATTGTTCATATAAATTAACCATAAATCTGGCCAAAAGACCTATTACAATGAATAATAATAAAATACTAGTACTAAATTAAATATTATAGCTCTTAGGTTAAATTAACGAGAACAATTGGGTAATAAGGGTTCAGTACTACAATATTGAAACTAAAACAATATCATAATAATTACTGAATGAAATTAGAAAGGAACGCAAAATCAATTTTATAGGCAAAGCATTGTAGTGATGGAATATAAAAATTAAAAAAATAATAATAACTGTTAATATGTAAAGAAAGAAATTGTAAAAAAAAAGAAAAAAAAATATATACATATGTTCCCCAAGATATTTAAGTGTTTATGCATAAAGATTAGGAGAAGAAAAAAAAATATATATATATGTAGTATGGTAGCATTTCGCAGTGTAAATCCCTTATTAATCATAGTCACATCCGCCTAAAATATCAGAGAAAAAGTTATGAACGAAAACAAAAATTATTTCAACTTGCGAATAACTTAAAAAGTGTAGATTTTTTTGTCGATTTTATCTATCATTATTTGAAATATTACTAAATATACCCTCTCCCCCCAAAAAAAATCATTGAAAATGATTAGAAATTTGTTCATTTAAAAAAAATTGTTTTAACCGGTCGAGTAAAATCAGTTCAAATATTTTTATTTATCTACTTATACTAGGAAAGGAAAGTATCGCAATCAGATAAAATTTCCGATATGCGGTTTTCGACGGATCTATACGTTTCAGAGCCCCCTCCCTCTCCCCCTCCCCCCCCCCGAGTCCGAAAAACATATTTTTAGCCATTGGTCTGCCTGTCTGTGCCAAGATTTTCTTAGGAACTACTGAATCGATTTTGTTGCTTGTTTTTTTATTTTGTAAGATTTTGACTACTGATGCCTGTGACAGAAATTCGATGCTCCATGCGCAATAAATGAAAATCATGTTTTTCTATAGACTGTAGCGCGAAAAAGGCTCTAATGACTTTGATTAAACTTTCCTATAATGTTCTAATAATTGTCCTAAATTCTCGAGAAAATTCATGAAAAAAAGTTATAAAGAAAAGAAAAATGTTTTGAGGCCTAACTCTCTAAGTATATATTATACGGTGAAATTTATAATAAAACATTTGAAAGGTAATTAAATTACCAACAAAACAAAAAAAGATCATCGGAATCGAACCAGTATTAGCGATGATACAGCTTATACTATTTTTTACACATGTTACACTTTCCTACCTATACTAGGTAAGGAAAGTATTGCGATCGGGTCAAATTTACTATATGCGGTTTTTGACGGATATTTACGAGTCCGAATCAATATTCAGGAAAATAAATCTAGTTCAATTTTTTTTTTTGTTTCTTCATGAACATATGTAAGGATATAAAAACTATTCTGAAATAGGTAGAAAAGCCGTGTAAGTGGACACACCAGATGTTTTTAAGAAAAACAGAGTTGTATTTCGCACTTCGAAAAACATTAAATACGAATAATCATAACAATTGAAGTATACTATTTTTTTTTATTTCAAATTTTCAGCTAGAGTACGACTTTTTATTGTTAATTTATTTTTGTGATTTTCAGCTGTGTTAAAAAATACACCTAGTAAATTTGTGAAAATGGATATAATGAAATAAAAACACTTGTTGACAGACTACACACTGGCAGCATTCTATTAATATTTCTACATTAGGAGATCACGGGACCATCGTTTTTTCATTCTTCTCGGAGGGTTATCAGAAGTTGAAGAGGAAGCAAGGTTAGAAACGAGAGGGTTGGGATGGATCTGAAATTCCTTATGGAAAGATAGTTATCTGGATTAGGCCTTCTCTGAAACATAAGGTAGAGTACATCTTTGGATTTTTTTTTTTAAATCACTTTTTTTTTTTTTTTCAAAACGTGTAAACATCAACATGACTGCTGTTATCCACACGAAAATCAGGAGGAATTTAGAGCCACTTAAACTACAGGACATAAACTGGACCTTCGTAAACATATTAGATGTATTTTTTTTTAAACTAAATTTATTGAGAGATATTACAATAAGTCACATATAAGGACATTTATAATAGTGTTCAGAGAGCACATTCACGCTCTATGAACAATAAATAATACAGAAACTAATAATAATAATAATAATAAAAGTAAATGAATATAAACTAAACCAAACAAAAATAAAGTAAAAAAAATTAATTCACCCAAGATCTCCGAGCCAAGCCTTTCTCCCCACTCGAGGAAGGAAAGACAGGACTCTAGAAGATCCCAGCGCCTCTAAATCATCCGCAATTACTAGGAGGCGTTTTACCTAAAATTTATTGATATGGTTTTGGAGAGCAATAATCCAACTGTTCAACGGTAATGATAGCATTTAATTAGGAGAAAGTTCTGAGGAGTTATGGAACAGCAGTAAGAAAATGAACGAAACGAAATATGAAATGGTTACTATTGTAACCAGCTTAACGAAGTACTATCATAGGTATGGGTTCACTAACACAAAATAAACAAAAAAGTACATAATAACATATATCTTTTTTTTTAAATGAAATTTACAACTGTATTACATAGAAAATACAACAAGTAAATGTGACATTGGTAACATGTCATGTACAACATGAAGAGAAACTACCCATTGGTAGAACTCAAATTAAAGTTCTATATTAGAAGATCCCGAAGCCATCTTCTTTTCAGACGCCTCGGAGGGTTATCAGGGATCGAGGAGGAAGCAAGGTTTGAAACGAGAGTATTCGGATGGTTTCGCAGTTTGTTATGGATGGATAGGTATCTGGATTGGGCCAAATCGGAAACATATGGAACATTAAGGTCTTTATGGATGATTTTATTTGTGACAAAATAAGGAGCGTTGAGGATTTTCGAAGGATTTTGGATTGTAAGGATTGGATACGAGAGGAATTCGATGGTTTAGTGGAGCCCCAAACCTCAATTCCGTAAGTCCAAATAGGTGTTATTATTGTCATATATATGAGTCGTTTGTAATTGATTGAAAGCTTAGAGCGTTTGTCTAGTAAGTGCTGCAGTAGACGAATACGTCGGGCGGTTTCTAGTCGTTTCAGTCTGGTATGGGGGTAACATAGATCTGAAACTCATTTATTAAACAGATATCGAAGGTTAAAGATTTATTATTTATAATTACTATTTGTTTATTATTATTATTACATCAAATATACAATTGTCGAATTAACCACTGGGAGAAATTTTTATGCTTGTTATAATCTTTTGGTAACAAGTCTTGCATACTCGATATGTGAAATGGATACAATTGTTGTTCGCCATACACTGGTAGAGGAAATACCGAAACGATGTGACAATCTTCTGGTACTAGTAGTAGTAGATAACTGAATAGCATAGAGTATTCCTTCTTCAACGTTTGCAGTTCGTCGAAATCTTTGTTGACCGGCGTTTACTCGTATAGTTTTTAGCGTGTCATTATCTCTAAGGAAATTTTTCACGATATCTTCGAACAGCAGCAGCACCGTTTCTATGTACCTCGCCATAAGTTAAAATCATGTCTGTTTGTTCTGCAAAAGTGAATAAATTGATGGTGTCTCCCATGATAATCATAAATTATCTACTGCGTCACAGTATTTACTCACACTAAAACACACAGAACCAGATAAACAGATGAGCAACTACTGTCATTACTTATCGTTCGTTTGTTTATCAGGTGATTAAAAACCTGTTATTTAGTATTGAACACGTTAAACTTTGTATAGTCAGTCTTAATGTAGCAAATAGATAATAAATCTTTAACCTTTGATATCTGTTTAATAAATGAGTTTGAGATATATGTTAATATAAACTTTTTTGTTTATTTTGTGTTAGTGAACACATACCTAAAATAGAACCATGCAATTACGAAACATCTTGTATAATGCTGTCTTTCTGCAAAAGTGATTACATTTATAGTCTCTCCCATGATAATCATAAATTGAACTGTGTTACAGTATTCACTCACACTAAAACACATAGAACTAAATAAACAGATGAGCAACTACTGTCATTGCTTATCGTTCATTTGTTTATCAGGTGATTAAAACCTGTTATTTAGTATTAAACACGTTAAACTTTGTACAGTTAGTCTTAATGTAGCAAATAGATAATGAATCTTTAACCTTTGATATCTGTTTAATAAATGAGTTTGAGATGTATGTTAATATGAACTCTTTTGCTTATTTTGTGTTAGTGGACACATACCTAAAATTAGGAAACATCCTCTATAATGCTAAGTATTTCGCTCTGTTGATCCCTTTTAGGGCTATGATGGACTTTGATGAATGAGGAATCAAACGAAAGGGTATTACACGGATAAGTGCAGAATCCTAGCCACATCGCCAAAAATTTCAGAAAAAAATTCTGCAAGTGGGACAATTTAAAAAAAAATTATTAATTAAAAAAAATTGAATAGACAACCAAATTGTAAAACATCATATTTTTTTTCTATTTCAAGAAATATAATGAAATAAAAATTCAAATTTTGACACCAGATAGTTCGTATTTTTCCGTATAAATTTAAGGAAGAGGTAGTCTGTTCTACATATCCTGGTTGATAAATATTCAGAACGCAGTCTTTTTTTATATTTCATTTATGCCAACGTTTCAACCCAAACATGTGGGTCATCTACAGGGTACTTGAACACCCTCAGTGCTCTAACCACGCCCTGAAGATGACCCACATGTTTGGGTTGAAACAATGGCATAAATAAAAAATTAATTTTTTTTTTTTAAATGACTGCGTCCTGAATATTTATCACCCATGATTTTTTGATGATGGCGATTTTTTTACTCATGGAATCAAATTATCAAGTTATGGCTGACATTTTGAAAATATATTAGATTAAAAAATTACTTTTTAGGGCGTGTTTCACTTCCTCCATTCCAACGAGGGCCCTGTAACCTTGTTGAATCATTCATGAGACATGAGAACTAGCGCCCCCTGGCAGATTTTGATAGTTTGATCGATAGTGTTAGCTAATGCCGACGGGCTCGTTCAAGCCTTGGTTCCAATAATCCGGTGTGGGAAGTAAGACTATCTGTTTCCCTTTCTTATTAAACACCTCAATGGCTGCTTATATTACATTTCAATTATATATTTAAATACATGGAAATGAATTAATGGCGTCTTTACACACCCATAAATTCTATGATAGTTAGTAAGCAGCCCCCACGTCGAATATATAAATAAAATACATAAAAAAAAAAAATAAATAAAAATGATTGATAAATATACAGGACGCAGTCTTTTTTATTTATTTTTTTATTTTTGCCAACGTTTCAACCCAAACATGCGGGTCATCTTCAGGGCGTGGTTTGAGCACTGAGGGTCGTGAGATGACACAGATGTTTGGATTCAAACGTTGGCAAAAATAAAAAAAATTAAAAAAAAAACTGCGTCCTGAATATTTATCACCCATGATATGCAAAACAGATGACTAACTTCCATCAAGAATAAATAAAAATGTTCGAAAAACAATATTTAAGTAGCGCCTAGTTAGAAATATGATCAGGTCCATTATTATCACAAAATGAGTTATATATCGTCGGTATATTCCAAAAAGTCACCAAGAAGGAGAGGATACAGACAATGGGTCACAGATTTTAGCCAAATATTTTTTTTATGATAATAAATAAAAAAATATTGGGCACATGGCTCGGCGATAGTTCCAATGGACCATAGGGAAAGAAAAAAAAAATCATCATATAACAAAATCTATGTTATTTATTTTTGTATTTGCTTTGCTCGAATTTGTAGGTTATTATGTAATAATATATTTATTTTTTGAGGGAAGAATAAGAAAAAAATCTGGTGCGCGCAACACACAATTTTCACTTACGCTCAACTTTGAATATAAATTATTTTCCGGCCATGTTGGGCTAATATAAATTTATTGAACTGCATTTTTAGCTGAGCTGAAAATTTAAAAATTACAGCTAACAAATCACAAACATCATTAAAATAACAAAAGTCCTATTTATTATATCACCAGTTGATTGGATTGTACGACTATTAGTTATTAAACTGTTATTTTGCATTGCAAAGTTTACTAAAATGGAATTAAGAGATTTGCATTGTTTGTCAAAGACAGATCAAAAGTTGACACACTAATTGGAAGTGAACACTGTTGGTTTAATCAAAATCGTTAGGGCGGTTTTTGAGAAAATTGTAAAACTGTGTTTCAGCGTTGATATGAAGTGGCACTTCCGCTTAGCCGATTTTAAGGAAAACGTTGCTGCCACATCTAAGGCATAAACTTATTATTGGACTAAACTTTTTTTTTAATCATTAGTAATATGCTAAAAAAATTAGCATTACTTCAGTAACACATACAAAATTCAAAAACCAAAACAAAGAGCATAACCTTTGCAGTAGAACATATAAAAAAAAAACTAGAAACCATATCTTTGTTCCTAAATGTCCGATTTTAACGATTTGTTTTTTGTTTTTTAGGAAATTCCGTAAAATTAAAAAAAAAAACATATACAATATCAAGTGTATACTTTTTGAGTTATTCGGAATCTAATTTTACCATCCCTCGTAACTTTTTTTTCTGCTGCTTATCATTGAAGTATGTTATATAGATATATTTAAAGGGCGTCGAGAAAATGACTTTAGCAAAGTTTCATTGAAATCGGTACATTCGTTCAGGCGCTACAGTCTATAGCAACTCAGGTTTTTCGGCCGCCAAAGTTTGAAAGTAAAAGGCGAATAGTAATGTCTATGAAGGATGGTCATTCTCGGGTGACCTCTGATTTTATATCCAGATTTGAAAAAAATCGGTCCTGCAGTTTTGGAGAAAATGCGCGGATGGCGGGTGGACAAAAAATATTTTATTCTTTTTTCGAATTCTACGTATCCTGAAACGTAAAACCTCGAATTTTGAGAGGGGGTTAAGTTTTTGAATTTTTTGGTGGATCACAATGGTTCATTATTGAAAAAAATAGACCAAAATGAACACAGAAGGTTCTAGCATTGATAGAGCAATATGGAATTACCAAGAGGGGGACCTCGACCTATTCACCTCACCCCCCCCAGAAATATTTCGTTAGCGCTAACCTCATCTGTTACCAGGAGCCAAATCCTTTTATCGTATTTTCCACCCTGTGATTTCCAATAATGTCCAATCTTTCCTCTTTGTAAGCCAGATGTAATCCAATTTCTCTCTCAGCAATACTAAATTTTTAATTTCATCTCATGTTCAAGCGGTTAGAACATGTTATATACCTCTTGAAAATTATAGACCACTGCGATATATTAAATGAGAAGAGAGGTGGTTTATTTTATATAAGTTACATATTTTTGTTTTTATTTTTTAATACATGTAATATATACAATGGTTCACAGTGAAGTTGATAAAAAAAAATTAAATGGTTTCAGTAAACAAATAAAACCAGAAACTCTTCAACAAATGTATTAATAATCTAACTATAAATAAGTAAACTCAATAAAATTAAAATATTTAACTGTTTTTATTTTAAAACATTAAAAAAATAATAAATCAAAAACATTGGATAATTTTTCCTCGCAGTAAAGATAATAAACTTCACTTCTTACAAACTTTTAAATAGTAATAATTTAGTTAAATGCCTTGTAGGCAATCCATTATTTTCTACCAATCCTTTCAGTATGTTTGTAATGGAGTTGATTTTAGTATCTCAGATATTTTAATCTGATGCAAAAATTAGTCGACTGGAGCCGACTTTACCCGAAGCCGGCTTAACACAGCCGAGAGTGACGGCTCTGTCTCATTCGCTGCCCACAAAGCGCGAATGAAGAAGTTTTCACAATAAAAAAAAATACAAGAAAATATAATAATATTTTTAAATATCTCTCTCTCTCTCTCTCTCTCTCTCTCTATATATATATATATATATATATATATATATATATATATATATATATATATATATATATCGACGTTTTCGACTACTGCAACACTCACTAGACAAACGCTCTAAGCTTTCAAAAAATATATATATATCAATATATATATTCTTCCGCCATCTCCTACCCATATACACACGTAGACTCCTAGTATCCGCCCTCATCTTCCCCCACATTGACTACGGCTGCGTAGTGTACGGTGGCCTCTCATCGGAACTTGGAGTCAGACTGAAAAGAATAATGAATGGCTTAGTACGATTTGTCAATGGGACCCCGAGACGTTCTCATGTTTCCCACTACTACGCCGAGTCAGGGTGGCTCTTCCCCTCCTTCAGAAGACAGTACTTCCTAGGTACATTCCTTTACCAAATAATCTATAATCATCGTCCGTCCTACGCATTCAATCTCCTTCAATTCAAGTCATCTATCCATTCCCTCTCCACAAGATCTCGTCCTTCCGACCTTTATACCCCTTGCCACAAATCGGCCTCATTTCAACACTCCTTTATTGTCCGATCCACCACATTTTGGAATTCCATCCCACTTAAAATCCGCCATACACCATCCTTATCAACATTTAAAACCCTCCTTTTCCAATTCCTCCTTACAATTCAATCAGACGCTGGGTAACCTATTATTGTATTATTATACTCTTGTTGTATTGTATATATGTGTATATGTATGTATATATGTATATATATATATATATATATATATATATATATATATATATGTGTGTATTAATATATGTATATTGTATATATACTATTGTACTATTATTGTATTCTCACTATTATTGTATTATTGTGTGTATATATTATGTATGTACGATTATACTATTATAAGCGTGCAGAGCCCTCTTAACTTAAAATGCCCTTGGGCAATAAAAGGAAAGTTGAAAATTTATGTATATATACATTTATATACATACTGAATTTATTCAAGAAATTCCTGGGGGGTAGGAAAAAAAAACAAAAAAAAAAAAAAAAAAAAAAAAAAACTATTATTGTATTTCGATTATACTATTATGTACTTCGAACATACTACTATTACTATAACATCTTTATTATTATTTATCGCTCATTTATAATTTCATAGCGTATTGTGTATAGCAACTATTTTGCAGTATTAGGACCTTATTTCTCATATTAAGGCTTCCTATATCTGTACAGTTATGTAAATACTTCTTTTATCCCTTATTTTTTAGTTTTTTTTTTTGTTTGTTTGTTTTTGTTTATTGTACTATACATTTTGTAATGTAATGTAATGCCAGATGTAATGTTAATTGTATGTACAATATTGTTATTCTCAAGGGACGTAGTCCCAGAATGAAGTTGATTCTTCTATTCTATTCTATTCTATTCTATATACATAGAGCGTTTGTCTAGTGAGTGTTGCAGTAGTCGAAAACGTCGGGCGGTTTCTAGTCGTTTCAGTCTGGTATGGGGGTTCCAAATTTAAATTTAAATGCCCTAATAACTTATACAGCTGTCGAATATAAAGAATAGTGTACGTATAAGTTGAAACAATAGTTTTATGAGAAGAAGAGAGGCAGATTGCGATGTTGGAAGCGAACAATCGATAGGCGGTTCCGCCACATCAGTGAGACCCCTCTTTTTCACCCTCGACGACACCTGAGGCGATGGGGCTATCGAATTAACGAATCGAATCGGATAATCGACTCCTCGTTTGGATCGATTTATGACAGCTTATTGCCGTTGCGACACCGAGACCTCGAAGGACCAGCGAAGCACCTCCGCGCCGCGTGCTTGACGTCTCAATGCCTCTGCTGTCCGTCAATTAACTTTATGGCTTCCATAGCTGTATTTATGAATTAATTAAAAGTAAATCAATCGATAATTGCGGTTTAGGATTACGTTCCGACATATTAAACATTACTTGAAGAATTTAATATGCGCGGTAATTACGGATACCAGTGGACGGGAGTGATGGGAGAGGTTCTTCAACACTTAATAAATCTCAAGGAGGACAATATATTATATAATTACGAAACCAATCATGTTAATTTATTTGATTTACTATTATTCCATCATTGGGAAAGATCCCTACTTTATCTATCGATATTTTATTTCAAAGTAAATTTCTATAAAATGTTAAGTAATGTTTCGAGAAAAGTCGGAAAAAAAAGAAGAAGATCGTAACGAAAGTTAAGCCAGCCAGAAAACTACAAACTTTTTTATAATTTTTTCTATCTCTTCCTAGCCTTTTAGACTGTACGAGAATTGTTCCTGGCCAGAAGAGAGGGCGGGGGAATAATGACAAAGTTAAAAGAAAATAGTCTGGTTGTCGTTGATCACCGCTCGGCCACCCAGCCGCACCTAAAACTAAGAAAAAATAATAAATAAACAAAACTATGAACAAAAGATCCTGCCGTTCTTCACCGACGCTATAAGTCTCATTCATAAACTTGATCCACTTTAAATATTACGTGGAGAATTTAATATGTGCGGGGTAATTACGGATACCAGTGGACGGAGTGATGGGAGAGGTTCTTCAACACTTAATAAATCTCAAGGAGGAGTTGTCATGTTACTTCATCATGTTACTTCATTTATTTTCTATTTGATTTATTATTATTCCATGATTGGGAAAGATCTCTACATTACCTATCGATACTTTATCTCAAGTAAATTTCTATAAAATGTTAAGTAATGTCTCCAGAATAGTCAGCAAAAAAAAAAGAAAAAAAAAGGATCGTGACGTAAGTTTAGCCCGCTAGGAAACTACAAACTTTTTTATATTTTTTTCTACCCGTTCCTAGCCGTTTAGACTATACGAGGATATTTCATGATCAGGAGAGAGGGCGGAGGATTAACATCTGAGTTAAAAGAAAATAGTCTATTCGCCGTTGATTCCGCTCGGCCACCCAGCCGCACCTAAAACTAAGAAAAAATAATAAATAAACAAAACTATGAACAAAAGATCCTGCCGTTCTTCCCCGACGCTATAAGTCTCATTCATAAACTTGATCCACTTTAAATATTACGTGGAGAATTTAATATGTGCGGGGTAATTACGGATACCAGTGGACGGAGTGATGGGAGAGGTTCTTCAACACTTAATAAATCTCAAGGAAGACAACATACTATATAATTACGAAACCAACCATGTTACTTCATGTATTTTCTCTGACTTACTATTATTCCATGATTGGAAAAATCAGTACATTAACTATCGATACTTTATTTCAAGTAAATTTCTATAAAATGTTAAGTAATGTCTTGAGAATAGGTAGCAAAAAAAAAGAAAGAAAAAAAAGATCGTAACGCAAGTTTAGTCCGCTAGGAAACTATTAACTTTTTTGTAATTTTTTCTATACCTTCCTAGCCTTTTATGCTATACCAGGATTTTTCCAGGCCAGGGGAGAGGAGGGGGATTAATATCTGAGTTAAAAGAAAATAGTCTGGTTGCCGTTGGTTCCGCTCGGCCACCCCGCCGCACCTAAAACTATGAAAAAAGAATAAATAAACAAAACTATGGACAACAAATCCTGTCGTTCTTCACCGACGTTGTAAGTTTCATTCATAAACTTGATGCACTTTAGTTGTCAAAGCCTCATATGATTTTCCATCTTTCTCATTCATTGTTTATGGTTTTTTTTTTCGTGTTTCTCCATTATCTTTAAAGAATTGATAATAATAAACTATTAGAGTGCATAAAAAAACAATTCAAGATTTCAAAGGACTGTAATTATTTTAAACCTATTTAATACCAATCAATACTTAATAATCTCTTCAGAGCATTCTCTAAAAAAAGCCTCGGTTTATTTATGTGTTTCAAAGAAGAAACATGAGACAGTGTCCTACGAAATTCTCGTAATTTTAAGACATCACGGGAAAAACATTTCACAGCCGCTCAAGCAACTCGTGAAATATTAAATAAGAAGGAGAAGGTGTCCTTGACCAGCACACTGCGCTTTGGTTTGAAAAATTTGGCAGTTGAGATACGACGTTGGAAAGGAAGAATGTTCTGCAGGAAGATATTGAGTCAAATCCGTCCACGAGTACTCGCGAATTTGCCATGGAGTGTGGTGTGTCGAAAGATACTGTTAGTAGAAATCTACTCTCCATGGGGAAGGTGTAAAAGAGCAGTAGACAGATCCATCACGAACTCACTCCTCAGAGATCAGCTAAGAGGTTAAAAATGTATTAAAATTTGTTTTAAAAAAACCATGGACTCGAACTCCTGCTTTAACCACTATATAGTCCAGACCTCGCACCATCGGATTACTACTTATTTAGATTCATGGCCCATTTTCTTCAAAAATTGACAATTTATAAGTGGAAATTGCGGTCCAAGAGTTCTTTGACAGCCATCCCACAGAATGTTATCAGCATGAAATCGAGCAATTGGCTAGCAGATGGCAAATGACGGTAGAAAACAATCGACTATAGTTTCATGATTAATTGTATTTTATATCGAAGAGATATTAATTCAAATATTCAAAAAAGGTTATTTTTTTTATACACACTATTATCTTAGGCACTGACTCTAATAAATTTCAGTTAATATCACTTGCTAATACGACCGATGTTGAGGCATTTTTTGAAAGAGGTGAGAGTGATTAGAGCAGGTCCTACGCAGAGCAAAGCTTTGACGGCGAATCTGATTGGCTGTGTTAACCTCAATTGACATCAAACCGCTCCTATCTCCAGTTTAATTGGTTCCTTTGAGGCTGAGGCCATCGGTTCTCCTCCAATCAGAAACCACCTAGCTAATACTAGATACTCTATATATGTTATACCTAAATCAAATAGTGAGAACAACTTAATACCTTGGCGGTAATTGATTAAGAATCTGGTGAAAAAGGAGGAAGGGACTGAATATCATGTTTCATTTTGTGTTTTTATCAAAATAAATCATTTGTTTATACATATTAACACTTGAGAACGCTTCTAGATCAAATAAAATTCTATGTAAATAATCTCAAAAATCGAGCTAGTGTTGGGATATTGGTAAAAACATGTAGAAACTTCATAATTAAGTTATAAACTAAATATAACTTCTACTTGAAGGAAAATTGATACAGCCAAGAGAACTTCACACAGTATATTTCCTGGTGAAAAAGATGACAGTACAATATGGAAATAAATAAATGCATAAAATAAGGAAATGTGTAACGAGAAAGATGAATTAATTTTCAATCAAAATAATAGACAAAAAGTGTTTACAAATTAAAATTTATTATTATTTAAAAACGGGCCTTATATAAAAATATAATTATCATATAAAAATTATTTATTTCTGCAGACACAAAGTTCTTTTATCGACTCCTAAACGATAGCCCAGAGAATGATCCTCATGTTTGGATCGAAACGTCAGCTAAACTAAAAAAAATTCTGTTTTGTTTCATCCCACTTATTGAACGCTTTCTAAATTATGAGCAAATAAGGTTTCCTTTCCTAGATTAATTTGTTATCTGGTAATTTCTGGGAAATGTGCTTATTTTTTGCACTTAAAGCAGAACATAATCCTCAAAATGATTGCTCATTCCTTGGATCAGAACAGAGGTCTCCAAAATATTTTGTTTGTGGGCCATATTGTGATCTCCAGTAGTTCCCGCGGGCCACGACTTGTGAAGAAAAAAAAATCTGAAATAACAATATTAAATAGGTCATCAAGAGTATCTTATACTCTTCTTCCTTATATCTTCACCATATTTATACCATAATTTAAAAAAAATATATATAATCTCCCGTTCTATCTCTCCCTCTCTCGCTCACACTCTCTCTCTCTCTCTCTCTCTCTCTCTCTCTCTCTCTCTCTCTCTATATATATATATATATATATATATATATATATATATATATATATATATATATATATATATATACGAACACAACATGCACACAACTGTGTGTTATATAAGACTAACAGAGTTATATAGATAGCTGAGTAGTACAGTGGAACCCCTCCCTGCAGTACTGATGAACAATAGAACCAGCTTTATTAAATGGACCTGACTCATTCCCTTACGTCATCTATAATTATAGCATCAGCTGTCTGCATGCTGTGAGGGTAGAAGTATATATATATATATATATATATATATATATATATATATATATATATATATATATAAAAATATATATATATATACGCAAATATTTCGTTTCCACTTAAACTACAATTTTTTTTTTTTTTTTTTTATAAGCTTATTTATTGAAATAGATTACAATCTGTCTCAGGGACATTAATAATAGTGTTCACAGATCACATTCACACTCTATGTACAGTAAATAAAATAAATTATACAGAAAAATTATATAATAATAATAATGCTTTATTTATTCTGGGACAAGTCCCTTTAGAATAATATAAAAAGACAATAATATGGGCTAAGGAGCCTTAGAGATACATAAACAAAAATATACAGTAATTAAATAGTCAAAATAAAAAAAATAATAGAAAAAATTATAAGTTACTTACTAATTTAGATCAGTTAAAAATAAAAAACAAAAATTGAAAATAAACATGAAATAAAAATAATGAAGAACGCTCTAATAATTTATATACATATTTGCAGTAGTAACTATTTACAATTTTACTTTTCTATACTATTACAATAGTAGGAAGGAATAATTGGGTAGGGAAATCTGGGAGTAAGGGATAAAAGGTTTTAACTAGGTTCCGGGTATTGCTATTATGTGGTAAAAATTATCAAGGAAATGTTCCTGAAATTAATTCTAGTGTGCAGTAAGGGATTGTGCATTGATGTAACAGGAATTCAGGATATTCGTCATGACTGGAGGGTTGGCAAGTAGGATTTTGGAAAAAAAAATTATCAAGGATGAAGGATAGGATATAGCATTTTTTAAGCATAATGTCAAGTTTATAAATATAAAAAACCAATGCTTACATAAAATAAACTTTGTGATGAGAAAAAATAAATTTTCGGTGTTTCGAAATAAATATTCAGTTAAAATTAAATATATAATAAATAAATAAGAATAAAATAACCTAAAAATAAATAAATAAAAAGAACACATGCACACCTAAATACAATATTTACAACTTGGTGAGAGAACTCTAAACCAGACTTCTCCCTACAACTGTGGAGGGAAAAGTATGACTCCAGGAGTTTCCTGCACTCCTCTCTCAACCGCGTCACTAGGTCTAAACCCAGTGGAGATTGAGCAAGAGTGCTTTAGCCACATACACTCATGTCGTGAGTGGAGAATCTGGCCATTGCCAGAACTCCAATATTTAAACTATAAAAGATCGCGGGGCCACTGCCGTTTTAACCTCCTTGGAGGATTATATGGATGGGTGGTGCTTAGAGTGGTGGATAGAGATTTTGCAAAGGGATTTGGATGATGGGTAAGGTTCTGGTGGAATTTGGAGAAATTTGCTGGGATAAGGTCTAGGACAAATGGGATATTAAGGTCATGGTGTAGGGTTTTGTTGGTTACATAGAAAGGAGCATTGACTATTGTTCGAAGGACTTTTGATTGGAAGGATTGGATGCGTTTGATGTTAGTAAATTTTGCTGCTCCCCGCAGTTCAAGTCCGTAAGTCCAGATAGGTTTCAGTATTGTCTTGTAGATCAGTAACTTGTTTTCAATGGAAAGTTTTGATTTTCTGTTTAGTAGCCGGTATAGTTGTCCATATAAACTACAATTAAGTTAACCTTATGAGGGTAATTCGGCGATATATCTTTCTTTGGAGAGAATTTCATGAGTTTTCAAATAAGTTTTTTTTTTTTCATGAGTTTTGAAATAAGTAATTTTTTTTTGTTAGTAAAATAATTAATCCAAAAAGTAATCCACGCATAATTGCACGTCTGATTATAGCCTCTAAGCTTAGCCTCCATTGGACATTAATACCAGTGATGCGGTTGAAAGAGAGGTGCTCCTGATTGAGTCCTGCGTTTCTCTCCAAAAGTAGGAGGAAAGACTGGGTTCTGAGTTCTCCTAAATAAATATTGTATATGTATTGTATACCTGTATTTAATTTGTTGTTTTGATTAGTTTAAATTTTATTTTTGCTTATATATGTATATATTTATTTTTAGTATTATTATTTTTCGCTTTTTCCATTTACTTTATTATTATTTATAGTACATATGGAGTAAATGAACTCCTATCATCACTCTTATTAGTGTCCTTATTGTGACAAAATGTAATAAAATTCAATAAAGGAATTTTTAAAAAAAGTTTCAAACTTTGGAAAAAGTTGTTGTAGTCATTTTTGTTGACGAGTACTTTCATGTGCGTGAATTTCAAATAACATCATACACTTTGAGGTGAATCTTAACTAATTTCGAAATAAACCCTAATTTCGAAAGTATAGTTGTAGGATGTTAAAAAAAAATATTGGTAATAATTTTTTTTTTTTTTAAACATAGCTTAGCTTAATTTATCGGCTCAAAAATAATTTTTCAGTGGTTTTAGCAAAGACAAATTCTATTTTAATTTGAAGTAAATTTTGTCTATTTTACAGTGAAGCGATTGTTAATTACTAACACTAAATATTTTTTTTTGGTTATCGCTCCCTAATCGATGAAAAACGTGACATTAAAAAAAAAACAAACATCAAACTTCAGTTTCCTGTTTTTCTGCAGGAAATCGGTGAACTCATAGAAACTTTTTTGTAAATTTCGAGTTGTCTGTTATCATCCCTTCAAATTGTTTTCTCTATTTACGGGAAAATTATAATTTCAACTTCATAAGCATTGTCATAATTGAGGTACTTTGATCAGTAAGACGAGTGAAATAATTTTTTTTTTTTAATATACCTCCTAGTAATTTACGTATAGTATTGAATTATTATTAAAATAGAAATTGCAATAATACAAAAAAAAAATCACTCATTTCAATTCTCAATGATACTACTTATTCAATTGTAAATAATATTGCAAGTCAAATTTAAAAATAACTCAACGAATAACTATAACTTCAACGATTAGATCTCTTATTACATTAAGGAAGTTCGTCATTGATTCAAGTTGTCATACGTGGAAGGTTCCATTGAGAAATGGCTGAGTAAATACCACAATCAGATAATCGAATGGGATTAAATATTGGATGTGGACTAACATAAATATTTACTTTTCTAAAGTGAATGTCCTATCACTCAGCAATCGATACCTATGTATCGAGTTAAAACTCGATCATGACGTTTCGGAGAATGTTTTCTTCATCATCAGAAGATTTATTTCACGAATTTCAATTATTCATCTAATTACAAAGAAAAAGTGAGCTTAATAATTAATCTATAATATGATATATTGTCTTTAATTTATACAGTCCCAAACGACGACATAAAATGTTAAAAAATTAAAAATGGTACAGTGGCCATGAATGTAAGTGGTCACGTTTAGCATTTTTATTTTATTTATCAATTTTTAAGTATAAATTGGTCGGGCCTGCGGTCAATTATACATTATAGTAGTGTGTTATAATACTATTTTAATAACATCTTTTCGACCTAAGTTGTAGGTCTTCATCAGGGCTGAAAAGAACCAGATAAAAACAATTAATTGGTACTAAGTAAAAATAAATAAGATTTTAGCTGATATTAAATTAGTACAGGTTACCAGATAAAGATTTAAAAAATCACTTACAGCTGTTAATGTCTATCGTCATTTATATTCTGCATCATTCTACATTATTACATGGTGGTTATAAAATGGCAAATCCAAAACAATAAAGCCATCAGCAAATCATTGATTTAGGTATTAAAAAACTCGTAAATACCCATTTGCTTTTTACTTGGATCGTAAGATAATTTGATCAGAAAATCGATAAAAAATGTGGCCTACAAAAATATTGGGCTCGTCATTTTGAAAAATTGGGGGTGTAGGTCACGCCAAACGGCTGAATATTTTTCAGGGCCACTTTTTTCCTCGATTTTGTGATCAAATTATCTAAGGATCCAATTAGAAAGCAAATTAGTATTTACGAGTTTTTAGTACCTACTTAAATATACAAAATTGGTAATTGGTTGACTGTCGTGGATAATGAAGAGAAGAATAGTTGGGGTGCTCAGTCAAAAAAGGAAGGCAAAAAATAAATTATAATATTTATTTTTTTTATTTTTATTTTTGTTTTCCTTTTTTGACTGAGCACCCCAACTATTCTTCTCTTCATTAAATATACAAAGTTTGATTGATTGAAAACGTCCCAATTTCAAGAGTTTTCATAAATAAAATAGTTGTAGGTTAGTAGGATGAGATGAAACTATTTACATAGTTTCAAGCGGATGTTAATAATTCAATAAAAAGGGGTCTGTCTGTACCACAGACTAGAATACGTACAGAAGGAAAGAGAAGTTTCTATTAATACAGCCAAGAAAGGTTATACTGAACAGCTGATAAGCAGAAATACAATAAAGAAAGAAAAAAACATATACATAATAAAATATAAAAATCAAAACGGATTAAATAAAATAACAAATTAATAAATTCAAGAGAAAAAGCTCGAAGGTATCCTGAAACGTGAAACCTCAAATTTTGAGAGAGGGTTGTTTTTGAATTTTTGAACCAATTATATATATTAAAATCGCGATATCTCTACTAATAGTGCTTTGATTTCGATGAAACTTCTTTCATTTTTTAGAAAATTTTAAAACCTTTGAAACATCTTATCACATTATTCACAAAAAAGTGTATACTTTTTGAGTCATTCGGAATTTAATTTTACCATCCCTCGTAACTGTTTTTTCCAGCTTCTTTTCGTTGAAGTATGTTATATAGATAAATTTAAAGGGCGTCGAGAAAATGATTTTAGCGAAGTTTCATTGAAATCGTTACATTCGTTTAGACGCTAGTCTACAGCAACGCAGGTATTTCGGCCGCTATTTTGAAAGTAAAAGGCGAATAGTAATGTCGATGAAGCAGGATCATCCTCGGGTGACCTCTGATTTTATATCCAAATTTTAAAAAATCGGTCCAGTAGTTTAGGAGAAAATGCGTGTACGGCGTACGGACAAAAAATATTTTATTCTTTTTTCGAATTCTACGTATCCTGAAACGTAAAACCTCGAATTTTGAGAGGGGGTTAAGTTTTTGAATTTTTTGGTGGATCACAAAGGTTCGTTATTGAAAATAATAGACCAAAATGAACACAGAAGGTTCTAGCATTGATAGAGCAATATCGAATTACCAAGAGGGGGTCTCTTTTCTAGATTTATGCTTATTTTGTAATATTAGAATTTAGTTTAAATTTAAGTTAAATGCAGATTAAATTACTTTATTTTTCATCACATCGATAAATACTTTACACTGATAATGCATAATCTAGTATAGTCTATATAATGTATAATATCTTCGTCTCTTTTAGCCCTAATGAAGACCAACAACGTAGGGCGAAATGTAAGCAATAAAATACTACTACAATATATAATACATCAACTGACCGTAGGCCCGACCAACTTCTTAAGTCAGAACGGTCAATTATCTCTTTAACAATATGAAAATAATTTCTGTTTCGATTTCGTTTTTTGTTTTTTTCTTGTTATCGAAAACCCTAAATACCTACATGTTTTTCTACTTCTCTATATGTTCAAAATTATTTTCTTCTACATCAGCATCACCGAAATATAATAAATAATTAATTTCAATGTAGTTTTTTGTTTATAGATTTTTTAAAATATTTAATGATGGATTCAAGATATAGTTACGATTGCAGTGAAATATTTTTTTGAAAAAGACGTGCTATGGCTGACCTTGGATTTAGGAACAGTAATTTATATCGAAAACATAACAATTTTAGATTTAAAGATTGTTGAAGATTGATCCTTTCCATACTCAGATATACCTGGATACAACAAGAAGCATCCTATATCTTGTTCTTCTCAAGGCATAGGAACGGAAGGGAAGGGACAAAGATGCCGGAGAGGAATACAAACTGGTCATTGCGAAACTGGACTAGGGACCTGGGACCCGGGACCTGCTTCCCAAACGGGTTCCTGGATATCTCGGAGGCGTTGAACCTCTCCTCTTATCTCGGACAGATTGTATTATCTATACTTCCAGATATCCTCTTGTCAATGGATCCTCTGTCTCCCTATGTCCGTCACTTCACTGGAGGCTTAACGTGCCATACCATCTTCCTAGGTGTATTTGTCAACTGATCGCCTTATTGGAATAATTCAAAATAATTCCATGTACAGACTTTTCATCTTATAAATTTTCGGTACAAGCTTAAAAAATGAGCAGATTTTCCATTCCGGTTTGGGGGTAGATTATACTATGAATAAAAATTAAGAACGATAAATTATAAATTATCAACATAATTATTGCATAGCAAACAATATAATAATATTTATAAAAACTGAGTGTTTTTTTGAAAAATGAAATAACGTAGAATTGTTTTTAAAAATTAAAATTAAATAGTAAATATTGCACATATAACATAGATACGTTTTAACATAATAGAATAGAATTTAACAAAGTTAGTAATTTTATATTATTATCAGAAGTATACTATTTCATATACATACTTAAATTTAGAAGATAATATTTAAAGATTTTGTTTGTGACTGTTTACGACAAAATGTTTTTAAAATTCAAGTAGAATAGAATAGAATAGAAAATTGAACTTTATTCTTGGACTAAGTCCCCTTAGAATAATAATGATGAATTAATACAAAATAAAATACAAATCTGGCCAAAACTAACTTATAATAATTCTAACATTATATACATTATTTAAAAAACATGTAACCACTAAAAAACAGACAAAAAAAATATAGATGAACATAAAATGTTCTCAAAATTACTTATTATTGTGATAAAAAAAAAAGAAAAGTTATTACGTATTTATATATACATAACTACAAAATTTATAAACAATAGGCTATCTAATAGAAAAATAATTTAATACAATATGTAATAATATTTACAGTGATTTATATAATAATATGCAACCACTAAGATAAAATAAAATCTCAGGATTACTTGTGGTGTAATGGAAAAAAAAAGGAAATTAGATAGACAGATGGACACGTTTATTTGTTTATAAAATAAATAATATATATTTGTATAAATGAATAAACGAATTAAATAAAGAAATACATTACCTTTTAATAATTAATAGTTTCAATATTAGAAAACCCTAATTTCAATAATATCTATATAATTAAAATAAACCAAACTTTTTTCTATATATATAAAAATAAATACACCCACACACATAGATAATGCTGCAATATATTTCAACGTTCACATAAATATATTATATTCTAAATTAAATTAATCACTAATTCAATATTTACTATAATTAGTGAGATTTAAATTTAAATATTAAATTAGCTCTGTCTAGAAAATTTCATGGCCACGAACCACAACACGAAAGAGGCCTTATGTCCATTCAACGTTTGTAAATTAATTGAAATACATTGCGACCAAAAAAAAGAAATATATATATATAAAAGGTTCTGAGTGATTTGAAGCTGTAAAAACAGGCAATAAATTACAATTTTGCTAGAAAGATAATCATATCTTTATCAATATTACAATAAATATATCAATATTTATTACAATATACACTGCAATGTATTCTAAATAAGTACTTTCACTTAGTCACTAACGCGTATAGTGTTTATCGAGTGATTCAGAAAGAATGTTGTCATGACAATATTAACAAGCTAACAGAGTCATGAGTGACTAATATTGATGCTGCATCACGGCCTCAATAAACTGCATCATTCCTTATTGACCAAGTCTTAAGTAGAATGAAGGTCTAGGGACCCATTCTCTTCTCAAAAATAAAAATCATACAAGTTCGCACCTACGAATAATTCGCATGGTATCTTTGTGCCAAGTATTTCAAAATTTATTAGAAGAGAAAAATAAATAAGCTTATAGCATTAATAGGAAAATATAGAAGTTAAATTTTAGAGTTTTTACTCCAAAATTAGTAGTTCTTTTTTTTTTTTTTTAAACTTCTAGCAGCTCACATCGATAGTAAAAATGTTTATAAACTGTTATTATATCAGATTAGGTATTGAAATTCCAACAAATCTCAAATTAAGGGTGTACATTGCTACGATAAAGCCACTTATAATATATGGCTGTGAGACCAGGATAAGTGTGCTCAATCTTGGTCTTGGTCACTTTGTAAGACCAAGACTGGTAAAAAAAAATCGAGTTTCTAAAATAAAAATTAAGGCGAAATATTTACTAATACTTGACAATCTTAGTTACTATATGTTAATAATTCGTATAACCAATATACTTTTGCATTTCGAGCTTAGTTAAGTTTCTCCCATCTAAAAACGCTGCAAATTATTCCAAAATGGTTTATTATTTCCAAACAATTATACATCTAAAGTAACATTACCTTCTAGTTACAAAGAATAATAAATAAATCCAATTATTGGACTAAACTTTTTTTATTTAATCATTAGTAATATGTTAAAAAAAAATAGCATTACTTCAGTAACACATAAACAAAAGATATAATATTTGGAGTAGAACATATTAAAAAAAAAAACCGGAGACCATATCTTTTCTCCTAATTGTCAGATTTTAACGATTTTCTTTTTGTTTTTAGGAAATTTCGTAAACTTTTAAACACTACATTCCCAAAGTGTATACTTTTTGAGTTACTCGGAATTAAATTTTACCATCCCTTGTAATTTTTTTCCAGCTTCTTTTCGTTGAAGTATGTTATATAGATAAATTTAAAGGGCGTAGAGAAAATGACTTTAGCGAAGTTTCATTGAAATCGCTACATTCGTTTAGGCGCTACAGTCTATAGCAACGCAGGTTTTTCGGCCGCCATTTTGAAAGTAAAAGGCGGATAATAATGTCGATGAAGGAGGATCATCCTCGGGTGACCTCTGATTTTATATCCAAATTTGAAAAAAAATCGGTCCAGTAGTTTCGGAGAAAATGCGCGGACGGCGGACGGACAAAAAATTTTTATTCGTTTTTCGAATTCTACGCATCCTGAAACGTGAAACCTCAAATTTTGAGAGGGGGTTAAGTTTTTGAATTTTTTGGTCGATCGCAATGGTTGATTATTGAAAATAATAAATCAAAATTACAATAATATCTCTGTAGTAATAACCTAATAAGTAACTGCAAAACTGTTGCGAGACACTTGTGCAAGAATAAGACCATCGCCAAGACTGAGTTTGCAAGACCAAGACTCGTCTCGGTCTCACATTTGGGAAACACTAACCAGGATCCTAGAAAAAAGCAAAGAAATATTAGAGAGAAAAATCCTAACCTAAGCAATATGGGATCAGAGTATACATGGTGAAGAAGACCAATAAAGAGCCGCATACACTCACTGGCCATTCAATACCTCATGATATGAAAGGATGGAGGTTAAGATGGGCAGGGTACGTAGCTCGTAGCAATCCATCTGGAAGCATCTACGAAACAATGAATACCTCAATAGAAGGCAAAATACCACTTAGAAGGCCAAAAAGCAGATGAATAGATAGAACCAACAAAGATGAAATAGAGGTGCATGCAGATAAAGGGAAGGAAATAGCCCAAGACAGTCAAAGATAAAGCAGGTTTGTATGTAATGCCAACAGATTGTACGAGGAGTATAAAAGTTTAACAATCAATCATGACTTTAAAACAATTTTTTTTAAACATAAATTAGACCAATTATCAACAACATTTTATTGATAAGCTATTAATTACGACTCATAATTGGTAAATGGTTGACTGTCGTGGATAATGAAGAGAAGAATAGTTGGGGTGATCAGTAAAATAAGAAGGGAAAAATAAATTATAATATTTATTTTTACATATGTCGACGTTTCGACCTGAAGTTGCAACAGTATTGACGGGAGAATCATTCTACCTGTAACACTGTTGGAGACAGCCCTGATGAAGGCCTGAACTTCAGGTCGAAACTTCGGCATATGTAAAAATAAATATTATAATGATGTAGAGATGGTTGACCGTTGATATAATATGAGAAGGAGTTAGTCGAGGGTGCAGTCAAATAAATAAAAAATATTAAAATATATAAATTATTTTTATTTTTGCCAACGTTTCGACCCACTTTGCAGGTCGTCTTCAGGGCTGCAAAAGATACAAAACATGTTGAAAAATAAAAAATAAATATAAGTATATATAAAATACGAAGAAGTTGTCAGATACAGAAATAAAAGATGGTATCAGAGATATAGTGGGTGACAATGTAGTTAAATATTAAGAATTATATATGTAGAAGATACAAATAAATGGAAAATAAGTAGGAATAAAAATAAAAATAAAGGAGAATATAGCATGTAAGTTAAAAGTAAACAGATTGCGATAAAAGATAAGGAATAAGTGTATAACAAACTAATAGAGATTACATTAGATAACTGTGGGTTAACAGATAAAGAAAATAAATACATGAATGTTAACGAATAAATAGTTGAATTATTAATTGTAATCATTTATTCGTTAACATTCATGTATTTATTTTCTTTATCTGTTAACCCACAGTTATCTAATGTAATCTCTATTAGTTTGTTATACACTTATTCCTTATCTTTTATCGCAATCTGTTTACT